>CM053753.1:50762045-50901919 GCA_028658305.1 Pachyuromys duprasi | reverse complement strand
AAGTGGCATGATAAACAATACAAGAAAGCCCACTTGGGCACAGCCCTGAAGGCCAATCCTTTTGGAGGTGCCTCCCATGCAAAGGGAATTGTGCTGGAAAAAGTAGGGGTTGAAGCCAAACAGCCAAATTCTGCTATCCGGAAGTGTGTCAGGGTGCAGCTGATGAAGAACGGCAAGAAGATCACAGCATTCATGCCCAATGACGGCTGCTTGAACTTCATTGAGGAAAACGATGAAGTTCTGGTTGCTGGATTTGGTCGGAAAGGTCATGCTGTAGGTGATATTCCTGGAGTCCGCTTTAAGGTTGTTAAGGTAGCCAATGTGTCTCTCTTGGCCCTGTACAAAGGCAAGAAGGAAAGACCAAGATCAGAAATGCTGACAATGGAAACACAGTAATAAATTTTCATATTCTGAAGAAAAAAAAAGAAAGAGAGAATGTAGGATGTGTGGAGAGAGTGGAGGGGGCCATGAAGTTGGCAAGGAGGAACAGGACCAGTGGATATCAGGGCAGTGATATTTCTGTCCTGGAGCCTATCTAGCAGAGGTAAATTGGCAGAGAGCCATGACAGGATGGGGGATTGTGGAGGAGGGATGCTGAAATCCACCCCAGTCACATTGCACTGAGGTCAAAACTCTTGGTGCCTATAGGTGGACAAGCCTGTGTGGAGTTTAAAACATGGGTCTAGGCTCAGGGAGAAGCTGAAGTAGACTTCCAAAGCAGGTGATGACGAAAGCCCCATACAGGGAGCTCAGGTGGATCTCTGCGGTGCCTCTACTGGAACCATATGGTCTGTGTGTCCTAGACAATGTCTCTCCTTGATTGTTCTAAAGCACAGCACAGACTCAGGCCCCTATTGACCTGCATCCTTTGGGTTTCCAATGCACAATGAAAATTTAAATAATGCAGAGATGATGGTAACATGCATCCCTGCAGGGTTCTCTAAAACCTGGCAGACTTAGTCCTTCTAGGATTCGTTTCCTGTGTATTTAAGCATTCCTGCACCCTAGCAAATCACACCCCCTTTCTTGAATCCACTTTAATGTCTGTGTGTTCCCTCCTGCTTACCCCGAATGCTTCTTTCATCTCTTCCTGTTGAAAGTTTATTATCGATTCTTCCAGGAGTGAAGTGGGTGTGTTCTTAGTCCCCTCTATAAGTGATCTTTTAGGTTCTTGCATCTCTCAATTTAAATTGTGATTGGTTACTATATTTCCTCTGAGACTGCCCCTCTAGACCACCATAAATGCCTGGTGACACACACCCCTAAAACTACTAAGGCTAAATTTTATACCATTTGTCTACAGACATAAGATATACATAATACAGAGACTAGCTGTGTTAGATCTTAGCTTTTGAGTTTCAGAATTCAAGAATGTAGAGTTATACATCTAGACTTTTGAGTTTATAGTTTATGCCGTATATAATAGATCATTAGGTAAAGAAATTAAAACCCAGACTTCCTCACCCACAAACTAGATGAAGGTTCTCCAGACTGAGGGAAATCAGAGCGGCAGAGCTATAATGAGAGAAGGGAATGGGATAGTCTTGAAGATGAAAGAACCAGGCTTGCAGCGGCCACTCAGATGGAGAAGAATCAGCCCCAAGGATCGTGCAGACTTTACTTGTGCGCGGTGGCAGCAGAGAAGCACTCACAGAGCCCTTGGTCTCCACCCCACTGCATGCCGCCTTCATCATGCCGTGTCAAAGAACTGCATTGCCTGTTCTTGGAACATCACCATGGACCATCCGGCATGGGTAAGGAAGTCTTGTTAGCACCTGGTGGTTCTGTGTAAGCCTTGGTCTGCATCAGGTGGACACCGCTTTTTCCACAGCCTAAGACTCAATTATGGATTCTATACACAGGTCCCCCCAATACAGGTTGGGACCTTGGCATCCAGTGAACAATTGGCAATATGAGCTCTTTCCCTGGCTGTATCTACACTGCTATACCACGGCATAGGCATAGCTCAGAATCAGTCACCCTCCTGCGGTAGTACCTTCTGCTACACATGTCCTTGGCTTTGAACTTTTAATCTCTTTCATACTACGAGTACCTATTAGACATTTATATTCTGTGGCTTTTCTACTTTCCCCACCCTGCTCTCTTCTGCAACAGCTGGTCAATTGGGCATCAGGCCTTAGGATTTCTTGTCAGCCTCAGCCCTTAGGGAGCAGAGGGGACTGAAGGAAGGGGGGCAGTGTGAATACCTGCTTCACTTTTGCCAATTTTCCATGAATGCCTCTTCCAACATCACTCCTGCTTTATCTTACTGCTTCCGAATGGAAGCACTGACAATTCCTCTGTTACAAATAGCCATTCCCATACCTAGCTTCTGTTTCTGTTCTCCCTGCCTCTGCAACTTCTTAAGGTGTTCTCCACTGGATTATAGCTCGGATATGGTAGCAGTTTTCTGAGGGAATGCTATTGTAGATTATCTTTTTCCAGAGATGGCTATGATGGTGTCCCTTATCCCCAGTGCACCTCTTCCAACAGAACTCGAACAAGGGCAAGTGATACTGTGACTTCTGAACACAGGACAAAACATGATGTCACGTCTGCCTGATTCTCTTGGGACTCTTGCCTTCAGAGCCCTGGGCTGTCATATAAACAGTCTGACTTCTGGAGACAGCCAGGCTGTGAGGAAAGCAAGCCAGCCCTGGAAGAGAGATGACTCGGAGAGGCAATGACATGGAGAGGCTTTGACACTATAGAAAGAGAGAGAGATTCCTGGGATGCTTCAGCAGGACTCTATGTGACTGTAACTGCAAGATGGACAGGAGCCAGAAAGTCCCAGCTGAGCCCTTCCTTCTCCTGTCCCTCGGATGCTCAAAGGACTGTCATTTCATTCCTGTTCACTTGGGGTTGATGTGCTATGTAGGAGAAGGCATGGAACGGCGCATCTTCAAAATCAAGCTCTGGGTGCTGGGTTTCCTGTGATGAAGCCATTGCGTCTACTGTGTCTGTCAGAGTAGTTCTAAGAGTCCGTCCATGGGACTTGTAAATGCAGCTAATTGAATTAGGGCATTCTGATCACTTGAGAAAGGGGGGAAAGGGAGAACACTGTGTCGCAGACCATGTGAAGGACATACCAGAACCTACGTTTTCCACTCATAAATTTGTCTCATTGACCCAGCGACCAAGGTTAAGATGCCTTAAGTTCTTCTTTTAGAATAATGTTAGAATGAGAGGCTCAGTATCCATTGTGCTAAAATAAAATCATGGACTTTCCAAAGATTTCTTGAAAACTCTGGCTAAGTGTATCCTCCCTGTTTCTTCATGTGTATGTGCACATGTGTGTGTGGTCAGTTCAAGGCCAGAATAGGACCTGCCCCTATGTCCTCTGCCCCTATGCCCCTATGTCCATTAGACATAGGAAAAGAGTCTACTCCTTGGATAACAGTCCTGTAATGATTGGTCTGGAAACTGGGTGTGCCAGAACTTTCCTGGAAAGTTTATTTTTGCTGAGTTTTAAGCCTGACTTCAGACCATTAGCTCTTGTGGATAATGCCAGTTTGTTCAAACATGTGAAGAGCCAGCTGTCTTAGAAAGGGGGTTATCTCTTGCCAAGTGAGAGTTTTGCGGTCTGGCTCGCCTGTGTGCTTGATCGCTGAACTTTTAAAGCAAGTTGTAAGAGAAGGCTAGAAGGAATCTGTGTTGCCCAGATGGAGGGCTGCTGAAGTTCATGTTGGCCACTGCTTCCTGGGGGGTATTGGGATGTATATAGTCTCACTCAGGTGGCCTAAAGAGGAACTAAGGTCCTTCAGGCCTCACTGACCCCTAGCTAAGTAGATGCTGGCCCATGGACTCTAGTGAGCCCGGCTCACTTGACCTGAGGAAGTCTGTTTACCCAACTTCCGGCTGACCCACCTATACTGGGTCATCTTTTCACTGACCTCCATGATGGTTTTTGTCCCCTCCATCAAAAATCTTCTAAACCAGTAGCTCTCAACCTTCCTAGTGCTGTGACCCTTTAATACAGTTCCTCATGTTGGTGTGACCCCCAACTACGGAATTGTTTTCCTTACAGTATCATAACTGTAATTTGTTACTGTTACGGATTGCAATGTAGATATCTGAGATGTGACCCACCCAAGGGGTCGTGACCCATAGGTTGAGAAGCACCGTTCTAAACTGAAAATGCCCTTGGCCAAAGACAGTGTGCACGAAGGGTCTCCCTCTGAATTTGGTCACTACTACTGTGAAAGGCAAAAATATTTCAAAAATCGATTAGAGACCCATGACAAGCTTTATTCCAGGGACCACAGGGGCAAGAGTGAGGACCACTAAGCCCATTGTCCGGATCTTCCCTGGGCTTGCACTGCTGTCCTATACTCTGCTGGCTGCTGTAGCCGTCTGGTTGCTATGCCATGTCTCTCACCTCTGGGAACAGATAGGGCTGTAGTATCCGTGCCCAGTGACGTATGAAAATGTAACCAACAGCTGCTAAGCTCACTGCCGTTTTCACAGTTCCCAACAGACCTTCTCAAATGCTGAAGTTACAGAGTCCCCGACCCCTGAGTGTTTAAAACTTAACTCCCTGTGTCATCTCCTAGTCACTGCTCCTAGTCACTGCAGATTCCAGTCCCTGTCACTGTATTCCGCGCCTTCCTTCTCGATGACTATCATTCTCTCCGTCCCCACCCCTCCCAAATCCTACAGAGCAGAACATTTCCTCTAGGACTAGTGCCCAGGCATCCCAACAATGTCTCTGTCACCAGGCACTGTCCACCTATCCGGAGTGACCAGCCACCTCTGTTGCTTCCTGATTCACTGCATCCCTATGACTGTGTAACAGAGCAGCACAGAGCTGGCTCTAAAAAAGGTCCGTGCCGACTCACAGTTAATGGGCACAGCGTGGTTGCCTCTCTGCTCGGGGGGCCTCAAAGGCTGTGATTCAAATATCCACAAGCTGAGATTTATTTAAAGGGCTCCTCCAGTAACGTCAGGCTTGTTCTGCCGGTTTCCTAGTCATTTTAGTTTCGTCTCTTTTCCTAGTGGCCCCAGGAGTTGAGATTGTTGAATTAGCTGAAGGTGTGTATACAGCAGTAATCGGGAACCTTGGAATTCACCCAGGAAGTCTGTCTCCCACAAAGCTGGGACAGCTGGGACAGCCCCAGGCCGATTGGGAAAACGGATCATCCTGTCAGTGGGTTCAGAAAGTGTGGGAATGCAAGTTTGGGTGTGGGCTGTTCACCTCTCTTCTCCGGCTCTAATCTAACAGCTCTACCATAGCAGGTCTGGTAAAGTACGCTGTGGCTGTGTGACGAATTCTTCAGTGGGACAATGTGACAAACCCACACAAAAATCTGGATTCAAACTCCAACGGACCTTTGACTCAGCTCCTATACTCTTCGGCCTGTTTATTACTATTATTTGCTTTTTAAAAATGGGAATGGACCCCCAGTGTGGTGGCTCACACTCCTGTAATCCCAGCACTTGGGAGGCAGAGGCAGGTGGATCTCTATGAGTTCAAGGCCAGCCTGGTCTAGAAAGCAAGTCCACGACAGCCAAGGCTACACAGAGAAACCTGTCTCAAAAACAAAACAAAACAAAACAGATAATGATAATTAATAAAAATAAATAAAAATTGGGATGGGTAGTAATAATATTCCTCCCCTAAGGTTGCTGTGAACATTAAAGAAAATCACAGATACCAATTATTGAGCCCATGGTCTGGCATGGATTAAGCACCTATCAAAGCCAGATATTATTATTAATAATTATTATTATCACTACCTATCTCATAGCAATTGAGTGTGTTAGAAGAAGGTAGAATGTAATGTCATCTCTAAGGCAAGGTGAAACGTGAAGGGGTTATGTGGAGAAGCCATATCCCCTTGTGGTTTGTATAATAGAAGGGATTTCCTACAGTGATGGCAAATCGAGCCTAGGAACCAGAGCCCTCCTCTGAATATCCCTTCAGCAATTTAGTGTAAGAAATACATCTTCCTTCAATTTAGAGCATTTGGGTGGTAGTACAGTACAGATGCTAAACATTTTCTGCATATGACCCGAGAAGGTGGGGGTAGGGGCTGGTAATTCTGAATCCTTTGAACATCATAGGGTCTCACTGGATGAAAGGTATGTGTCCAGTGTGGCGTCGTACGAAATTAGAAGAAAATAATTTTCTACTAAAACAGCTGTGTGTCTCTGCGGACCAGTGGGATGTCTTGAGGCAGCGTATGGACCTGGGAGCTCGGGGCCTTTTGGAAAACATCTGGAAACAGCACATCTCCTGCTTCAAACATCGCAAATCAAGTATGAAGTTGTTTATTGGGAAATTCCTCAGTTACGGGGCATTTTTGAGTGTAAACTTGTGCTCCGTCATCCCAATTAAAATCATCTCAGCCTCACATGATTTTTTGCACAGTAACAAACAAACAAAAGTCATCCCGACTGACTTCCCCGTCTCCTCCTCTTCCTCCTATGGTACACAGCCTCCCAGAGAGATTTACTGTCTTTGTCCTCTGTCCTGACAACCAGGTGGTCACGAAATCAGAAAACCAGCTACAGTTAAAGACACGACACTCTTCTAAACTACTGCCATAAACAAACCCTGAGCAATGGGGCAGAGAGGGCCAGGAACACCAGCAGCTTCAATAGAAAAAGAAAGACAAACAGAATTGTTCCAGGATATAGACTAGGCCAGAGGCAGCTCCATAGCTATATTAAAAAAAAGAAAAAGGTGCACCCAGCTTCCTCCTCCTTTTCTTTCCAACACTAATGTTCCAGGGAAGGATCCCATAATACCTAAGCTTAGTGGAGCTTAACGAACTGTAACAGGCCCAAACAGGGTCTGCTGTGACCTATACCATAAATCACTTTAGTGCTTCTCTGGGGAGAGGCACTTCCCTCCCCCCTCCCTCCCTGGCTCTCTTACCCTTCCTGTAGATACGCAGGGAGTTGAAGTTAAAGGGAAATTAAAGGAAAAGAACTCGCCTTTTCAAGTCAGTTTATTTATGTGGATTGCATTTCCCACCATAAGGGTTACATTTTTGGAACCAGTTCTCAAATTTGAGTTGCCTTGCCCTCCTTTTTCTTCCATGTCATTTAAAAGAAAGCTTCATGCTCCAAGAGGCTCTGATGTAATTTATAGCAATCGTTTTAAAGTGAGTGTCTCTGGGCCAGAAAGGACATCGGAGGTCATTGATGCGCTGTGATGATGGCACCACGGGGCTGGACACCATCAGCACCAGCCTGGGGTTCCTTTACTGTGGAGTCAGGACTCCAACGTCACCCTTGTCCTTGGAGAATAATAGGTTGCGGCTGCAGAACTACTGGGAAGCTCATGAGTCTAAAAATGCCCTTTATTCCCGAACTTCCTCATTTATGGATGCAAAGGCTGAGCTCTGGGAAGAAGCTGTGATCTTCCCAAATGAGTGGCAGGAAACTCCTGAATTTGATCCTGGGCTATTCCCACAAGCTGTTTGTAGCACACACGGTGACAGAAACAGCTCCCTAGCAGCAGGGGAGGGTGTGCTCTTGGGAGAAAACATTTTGAGGACACACTGATGTCAGCCAATCCTGAGTCCAGGGCTTAGGAAGGGTCCCATAGACAGGAGCTCCTGTACCCTCTGAGCTTACAAGAGTCTGTCCCTCCTGGCAACCATGTTCACATCCACATTCAGAGAGCATCCTCAACAGAACCTTGCTCAGCTAGTTCCTTCAGCTGCTGTGGCCTCCAAGTCTGTTCTCTTGTCTGGGCTGCTGTTTGTCCAAGACCAGCCATTCCAGTAGAAGAGATTCAGGTGACAAGATCTTTGTTAGTGGAGCTCCGTCTCAAACACTCCAGTCCTGCCCTCTTCTCCCGACCCTTTCTTCCTCAACAGTTATTTCCTTTAGCCAAGAATCCGTGGAAAACTTTCGTTCACCAGATTTGTCTTTACAGAAGATTTTATGTATTGTTATTGGACATGGGCACCACGTGCTGTGGTGCTCTGGAGGTCAGAAGACAACTCTGTGGAGTTGTTTCTCTTCTACCTTCTACGTGAGTCCAGGGGTTGAGCTCAGGTCATTGGGCTTACACGGCCTTTACCCATGGACTCATCTCTAGCCTTCCCACTGGCCGCCTAGCCACTGGATTCTAACGAGTGTCTAAAAAGCTAGGCGGTGTCCTTGGGGTAAATGCAATTGCACTCTGAGCCTGCCTGCAGTAAGAATGTCTTGTGGAGCATCTGTGGGCAGCTACCAGACTTAGATTTATGGCTTCTCTTCTCCCTAAAATGAAACAGAGGATTCTTCTCACATTTCGGTTTTGCCATTACAGCCTGACAGGAAGAGGAATAATTTTCAGTCTTAAACTTCACATAAACAGTTGTCCCTGGCTTCTACACCCCGCTTCTGTCAAACTCTGGCATGACAGTGCGTGTTTCATACTACAACTCTTCCTCATGTTTTCTCTCCTCTATCCCCTTCACTCTCTCTGTTCCACTTCTTCTTTCTTTTTCTTGTCACGTACTCCAGTGTCATCAGCATTCCCTATTGTAAAGCCTAGCAGGCTGCAGGAGGAGAAAGTGATGAGAGAAGTAGACTGTGGGATAACAACCCGTAGATGCCGTGTAAGAGCATCACAGAGTAGTTGGGACTTGACCCCACCCCCCCAGGGAAAGGCTGGACCAATGGCTAGTATAGACTGTGCATTATGTGGGCTCTTTACTGCCTCCCTTCCTCAACCCCATCCATTTGATTTGGAGAAGCCAGAGTGGGGCTGTCATTTATTTCGAGGAGAGAGTGAATTTGGGGGAGGTGGGCTCAGCCCTGAGAGCTCCTAGCACACTCTCTCAGCTGCCCTTTCTTTCTGTGCTAGGTGAAATAAAGGATGAGCCTCACTCAAGGACCTTAAGGCATCTGTCAGCGCCAAAATAAACCTCCTGATCTCTGCCCTGCACTAATTCCTTCTCCTACTAACCTTTTCTTATTTAAGCATTATACTTTTGGGACCTGAGGTCATTCTACATCTAGTGCCACACTGACCTGGAGACTGTAACAAATGGAAAAAAAAGAATCTTGTTTTACTCAATAATATTTTATACATCATGAATGTTGCCATTAATTTTTATTTATGAAACTATTGAATTAAAATATTTTCTTATTTGCTAGGATTTTTTATTTTTGCTTAAATTTTTGCCCAAAGGCTATAGCTTTGCCTAACTCCTCCCGACTCTTCTAATGCAAGTTAGTTAGTGCTCACCCCTAAGTTCTGGAAATGCCACCCAGATTCTTCCGATGCCTGTCTTTCTAGTGACAACCACGGCAGCAGCCTCCCTCTGCCACCCACCATCATCCTCTGCCCTGGAGTCTCCCACTTGACTCTGTAGAATGTGGCTGTCATGTTTTGCTATTACTTCAATTCCCTTGGCCTTGGGTGGGGTGACTTCATGCCAATTCTAAGGGTGGGTCCTGAATGGCACAAACTTGAGAAATTCATTCAGGATGGCTCCAGCAACAACAAAGTTCAAGATGTGTGAGGACGGCTGCAGGGACAGGAGACCTTTCCTTCTTTCCCTCTGATCTATGCTCTGTCGCTGTGAGGTTCACCCGTACTCTAGAAGTCTGGGCACCACAGGAGGAGCCATTGAGGGTGAAGGTTATGGCTGTGGAGAGTGGAAAGCACAGTGCTCATCTAATGTGGCCAGAAATTCCCTACTCCCAACGGAGGAATGGATACAGAAATTGTGGCACATGTACATGGTGGAATACTACTCAGCTATTAAAAACAAGGAAATCATGAAATTTGCAGGCAAATGGTGGGAACTAGAAAAGATCATCCTGCGTGAGGTAACCCAGAAGCAGAAAGACATACATGGTATATACTCACTTATAAGCAGATATTAGCATGCACTATAAATTTACTAAAATTTAAGGAGCTAAAGAAGCTAAACAACAAGGAGGACTCCAGGAAGGATGCTTAAATCTCATTCAGAATGGCAAACAGAATAGATACCAGAAGTGGTGGAAGAGGGGCAACAGGACAGAAGCCTACCATAGAGGTCCTCTGAAAGGCTCCACCCAACAGGCAATCAAAGCAGACGCTGAGACTCACAGCTAAACTTTGGGCAGAGTGCAGGGAGCCTTATGGAAGAAGGGGGAGACAGAAGGACCCGGAGGGGAGAGTTGCTCCACAAGGAGACCAACAAAGCTAAAAAAAATCTGAGCCCAAGGGGTGCTGCAGAGACTGATGCACCAACCAAGGACCACACATGGAGAGGACCTAGACCCCATGCTGAGATGTAGCCCATAGGCAGCTCAGTCTCCATGTGGGTTCTCCAGTAAGGGGAGCAGGGACGGACTCTGTCATGAACTCGGTTACCTGCTCTTTGATCGCTTCCCCCTGCCATGTGGTCTTGCCAGGCCACAGAGGTAGAGGATCCAGGCAGTCCTGGTGAGACTTGATAAGTTAGGGTCAGAGGGCAGGGGAGAAGGACTCCCCCTTTCAGTGGACTAGGGGAAAGGAATAGAGGGGGAAGAGGGAAGGAGGGTGGGACTGGGAGGAGATGAGGGAGGGGGCTTCAATCAGGCTATAAAATGAATAAATTAAAAAAAATAAAAAATAAAAAAGAAATTCCCTATTCCTGGACTTTGCCAATTTCTTTACAATTTATTTTCCACATTCTTTGTAAGTGGAGGTTCTTTGTAAAGATCCTCACTGCAGTTTTGGCATAGTATCTCATGGACACAGGACCCTGCAGCTTAGATCTGTTCTTTTCAGCTCAGGCTGAAATTGTATGGGCGTTGCAGTGGTGTGGAGGAGGCAGGGCTTGAGGACATCATTAGGCCGCTGAGAAGGGCCGAAGCCTTCCTCTGTGAGCTCTTGCTTCCACAGGCCTGAATTAGTCACTTTGGGACTGGTAAAAGCCCCCTTGTAGCGTTGCTTCTTCCTTGCACCTATCTGCCCTTCCAAAGTCCCTCTGTTTTCACACCACCAGACTCTGGCAGCATGCTCTTGGTCTTCTACCTCCAGAACAATGAACTGAATAAGCGTCTTTATGAATCACCCAGTCTCGAGAACGCCCGTTGTCACAGTAACAGGAAGCTGACAACCACGAGCTTAGCACCAGGCTTTGCGGCTATTTATGTTCCTGCTGTAAACAGTGCTGCAGTCAACACCCCTCTCTTACCTTTTTACATATCTGCGAGTTCGTTGGCGTAACCAGATTTACTAACTATTGGGCTGTAGCACAAGCGTGGTTCCCTTACGGAACCTGCTGAATCCGCTCGCAGGAGGGCAGAGCTCCTTAGCAGTGGAGGAAAGGGACAGGGTGGGGGTGGGGCAGAGGAGAGACTAAACTCCCAGAAACACGTCCATCGGCGCAGATGCTAGAGGTCAACCTGGGGTGCTGACATCGGGTCCTCGGAGTCCCCTGTTGGCCCAGGTGTTGTCCTTTGGTAGTTAGTGCCCGAGGAAGCAGGGCTCCCAGAGGTGAAGCTGGGGTGGTTGGGTCAGCGGGGCACGGACAGAGCAGTCAGGGCCGCTGCTGTTTACCAGCTGTCAGGAATCACTTAAACACATGGATCCACTTGCAGGCTACAGTTTAAAAGGTTGCGCAACCCGGGGTAGGTCCACAGTGAGTGGCCGTGCTTAAGAGAGTTTCTCTTTCAAAATCCTCTCGATAATATTTTTGTGGTTTTTTTTTCACCCAGATCAAATGTGGGTAACAGATTCTTGGATGGCTCGTTTGATCCCCTGCTGGAGAAGGCCATCTTTTCCTGGGGGCGGGTTGTTTCCCGGATCTACTGGCAATCTTTGGATTCCTTTTCTCAAGTAATTAAAATCAAGAGTACAATGGTGATGTGGAAGAAAAAAAAATAAAAGAGGAGACAGCCCAAGCTGCAATGAGTGGGAGCATGAGGGAACCTCTTAGCAGCCATGTCTTCCCTGACAAAGGAGAGCTCGGGTCCAGAGAGGTGAAGCTATGAGGGGAAGACCACGCTGGAGTGGATGGTAGGTAGGATGGCAGGTAGGGGAGGGCTTGTGTCTCAAGAGCCAGGAGCCAGGAGGCCTCTTTTTTTTTTTTTTTTTTGGATGGGCACACCTCTTAGGACACAAAGGTGTTTCTTGTCCCACATTTCCTGTATGTTCCTCAAGCTAGAAAGACTGAGGAGATGCCGTTAGAATGGAGCCTGAGCTCTGTGGTCCGTGTCCTGGGACTCCCGGGGATGAAAGGAGAATGTCCCCTTTGCCCTGCTCTCTTCATCATACTACACAGCATGACCTGAAATGATGCTTAGTGCTCCCATTCATTGTCTGCCACACTACTCTCCACATCCGATAGATAGCAACTCTGTCAGAGGCCTTGCGATTGCATTCCCTCATGCCTGGAGTAACACCTGGCAAGCTGTAGCTTCTTAATAACTGTTTGAGTGACTAAGGTCAGGCTTGTAGGTTTGCTGCCTTTGTCTCCAGGGAGACGAGGAAGTCAACATTGGTGAAAGCCACGGTCCTGTTGGAGGTACAGATTGAGCCAGAAAGCAGGTCAGGAAACAAATCAGAGAGTAAAGACTCAGCCTTAGCAACCTCAGCACTAAAACACAAAGACCTCAGCCAAAAGGCCCTGGAGAAATTAAACTCCTTGGATTTTTCTCAGCTTTCAAAACGTTGATCAAGAAGAAAAGTAAGGAGATTGTTTATCGTCTTTTGAAAGTTTTTAAAAATGCTTTACAAACCAGTGAACAAAAACAATGGGACTCAACCCAGAAGGATGTTGAAAGGCACAGTCGATTGTTCACCTAAGCTTGTAAGGTGGTTAAACAACAAACAGGAAAGCTGTTACCAGGACAACTGTCTATCATGAGAGTAGGAAAGTTCAGAGGATGTTTGACATCCATGGTTGCACCTCACTGATCCTTGAGCTCGTCATCTACAGAGTGAGGGTGCTACAGTACAGTGGGTAAGGAAGAATGAGGAGAGAGAATGATTCTGAACTCACCTGTGGGTTTAAATTTTGCACGGCCTGTGGTTCTCAACTTTGCTAATGCTACGACCCTTTGATATAGTTCCTCATGTGGTGACCCCTCCCCCCACCCAACCATAAAATTATTTCATTGCAGGTTGGGTTGCGGTGGTGCACAACTTTAATCCCAGCACTCAGGAAACAAAGGCAGGCAGATCTCTGTGAGTTCAAGGCCAGCCTTGTCTACATAGTGAGTTCCAAGACAGCCAGAGCTACACAGAGAAACTCTGTCTCAAAAACAAACAAGAACAAGAAGCAACAACACGCACACCAAAAAATAGAAAACAGTCAAAATTATTTTGTTGTTGCTTCATAAACTGTAATTTTGCAGCTGTCACAAATCATTATGTATCCTGATATGCAGGATATCTAATATATGAACCCCCAAAGGGGTCACGACCCATAGGTGCTCCTGTCTAATTTGCATACTAAATTATAGAGGATAGGATTTCTTCCTTCCTTCCTTCCTTCCTTCCTTCCTTCCTTCCTTCCTTCCTTCCTTCCTTTTGAAGCAGGGTCTCTTATAGATCAGACTGGCTGCCAACTTGCTATAACTGAAGATGATGGTTAAACTTCCTCCTGCATCCACCTCTCACGTGCTAAGATTGCTTCAGAATGCTGGGCGAGCATCTACTAGTCAACTATGTCTCCAGCCACTGAGATCTGTTTTCGTTCTACCACCCTTCCCGTTCTAGAAGCATGCTCAGGCTTCCAGGTTTCCTTGACCCAAGACTACAGGACTGAAAGCAGGACTTCCTCAAGATCATTCTCTCAGCCTTTCTGTGCAGAGAGGTGATCATACCTCAGTGAGGAAACTGGGGTGGGGATGAGGGGCTGGAATACCAGCAAGGGGTCAAAGTTGGGGGCACTGGAGTGAGAGACACCCACAATTGCCAGAGAAGGATGAGGCTCCAAGTCCTTTCTCTCCCCAAGAGCCTTGGGAGGGTAGGTTTGGAATCCACGGCCAACCTGCAAGTGGCCTCAGCACTAAGGTTTAGAAATCGAGGAGCACTCCTGACTGCTGACCCACTTCTGCATGTGTACCTTCTGTGCCCCTGCCCCTGCCATAGGCTTACTACCTCCAAGATGAGCCCTTCACTACTCAGTGCTGAGCCATTTCAGTCACCCAAGAGTCTATGGACTCCTAGTCAGGATGACTATAGTTTTAGAAAAGCCATAGTTGGGGAGATGGCTCAGTGTTTAAGAGCACTTGATGCTCATTCAGAGAACCTAGGTTCAATTTCCAGTACCCATATCTCGGCTCATAACCATCTAACTACAAGTTCTAGGGAATCGGGTGTCCTTTTCTTGGCTTCTACAGGCTCCAGGCATACAAGTGGTACACATACATACATGCAGGCAAAACATCCATACACGTTTTAAAAATTCATAAATTTAGGGCGCTTAGTGGTGCATGCCTTTAATTCCAGCACTTGGGAGGCAGATCTCTCTGAATATGTGGCCAGCCTGCTCTACATAGTGAGTTCCAGGATAACCCGAGCAAGACCCTGGTCTTGAGAAAGAGAAAGGGAGGGAGGAAGGGAGAAAGGAAGGAAGGAGAGAAAGAAGAAAGATAGTGTGGCCTTTCATTCACATTAAGTTTGCAGAATCTATACAGAGAACACAACACTGAACAAATATTGTTGGGCCAGAGTGTTAGATTGAGGACACCCCTTGAGAGCAACAGGCCCCGAGACAATCAAACTAACCAAAGCGCTGTCCTGCTTTTGCCTCTGGTATCAACACACTCCCCAGACTGAATCTCATCTCCCATCTGCACCTCTCCTTTGTTTGCCGGTTAAATGATGGGACCATGACGACATTCCTGCTCCGTATTGCTCCTAATCCAGAACGGATTCCGGAACCATGAAGCCCTATTCATGACTGAGGCTGTTGAACCAGGCACTGCTCCAGAGCTGTTAATTTCCGCTTAAACAATCATCTTTTTTTGCAAAAGTCAAATTTCTGCAACTGCAGAAAAACAGCCCAGATAACGCGTTGCTGGTGAGTCGTGCTCGCTCTGCTGGAATTTGGTCTTCATGATAGTATGTGCTTCTCGGAGTTTTATTTTTAAAAGCACAGTGCCTGAGGGAGGAAAAAAAAAAAAAAAAAAACGCCAGCCAGCCCTTCCACGGCTGTCTCGTCTTTCACCAGGCTTGGAACAGTGTAAACATGACTGCGTGAGGCTCCGTGTTTATGTTTTCTCAATGACTTCCAGATTGAATTTGCTGTGTTTACAAGTTGGAGACACTTTTTTAACCGCCGGCACTGCAAACTCCAGTGGGGGCCTGACGCCCCAGCTGGGCTCTCTCTGTTTCTAGTTATCCTTGTCTGTGACAACATCACCGTGGTGCCCCAGCAGGAAGAGCGAACAGCTCAGCAGCTGCCTACAGACACAGGGCTTTGCGGGATTGAATGGAATCAAGGTGCCATGATGTTATTATGACTTTAAACTTTAAACCTTGGGACTAGAGGTGGATGCTGGATACCTCAGAAGGTCATCGTGCTGGACCGGTGGTTTAATTTTCCTGGTGTCTTTCTCTGTTCTTACTCGATTCAGACCCTATGAATCTCACTTCAAAGTTTCTCCTGACTCCTACTGAATCCTGAGCAGTGCTGGCTCCCTGCCTGGGGTAACCCTGGGTGCCTAGAACTTGCGGGTCATCACAGGACTGCTAGAGTTGTGCAAAACTTCAACAGGAAGCTCTTGAATCTTCTCCCTTTGTAAGAAACAACAGCTTGCTGGGCATTGGCGGTGCCCGCCTTTAATCCCAGCACTTGGGAGGCAGAGGCAGGTGGGTCTTTGAGTTTTGAGGCCAGCCTGCTCTACAACTCTACAGAGTGAGTTCCAGGGCAGCTGGGGATACAAAGAGAAACTCGGTCTTGAGGAAACAAAAAAGAAAAAAAAAAGGAAAGAAAGAAAAGGGAAACACAGTCCACTGAACTAAGCATCTCACTGAACTTGCCTTTTGCTGGGTGTTCAGTGTTTATGAGAGATGCTGCCCGTGCTAAGGTGTACCACTCTGACACCAAATAGCCTTTCCGAGTTTGTGTCCTTGGGTTACAGCAGCCCTGGTTCACACCCACCAGCTGCCCTCTAGAGAGGCAGCCTCACTGAGAAGAAAGAGTGGGCCTGGCTGAAGAGATTGGGCCCAATGCTGCTGTCCACGTGACCTTGACCCCCACTCTCTGGCTCTCTGATGCTCAGTTTCCTTCTCTCCCTCTTGCTAATGAGGATGAGTTCATTGGGACAGGCCTTAGTAGCTAGGACAGCACTAGGGAGGGAAGATGGTGTAGCACAATCGAGCCCAAGGTTTTAGGAAGGTGGTGACAGGCTCTGATGCTACGCAATTGAGGTTACATGTAAAAGCAAAATTTAAACGAATTATTAATATCTTTGTTTTCTCTTATATGCAGAATCGAGAGAGAGAGAGAGAGAGAGAAAGAGAGACAAAAGGGGTTATTTGGTGGAGGAGGAAGAGGACCAAAAAGAGGGACATGGGACAGGAGGGTAGTGAGAGTATATGAATATGAGTAACATATAACAGTATACATGCATGAAAACATTATTAAAAAGGGCTGGAGAGATGGCTTGGTGGTTAAGGTATATACTGTTTGCTGCTGAGCATGGTGTGGCTCACTCTCTTTAATCCCCGAACTCATGAGGCAGAGACGAATGGATCTCTGTGAATTCAAAGTCAGCCTTAGAAAGCTCCAGGTGAGCAAGGGATATGCAGTAAGACATCATCATCATTATTGAAGTACATACTGTACAGAGGACCTGAGTTCAGTTTCCTGCACCCACGCTGGGCAGCTCACAACCACCTATAATTTCAGATCCAGGGCATCCAACACCCTCTGCCAGCCTCCTTGGGCATCTGCTTCCGTGCACACATACTCCCTCCAACATACACACAATTTTAAAAAATAGTATTATAAATCTTTATTAAAAAAATAGCATAATAGAACCCATTAGTTTACACACAAACTTTAAAAATATTTTTAAAAGGCATTAATGTTCATGAGGTGCCTGCAATTACTATGGTGAATCATCTTTTTTTTTTTTTTTTCCTCCTAGGGCTCCCTGCATCTTTACGTTGACTGGAAGGTTGGACTTGGTGGTGGCCAAGGTTTTCCAGCCCCAGTGTGCTATGGTTCTGCTCTGTGGTTCTCAGGCTACTGGGTAGAAAGAAACAATGAAATCTGAGGGGAGAAAAAAAAAAGAGAGATAGAGAAAAATTGAGTTACACAATTGAAGAGCTTTGGCCAGGTGGAAAAGCAAACATTTTATTACTGTGAAACTTAAATGTAATTAGTTTCAGTGATCACCATTTTTAAAGTTTTTATTCATATTTCGTATGTTTGGACCATACACCCCACATACATACAGTACATATATATCATACGTACACCCCCTTATTCCCTTTCCCCTCCTTTCTGCCTGTATCCCTTCTTCCTTGTCCTTCATCCTGGTCTGATTGTAAATGTCATACTGTGTGTATGAGTGCAGAACTGTTTCTCTCCCTCCTCCACGTCAGCCCTGGCATCCGTCTCAGGTTTGGCAACCAGAGCCTTTCCCAACATGCCAGCTCACTGGCCCTGTTTTGTTTTGTTTTGTTTTGTTTTAAAGTTGGGTAAATAAATATTTTCCTTTTAACATAAAGCATATGGCCCTGGAAATAGATCCTGCTCCTTTGTACCTTTGCTAACTGTATTCCAGAAACTCATAGCGGACACCTTTTCTAGGTGCTCAGCTGGGAGATCCTAGACCATAGTCTGGAGGGATGTTCGAGCCCTCCCTGGTGGGACTGACCTGGACAGTCCCTTCTTTTTCCTGTATCAAAGCCACCTCGTTTGGAAAATGAAGGAGCTGGATCAGATGGTCGGAGGTGTCTTTCAGACTTACTGCTCTTTGTGTAGGTGCGGCTCATGTTAATAAAACCCAACGCCTGGCACAGTGAGTGAAGACCACCTACTGTAGACACCTTTTGACTGACAAAGCAGGTGAAAAAGGTAAAAGTGCTTCGATGATTAAAAATCATCTTAAAAATAACTGCTTTGTTTTAGAAATAATTTATGTGTAGCGTTTCACATCCTCACATCCCGGTAATTGATAAGTTTCATCGAGTTGGACATTTCGGTGATGGCTCTTTATCCTTAGCCACTAACCCTGCCACATCCATCAGGCAGATTTCTAAGAAACGCCCGTTTGGCGCTCAGCTGAAACCTCTAATGGGAGTGATCAAATCAGACTTAATGTTCCCAATGGGGAACAGTCATGTTACGAGAATGCTGTTGCTTCCTCATTACCGTTTTAGTTCTACCATTAGCCACTTTGGGGTTATAAATTACCAGCAACGTCTCTCAGAGTGGAGTGTAGCCTTTCACCTTACTGCTGATCAGCATCACATGGGGAAAGACTCGGAAATCCGGACTCAAGGGATCATATCTGGTACGACCTTGGATAAGTCGCCTACCTTCTCTGGGCCTGTATAGATGGTGCAGGTTGTTTGGACAGGCCTTTGTCCCTTTGTCGATATGTGTGTGTGTGTGTGTGTGTGTGTGTGTGTGTGTGTGTGTGCTCTCAAAGAGGTGAGGTGTCTGTGAGGTACCTGGATATCTTAGACTACTGCTGTTGCAATACAGTATCTGGGACTGAATAATTTATAAGAACAGATTTCCCCCTCATGGTCCCAGAAGCTGGAAAAGTCCAAGATCATCAAGGTCTTCCCAGTTTCGGTGTCTGGAGAAGGCTGTCTTTGGCTCCCAACATAGTATTTTGTTACTGTGGTCTCACGGGGCAGAAGTTGGAAGGTTAAAAAAAGCATGGCCAGTTTTCTCCTTTGCACAGGGCTCTAACCCACTTACAGGGAGCAGCCCTCATGACCTGCCCCCTAAAAGGGCTCACTGCTAACCAGGCTGTGCTGGCCACTGGGTTCCAACAGGAGTTTGGGAGGGATGCAAACACTCCGATGATAGCAGTGGGAGGTGGCAGCCGAGAACCTCATGAAGAGATCAGTGTCCTTATGTGAGCCAAGGAGACAGAGCTCTTCAGCTGTGTGAGGTTAGCAGAAGAAACAAGGGGGCACAGAACATGGGCTCTCTGTAGCCACTGAATCACCAGCAGCTTGATTTTGGCCCCCCATGGCTCTAGCAGGAAAGAAATGTCTATGGTTTATAAACCACCAGGGTGTGGTCATTTGTTATGGGAGCCTGGGAGGACTAAGGTAGGCTTGACCTGGCCCAGTAGTCTCAACAAGCACAGCCTGCTGGGTGTAAAGAATCGATTCCAGAAAATATGCCGGATGACTGCCTTTTCCCAGTCTACACAGCTGTTTTCTAGATCCACCCATGGCATCCGTTAGTTTCGGAGGGAAACCGTGTCTCTTTGGACTCTGGGAAACCATGAAAGAAGCAGGGAGTCAACATGGGCTTAGTGAGCATAAATTGATGGTTTTGACCTTTAGTGGATATGAGGGCCCACGAGCCTCTAAAGGAACACTTCCCCCCCCCCCACACACACACAGTCCCTGCTTAAGTGTTTCTCATCCTGGGACACCTCTCTCTCTTTTTTTCTCTCTCTCTGTCTCTCTCTCTCCCCAAGACAGGATCTCACTATGTGGCTCAAGCTGTCCTGTCCTCTGCCTTCCCAGTGCTGGGATTAAAGGTATGGGCCACTCTACCTGGCTTGGGACCTCTTTATCTATGCAATCATACAAGGGGAAAGACATGTCCTGAGGTGGGTGATGTTCTAGGCCCTAGGAAACAATAAAAAGGAACAGCCTTTCCTCGTTTCGTTACTTTTTTTATTTCTTCATATTTGAGAAGAAGTTGGTCTGGCTATATAACCTAGGTTGGTCTGGAATTCCTTGCATCAAATGATTTTCCTGTCTCAGCCTCCTGTGTAGCCAGGACTCAGATTTTACCACAGCCAGCTTCCACGCACTCTATAATATTCTAAGAATGGGCTTTCTACAGTTTCATAGACCCCCAAATCTCTTTCTTAAAAAGGTCTGGGACTGGAGAGATGGCTCAGTGGTTAAGAGTGCTGACTATTCTTTCAGAGGACGCAGGTTCAACTCCCAGCACCCACATGACAACTCACCACGTCTGTAACTTCTGTTCCATGGGATCCGATAACCTCACGCACATACACATGCAGCCAAAATACCAATGTATATAAAATACAAATAAATAAATAAATTTTCAAAAAAGGTTCAATAGAGATTCTCACAGACTCAATACATATGTAAAAACGGGCTTCTCACATACTTTTCTTTCACACATTCCTGCTGTAGCATTCATTATAAACTTAACATGGGGTTGTTGTGACTAATAAAATGGTAAAGCAGAGATTTCAAGCAACAGTTGCTTGCTTATCAGCCTCAGCATCTGGTAAACTTGGCCATTGTGTTTTGACATATCCTTCCATGTTGCAAAATGGAAGTTTTCCTGACAGTGGCCTTGAGTAGAGGAGACTCCTCAAGCACACAGGGAACAAGCTTTTGTCCCAAGGTCAGCTCTAAAATGAGTCACAGATGTCTATGCCACTGGTTACTGGTGTCCTAATGATATAGTACTTATTTCTTGTTGTAGTCGAATGGAAATTCCAACTCTGAACAAAAATACTGGATTAACTCAACACCACTAGATTGAGAGGGATTTCTCCAGAAGCCTGCTCCTTCTAGGAGACCACCCTAAAGAGGGAAATGGTGGGCTTCAACAGACTCCAAGGAGAGGGCGTCTTCCACCCAGCTTCCATAAATCTCTCCCTACCTAGCCAGTCTCCTCCTATTGTGCCATTATGGCACTGGAAGACCTGACTTTTATTGTCCTAAATTAAAGCCACCATTACCCCAGTGTGTCAGGTATATGCCCAGCACTGTGGGATCACAGGGTCAAAGAGGCCTAAGCCAGTCTACAGTGGCTCATAGTCAACAAAGATGGGGCCCTGGGGCCTGTCACCTGACATACAGGGTAGGTTCGTGGAGTTTTCAAACACTATTGCCAGCATCATCTTGCCTCAAAGGTCTTTGGACATTACCTTTTCAGTCCCAGTTAGAACACTAAAATGTCTCATTTCTCCAGCCTATCCCCAACCTGCAGTCTGAGAAAGCACATGTCAGAATGTCACTAATGATTGACAGCCCTGCCCAGCTTGGTCAGTGAGTCCAGATCCCAAGGTCGCTTCAGAGTGTTTTGAAGTGCTCAGCATGTGGAGATAAGGAATCATACAACTCAAGTAACATCATACAACTCAAGGAATTAAAAAAAATTCTCTCATATCTATTGTTCAGACAGTTTGTCATAAGTGGCCAGGAATAGAATCCCAAGGAAAGGAAACTTCAGGAAAATAAGAAGTAACATGTTGAGCCAGTGAGATAGCTCAGCTGGTGAGTGGAAACATCTGCATACATAAGGATGGTGAACTGGATTCCATCCCTGGATCTCAACTCCTGGAAGCTGTTCTTTGGCACCAGCATTCAAGCATACCACACACACACACACAGTTAAAACAATTTTATTTTTGTAAGTAGCATGCTTCCTGAGCCCATGTATCTGTTATTTTCCAGGGCTCTGCCAACAGAGAAACTGGGAGCCCCACCTTCCAGCCCCTTGATTGAGAATGTAACAAGCAGTCTGTGGTCGTTGAACCCACGGGCATCAAGAAGTCATTCAAGGTGCCGGTGGCATGGCTGACGAGGGGCTACGAGCGGTCATCAGGCCTCTGCCTTTGACCATCTGGTTAAGATGCTTCCTGCCTTTGGGGAGCTGCAGACATGGTTGGGTTCATAGTGTGCTTGTCTCCCATACACAAAGCCCCGACTGGATTCCCATGTTGCCTGAACAGGGTGTGGTGGCGCACTCCGGTAGTCTTTGCACTCCAAAGAGAAAGGCAAGAGGTTCAGAAATTCTAGCTCATCCCCAGCTGTATAACAAGTTCAAGACCAGCCTAGGCTGCCTGTGACCTGTGTAATAGGCCTTCTCTCTCTCTCTGACTGAGTTATGCTGGCTCCCAGAAAGAGTCCTAAGGAATCCCTGGCTTCATAGCAAATGGGTCTGGGTCCAGCTCTGAGACTATCTTCTTTCTTCTCGGGAGGCTTTGGTGGAGCCCCATGACTCTGCTGCAGCCCTGGGTCCTCATCGGTAAATAAAGACGGTCACATCTGCCTCATAGTGTCCTTGGGGCACACAGAGTAAGGCCCTCTCTAAACGTTAACAGCTCTGAATAGTGGGAAGTGGATTCATCACTTGATAAAGATAGCCTGTCAGTAGAGAAAAGTTTCTCAAAATTCGTGGCTCTGATGGGCTCAGATGATAAAAGGTTGGGACTTTTTACATTAGGCAAAAACCTAAGACTTCTCATTATTAGAAGGATGGGGGAGGGGTGGACCTACTCTCACGGCTGAAATTTAATTTCGAACCTTCCCTTTAGTCTCTCAAGCTAATTACGCATATTCTCGGCCATCATAAAACTCAATTCCAGGACCACAGTGCAGGCCACGTGCTCTGGGGTGAGCTCCTCCTGAGCCATGTCTGTGTCCTCTAGATTGAAAACTGTTGACTGAGAAGGGCCGAACAATGCACTCTCTCATGACGGCTGCTGGTACCATCCACGAAGGACGGCAACCCTATCGATTCAAAACTGCCCCCCCCCCCAGTGACACCAGTAATCTAGAAGGAGTGGGAAAAGGGGTTGAAGTCCCTTTACCTGGGAATGAAGGCTTCAACCACACAGCACCCAGTGGTGGAAGTTACTAGGGTGAGGAAGTTTGCTCTAATTCAGACACGGCTTACCCAGCTCAGCTCACTGTCGTGTTTTGTCCCTGGGGTTCTTTTTTTTTTTTTTTTTTTTTTTGGCAAAATGCGGAAATATGTGATTTTTCTTCTAAAAACAACCAACAGCAAACAAAACAAAATCTGCTCTTTAAAAAAAAAATAGTCCATTAAAAAAATTGTTGAGAACAGCCTCTAATCTTTCCATGTCAATGACTCCAGGACTGGAGCTTTGCACTCGGCTGGGCTCGCTGGCAATTAAGCCCTGCAAGAAATATTGTCCCCCCCACCCCCCCGCCCTTCCATGCCACCCATTCGCTTGCAGGGGAACTGCAGGTCTCCTTTACAGTTTCTGTCATCACACAGAGGCTGGCACGAACAAAGTCTTTCTCTTTTACAGTAAGGGCTTTAGCTTTAAAAAAAATGGGACAAATTCATTTACTTTTCCGTAAGACACTTGAAATGATCATTGAAGGGGGAAGGGAAAACTCGCTGCTGAAATCCATTTGGTGTCGCTCATGACAAAAATGAAAGAAATAGAGATTAACAATTCAAAAATGGAGCCTGTTCATTAAAATTAACTGCAGTTACACAGCTCATTGGGAATCATTTCTTTCCTTCTTAATTATGATGACGAAGACTCATCTTTTACTAGGATAAAATGAAGTCTTCCTTAACAGAGAGAAAAATGTTTCCCAAGGCTGACTGGAGAAATACTGTTCTTCTAGGGGGAGGAAGAAAGAAAGGTAAACAAAATAAAACCAAAAACGCTCGAACAAGTTTGGTATCCAGAGACTGAGGCAAAAGGTTATAGCCAGCGTAGGCGATAAAGCAAAGTCTTGTCAGCAAAGCAAAGAGAAAGGCCCTAAAACAATGGTTCTTAACCCCACGACCCCTTTGGAGAGCAAAAGATACTTTTACAGGGGTCACATATCAGATGTCCTGCATATCAGATATTTGCAATGTGATTCATAACAGTAGCAAAATTACAGTTATGAAGTAGAAATGAAATAACTCTACGGGTTATTTAAAGGGTCGCAGCATTAGGAAGGTTGAGAAACACTGAAGTGATTCCTTTAACGGAACTGCTTCGATCAAATACTTGGGTGTGGGGACATGTCTTAACACAATGAGTTCAAGCAACTAACCTGGGGGTAATGATTATAAACACCTTAACAGGCACCTGGTTGCTGAATCCGTTCCATACCCCTGTGCCTCTGTCACAGGCAGAATTTGAAACCGTGGCTACCATGATCTAGAACCCTCTCCCCTTAAAAAAGTTTTTACTTATTCTGGCGTGACTGTTGCTACACAGTCATGCAGTGATGATATCGTGACTAAGCAAGTCAGCGCCTCTTTTGTTGTTGTTGTTTCGTTTGTTTGTCTGTCTGTTTTTCGTGTTTGTTTTTTGAGACAGGGTTTCTCTGTGTAGCCTTGGCTGTCCTGGACTCAATTTGTAGACCAGGCTGGCCTCCAACTCACAGAGATCCACCCGCCTCTGCCTCCCTGAGTGCTGGGATCACAGGTGTGCGCCATCGCACCCCGCTAAACCACCACCTTTTAAGAAGTGACTCCAGTATTCCATCCCACAGACCTCCCTCCACCCCTGGGATCCTAAACGAAGCAGAACAAGGAGGAGGTAGAGCTACGGGCTTCGATCGTGGAGAGACTAATTCTGCAGTGATATCAAGAATCCCGGCTAAAAGACCATCTCTAGTGGTTTCAGGGATTAGGAAGAACTGCTCACCCCTGTGGCCATCTGTCCTGTCAACCACTGTGTTAGGACAGACAGCCTTCTGGAAGGTAAAGAAAGGCCCCTTTGTGTCTGAGTCTCACCGCCCCTGAGACTGCCCTTCAGAAACTCTGTCTTTCCCATTCTCTCCTTTCTCGGCAACACGAGAAGTCCTTTGTAAACATCCTCCCAGAAGAGTTTCTAGATCTGTCGGACAAACCTTGAATGGGAAAGCAGATTAGGGCGAGAGTTTAAAGTTTTCCGGTTGGAGAAGTAGCTGAGGTCACTTGGCTTGAAAAGCCGGAGAAATGATGCTGCTCCAAATCCTAAGGTTTACCTATTTCTGAGTATGATGGCACAGGCTTGTAGTCCGGGCATTTGGGAGACAGAAGCTGGAAGTTCGGGGATTCAAGGACATACTCAGCTACAAAATCAGTTTAAGACTATCTCATGAGCAAACAAACAAACAAAAAGATCATATTGTCTACTGGTGTTGCATACTTTTTAGTTTGCACGAGCACACTATGCTGTTTACTTAGTGATGTATTTCTCAGAATTTATGGCTGTAATTAAGTGACACACGACCATACTGATAGATACCATTCTGTTGTGCTGCTGAGAAGAAATTGCTTTACCTATTAACTGTAAAGTGAAAGTAATAAAACTGCTTTGCCTGACTCATGTGTGAGTCTGCGTGCGAACCCATGCTTCCATTTCAAGTCTGACAGATCGTGTGTTAGGAATATGCAAAATTAAAAACAAAATTGTTCTTTCAAACTGTTCAAACTCACCTTCCTACAACTGTCCGAGGGTTCCGCTGATTTTGTGTCCTTGCTGTTAGTTTGCATTGTTGGTCTTTGTCATTTTAGAGATTCGAGTGAGTACGGCGTAGGCTGGTGTCTCCTTGTAGTTCTTTTAGACATGCCTTGCTAACAGCCAAGGTTAGCCTCCGCTCGCTATCCACCTGCCTTCATCTCCCCGATGCTGGGGTTACAGGCGTGTGTCTTCATCACCAGCCATCACTGGGGCTTTAATCTGTGCTTCTTTACTGGCTGACCTTACGTGTCTTTTCATTTGCTTTTGTGCCACCTGTGTGCTTCTTGCATGAAATGTCTACTTTAACCTTTCGTCAGTGTTGTGAGATGCGCGTATGTGGGTGTGGTTCCCCCCCCCCCCCTGGAAGCTTGTGAACGAGGAGCTTCTGAGGAAAAAAGAAAATTAAATAATATTTTAATTTACTCTTTAGCATTTTATACATGTAAAGATTATATCCAATTCTTCTATGCCCCGCAACACATCCCCTCCCGACTTCATGTCCTTGAAGAGATATTCTTTTTTTTTTTTAATTTAATTAATTAACCTTCTCCTGCTCCTTCTCCTCTTAGTCTTCTGTAGCCTAGGCTAGTCTCAAACTATGCAGCCAGGGATGCAGGGATGATCTTCAACTTCTGACCCTTTTACCTCTACCTCTGTGTTGCTGTGATTATAGATGCACTTCTGTACCTGGTTTATGCAGTGCTGGGGATTGAACCCGGGGCTTTATGGATGCTAAGAAAGTCTCCTACTGTCTGACCTACCCAGGAAGTTCTTAAATTTTATGAAAAATCATTTATTAATTATTTTTAATGTATAATTCTGTGCTTTTGGTCTTACATCTAAGAAATGTTTGTTTTTTTTTCTTTCTAGCCACAAAGATTTTTCTCCTATCTTCCTTCTAGAAGTTCTGTAAGTTAGGTTTTCCTTTGCTCAGGATTCCTATCTACATTGCATCATTTAGTTTTTACAATAGAGAAACAAATATTATTATTTTTATATTTTACCCAATCTCTCAGCATAGTTTATCACATAGCGGTTCCTTTCCATCTATTGAAGATCAAGTGACTGTATATTTAGCCTCTATTCCTGGACTCTCTATTGTTACATTGATCTAATTGCCTTTTTTACACCAACACCATGCTGGCATGAGTGGTTTCAAAATGATTCTTGAAATCAGATCATGTAAGTCTTACAACTTTATTCTTTCTCAAAAGCATTTGAGTTTATCCTGTTTCCTTCCTTTTTCCAGGGTGTAGACCACACATCTGTGCACTGAGTGGTCCCTGTGATGTCACATCCTTTCACAGCTCTAGCCACACTTCCCTGTCTGCTGTTGGCCTTGGCAGGAGAGAGACAGCAGGAGGGGGACACGGGTCAGGGGCTAGGGCTGTGGCAGAGGCTGATTAGCACCTGGGCTTTAATTTCAATGGAATGTTTTCCTGGGCATCGCCTTTCTTTTCCTGGGTGGGTGGATGAGCAGAGGTTCCTGGGGAGTGTGTTTTCTTGGACACTTTTATTGAGTCTCAACTCAAAACACAGGATATTGGTATGGACCTTTAGGTTTTATTGCAGTCTGTCCCCTAAAACTTCCTGTAGGCTACATTTATTTTAGAGGTTTTTAAAAAAAATTTTTTTTAATTTATTACAATTTATTCACTTTGTATCCCACTGGTAGCCCGCTCCCTGTCCCCTCCCAATCCTGTCCTCCTTCCCTCTTTTCCTCTCTTGCCCCTCTCCTCCCAACCCCCATCCACTGATAGGGGAGGTCCTCCATCCCTTCCATCTGACCATAGCCTATCAGGTCTCATCAGGACTGGCTGCATTGCCTTCCTCTGTGGCCTGGTAAGGCTGCTTCCTCCTCAGAGGGAGGTGATCAAAGAGCCAGCCACTGAGTTCATGTCAGAGACAACACCTGTTCCCCTCACTAGGAAGCCCACTTACACAGAGGGCCTCTGAAACACTACCCAGCAGGGCATCAAAGCAGCTGCTGAGACTCATAGCCAAACTTTGGGCAGAGTGCAGGGAGTCTTATAGAAAGACTTGGAGGGGACTGGGGTACCACAAGGAGGGCAACAGACCCAGGGGTCTTTTTTGAGAGTGATACTACAACCAAGGACCATTCAAAGAGATAACTTAGAACCCCCACACAGATGTAGCCCACGGCAGCTCAGTCTCCAAGTATAGGCTACATTTTACCTAACCTTTCTTAGGTTCCAAGTGCTTGGCCAGCACAGATTTACACAGTGCTGAAACTGGAAAGGGCCTTTGAGGCCATCAAAAATGATCTGATCCTCAAATCTCACCACTCAATGAGAGAAAAACTCAGTTCCAATCATGTGGATCTGACTGGCCATAGCACAGACCTCTAAAACCCCTCAGTGGCTAATGTGAGAGCAGGTGCCCAGGTTTGCCTAGGAGAGTTCTTGGTCCAGTTCATTACCTGGGTGTAATTATTGGTAATCACCCTTTTGTTTCTCCAAATGAACAGGTTAGATGATGAATTATGTGGTCAAGGCTTAGTGATACTTTCTGACATATGGGTGCCAGTGTGGAGGGAGGGACACGGCAGTATCTCTGCATTACATTCATCAGCTCATAAGAACATCTATAGGTTAGGTCTGAAGGATCCACATGCTACTGAGATGGTACATAAAACCTACAGCGCTGCGCTTTGCTGACCCAGCCTGCACTGTTCTGCATTCCTTTCCCAGCCTCCCCACTTCCCACTCCTCTCTGGTCCGGCCACCGGGGCAGTTGGGGTCCTATCTCTGCTTCAGTGCTCCGGGCTCTTGAGTACATTTTCCTTCTGTGGAAGATTCCTGGCCCTTTGCCCTCTTCCTGCCTCCTCTAACATCCCCAGATGCCTCCTCTGGAAACCTTTGCTCCCTCGGCTTCCCTCTGGCCTCCACGTTTGCCAGTCCTGGCATCCCCTGGTGTTCTCCCTAAGTTGGTGAAGCTAGTTCAGGGGCATGTCTCCGGCTTGGGCAGGACTGTCACTAAGCCCTGAGCACAGCGGTAGGCACAAGCAGAGGACGGAGTACGTTCATTAAAGAATGATTTATCGTGGATTAAATTTTGGTCCAAGCACAACTTTGTGGGGACCCAGAAGTGCACACTACACCCTCGTGCCCAGAGGGCTGTTGCCCAGTTCTGCCCAGATAATGCAGGGGCCTTTGTGCTATATACACTATTAGCTCTAAAACCCAAGATCAATCCTGAGGTGCCTGTTTAACATATCAAAGTGGACCTGGCTGCCAGGTTCTCCCAGCATCCCTCACCGTACCTGTTACAGGGTACAGCTGGCATGGCCCATCTCCTACCCTAAATGTCACTAGCTCAGGGGCTGGGCTGCTCTCCCTCAGCTGCCCTTCCCTATACAGTCCAGCCATTTTGGTTACCTAGCCCTTTGGTCTACTACCCTTTACCCTCCTGATCTCTTGATCTCCTTGCCCTCTCCTCTCTCTCCCCTGTCTTCTCACATGAACTGGCTTCAGGGTCATGCTCACTAGAGACTCTCCCCGATGTCTCTGTCTATGCTCTCCTTTTTATCTACAATAAACTTTCTCTTCCACCATTATCTAGGGACAGTCAATGTTCTTCCTTTCTTATTTCTTTTCTCCGTTCATGGACCCATGTCTGTCTCTCTCCTGGAATTCTGTGTTCCTTTAGGCAGAGAAAAAAAATAATCAGTCCATTCGTCTTTTCGACGAAGTTTATTTGTGAGCTAACAGCAGAAATCTCTGATCTATTTAAAAACAAGGGAAGGGAGGTTAAAATAACTTTTTCAAGGCCTCTAAAGTGAGTAGTTGTACCCTGAGTGGGAAGCCATGCCTTGGACCCTGGCTAGCTCAGCCCCCGTGGAGGAGGTCCCTGTGCACAGCCCAACCTTGCCCTTGCCCTCCGGAGTTCAGGGTCCTCCACAGCAGTGTTTATGAAAGGCAGGGCAGTGTTTGTGGCTGAGCCAGCAAGGGCTTTTCCGGAAGGCTGCCCAAGGCCACAGAAGTGAACAGAAACCATGTGAAGTCTGTTGTTAGGAGGGCTCTGTTCTTGGTGATTGGTTTGTGAAGTTCCTGGAGTGCGGTGGAAGGCACACAGCTGGGAGCTAGTGAGGGTCAGAGGCAGAGGAGCTTGCCAAAGATACAGGAAGCACTGAGACACAGGGGGATACAGACCAGACCGTGAGTACAAGTCAGGGTTGGGTAGGGAGGAAGAAGAAGGGAAGACAGAGGAGTTGAAGATGCAGCTGTGGAGAGAGACGAAAGACTGGAACTTTTTATTCTTCCAGTTACTGCAAACTAGTCTCAAGCTCCCCCTGACCCCACACCGTTCTCACCTCGGTTCAGTTCAAACACCAGCTCAAAGTTTTTGCTTTTTCTTCTTTCATTCAGAGGTTGGGACAACTCCTCCCTGGTGACTTGAGGAACTCTCCTCAAGTCAAAGAAGACTGTGGTAAGATGCAGACAGACCAAGGGAGCTCATCTTTCCGGGCTAGTCCACTGTGTCACTCATCTGGTGATCTTGCTCTGTCTCCCTTTTACTGGACTTCCCCCAGCTCGCAGCTCCCACCTGATTCCATCACACCCTTCTAGTTCACGAAGCCACAGAGAAGGGATAAAACGTGACTTGGAGGTACAGAGAAATGCCAGCTGTTGTCAGGGAACCTGGCCCCAGAAGCCCAGATTACTCAAGTACTCTTGAGTTTGCCAGGCCTCATTCCAAACTGCCGGGGGTGGGGATGGGAGGCTTCTCCTCCAGCACACACACACTTCCCTGGGAGAGGGAAAAGAAAGGTTTCCATGAGCTTTAAAGGACAGAGGGTGTGAGGGGAGGAAGTCACAGCTTAATCTGGAAACGCTAAATCACCTAAATCACGGTGTGATTGGAGTCTCTGACAGAAACTCCCACCACTCTTCACACTAGGAAATCTGAGAAAAAACCTAGAAAGCTGAGGGCTGCTATCCGGGGCTACACAGCAGGACAATCCCTTTTCAACTCAGAGTTAGACAACTGAGGAGCTCCAGAGTAGGACAGAACAGCTGAATTCCTGGGTCAGCCTGACACGTAAGATGGCCTGCCAATGGCGGGCCTTCTTTTCTCCTCTCCACTTGGAGACTTCACTCCAAGGCAGGGTCCGGGATAGCATCTGGTACATAAGAAACAGTAACTATACTCCTGAGATAAACAAATAAAATAGGAACCAGCTGCGTTTGATGCATTCTTGAGCCTGGGCTACATCAGATGAGCCTACCTCAAAAATCAAAAGAAAACAGCAGCAACAAAACCAATAAAACCCACAAGCCAAACAGAGAAAGGACTAGAGGGAGGCAAGGAGAGGGAAATCAGGCGAAGGGCTGGGGTGGACACACGGGATAGTTTTACAGGTGTTCCAGGAGAGAAGGGGGCATCGAGAATGGCTTTTGCCACCTGACAACCTGAGTTCCATTCCCAGAACCCACAATGGTGGAAAGAGAGAGTAAAATGTCATAAACTGTCCTCTGACCTCTCCACAAATGTGCCTTGGCACCCAGGCACAAATGAATGAGGAATTTTTAGAAGAAAAAGGTGTTTTTGGTCTTGAGGCAAAGCATGTCCTTGGAACTCGGGGAGCACAGCATCGGCCTACTCTAGCTGCACAACTTGACTCCACCCAGGGATTGGGGCTACTGAACAGCAGGTCAGAGGATTCTTGTCTCAAGCTTCCAGAACCAGAAAGCAGTGTGAAATGGGATAGGTGACCTTGGCAAGGTTGTAGAGGTTAAGGGGAGGGGCTACCTATTGTTTAAGCTACTCTGGCTTTCCCTGGCCCCCTGTCAAGGATTTAAAGAGACAGTTTTTCCTGATGGCAGTGACTCATTAGCTCTTGAAACCAGTTAGACTCAGGTCAAACTCTGCCCTGCATCACTCCATCATAACCCTGGTGCTCCTCTAAGTCCTCCTCTAAGTCCTCCTCCATTTCTCCAACACGTTCACCAAGCAGCCACCCAGAGTCCTTCATGCTTGAGAAGAAACATGTTTGTTTGTTGCTTGAACCACTCTATCAGGCCTCTATTTTTCTCTTAATTTTGTCTAAATTTTTGTCTAAATTCGCAGCGACTGTGAGGATCCGGGCTTTCCTTTCTGTGGGCTCTGACTGTAGAGGGATAAATGAATGTTAGGGTCGTGTATGGAGCACACAATAGATGCTCAGTAAGAGTGAAGTGCTAGGAGGAGAAAAGATGGAAACAGAACTCCAGATGGCCTGTGGAGCCAAGGGCTTTAAGAGTTTAAAATCCTGAACCAATATGTCAGGACAAGGAGAAACTTTTTTTTTTTCCTCTGTACCTACCAAGGCAAACAAAAAAGTGCTTGCTATTATTACCAAACACGTACAAGGATTGAAGAAAGCTCTAACTGTATTAAAATCAAGCTAAATCAAGTTGGCAGATAAAGCTCAGGAGATGGGGATTTCAATTGGAGCAGGCTGTGAGCCCCTTTACCTCTTTACAGGATCTTCCAAACTTCTACCTTTTCGCTTCCCTACAATTCACTCACAGAGTAAATCAGGAGCGAAAATACCACATTTATTAATAACCAACATCATGTGAGGTTTTTTTTTTGAGTGGAGTCTACAAACATCACATATTCAGGAGAAGATGGGTTGGTTGGGAAAACGCGTGCCATACAACCATGAAGACCTGAGTTTGGATCCCTGGCACCCTTGTAAAAGCCAGGTGTGATAGTGTGGAGGCAGATGGATCCTTGGTGGTCATTGGCCATCAGCCTAGCCAAATGGGGTTCAGTGAGAGACCCTGTCTCAGAAATGTAAGGGGGTAGTGATCCAGGAGTATACTGAACAGTGAGCTTCAAGCATTGTACACGTGAGCACGCATGTCCATGTGTACCCACCACATTTACATACACCACACACTAAATAAAATAAGTAAGAAGAAATTCAGTTGGTGGTTTTAACTAAAGAGAAAAAAATCAGCCCAAAGACCCATAGACCATCAAACAAAACCCCCAATACCAGGCATAAAAAAACCTTTTGAGTTGTTGCTCAGGGTTGTCCAAATTGTTTTGGGATATTGCTACTTCCCTTGGTTGCCTCCTAGAGGTGCAACCAAGAAAGGTAAGTAAGTCTCTGTTGCTCACGATACCTTGCACTTCAAACACAGGGCCCTGACGACCCAAGCTCTATCGGACCTGAAAGCCTCCTCTCTGAAGACTACCTCTCATGTTACCAGGAGGCACCGTACAAGCTTCCAAAGGAGGAAAGCAACCAACAGTCCTACTCAGCTACCATACCTATGAACCATAACAATGCCCAGTGTGGCATTATAACCTTGAGGGTGCAATACTGGCAAGAATGCCTTGGCAGTAACCAACAGCTCTCTAATTGAACTTAGGGCCTGTTCAACAAGAGGGGAATCATGCATGATACTGGAAATGTAGCCAACTACTTATGGCTTGTAAAGTCATGGATCTTGGAAGAGGCAGAAACCTACAACTGCTGCTTTACCAAATCAACATGATAATCCCTAACCACATTCTAAATATTTATCCTTATACCTCCAGATAAGTATGGTTTTACCTCTCTCCCCACCCCGTCAAAGAAACTTCTCTTTGCAGTAGACAGAGTCCACTATAGAAAACCACAGTGGATCAAAATGATGAGTTGAGGAGCCTACTCCTAAATGATACATCTATAAAACATCTCTGCCACTTAAGGCTCAGGGATCATTGCAGAAGAAGGGGCAGAAAGGGGGTAAGAGTCAGAGGAATGAGGAATTTTCTGTAAGATTGTATCTCCTAGAATTGTCAGAAGCTGTGCTCATGAAGTCTCACTAACACAGCTGCTTAAGCATGAGCTGAACAAGGACAATACCAATAGACAGGCTAAGATGGAAGAGGGAAAGCTTTGTAAGAGACAGCTCAAGACCAAGATGAGGAAAGACCAGCACCAGTTAGTTATATCCAATATCAAACATTTCTGAAAACATACTCTTACAAGTAACATTGACGGAATGAGCAGGTTGTATTTATATATTTAGGAACACACACAAAATACATACACACACACTCATGCACATACACCAATAAAAGCAAAAAAAGGCTATGAATTTGAAATAAACCAAGAAGAGTTTGGAGGTAAGAAAAGGAAATGGGAAGTAATTCTATATCAGGCTTTCAAGCATTCTTTAAAGATGGTGGCCAAGAGGCTCATCCAAGGTCATAACTAAAGCCAAAGGGGACTTCAGAAATTTCCAGACTACACTTCCAATATACCATAGCGTTTCTTGTGCTTCAAGTGCTGGCATGGGTTGTTAAAAATGCAGGAACATTTTAGCTTAAATTTCCATGGTCATACTACCCTCTGAAGCCTGGGTATGAACATTTTGTCATATCACTGCTCCCATAGTCTCTTTACCAGTGCAGCTGGCTTCTTAGATCATGGCGGAGGCTCCACCAATGCACAAAAGCAAAACCTCCTAAGTCTTTACCGAGTCACATAGGTACCTTCTGTTTCTTAAGTTGTAATAGGGCCAGCTCAGGGGCAAATGGTGGAGAAAGAGCCTCTAAATTATTTGGAGATATTGGATATTGAACATAGAGCCTCCTTGTACAAGCCAGGCAGTTGCTTACAATTGCTTGCTAGGCCAACCTCCACTCTTTGACTATAATTACCTGATAATTTAGAGAGCTGAATTGATCTGAGATGGGACCAATTCTCAGGACAAGGGAGGTAAAACTGGAGGTCTCCCAGGGCCAGGAAGGAGGAAGGCCGTCTGTGGCCTCAGACAGAAGTTCAGAGGCCATTTTGTAGCTTGTTGTACAGCCACGGGACCAGTCGTTGTTTTCTGAGGGTAACCACAATCTGCCAGGCAGGTTCTTGGTGGGTCTCACAGAGAAATGTGAGGGAAAGCTGGGGATGTTTCTGGTGCCATCCCACTAATGAGAGACCCCCCCCCCCCCAGAGACATTCAGGACCTGCATGAGGATAAATACTGTGCTCAGCTGACAGCCAACCTTAGCCTATCAGCAAAGGAGCCATCAGAAAAAGGAAATGTCTTCCTACAGGTTGTCAATGACTCATTTTTAAAAAATGTAAATACGTCGGATATAAAAGTAGCACAACTACGTAGGAACATGGAGAAAATAGCCACTACCCCTAATTCTTTTTTCTTGACACAGGATACCCTCATAGCCTTGTGGGTGGGCACTGTTAGGGTTCCTGAGAAACTGATAAGGGATGTGTGGGGCTGATGTTATCTTACAAGGTATTGGAGCGGACTTTCCATTCTTTTGTAAAGGATTCAGTTGAGGAAAAACTAGCTGGAGCTGGGCATTTCCTGAATCTCAGACTAGATCACTGTGGGTGATAAGTGAATGCGGTGAATGCCTTCTGTGGACACCTCACGGAAGGCAGGTCTTGGTAAAATGCTGGTGAGGGAACCATGCCAATGGGGCCCGAGGTGGGAAAGGGAGGGAAGGAAGTGAGAAACAAAAAGGGAAAAGCCAAGGCTGTTTGTACTGGGAGTACTGGGTGGCCAGCCAGTGTGCTCAATAGATTTGGAGAAATCTTTGTTTGCTTGTTTAAGAGAATCTTGTAAGTCCCTTGTCATAGTCAACTCCAGTTGTTAACCTGACGCGTCCGGGAAGAAGGAACCTCAACTGAGGAATTGCTTCCATCGGATTGCCCTATATGTGTCTGTGGGGCATTTTCCGGATTGCTAACTGATGTTGAGGGCTCAGCCTCTGTGGGTGGTGCCAGCCCTGGGCAGGTGCGCCTGGGGTGTGAGAGCAAATAGAAGCACATATGCAGTACTCTTGCATATTTTCTGCCTCAGTTCCTTCCTCCAGGTTCCTGCCTTGGCTTCCCTTGATGATGGACTGTGATCTGTAAGCCAAACAATCCCCAAGCTGGTTCTGGCCATCATTTATCACAGCAACAGAAGGTAGGCTAGTCCAGCCCTCTGGCAGGACAGGCCTTGTGATAAGTCCTAAGGGTGCAGTGTGACCACAGAGACGGTCCACATGTTCACATGATTGGTAATTTAACATGTACATAACCAGTACATAACAAAATGAGAGCAAAACAAAGTCTGAAGAGGAGGCCCAGGCCAGGTCTCTTAGGCTATAGAGTCTAAGCTGAGACCTAAAGGTGAGTGTTAGCCTGGGAATGGGGAAATGGGGGTGGAAGAAGGGACTTAGGGAAATTTGTTGTTTTGTTTTGCTTTTCTTTCTTTTCTTTTCCTTTCTTTCTTTCTTTCTTTCTTTCTTTCTTTCTTTCTTTCTTTCTTTCTTTCTGTTGTTGTTGGGGGTTTTGTTTTGTTTATTTTTGTTTTTTTAAGACTGGTTTCTTTGTGTAGTCTTGGCTAGATCTGCCTGGCTGTGCCTCCTGATACTGGGATTAAAGGAGTGTACCACCAGTGATCTTTACTTCTTTCTTTCTCTTTCTTTCTTTTTTTTCTTTCTTCTTCCTGCCTCCTTCCTTCTTTTCTTCCTTCTTTCCTCCCTGTATATCTCTTTCTTCCTTTTTTCTTTCCTTCCTTCCTGTCTATCTCTCCTCTTCCTCCTTATTTTGTAAATAACAGCAATTAGAAGCTGGGAGATTTGAAGGGGAGGGGGCAATGGAGTGAAAAAGGAAGTCTGGAGTCAGGCATTGTGGCTCACTTCTCGTTAAATCCAGGTAGATCTTTGGCTGATGGCTGTCAACACTCTTCTGAGATAGTTTATAACTCCTGTTCCTTCCGTGAACCATTGATCCCCCTGGCAACCATTGCATTTTGTTCATCTCCTCATCTCCATGGTTCCCAGAACAAGACAGAAACTCAGAGAAATTTATGGAAGGAACAAATAGGTAGGAAGCCAGCCAGTACATGAAAACTAAGGGATGACCTACCCATTTCTGTACTAGTTTCTACTTCACTAATGGCAAGGAGCTTTGCAGCAGTTGTGTGACCATAAAACCATCAACAAATGACTCTGGTCATTTGTGTAGCCACATTCCCCAGGACTGGACACTCACTGTTCCTTCCAAATCAAGTTGCACTTTTTGTTTGGCCATGTTTTTCCTCTCTTCCAATAGCACCCAAACAAGCCCAGGGCTTTTTACCAGCTCTACCTCGAGCTATATCCCTGCTCCACAAAACTGGAATGCAAGATGCTGTCAGCTGCAAGTGGGAGGGGAAAATTCTAAGAGTTATATCCAGAAAGCTGGTGATGATTCGTACTGTTGACTTGACAAGATCTAAATCCCTTAGGAAGCAAACCTCTTTGAATATCTGAGAGAAGGCTTAGATTGGGTTGAGTTGGGAAGGTCTACATTAAATGCGGGTGGCATCATTCCATGGGCTGCGGTGGTGTACTAAAAAAAAGGGAGAACTTCATGGGCTGGGAGGTGGCTCAGCTGGTAAAGCATTTGCTACAAAAGCAAAAGCACCTGAGTTTGGATCTGCAACATCCCAATAAAAAATTCTAGGCAGCCTAGCGTGACGTTCCACACCTTTAATTCCAGCACTCGGTGAAGCAGAGGCAAGTGAATCTTTTTGGGTATGAGACCAGCCTGATCTAGAAAGGGAGTCCAGGACAGCCAAGGCTACACAGAGAAATCTTGTCTCAAAAAATAAAAACAGAAACAAAACAGAAAGAAAGAAAGAAGAAAAGAAAGAAAGAAAATCTAAGCATGGTGGTATTCCCCTATAATCCCAGTGCTAGGGAGACAAAGACAGGTAGAGTTCTAGGGCTTGCTGGCCAGCCAGTCTAGCAGAATCAGTTAGCTTTAGGTTCAAGGAGAGACCCTGTCTCAAAAAATGAGATGGGGAACTATTGAAGAAGACACTGGATGTTGACTTCTGCCTTCATATGGATGTCACCAGCTCATACAAACACTGACATGCATACACATATGAAATAAAATAAAAAGGTGAAAAAACATGGAACACTAACATTCATCTCTTTCTGCTTTGTTTCTGCAGATATGGTGTGATTGGCTGTGTTTCACCCCCCCCCCCCCTACAGTCCTGTCTTTACCATCTCGATGGACTGTGTACCATCGAACTGTGAGCCAAAACAAATCCTCAAGTTGCTTCTGTCAGGACAATGAAAAAGTAACTGCTACAGTTGGTAGTTGGTGTCTGCTCCTCTTTTTGTGAAGATTGTGCTGCTCATGTAACTGATAACCAAACACTGTATTTATGGCTTTTGTAGCGTGGCCTCACTCGTAGCTGGTGTTTTAGAATCACTTAGTGCTTTTACATACTGCTTTCTCTGCCACATTATAACTCATACATTCATACTGACAGCTCTTTTAACTAGGTCTCTTAAACAAGATCTTCAAAGTCAGATCATGTTCTTGCACCTTAGAGTTTATAACTCGCTTACCCACTTTCTTTACATTACTTTTGGTTGTGAAAAGTCATGCTGATTCATTTGTGCTGGTATTAGCAGTCTGTTATTTGTTTGTTGGCTTGGTTGTTTTTGTTTTTGTTGTTGTTTGAGACAGGGTTTCTCTGTGTAGCCCTGGCTGTCCTGGACTCACTTTGTAGACCAGGCTGGCCTCAAACTCACTAGATATCCTCCTGCCTCTGCCTCCCTGAGTGCTAGGATTACAGGCATGTGCCACTACACCCACATGTTATTAGTGGTCTTTATCAAACTAACTCCATGCTACTTGGGAGGTAGGGAGCTCCCTGTAGTTCCCATTTCCTGAGTGCAAACTCCAGTCACATGCTTTCTACCAAAGAAAAGCAGGTCCAGGCGTAGATCAGCAAAGGTGTACAGAGCACAGACATTGCACCCAGTTTGACTCACCCCTCTCCTGTCTGGCATCAAGGGAGGGTGATTTTTTTCACCATGGAAACTGGCTGTAGTATTGTGCACACAATCCGTGACACCCATTTTCATCATGTCATAGCTGTCATCTTGGCCAAGTAATTTTGAGCTTAGATGTCCACATTTTTATAGAAGATTTCTTATCTATGCAGTGTTCTGCCTGCATGTATGCCTGCATGCCAGAAGAGGACACCGGAACTCGTTATAGATGGTTGTGAGCCACCATGTGGTTGTTGGGAATTGAACTCAGGACCTTTTGGAATAGCAGCCAGTGCTCTTAACCTCTGATATCCACGTTTGATGTGCCCCATCTACATCCCTGGATTGGCTTTTGAATCAAGTCAGGTGATGTTTTTTTGTTTTGTTTTGTGTGTGTGTGTGTGTTTAAAATGAATTTTATGAACCTCAAAGTATTTTTTTTTGCATTTGAGTTTTTAATTTTTGTTTCTGCCTTGTTTGATTTACTCATCCTTCTTTCTATAGTAGTATTAGCTCCCTGAATAGCTTTTACATGTCAGTCACAGTACCAGGTGCTAGGGGCCTAGGGAAAGTACATTCTTTTGACTTCTTTGTGGTCTGGAGTGTGCAATTAGGTAAACTGACCATAGGGTCCTGTTTGAGTGAAACCAAGCAGAAGGACCTAGGGAAATGTGGAAGGTGCCACAGCAAGGGACTGAGAGGCATCAGGTGGGTTTCTTGAACCAAGGGCAGGTTAAATAACACAGGCCCCATGATTCCGAGCCCAGGAACAAATTCTGGATGAAAAGCAGCAGGTATGGTGCCTTCATACAGATCTACATAACAGCCAAGATGAAAACAGATTTCAGTGGAAGGCGGGAGGGAAGAGGCATCTCACCGGGGGATGCTGAGATGTTACCAGAGCATCCAGAAGAACTCAAAAGAAGGGGATGCCAAGGCAGGCACGAAGGAGGGAATTTCACCGTTGCAGTTTTGGCATGGCTTACCATGTGAAATCCGGTGTTGACAGAAGAAAGAGCAGGAAGTGATCATCAGCTTTGTTTACTGAGTTGCCTTGACCAGAGCATGTCAGTTGAGTGCAGGGTGTAGAATGAGCCTGGCTGAAGTGCGGGACAGAGATAAGAAAGGCATGCCAGACCTAAGGAGGGTGCAGGCATTCTTGGAGAAAGAGAAGGATAGAGGTCCCAGTCTGTCTCTTCAAGAATGGAGAGAAGGGGCTGGAGTACCCAATCTTTCTGTTCTTGCAGAGGACCAGGGTTTAGTTCCCAGCACCTGTATGCTGATGGCTCACAAGTCATCTGTAGCTCTAGTTCCAAGGGATCCAATACTCTCTTCTGTCCTTCAGAGGAATCTGCATAAACGGGGTGCACAGACAAGGTGTGGGGAGAAGGGAAGAGGCTCAGCATCAGCTCTCAACTATCTTCTGTTGGTGGTGGTGGTGGGGGGGGTGTTTATTGTTGTTTGTTTTGAGACAGGGTTTCTCTGTGTAGCCTTGGCTGTCCTGGACTCGCTTTGTAGGCCAGGCTAGCCTCAAACTCAAGTTAATCTGCCTGCCTCTGCCTCCCTGAGTGCTTGGATTAAAAGCTTGTGCCCAACTTAGCCGTCAACCCTTAAAAGTTCCTGGCTCTTTCCAGCAGTAACTAGGGGCTGAAAGCCCTTGGCCGCTGGGAGATGATGCAAATCCAAACTATAGGCAGACACAAAGGGAAGAGGAGGACAAAGTGAGGGAGGGGGGAGCGAAGTACAATTAAAAATTAAAAATACAACCAGGCAGTGATGGCACATACTTTTAATACCAGCACTAGAGAGGAGAAGACTAAGAGTGGAAGGTTCAAGGCCAGCATTAGATACATAGGAGACCCTGCTTCAAATAAACAAAGGAACAACAAAGACCAGAGGAAAAGCAAGGAGTGGATGTTGCAGTTCTGCCATACAGAAAGGCTAACCCAAACAACAGCTGAGAGTCTAAAGTGGCCAGGAACAGACACTAGTAACAGAAACTGAAGAAAGGGAGAACAGACTGCAAAACAGCCAGGCAGCAGTGGGAAGCACAGGCAGGAGGATCTCTGGGTTCAAGGCCAGCCTGCTCTACAGTGAGTTACAGGACAGCCAAGTGTTGTAGCTACAAACAGGTTTTTGTTTTAATCCCAGTTTTGGGATGTGGGACTGATTCAGATAGTCCACAGCAGCAAAGTATTTGCCTCATGGGGGCTCTGAGAGGAGCTCTTTGTCAGCTGCAGAGCGTTTAAATCTGAATATTCTGGAGAAAGAATAAATGCCACAGTCCAGAGAGTGTTGGGATGCTCCAAGAAAGAACAAGGCTGCTGCTGCTTCCCCTCTGCAGTTCCTGATGCTGCTGATGTGAGACAAGAAGTTGGAGATCTCCTGAAACAGGGATTGGGCTGGCTCCAAGGAACCCGATGAGGCCCCTAACCAGCAGGAAGCAGCTAAGAAAGAGAACTGCACCCCCTCTCCCACTTACCTTTTCTCTCTTCTACATGGTGTTGGGATGTTGGAAGGGATTGTGGTGGGGTAGGGAGAAAGAGAAATTAAAAAATAATAATAAAAAAGTAAAAGTTTTAAAAAGTATGCCAACAGCCAGGGCTACACAGAGAAACTGTCTCAAAAAAAAACCAATAATAATAATAGTATTAATAATAATAAATAATGTAGATGCTTTGTGAGACACATGCTGATGAAGGAGGAAGAAGCTAAAACTCAGAGCACAGTGCTTGCGAAACAAGTTCAGGACTGAGGAGTCTGGAAGAGATGGGCTCAAGGGAAAAGGCCAGGAGATACAGGAGTTGGGGAGTAAAGATCCCGAGGACAGGATTCCTGAGAGCGGAGGAGCAGTGGTCTGGCAGGGTTTCGCAGAAGGCAGAAGTGTCTTCCCTCTACATCTCTCCAACCCTAAGCCACTCTCTTGACCTGGTACCTCTCCAACTCCTCATACCACTGCTCAGAGTCATCAAAGCCTCGGAGGAAAGGCAGTACTGGGTATGGGGGAAGGGATGGAGGGAGAAGAGTGTTTATTTAAAACAGAACAACTTCTCAGAGATTGGCAAGAGTGAGGAGGACAACATTAGAGAACAAAAAGAAAAACTGTTCCCCCCGAACATCTGTTCTACCTATGGGGTGGAGGAAGCCTTACTTCAAGCCTTGGATCCTAGCCCCAATTCCTCATTAGAGAGTCAAAAAACCAAACGTTCCTTGAGCACGTTTACATGTGTCTGTAAAAACGGGGAAGAAGAATGTATATTCATGCAGCCCCTTCCCAGGAAACAATACTCGTGGCTCTTAACAGAGCTTAAGTGCCGTTCAGGGCCATGGCTTCTGAAATGGGTTTGACATATTGCATTCACTCTCTTCAGGTTCAGTTAAGGCATAATCCCGTTTTATGGTTTTGATGCCTTAGGGAGAAATTTTATAACCATATATCCACGGGGAAAAGCTGATGGAAGACAAACTATCTACCAGAAAACACAAAGTCTGGCACAATCCTAATAGGTTTTCTCCAGGCTGGAGCTTTTGTCAACTAGATCTAGAAAGTTCATGTCTCACATTGATGACTAAATTTTAAAGTAGGAGGAACCTGAAAATGGATCGCACTTGTGAGAAAAAGTCTTTAAGCAAAAAAACGTATTCCTCAGGCTCCATGGCTCTCACTCAGCCATATGTGTAATTTAGAACGAGAAACACATGCAGAAACAGGAAAGATGGTCACACTGAAACCTTATCATTAATTTCAATTGCCAGCATTTACTTGGGCTACAATCACTGCTCCTCTCGTCTTTGTTACAAAGATTTATAGCAGAAATAATATCATCAGAGTCATGTTGACTGCTCTGATTCTTTAGATGACATCACTCTATTTTGTGTTATGCTTAATTATATGTAGGTGTGTATGTGTGTCTGCGTGTGGGTATGTAACGTGGGAGTGAAGATGTCCCAGAAGCCTCTGATCCCGAGGGTCTGGTGATACATGCTGTCCTGAACCGCCTGATGTGGGTGCTGGGAACCAAACTTGGGTCCTGCTCTTAATTGCCGAGGTGTCTTTCCAGGCCCCTACTACATTCATTTTATGAAATTAAATGCTCTTATAAACCTAATTTCTCACTATATATTTTCATATTCGCTATATTTCCAGAGTGATTGTTTTACTTCCTGGATACCTAAGAGTCAGTCTTTCACTAATTTAGACTGGCCCTGGTGTTTAGCCAGACTAGTTCATTAAGTTCACTTAATTAGGCAAATGTGCTTAGCGGGGAAGGCCTAGCCAGTGGGGGAAGTAGACTTCTGAAAGGGGATGAGTCCCTGGTAAACGACCAGCAAATTACATTCTCTTTTTAGAAAAGAGGTGGGGACAGATGGCAAGGGTGGGGAAAAGAGGCAAAGTGGTAGTCTTTTACCTCTTCGTGCTCTGACTGATAATCACAGCAAAGCACAGGATTGCAGTAGAATACGCTGGAGCAAATTCTGTGACTGTGGTCTTCCTCCAGTGTACTTCTAGAACATTGAGTGTTTCTCGACCTTCCTGGTACAGCTTCTCATGTTGTGGCGACCCCCACCGTAAAACCGTCTCTGTTACATAACGTTGCTGCTGTTATGAATCCTAACTGAAATATCTGTGTTTTCTGATGGTCTTAGGTGACCCCTGTGAAAAGGTCACCCAGGGTTCGTGACCCACAGGTTGAGAACCACTTTGCAGGTGGAAGGCTAAGTCTTACCAGCATGACAGTTTTCTAGAATCAAAAAAGTAGCCTTTTTATTATAATGGTGAGCTACAGGGTCCATCCTTGGTTGGCAGTCTGGAAGTATGTCTCATACAGGTGAATCAGCTGGGAAGCACGCGCAGGGACTGTGCACTTGAAAGGACTTCAGTGATTCCTGATCTAGCCCTCTTACCTGGATGGTTGAGAAATCAGAAGCTTATGAGGACTTGATCAGCATCTCCTAGGTAGTGGCCCACTTGGCACTAGAAGCTACCGTCCCTGATTCTAAGTCCCTTTTCTTGACTGTTGACTGGCTCCTTCAGGTGATAGTAGGTTTTTAAGTTTCTATGGTTCTGGGCCTTGAACCCAGGGTTTCAGGCACACTCAGCAAAGGATCTAATATTCCCGACTCCAGAATGATTAATCCTGAAGTTAAACATTTGACAATACTTTTTCCCTAGGTAGACTTCAGCTGATTATACTGAAGATTATACTGGTAATGTCTATGGTCACAAAATTAATTATAATTCAGAGGACTGAAGTGTTTCTTGGTGCATATAGTCTTCTTTTTTCTATCAGCACTGATTAACATTTCTCCTTTCATATCATTTAACACGCACTGAGTTCAATTATTAGTTTTTTACCCAAGTCTCTTGCTGGCCAGGCTGTGAGAGTGTTTTCACAACAGTAAATCATGCCTTTATTCCTTGGGTGCCTGGCTTAATAACTATTGAATTGCATGAAATCTAGAAACTGGAAGAAACTGTGCTGTCCCTGAGGGTCTGGTACAGGTACAAGCAGATACTAAGATCAGTGGGCACAGGCCATGGTTAGCTTTCCTGTCTGGTGAATAATAAAATAGACTTGCTGTGGTTGTTGAGGGATCATAATGGCAGAGAGACGTGCTTCATGTGCATTTACTCAGCTTGTCCTCCCAGCCCTCCCAGGTACTGCCCTCGCCAACTTTTACCTGCAGACGGAACTTAGCAAATTGAGGCACCAAGCTAGTACAGGCCTATAGTCCCAGCTACCAGGGAAGCTGAGGCAGGAGGATTGCATGACCCGAGGAACTGGAGGCCAGCTGGGGTGAAATAGCGTATGCCATTTCAGAAAACAAAACAAAACAAACAAACAAAACCCAGAGTGGACGATTTGACCGGCCCTCAAATATTTAGGCAACCAGACCCAGGTTATGGGCTTTCAACCCGATAAATATAAATAAAGCAATAAAGCAAGAACCGAGGCAGGGAAGTAAGGCCACTCCCTCCTCTTTCTGACCTCTAACATAAGCTGTATTTTAAATTTTGAATGCAAAACCTGATAGTTCCACTGCAATTTCCCCATCTACACCTACATTTTAACCTGGTCTCTGTGTTTTCTTTGGCCAACCAAATCTTAACTGTTATCTTTATTGTTTTCAAACAGGGTGTCCAGTAGCCCAGGCTAGCCTTAACTAGTTAACTGAAAATGACCTTGTACTCCGGATGCTCTCTTCTCCTCCACATCCCCACAATGCCACCACACCTGTCTTCTGTTTTTTTTGTTTGTTTTAAGTTAACCTGTTTTATTAGAGAAATGAGGACAACTGAACCGGGCCATCTCTGCCCGTCCAGGCAGGCGCCTGCGGTCTCCAGTTCCTTTCGAACCTGGGCCAGGAAACAGTTGGGGTTGGGGTGACCTGGGGCCTGACCGTCCTTGTGTTGAATTTTTCACCTCCCTGCTTGAAGAGCAAAACCTCTCTAGTCTCCTCGCCAGCAAAAATTATCTGCCTGTCTGGGCGCCCTCTGTTTAAACTCCAGTCCTGGCACCTAATACATCACGCGTCCGGATGAGTCACTAGCGGCTCTTGTCTCTGTGGCTCAACAGGGCTGCGTCGCCACCAGGGCTGTCATCTTTAGCGCCAGCTGCAGGCTACCGGGCGCTTAGTAGGTGCTCAAGGTTGCTTAGAAACGAGGCTCCCCAGTTCTTAGGACGCCCAAGCATCCCAGTCCCGGTGCGAGGCATCTCGAGGGTCCGAGGCGACCCTGCCTGCCCTCTCCCGTCCCGCTGGGCCTGACTCCTGGGCAGGGCTCTCCGCAAGCCTCGGGTGCCCCGGACCCTGTGCCCCACCCAGCTCCCGGGCTCCTAAACGCTGCCGGGAGCTACCGGGGAGGAGGGGGGGACTGGAAAAACACTGGCAGGCCGCCCCACCCCCACCTCACCCCCACCCCCACCCCCAGCGGGCCGGGCGGCCGCGGCTCTGCGGCTGGGGCCTGCTGCCTGGGCGGCGCTGGCCCCGGGGCGGGGGAAGCGGGGGCGGCGGCCCGCCTGTCAGCGGGAGCGGGCGCGGGCTCGTGTGTCAGCGGCTCCCGCCCCTCGCCGCCCCCGCCCGCCCTCCGCCCGCCGCCCGCCCGCCCGCCGGGCCTCCCGCCGCCGCCGCCCGCCCTCCCCGCGGCCTGGCAGGCTGCCGGCTGCCCAGGCGGGGGGTTCGCGCCGTTCTCACGACCTCTCAGGTTGCCTGAGCTCATCTGGGAGCTATTCATTTCCTGCCAGAAAGCAGCCGGGCCTGCTGGGCGAGCCACCTTGGCCGCAGGGCCGCCGGGGCCGGCCGGTGTGGGCACCCCCCCTTGAGCCAGCTCGGCCGCGGCACCCTGAGGCCTCCCAGGAACCCCCTCCCTCCCCGAGCCACCCCGGCGGGCGCGCGGCGGGGGTAGCTCGCCCGCCCATCTGGTTGCATTTAGAAAGCCCGGAGGAAGCTGGCGGCGGGTTGTTACCGGCCGGAGGGTGTGGGGAAAGTTAATTGACTTTAATGACAGGTTCCCCGTGACGATGAGGGGGTCCGGTTAAACCTTTGGGTCCCCACTGCAGAAGCGCGTGGGGGCGGGATGAGACCCGAGGAGGGGCTCAGGCCTTCAACCCTCTCTGGATGAGGTTAGAGACCTCGGGAGAGCCAGGGCCCCAGGGATCTCCAAGGAGAGGCCTCCTAGGTCGCTGGCCTCAAGGACACGGTTTGAAGATGTGCCTTATCGAGGGACAGATCAGCTCAGCGGGAACTGGTGTAGGGGCGAGGTAGCTGGGTGTGCCCCGAGGCGGTGTAATTAGGCCAGGCCCAGAGGAATAAACTGGGATGCTTCAGCTCTCCCCTAGCTACTTATTTAAGAAACGGCAGGGATGCAGGAGGCAGCAGTGCCCAAGAAATAAATCTCTTCTGTTTATGAACTTGTACCTGTCCTAGAGAAGGGAAATGACTTATCCAAGCGGATGCCTGCCGTGAGTTCAGACGATTACCTGAATATGAAAGTCCCCAGTTGGGACGAAGTCTTTCTTCCATCCCACAATATACAGAGAAGGCTTCATTTAATAATGTAAACCCAAATTACGGGGTAGAGGGAGTTCTTTTCAAAAGAACAAATGGTTTACTTTCCTCTCATTCACTTGGCTTCTTCTGGATGCTGCTGCGTGTACTGTTTGGCTACATTAATAAAAATGCATGAAGAAATTGAAATTTACTTTTTAATTGCCCCCCCCCGTAAATGTTAAAGGAATTACTTTTACAAAATTGTCTGGATCATTTCTACCAAAGAAGCTTAAAACTCTTGGGGCGGGGAAACAGGACAGGGTTTACAGATTTTAATATTTGAAATTTGGGATGTGTCTTAGCTGAGCAATTGTTACTCTACTTACGTTTAAACAAAAGGGGAAACGAGGGGAAAATAGAATGACAAAGAAGGGTGTGTTGTCTTGTACACATAATAAGGCCAGTAGGAGCCAAATTTTTAAAAACTATCTTTTAAACCCCTCTCACCAGGGGTCAAAGCTGAAGGTATTGGAAAGAACTGTCTGCTGTCTGTTGGATCACTCCTGTGATAGAGCCGCACTCCACACTGGCCTGTGGGAAAGGCTAGAGCCAGGCGGGAGAGAGGTAAGGCTTTTGAAACAAGACAGAAAATCGTTGGCTTTATCTTTGTTAGGAAAGCTTCAAAGACTGATCTCTCCCGCCTCATCCTTCTCCTCCCAGAAGCCGCTGTAAGGGAAAGGGGCGGGGGAGGGAGGGTGAGAGGGGCGGGGGCTGGGCGGAGGACTGGCCTGGCGGGGGGGGGGAGGGGAGAGGGAGGAGGAGGGCGCGCGGGCCAGACCCACAGCGCGGCTGATGTGTCTGGTCTCGCAGGGCTCGTGGTTTTCATTTCCCCAACACCTGGATGCAGTCAAACACCTGGCCAAATCTGAGAAAATCTGACAAGCCTTTGTGATGGGATTTGGAAGAAATTCCCTGCAGATCCTGGCAGTTTAAAGCTGTCCGCTTTGAGTTAGGACTTGTTAAGGAGGGTTGTGTGAGCTGAAACCCGAGACAACCCTCTTTGCTTCTATCTGGAGCCCACATCTTGCCTGGAAATGGGGCATGACCAAGCGAAGGGGTCGCTTGCTGTTTGTATTAAAAGGGGGAGAGCGGCCTGCGTGCCCGCCAGCACAGCCCCCACATGCTTTCTGCATTAAAGCCAAGCACAGAGACTTATCAGAAACACATGTCTGCTGTTAATCATCTGGCCGGGCCTCCACTTGGGAGTCTAACTAGCTGTCCGCTGGCAGAAGGAATCTGTTGACCTTTTCAGCTTGCTTGAAGAGGGTGCAGAGAGGTAGTTCAAACTTTGTGATGTGGGTGCCAGGGGATGCTTAGCTGCAAATCCCAAGGAGGCCTAGCAGTGTGGCTTAGCTCGCAGGGGGTTGGTGGTTACCCCAGGGAGCAAGTTGCCTCCTTCCGGAAGCAACACAAAATAAGGGCTGTTTGTCTTTAAGTTTATCAGGAAAGCCCCATCAAGTGAATTCTCATAAATTAGGTGTTTTTAGTTCATGGAGTATTGGTGAAAGGTTTGATGGTTCCTGTTTAAACGTTAAAATATACATATAGCCTATTTCTGAATTCCCAAACCACATGTAATGTGAATTTCAAGAGGCCGTTTTTATACAAATTTTGAAATAATCAGTTCTAAGACATAGAAGCCTTCACTCTTTTATTATATTTTCTCAAATAAACTTCCCCAAAGGAAGATATTTTAAGAGCATTTTCAAACATCTTTGGCATCACATAAAAAAGAAATCTCGTGTAAAAAACGAAATGTCATCTCAACTTTTATAATACAAAGGCGCAATCCAATATGAACATATAAAATATATACAAACGCAGCAGTGCATGGTCAGTCACTTAATACAGCTTTCTACAAAAAGTAACTTTTTAGAAATTAAAAAAAAAGCAACAAAGTAACCACCGAAGACTTATAAAAGTCCTCTCTCTCAATATCCAAGTTCGTTTTCAGTGTCCGTCTGGAGAGAGAGGTGGTGGGCTATGGGGATTTAGGATGAGCAGTGGCCTGAGCCTCTCAGTTCCGCCACGGCCTCCACATGGAGTCCGCAGTGAGCGAGGAGCCGCTGGAAGGAGACACTGCGTTAGGACCTACCGAGGTCCCGCTGTTGCTGGTATAGACCGGGATGACCGGGCCGCTGTGGGCGAAGGCCCCGTTGGGGATGAGGAAGGCAAACTGGCCGTCGGGAGCCGGCACCACTTGGAAGCCGCCAAAAACCTTGGCAGCCTCTCCAGCCTGGCTGCCCAGTTTGCAGGGTGCGCTGCCGGGAGGGGGCGCCGCGCCCCCGGGGATGGGCACCAGCGGCGGCGGCGCCGCGAACGGCGCGTGCTGGGGGCCGCCGGGTCCTGACGGGGGCGGGGGCGGCGGCGGCGGCGGCGCCTGCAAGGCGGGGTGCGGCTGCCCGGGGTAGGTCATGGCGTTGATCTGGGTCATGCAGTTGGCCAGGTGGCCCAGCAGCCGAGTGCGCACCTCGGTGTTAACGCCCTCACACGTGGACAGGAAGCGGGTCACCTCGTTCATGCACTCGCTGAAGCCCGCGCGGTACTTCCCCAACACGCTCGGGTCCGTGCTCAGCGCGGCTGCAGGCCAGAGGGAGAAGAGACGGGTCACCCAACAGCCCTGGCCCCGGGGCCACCGCCTCCCGCCCTGGGAGGTCCCTGCTGCGCGCCTCCGGAACCACCTGGGGTTGGGAGGGTGGGGTAGGCTGGCAACAGCCAGCTCCCCTCTGGGCTGGGGACACGAGCCAGGACACTCCCCTCCATCCGAACCCATCTCGGCTCCAGATCTGCCACCCTTGGCCCCTCGCGCGCGACGTGACCTTGGGCAATGCCACCCAAAGCGCCCTCCAAGCCCCCACTTGCCCTCCCGCGGCAGGGTTTGGACGGGTGCTGAGACGGCGACCACCTAGCTCCATCCAGCCCCAGAGCGCCGCACAGCCCCGCGTCCTCTCGCTCTCGACTTCCACCGCAGCCAAGCCGCCCACCGCCCTCTCGGCTACAAGCTCTCCCTCCCTTTTCCGGAGCACTAACAACTTGGGAGTTGTGGCTATAAATAAGACCCAGACCGTGGGAACGCGGAGCGAGCCAAGGCAGTAAAATGTAGCTGAATGCCTCTCACAACCGCGGGCGGAAGTCTGGAAGAAATCACCGCGGCCCCGAGAGGGACACCCGCGGAGAGGGGACGCACGCGCGGTCCTCACCCGTCATCTGCGCCCGCTGCAGGTTCCGGAGGTGCTTCACTGTCATTTCCAGAATGTCTGCCTTCTCCAGCTTGGAATGCCGGGAGCTCTGCGCGGAGGGAACAAGGGAAGAAAGTGAGACCCCTTGTCAGCTGCCTCCGAGTTCTAAAGGTCCCTAACCCCGCCCGCACGTCCCACATCCCAGGGCTCTGCTGTAGGGGGCCCGGACCTCCCTCCCGCCTAGGGGGACGCAGTGCTGGCGGGGTGAAGGTCTCCCACCACACAGCAGGCGAAGAATTTAGTCCTTTGTGCCTAAGAAATAGCATTCCATTCGGAATTAAAAAAAAAAAAAAGAAAGAAAGAAACGCACTGCTCACTTACATCTTTCTTAAGTGCATCCAAAATCAGTGTTTTCAGCTGGCTCAGACTTTCATTTATTCTTGCTCTTCGCCTCTTCTCCATGATAGGCTTTGATGACTGCAAAGAGAGAGAGAAAAAAAAAAAGGTTTTGGGGGCTGAGTTCCCACGAAATCTGCCATTTCACCCCAAGCTTTTAAGAGAGAGAAGCAAACGGTGCCCCTCTGCGCACACCCCACTTCGTTTTTGAGGGGCGTCAGAGAGACACAGGTACTGTCTTACCTTTCTGTGTTCAGAGGCCGTCTTTGGTTTGTCCGGTGTCGTGTTGACACTGGCTGGGGTAGCAGCCACCGGGGAGGAGGAATTTTTCTCCATTATATCAGCTGGCATTTTTTCTTTCTTTTTTTTTTCTTCTCAATCCCCAGAGAATTTTATTTTTGGATTCCTTCACGCCAAAAAAAATAATATTTTTTTTCTTTTTGGCTTATGCCCCTTTTACTTGACTTTCATAAGAAAAAATTACTGAGCAGCTTAGGGTTTGTTATGTCTTAGGGCTACTTAGTGATCGGTAGCGCTATTCCAGGACCAAGGAGAGAGGTAGACGGGGGAATTCCGCTGTGATCAGCACCAGCTCCGGATCCTGTGTGATCCGCAGGCCCTGGCGGCCTCTATATATATCCGGGACTGCACGCGAACGGCTCGTGTGAAACTTCCCAAACTTTCTTTCCCACAGTAACTTTCAGCCAATGGGAGGAAGAGACACGCGGCACCGCTCGTGGACTGCGCCCCCCCATTGGCCGCCAGGCACAAGGTCTGGCGGCCAATGGCGCGCGCCTGAGCCCGGGGCACCGGAGGCTACAACGTCAATCAAAAGGATTTTAACCCCTTGCTCACTCTCTCCTTTGGGCTCTGCTTTTCTTTTTTTTCCGCCTTGGTTTTGGTCTAGTCTATTTCTTTTGTGGCCAGGTCTATGGTTCTTATTATCCTTCCCACGTGCAATATAGCTACTTTGTATAACAAGTTCGTCTGAAAATATTTTGAAAAGATAAGAGGCTAAGACGAAATTCAGTGATTAAAAAAGGAGGGAGCTCGTGTTACTCTAACGCCTTGGTGAATTCCCGCCGTTTAGGGGAGTGAAAACTGCTCGTGCGGGGTCCCGGAGGGGAAGCAATACCAAAGCCCTAAAACTAATTACTCCCTTAACCCCTCCAAAAAGAAATGCCTTCACAGGCAGTCCCCCCACCCACCCACCCCCGGCGCAAGGTAGCTTTTGGATGCCTGTCTCCCCTCCAGCCCGTTCCTCATTCCTCTCCTGGGAATGGGGTCTTGGACCTCACGCTTCTCCAGGAAACAATCAGAATGATTTCCTACTGGGCAGAAAGGAAATGGAATTTCAAATGAAAAAAAAAAAAAAACAAAATGAACAAGGGGGAGCTTTGACAGCAACGCTACAGAAGGGTCGCGCGCGCCCCTCCACCACTCTAGGCTCTCGGCTGGCGGCCCCGGGAGGCGGCCTCTTGCCCTCCCCGACCCCGCGGGCGGCCCGGGCGGCCTGTGCGCCCGGCGGTGCGAGCCCTTTAAGAGCCGCACCAGCCGAGCCGCAGTTTGACATCAGCCGGCCGGCGAGGGCGCGCCTGGAGTCGGAGCACGTGCCAGGATGTTTTATTGCCGCCGCGGCTGCGGCCGGGCCCAGAGGATGTGTGTGTGCGTGCGTGTGTGAGCGAGTGAGTGTGTGTGTGTGCGCGCGCGCGCGCGCCCCGGGGGCAGGGAGGCGGGGGCCGGCGGCGGGCGGCGGGCGGCCGGGAGCGGGGGCCGCCCCTGGTCCCCGGGAGAAGCCAAGAAGGTAAATAGCAGCTGCTGTGCTCGAGCCTGGGAAAACCCCGCCCCCTGCGCCCGGCCCGGCCTCATTGGCGCGCGCTGCGTGTGGGGTGTGGGGTGTGTGTGTGTCCGGGGTCCCCTCCTCCAGCCCGGGCGAGCCAGGAATCCATGGGGAGGGGGTGAGCCAGGAGCTGGATCCCCCCCCCCACGTTGGCCACCCCTCCCCGGTCCCCCCACCCCCGCCAAGGTCAGCCCTTCTCGGGCAGGGCGCGCACGCCCAAGGGTGGCGAGCGGGGCGATTCGTGTCCCCCACCCGGTCCCCCAAACCCTCCCGGACTCCGGTCTCGGGGTGGGGAGGGGGGGAGGGAGAGGTGTTGAGCGCGGCCGAAACCAGCCCCGGCGGCCGCGGCGGAGGTGGAGGGGGAGGATGGGGAGGCGGCCGTCCGCCGCGGTCACGAGATGCCTGACCGCACTTAGGAAGCGGCCGGGTCAGCCTCCTGCCTCCGCTCGGCGGCCTGCGGTTACGGTGGCTTGCGCGCCGCCCGCCCGCCCGCCTCTCCTTTGCTCAACCGGCCCCCCCCCCTCGGTCCCTCGCTGCGTCCGGGAGGACGCCCCGGGCGGGCGGCGGGGATGGAGCCGGACGGCTGCGTGCTGCCGGCTGGCCGGGGCCGCGCGCCCGGGAGGAGCCGCCGCCGCCGCCGCCGGGTGCCACGTGGCGGGCGCCGGGCCGGGAGCGCCAGGGCTCTGGCGGCGGCCTCCCTGGGGGATTTGCCGCGCTGCGCGGGCGGCTGCCTGCCTGCCTCCCTCCCTCCCTGCGCGCCCCGGGGGGCCGCCCGCCCCCCAGCCCCATCAGTTTTCCCGCCGCCCTGAACTCGGGGAGTGGGGGGTGCAGCTCGGAATCCCAGCGCCTTCTTTGATCCCCCTCCCCCAGTCCTTCCCGCGTCCGGGAGACCTGGGTACACAAGGCGCGCAGTCGGCTCCCTCCCCCATCCACCCCGCCCCCCCCACTGAGAAAATGGGACTTTTTTTTTTTTCCTCCGGGGCTGCTCAGGGGTGAGGTGGAGTGGTTCCTTGACTGCGTGACCTTGGGCAGGGCCCCTCTCTCTTATGGTGGGACGCCAGACACTGTTAAACCCTGGGATTACCACGGTGGCCTCTCCCACGGAGTATTCGCCACCCAGCTGGGGGCGCGCTCAGAACCCGACCTGCTTACTTACGCTTAGGGATTCTGGTTTTCCCTTTCTTTGGGGACTTAGGAGGTTTCTGGAAGGGCCACCTTCACAGGTTACGAAGCCACATCTTCTTCAGGTGTGGAAGGCACCGGACAGTGTCTTCAGCAGTCTGAGGCCAGACACCTGTGGGTAGTATGGCTGCCATCTATAGATTTCCCAGGAGAGTCCCCTGGGAGAGCCGATGATGTGGAGACTTCAGGAGAATTAGTCATACGTTAAGCTGCTCTGGTAAAGTTACTGATGGAGAGGATCTACCTTAGGAAAAAAAATATGGCTGAGGCGTTGGAAATATGCTGAGTCATGGGGCTCAGGAGGAAGGGAGTGCCGGTCTCGTCTAAGGCACTGATCTGGGAACTTGATCTGAAGTCTTATTTAGAGAACATTCGGGGTGTGTGAAGGGGCAAGGGAGAAGTTTGAGACAACCACGCAAGACCCTTAGACATCTGCTTTATTAAGGACGCTGAACCTTCTCTTTAGACGACGAAGAAGCCACACAGAAGGCTCATCGTGGAGAAGAGACACCAGGGTTCTCCTTAGAAAGGTGTCCCTGACAGAAGTGCTAAGGGTGGGCGGCAGGGCTTGGAGACAGACCATTTAAGGTAATCGGCCCATTAGAGAGGGCTTCTGAGAGACACATGTAGTCCGACATGCTACCTGCCTGGTCCAGGTCACCTGGCCACTAACCACACACTCCACTGACCCGAGTTAAAAGAGCGTGGTTGGCCCTGGGTGCATTGTTCTGTCACTTCACAGGGTTCTAACCATCTTACCTTTTAAGCCTCTTTTCTGCCTCCCAGGACAAATCTGTATCTCAGGGCTGACTTGCTTTATCCACACTTGTTCTCCTGCGCCTTGGGATGCCTCCCCCCCCACACACAGGGGGGTTGGTGGGGGTGAGAGGGAGAAGAGAGAGAGAAAAAAAAAAACAGGCTGCAGAGTGGGCTGTGGCCTATCTTGTTTGAAGAAATGATGAACAATGCCTTCTTTGTCGCCCTGCAACCTGGACCAGTGGGGTAAGACTCTCCTTTCATATTCTAAACAGATGGGAAAGTGGTGCTGACTGAAAATTGCCGCTTGCCTTTTTAAACGGTGGGGTTTTCCTGTACGCTTGAAATCCTCTTGATGAAGGGTGGCGAACCTGTGGGGTTACGCTCCTTTCTACTGTGCCCCCAACAGACGTCTTGAGCCTCTTAAAAAGCTCCTACTCGGTCTCTAAAACAAAACACCAACAGCAACACAAATGTGCTGTCCCAGAATCTCCGGAATCAAACCTTTCCAGGGGAACATTTTAGCCCTATCCAGGTGCCCTCCAGAACCCCCCAGAGCCAGTGCGTCCTGCAGCAATGTCTCTTATCACCTGAGCTGCTGTCTGCTCTTAAGCCCTAAAGCACTAGGCATGCCAGTTGTTCCTTCTGATGTTTCTCCTCTGATTCAGTTGCCTCTGGGGCCCTGGTTCCTGGCAGGTGTGTGGAGAATGAGTAAGTCCATCAGGGTCTCTCTCAGAAGAGCCTCCAGCAGCCCCATGGGTCAAAGAGTTAATCACAAGCTATTTATTCTCGCTTTAGGAGTATTTACGCTGCTAGAAGGAGCCAGTGACTTCACACACACACAGGAGCCAGTGACTTCACACACACACACACACACTTTTAGATAAGCAGAAGGGCCATGTGACTCAAAATTATGCATAAATCTGTGCCTCTGCACTTTTAAAAGCCAGGGAGGCCCTGACTGTTGACTCTGCTAAGTATTCAAGAACATGGTTGCTTTGCAAATGGACTCATAGATGGGGGTTTGGTCTCATATTCTAGATAGTGAAGGTATGTCAAGTTGGTGCTGTCCGCCCTCCAGTGGGGGCAGCAAACTCAAAATCCAGAAAGACTTTTGGGCTTGGAAGGTTCCTAGGAAGGGGTTTTTTAGTCATATTCTCTCCTAGTCCCAAAGCAAGAGGAAAACCGAGCCCTGCTTATCCTTGGGGTGTTTTGAGTAGGGGGTCTTTTTGTTCCCAGTATGATGTCAATAAAGCAGAATCTTGCACACTGCATCATACCTAGTAATCAGGCAGAGCCAGGGGCTCCTCCTGTGCCTGCTGTCAGTGTGGCCGGTCACCCATGAGGGGTGACTTCTCTGCCCTGCTGTGTCACCTGTTTACTTTCAGATTGGAAAACAAGAGTATGCAGCCTAGGAGAGTCTCCCCACCCCCCTTTCCCTCTAGGTTTTTGGGAACGTTTTGTGGGTTTGGTTTAGAGCTAGGGAAGGGGGGGGGGGGGCTGGTGGTATTTTGCCTGAGGACTCAAAGCTTTTTTTTTTCTTTTTCCTTCGCATGACTGACTTTCTCACACTCGGATTCCCTGCAGCCTGCCAGAGACTGGGTTGCTGCCTTGCCAAGAGCTGTCCTGCTAGGGCTATTGAAAGGGCTTTGAGTAAGTACACATGGGGTGGATTTCTCTCCGCCCCTCATACCTGCCCCACACCTGTACTGGGAGCTGTCCCACACCTATTACCTGATCACAGCCCTTTCAGACACCGTGAGAAAAATAAAGCCCAGGAGAGAAGAGACGACTTTGCCTTTCCTCAGAGGGGCAGCCAGCTCCTTGCAGCTGGGAGTGTCCAGAAACACATTTGACATTCCAGGCATCCTGTACTTGTGTGTTTGTCTGTGGATGCCTTCTGTTGACGAGGGGCAGGGTGGGGGGAGGCAAGGAGGAGGCTGGAGATCACCTTTCCTGTGGCCACTTCTACGTCCTAGCCTCAGGCAGGTGTTTGGATGGAGTCAGCATCCTTTCCTGGAATCATCATCCTTATCTCCCAAGCAGAATTTCTCTTAACCTGGACATGTTATGAGCCCAAAAATGAATTCGAACTTGTTCCTCAATGTGTCTGTATGCCCCCTTTATGTCTCGCAGGTGTCTAATAAATACATCCCAAGCAAACAAATGCATCACTCTCCCAAGGAGGGTCCACAGCTTTCATGAGATCTAAAGGTTTTGTGGACAGAAAGGTTTAGGCAACCTGTGCCTAGAACTATCATCCTAATCTCCCGAGAGGGAAGGGGCTAGCTAGAGGATGCAGAGCAATGTAAGGCCTGGGGTGGGAGAGCGAGCCGGCACCAGGCTCTTCCCACTGTCACAGGGCTGCGGCCCTTGGATTATTTTAGGGCAGGATTTACGGAGTCCCAGTTGCCAGCCTCAGCCTGCCTTCTGAAGTGGGGACGTTAGTAACAATGAGTTTCCATTTCTGTAGCCTCGTCTTCAGCCACTGCCTGGCCCCACATTTAGATGGAGAAAGGGGAAGGATGACCGAGAAAAGCAGGTTCGGGAATGCTTGGAACAAGAGTTTGGTTGCCATGCAGAGGCACTGGAAACAACTGCAAGACTGCATTCCATCTTTGATAAAAATAAGTTGCCACTTCTGAACAACAACAAAAAATGCCTGCTTGATTCCTGGCCAAGCCCAGCCGGTGCTAGGAGAAGCCAGGTCGGGGTGGAAAACAGAGGCTTTCAACATTGGCTAATAGCCTGTATGGTCCCCCCAACCCCCACCCCGTAACACTCACTGGAGCCAGTGAGACCAAGGGAATGTGCAGTTTCCTAATGGGCTCTGAAGGAGGGTGGCTGCCAAGAAGGCCTTTCTCAGCAGGGTGGGGGTGGGGTGCCCCTGGTGTGCTCAACTCTCCCACTTGGCTGGGCTGCAGGGTCATGGGGATGGGGGGTTGGTGACTAAATGTGCTCATAGCCAATAGCCTCACCTCAGAGTCAGGCTTCTGTGAGGTGAACCTCCAGGATCAGGGTTGAGGAGGGCATTCCCAGACACGGTGGGATGCTACCTGGGCCCAGGCCATGAAAGGTTCCAGCCGGGTTAATGGCTGAGGCATGCAAGGACAGGCCCGAGGGCCTTGGGAAGGCTAGGAATGTGGGGGTGAAGCTGGGGCCCTAAAAACCTGGGGTATGCAATTAGTTGTCTCGCAAATAAGCCACTCAAATGGTGACATCAGACCAGAGCTCTCCAAAAATCGAAACAAAAATAAATAGAGCTGCCCAGAAAAATCGATCGAGTAAAATTCAAGACTGAAAATGATGTAAGCTGGGGCTGGTGGCACAGGTCTGTAAACCCCTCTGAGGCTGGAAGATTACAAGGCGAGGACCTGCCTGAGCTACAGAGGTCAAGGCCAGCCTTGGTAACTTAGAGAGCTTCTGTCTCTAGTAGAGGGCTGGGCACACGGCTTGGTGTTACGAGGCTTCATCTAACATTTATGAAGCCCTGTGTTCAACTCAGTGCTGTGTGTGTGTGTGTATGTGTGTGAAATGGATGAATATATACAATATATTTTCGATCATCTCTGTTCCCCTCCACCTTCCAGTTATCTCAGATTATAGGAAGCAGTGGAAAGAGACCAGTCATGTAGTCAATGAGGAGACAGGCCAGGGGGAAATGGCTTGTACAAGTGTGGTTGCCTCCTGGAGAAGGAGTAGCAAAACCTGGACAGGACCAGGCTCTCCACCAACCAGCCCATCTAGAAACCCTTCCCCACTGTCTCTGTAGACGAAGGATGTATTATCCCAAGGATGGATTTTCCAGCTGAGGAAGAAGAGTCCTCTGTGCTGTGGTTTACTGAGATTTGTTCGTCATCTCATATTCTCTCTGGAAGGGAAGGAATCTTGACTTCTCGGTTCCAGGACACAGAAAAGCTTTGGTAGGGCCCACAAGAACAGGCATAGGGGCCCCTCTCAGTCAGCCAAGCTAAGCCACGTGCTCATGGCTAATCTCTGTGATCTAAAACTGCTTCTCAACCTGGGGGTCAACCTTTTCACAGGGTTGCATATCAGATATCCTACATATTTACATTATGATTCATAACAGTAGCGAAATTGCAGTTAGGAGGTAGCAACAAAGGTAATTTTATAGGTGGGGGGTGGGGTGGGGTCGTCACTACAACTTCAGGAACTTTATCACAGGATGAAACCTTAGGAAGACTGAGAACCACTGCTCTCAGAGGAAGACTGGGAGAGAGAATGGCCCCGAATCTGAATCCTCAGATGCTAAGTTTTCATCTCAGGAGCAGAAAACATAACCTTAGGCATGCCGGGAACGGTGTAGGACACAGACTTTGCTTGAGCTCAGAGACAGTGTCGCATTTATCAGAGGGATGGGTAAGACAAATAATGGCTTTTCCGAGTGACTGAGAGCTGATGTTTTTGTGTGAACCACATATTTTCCTTTGGGATGTTGAGCTTAGGGAACAGTCTAAGGAACTGCCACAGGGGTCTTCTGCAGTCTCCCTCGGAAGACCTCAGGAAGGGGCGGCAGCTTTGACATGGAAGCCCCTTGAAGAATCCTGGAACTTGTGGGTTTTTTTCTCAGTGGTTAAATCATTCGTTGCAGACTGTAGAGTTACAGACATAGATCAAATCGTATAGAATGGAAAGGGTTTATCGTGGTGACGGGGAGTGGGGCAGAGTCTGCATCCTGCTTTGGGGTCATCCTTGGGGGAAGAGGTCCTAGAGGGGACATGTGGTGGGAGAAGCAGGACCGAACTTTAATCTCCGCTGTCCCTCAGCATCTGGGGGCATGGTGGAGCCCGTTTGGATCCCCTTAGCATTACTCAGTGTATGGACAGATGTGAAGTGTGGACAGAGTTCCTCTTTTTGTGGGCCTGAACTGCTACAGGGCCAATCTTGGCTGCTATCCTAGGAAGCCCATGGAAACTGAGCTCTCTGGAAACATGCTGGTGCATGCCAGGCTGGCCTGACCTCACAGAAGGGCCTCTTGATCAAGTATGTTTCTGGCTCCTGGAGGAGGTTGCCAGGCACTGTGTGTCTCATACAAATATCCAGCTGGGCCTCAATCTCAACAGGCTCCCACAGTCACACGGGGACCAAGTACTCAAGTCTAAGTGATATCCAGAGTGATCTATATCCTCCCCACTTTCTCACCAAGTCCTGCCATTGGGCAGACATAGACTTGGTACCTGGCATGGTCTGTCACCTGGGTGGAAGGGTATTGTCTCTGCTGGTTAGTTGTGTGTCAAATGAACTGTGTTGACTATGGTTGGGTAATTCAGTGAGGGTTAGATTTTTCCATTTCCACTTAGTTGCTTGATTCTACACAACAACAGAAAGTGTGTGTGTGTGTGTGTGTGTGTCTGTCTGTCTTTGAGCACCTGGTCTGTGGGAGTCAGTTACTTCTGTCTCTGCCTACTGTGCAAATGTTATTCATCTGTGTGGAATGGTGACATTCCAGGTTTATATTTAAAAAATGTCCCCTCTACTTCCTACATTTTCTTATTGAACATTCATGTTATCATTTATTAATTACCTTTTTCTTGGTGCCAGGGATAGGAACCAGGGCCCTCACTAGGCAGGCACCCTACCGTGGAGCTGTGTACCCCAAGCCACATTTCACACGCTTCACCTTCCTCGATTCTCCAATAAGCAAGCTATTTGGGAAATACCTGTAACAGAGTAGGCACCCTGCTATCTGGATGATAAACACAGGAATCAACTTGGATTTAAAGAGATGAGTTTTAGAGGTAATCAAGGTGTACTCAGGCTGAGCATAGTTTTCAAACTTTTAACTGCTTAGTCAGAGGGGTAGGTTTACTTTTGGCCACTCCTGATGATCACCTGTGGGTAGCTGGCACCCTCCTGGCTACTCCTCTCTAGAGGAATCTGTGTCTGTCCATGTTTTCCCAGGCCTATCTTTATTGATGGTTATTAAACACACACCACCACATGGCAATGTGCAAGTACAAAGCAATTCCCAGGGTAAGGTACGTGGGAAGAAGGGAGATACTGTACTCCCAGACAATTGTCCTGCAATCACAGCCTGCCATATCTAGGTAAAGTTAATCAGTAAGATTTAAGCAGGCAGGTCCCGTCATTGCAAAGCCGATAGAAAGGGTAAGAGTGCCAGTGGGCAGGCCGCGCATCCCTCTGGAAGACAGGAAAAGCAAACGAGGAGGACACCTGGGGCAGGTGAGTCCAGTGGGCCCTCACCCAGTCTGTGCACAAGGGTAACAAATGCCTGGGAAGTGAGGCCCCGCTTCCTGCTTCCCCTGCCCTCCTGCTTCTCTTTTCATGCCAGCTCCTCGAGGAAGACTCCGTGGAGCCAAGAAGTAAATAGTCATCGTATCCAGACACACTGGGTTAAGTGTGACTGAAGCACACGGAACACCTGCTTTTCTAGAGCACCCCAGCACACCTGTGGTTTTACGATGCTGAGTGATAAAGGGGGCTGTGAAGTCACAGGGGCAATGTCCTGCTATTCACGGAGAGCCTTCCTCTGGGAGTGGTGAGTGAGCTCCAGCTGAGATTTGACTGACCTGATGATTACTTACATTAGGAATGCTGAGCATTAGGACCGTATGTGTGCTCAGGAAAAGTGGGATAGCGGAGTATCTACAAGGCAGACTTAGGAACCAGACTGCTTGAGCTCAAGTTTAAGTTGTAGCTCATTGGATTTCTAGCTGTGTGACACAATAATTCAAGCCCTTAACTCATACATGTATTATATATCATATGTATTAATATATGTAATATGCATATATGTATAAATATATGATACTTAACTTGCAAACACAATGTACATGTTTAGATGCTTTTTTTTCTCTATATCTCTGATGAGTAAGTGCTTCTCGTTCATCTTAAAACATTCATAAGATGTTAACGTTTTTAAAGGAATACATGGAAAAGCCCTGCAATGAGTTGGTGTGTGTGCATAGTCAACAGAAGGGAAGCTTAGACCCGTCTAGGTGGATCAGAGGCCAGGAGAAAGCTTTAAAGAAGGCAGGTCTGACTCTGCTTTCTTTTCCAGGGAGGAGGTCCTTACTACCCACGCATTTTGGCCAGGCTTTATTTGCTGGCAGGGCTCAGAGCTTGGTGTGGCCTTGACTTCCTTGCGCTGAGCCCCAGGCTCTCAGAAAGGAATCATATGAACAGAGCCGAGGGCATCAGAAAGGATGTGTGGGCCTGGCCTGAGGGTGTGGGGGTGCCCTACTCCCATCCTGTCCAGCTCAATGGGACAGGGGACCCAGGGCTCCAGAGAAACACTCAAACAGAGGAACATTGAGGTCCAGGCTTACTTACATGAGTATGACTCATGAAAAAGATAAACATCCAAGACACTTCTGGATGGCTCCTGTTCTGTGCAGGTGGCCATCTAACTTACGGCCGCAGCTGGGTCACACTGAGGGCAAGGTCAGTGAGACAGGCATAACTTGGGACACATGACTGTCCTTGTTTCTGGGGCCTCTGAGTATGTACTAGGTTGTTCGTTCACCTGTTCATTCAGCCATCCAGATGCCTTCTGAGGGGAGTGATGAGACATGATCCGTGCTTGACACCTGTGGGAAGTGACGCCATCAACCTACCCTCCCTCAAAGAACGAGCTCCTCCAGTTGTTTGTTTGCTGTTGCTGTGATAGGGTCCCTTGAAGCCCAGACTGGCCCTGGACTCCAGCTCCTTTCAGCCTCTACTTCTCAAGTGGGAGAATTACAGGTGTGTGACGCCATGTCAAGCTTGAGTCCCAGTTTTTCACCGAGAAGCTTTAATTCAGCGCATTCGGGACAGGGTAAAAAGGGGAGACTCTGCGACAGTTGTGCTTGCAGTATCATCCACTGGGCTTGGTTTCGCCTTTGATAGCGCAGCTGTGCTCAAGACGCCTCTCACTGTTGGTCCGTTTGCTCCCTGGTGTGGCTACAGCCCAGTAATCCTACTTCAGACACTTGGATCTTCCAACCCTGGCTGAGAAGGCCCAGTTTTCTTCGGTGTGTGATTGTTAAGAAGGCAGGTGCTACATGCCTTCAGGAGGGCACACTTTCCCACCGGAAATATTTGCCCGGTGAGCCTTGAATTTGACAAGTCTTGAAATGGTTAAGAAAGTGCAAATCGTTTTCTGAACAGGTTAAAGACAAAGTTTATGCTTTGTTAATTTTATAAAGAGACGGGGGGGGGGGAGGTAGAAAATGGCTCCCTTGCTTGTGTATTTATCTATGTACCTATTTAATGATTAATACTAGCTTGTGGGCTATTGTTTGATGTGGCCTCTGCTGGTTTGAACAGGAGAATACCGATTCGCTCTTTAGGCATTTAGGAATCACAAGTGTTTACCTTGAGACAATAAGCGAAAGGGGGAGATCCAATAACACCCACATATGCCAAGTGCTTTGACTAAAAACTGGTGATAACATGGAATCTTAGGGGCAAAACCCTGTGTGGGGCCTGCTGTTTTCTTGCTCAGAACAATAGTGTGTAGAATGAGTCAGACTAGGGTCTTGAGTGGTAATAGATTTACTCTTTCACTTGTTGATAGATTGAGGCAACTTTCACCCCATTCCCATGGCTTGTGCATTCATCATATCTTGCCATTTGTCTGCAAGACATTCTAGTCTTTTTCTTTAATTCCTGTGTGTTTTGTGTGTGCACGTGCATGTAGAGGCCAAAGGTCAGTGTTGGGCGCTTATTCTCTAATGCACTCAGCCTTATTTTTGAGACAGGGTCTCTTACTGAACCTGAGGCACACCAAAATCAGCTGGACTGGGTAACTAGTGAGCCTCTGGGATCCTTGTGTCTGCCTCCCAGTACAAGGATTATGGGGACATACAGGCTTTTTTATATGGGTGAAGGAGACGCCAACTCAGGTCCTCATGTTGGCATGGCAGGTGCTTTCATAGTGAGCCATACTGAGACTCACACTGAGCCTCTAGGCTACCTGGGAATCCCTATTCCATGGAGGCTTTAGTGATGGTGGTGGGGAAACCAGTGTGCAAAGGTAGAAGCCTGCCTGGAAGTGAGGCCGGAAAGGATGCTTGATCTGTGAGAGCCTGTATGTTAGATGAAGGGCCAAGACATTAAGTTAAGATGTGCACACCCTACACAGAGCAATCCAGTGGGAGAGGGTGTGGATGTAAACCATGTGCCCTGGAAAGGGCCTCATAGGAAAGACATCCCATAAACACGCAGGGAACAGCCTTCTAGAATAAGCAGGTGCAGAGCAGGACTGTGTCTGCATGCTCTAAAACCCTCAGGAGGTCAGAGTGAGCAATCAGGGAGGATTATGGTGGCCAGTGCTGGACCACAGAGCTGCAACTCAGCCCTTCTGTAAAGTCCTAAGCAAATAGTTTCCATTGGGTGCCTACCCAGACATGTTTGGTTTTTTGGTTTTTGTGTTTTCAGTGCTGGGGATAGAACCCAGGAACTTGGGCTTGGTAAGAACAGGCCACACTCAGGCCTTTTTTTTTTTTTCTTTTTTTTTTTAATGTGTAGCAATCAGCCTGTTTTAACTTATCATCATCATCTTATGTGTATGGGTGTTTTGTCTGCATGTGTGTCTGTGTATCACATGGGTGCATGGTGTCCTTGGATCCCCTGGGGCTGAAGTTACAGACAGTTGTGAACCGGCATGAGGGTGTTAGAATCGAACTTGGGGCCTCTGGAAGAGCGGCCACTGCTCTTAGCCACTGAGCCGTCTCTCCAACCTCTGTTTCAGCTTTTTAAAGAATCTCTTTGGTTTCTCTAAGGTAGACAGAGATGAAGGCAAGGAGACCGCATAAGACAAGATGGCATTGGTCTGGGCCAGAAGTATAGATGGCTTGGACCAGAATGGTAGCCAGAAAGGTATTGAACTGGGATGTACTAGGGAAGTAAAATGACCACTTCTGGAAGGTCTCCCAGGTGGCCTGATGTGTGTCCTCTGTCCTCATAACTGGAAATGCCGGAAGGCTTGTTACCACTCCCAGCCTCAGCTCTATTGCCCGTCATCGAAGCCTGCCATAATCTGTGCATTTTGCACTATCCTCCACACAGATTCATAGTTCCTCTAATATAAAACTCGTATCTCTGCCTCTCCCTGTGCCCAACCCTTCAAGTAAAATGCAATTCCCCGGTTTCCTTTTGTTGTGGCACTTTGTACCCTGGACAGGGGCAGGTGAGGGAGGAGAGACTGTGTGGCCCATGATGAAAAGTTAGATGATTTAACTTAAGATAAATGCACATGTTTAGAAGTCTCCAATATACAAAAACATACATCTTGAAAAGTGGCCCTCCATCTGTGGTCTCTGAGCCCTCTTCTTCCTCTCATATGCCCATCCAGGGATTGTTAATGCAGCATCATGGAAGGTAAACTGAGTCACTGTGAAGGCCAGCTCCCAGCACTGCATTTGCTCCCATGCAGAACAGCTGGGCGCCAGGGCTACCTGCCATTCCTGTTGCTGTCCTTGGCTCTGGTCATGCAGAGATACTACACTTGAGCAGAACTAGAATATTTGCTGTCATCCTGCTTGGCTTGGGTCTGCGCCCTTGAAGGCAGGCTTGTCCTTGAGATGTCCCCAGGTTGGCTGTTGTCTTCTCCCTCAAAATCAGCCAGCTGGAGAGAGAGAGAGAGAAAGAAAGAAAAAGAAAGAAAGAAAGAAAGAAAGAAAGAAAGAAAGAAAGAAAGAAAGAAAGAAAGAAAGAAAGAAACATGTCCCAAAGCTCCTTGAGATGGGAGGCAGGTGGGAGAGCAGGTATGGAGGAGGCCAGGGCTGAGGAGGATTTCAGGGGAACTTTGTCATGCCTCCTGCTCCCCCATGCGCCTGACAGCCTTCAGCCACTCACCTGGAAGGCAGTACTCCCGTCTCCCTTTCCCGTGGGAATTCAGTGCAACCAGTGCAACCCCTGAACCCTGGACCACTGCCAGCAGCTCTCAAACCTTTTCCCTGTGCAAGCACAGTGACATAATGTCATTTTTATTGAGTCAAGATTAGATTTAAAAAGAAACATTTCAGACGCATGTTTTACATGATCTCCGATCCTTGCTTGAAGAACACAGAATTGCCCATTTCGACTGGCTTCAGCTTGAGAGAGAGAAAGACTATAAATGAAAATATTCTTCCTGTCTCTCACAGTGCTAGAGGGTATTCATTCAGATTACCTCTCGCTTTGTGTCACTACTGTGACTAAACAGACATCAGGAAGCTGAGTACCTGCCCAATGACACATGATGGCCAACAGACTCAGTAGTTCTTGTGCTGTAGCCAGAGAGGGATACAACCAGGGGCCAATCACAGCAGTTCCCAGGATGCTGACCTGCCAAGATATGGCAAAACTAACCAGAAGCATTTGAATTCTCTTTAGACTTCTTGTGATGGGCAGCGGTTGTGCACGCCTTTAATCCCAGCACTCAGGAGGCAGAGGCAGGTGGATCTCTGTGCATTTGAGGCCAGGCTGGTCTACAGAGTGAGTTCCAGGACAGCCAGGGCTACACAGAAGAACCCTCTCTTGAAAAACTAAAACCAACCAACCAACAACAATTCTTCCTTTTTGAAGGCAAGACTTCTCTCTCCACCACACACATTCATTGAGCACATACTATGTGCTTGGTTACACAAGGTACACGACCAAAGGTGGCACCATTTACTCCAATTTTGGTTTGGTTGGTTTCACTCTTTTCTAAGGAAGACACAGAATGCCTATTTGCTTCCAGGTGCCAATTTAGTCATTGAAATGAATAGTTCGGTGAACCATTGTAGAAAATCCCGGAAATAATTACACTGTTTTGATATGAAATCAGAAGGAAAAACTCAAGAGGAAGGGACATGCTGAGAATCTCAAGGCCACACACACCATGGCATGGGAATCTCATTGTAGGAACATTGTCTACATATTATGGCCATTTAATTAAGGAGCTCCCTCCTGACCACTAACAGTCTAATGATCTCTACAACAACCTGAGAAGCTGGTGTGTGTGTATGCGTGCGCGCGCACACACCATCGCTCTACATGGCAGCTGAGATGGTATAGGTGTGCAATCAGGTTTTGTTGAATGAATGTTGAGCAAGGCCGTAATTTATAGCTATTGAAGTGGGCTCAAGAATAATCAAGAGATAAGTCCCTTGTCTGCTAGTCATCTGCAGGGCCCCACCTTGAGCTCAGAAGTCCTAAGTAGACACATCACTGTCAGAATACCCAGGCAACACCCTTGGGAGATTTCTGCAACCTGCTGTCTTCCCCTGACTGTCAGGAAAATGAGTCCAGAGTCTCTTCATGTGAACTCTGCAGTGAGGTTTTGCAGAGCAATTTGGATGTGGGGGTTCAGGCAGACTTCAGGTATAGGGGACATTTCACAAAGATCTTCAGCCTCCTTTCAGGAGTAAGTTGGTTGGACTAAGGACATTGATATCAGGTATGACATTTTACATGGCCCATGTTAGCAGAAGGCGACATTAGTTTGTGTGGTTTTGGAATTCTATGCACTTACCACAGTAACAATTATATAGTTTTCTTAAAGCTGGGATGAGTGTGGTGGTGCACACCTTTAGTCCCAGCACTTGGGAGGCAGAGGCGATGATTCTCTGTGAGTTCAAGGCCAGTCTGGTCTACACAGTGAAGAACCCATACTCTATTTACACCTCATGTCTCTTGATATTTTTTTCCCCCGCCTCTTCTCTGGAGAGCGAAGAATGACTATAGGAGTGCAGTCCGTTCCAGGCGGCTTTGTCAGGCAACAGAGCCAGGAAGCTTCAGAGCGGAGGCAGCATTGGAAACTTCTCTGCAGTACCACTAAGCCAGGAAAAACCCTGAAAGTCCCTTCCTGGCCTCCTGAGACTGGCAATGAGGGGACAGAATTATTCCAAAGCATTCTCAGGGCATAGGGTTGGATTTGGGTGATGCCTCCCTCCACCAGGGCAGAAGCGGAGGCAAAAGTGGGGGCAGTAGGAAAGGGTAGATGGTCTGATTGCAAGGGAAAATAGGGGAGCATGGGTATATCCTTTGTAAACACGTTTTATTTACTGCATATGGGTGTTTATCATCTATCTATCTATCTATCTACCTATCTATCCATCTATCCATCCATCTATCTATCTAACCTGGGTAGCGAGTGTGTTTGGTCCCAAAGGAGGCTAGCAGAAGATGTCAGGTCCTTTGATACAGGAGGTACAGATGGCTTTGAACTGCTGTGAGGGTGCCGGGAACTGAACCACGATCTTCTGGAAGAACAAGTGCTCTTACCTGCTGAACTATTTATTATCTCTCCATCCCTGTGTAAAAAAAAAAAAATACATTTTGCATATGCATGCTTGGGCGTGGGCACATGAGTGTGCGTGTATGTGCGTGTTACCACTCATGAGTAGAGGTTAGAGGGCAACGTGAAAAAGTTCTCTCCTTTTACCCTGTGGATTCTGGGGATGGGCCTTGGGTTGTTAGGCTTGTCGGCAAGTGCCTGAGCTTTTGTAGCTGCTGAGCTATTTTGCTGCCCCCTCAATACCCACCTTTTCTGTGTTACCCTAAGAATCTGAGGATGTGGAAAGCTTTACAGAGGGCTCCAGACCTGCCTCTGCACCCTCTCAATGTGCATGCCAGACACTGCCAGCAGTGGTCAAAGCTGGTGGATTGTCAACTTGACAAGCTTAAGAAACGCCTGGGAGATTGGTAAAGCACAACTCTACAGCACACCTCCGAGGGTGTCTGTGATTCACTCACAGAGACAACTAGATCAAGAGGGCTCTGACCTAATGAGTGGATTAACATGATAATACTATTGAGAGATGGTAAAGCGAGGGTGGGGCCTGGTTAAGATGAATTGGGTCACCCAGGGCATAGCCCTGGCCCAGTCCTGACCCCTCTTCTGAGCTTCCTGGCTGCCATAGTGTTACGCCTTTTCTACCACAATGGACCAAATCTTCTGAAACTGAGCCCAAGTAAATCTTTGCTCTTCTAAATTGTTTCCTCAGGTGTTTTAGTCCCAGTGACTCAAAAGTGCCTAATACAGTAGTCTACTGTTTCAATCATGCCTGGAGGAGTCTCCTCCTGGCCAGTGTGGGGGAGGACCCCTGGGTGGTGCTGAGCAGGAGATGCTCTTGCAAGCCCTTTCACTTCCTAACAACCTTTTGGCAAATCACTAGTTGTATGTAGAGTCATAAACGTTTGGTGCAGGGGACTGAAACCTTAGCTTTGTACATGCTAGCAAATGCTCTATCACTGAGCTGTAACCACTGGTCCATGGCTCACTGGTTTTCATGTTGAAATTTGAAAATACCCAATTAAGATACTCTTTAAAAACAAACAAACAAACAATGCTCTGCAGTTTGAGAGTCCCCTGCTTTCTGCTGTCCTGGGACAGGATTTCCTTTACTGCATAGCACGTGGTTCTTTAATCACTAGGTGTTTGCTTTTCTCCTTGCTGAGGCTTGTTGCAGCATAAACTCATGTATGAATATGTGGGGTACTGTAGAGTGGAGGCTTGGGGCAGAGTACCTACCTGGCCCCATACTGCTCAGATGTCACCAAAATGACCTTGTCTTTTAATATTCTTCCTGAGGAATACAGACCTTGTCTTACCTCTCTCTTATCCACAGCCAGTGTGTCTAGGGTGCTTAGTAAATCATTCTGAAAGGACAGGTGAAGAATGCGTGGCTTGCTCCTCTCTTGGGAAGGCAGAATTAGCTTTGGTAATGTGGAAGGTCGGTGGGAGCTATGTGGAGCCTCTAGGTGTGCCGATTCCTTCCCCTCGATCATAGCTGCTGGGCTGTGTCATGTGTTAAGGGTTGAATTGTATCCCCCTACAGTGGCCATCATTCCTTATCCTCAGTGCCTCAGAATGTGTGGTTTTACTTCAAACCGTTTTTGCACACAGAGTGAGTTAAGGCCAAAATCCAAATGAAACAGATATGGGCCTTTAAACAGTAGGGTCAGTATCACAGAGCCAGCAGATAGCTATACACAAGGCGAGGGTGTTGAAGGGAGAAGGATGTGGCGGGGAAGTAGGAGTTAGATTCCCAGAGAGCCATCTTGGACTCTCACCATCTTTCTTACCTAGTCACAGGACAATGGAGGGGGAAGCTGGAGCAGTACACCGGCTGGCCACAGACTGCTGGTCACCACCAGAGAGGAAAAGGCCATTCAGATTCTCCCCGTGGGGTCCCTGTAGAGCACAGCCCTGCTGACACCTTGATTTGGTACTCCCATCCGCTAGACCTTTGAGACCCGTTTCTGTTCCTTTAAGACATTCAGTTTGAGACACGTCACAGCGCCTAGGAGAAGCTACCATGTTCCCGCCCCTGATGGCCTAACTGTTCTCTTGTAACCTTTATGAAATATTTTAAAAAAAGAAAATGTTTCCTTGGACTTAGTTTTTTTGATGCAGTAATTAGTATCTTATGAAGATAGCTCACATCTTTAAATTGTTAAACCTTTGCCTGCTGGTTCACTTACGTGACATACAATTGGAAGTAAAATAAAAGTGAAGAATAAATTGGCTTCTTCTCAGAAACAGAAAAAAAAAACCCTCCAACAACTCCCCCAGTTTGTCTGTCTGTCTATTCATCCATCCATCCATCTATCCATCCATCCATCTATCAATCTATCTACCTATCTATCCATCCAGGTTTGTTTTTGTGCTGGGGACTGAACCCTGGCCTATGCTGGACAAGTGCTCTACCATTGAGATCTAATTCCACCATTCTCCCAAACCACTAACCTCTTAAATTTTCAGGTTGTGTGTGTGTGTGTGTGTGTGTGTGTGTGTGTGTGTGTGTATGTGTACATGCACCTGTGCAGTCACTGAGGTCAGAGGAAGTTATCAGATGTTCTCTATTAATTCTCTAACATCTCTTTTGAGGTGGGGTTTCTCCTTGAACCAGGAGCTTGAAGTTTGTTTGTTTTTTTGGTTTTTTTCTTGATTAGGTTTCCATCCCTGGCCCTCAATTCTTTCAGTTCTAATCCAGTGACCTCTGTCTTCCTCCGTGTTGGGGTTACAGGCATCTATCAACCATACTTGGCTTGCATAAGGGTGCTCAAACTTCAATCCCAGGAGTGAATGAATAGGAAGCACTCTTAACTTCTGAGTCATCTCTCTAGCCCCCGTTCCACTCCCACCAATTCTCTCCTTGGTTTGTTTGGGAGACAGACTCTCACTGTGCCTGGCCTGGGGCCTGCTATATAGACCAGGCTGTCTCTGAACTCAAACAGATATCCTGTGCCTCAGCCTCCAAAGTTTTGGGATTAAAGGTGTGTGTGGTGCCACTCCCAGCTCCCATCAACGTTTTTAAAAGTAAAGGGTGTGGTAGTGCATACTTTTAATTTCAGTACTCTAGAGGCAGAGGCAGCAAGAGTTCAAGGCCAGCCTGATCTACGTAAAGAATTCAAGGTGAGCCAGGACTACATAGGGAGATCCTGTCTCAATAATAGTAATAATAATAACCACAACAACCACTAGCAACAGAATAGCAAAATTTTCTGACAACTGGTTGCTTCCTTTTTGACATAAGTTTTTAAGGCCCCAGTCTGGGGGCTTGCCTTCTCTAGATTCAGGCTTGACAGTCTAGGTTACAAAGAACTCAAAATCCTCCTTCCCCTGTGGGTCCTCTGAATACCTTTCTTGTGTGCGGTGCCACATGCCCATTCTCCTAGAGGCAGGTTTCCAACACTAGTTCTCCTTGGGTGCCCTTGATCAAACCCACAGTCTGCCAGACGGGAAGCAGCTTGCTCTCCCTCTCTTGCCCCCTCCCTCCCCAAGGAGATCCAGGGATTTGGAGGACCAGCCTTGGTTCTGGTTATTGAGTAACTACTGGGGCATCAGATGTCAGGGCTGAGAAAACAGAAAGGCCTACCTGTTGCACCACATGACCTCACAGCGAGAGCTGTTCTCAGGGTGTCAGCTTGCAGGGTTTGCCAGTGCCTCTTTCATCATGAGCACACCTTACCTCATGCTGTCTTAAACGCCTAACCTGCCCATTGTCACTCTGCTCACACCAGGAATGGCAGCAGTTGAAAGTGTTGACTAAGCCTGGGGGAGTCTTGCTTTTTTTTTTTTTTTCAGACTTGAGAAGGGGAAATGTGAACTGAGAAAGAATGAAGAGGCATACTGTATTGGAATCCCAACCTTACCACCAACTCTACCCAACGTTACACCCTCCCTCCCCCAATTTCTAGCTCAAGGTTTCCCCAGAGAGAAGAGTAAACCATCTGTCCCATCCCTGTCCCCTCAAGATCTCACCTGGCCACCTGACTGTGCCTTTCGGAAGAGCAGACACACAGATATCTTTGGAAGACATCTCTGGCCCTTAGCCCACACCCATATACACTCTTCATGGAACCTCTTTTCTTACTGGGCCTTGAATTCCAAGGCAAATGCATGCACCACAAACGCCCTGCAAACAGACATTTCTTACCAGCTGCTCTGGGCCACACATCTGGCCTCCACATTTTGGGGAAGGGAAAAGAGTCTCACAACACCAGTTTGATTTGTGCACAAGAAGTCTGTCCAGAAGGCTGAGATAGTTATGGCAAGACGAAAACTCAGTTTGCAGCCTGGGAAGGGTAGATTCAGACTGAGGACAGGAGAGCAGATATCAAAGCAGCAGCTTAGGTACTTTACATTAGAATCACCTGGGCGAAGTGTCTCAGCCAGCCAGAGAGTGGGTAGCAGGTCTGCACAGTTCCACAGCCCAGAGCAATGTGGCCATAGGATCGCCGTTGCTGATGAGGCCTCCCTTGCCTACTGGTCATGTTTTTCCATGCTGGACTTTGGGTGCACCAGAATCAAGAGAGAAGCCTCATGTCTCTTTATATAAGGACGTTAATCCTACTGTAAAGTCATCTCTGGCCTCATCTAAATCTAATCATACACACACACATACATACACACATACACACACATACAATACATTACCATCTCCAATACCATCACTCTGGGAATTAGGATGCCAACATAAGATCTGGGGGAAATATAATTCGGCCAATTGCAGGAAATTTGTTCAAATGCTGACCCTGAACTGCTTCCCTGAACCTACTGAGCCTCCGGAATTTTACGGAGGCTATGCTCTGGGGCTGTTAGTTATGCTTGCTAGCATGCTGTAGACTGCTGTGTTATAACAGACATTTCTGAGGAGTGAGGAGATGTGGCTCCAAGGAAAGGCTCAGCGTGCCACATGTTTTTGACATCACTAAGACGTGAGACCTTGATTGATGTAACACTGAGTAAAAGGTGGTTTTGATATATTATTTTTCAGGATGCATAGAAAGAGCCTGACATGTCCTTTTGTGTGTGTTGTTTTGGCTTTTTTTTTTTTAAGGCAGGGGGTCTCTTTGTAGTCTTGGTTGTCCTGGATTCACTTTGTTGACCAGGCTAGCCTCACACTCACAAAGACCTGCCTGCCTCTGCCTCCCCAAGCGCTGGGATTACGGATGTACCACTGTGCCTGGTTTACACATCATATCTTAATCTACTTCAAAACTCTATGGAATCTCTCTTTTGAAAAAAAAAATATATATGTTATTTTAGTGTGCTGTTACGTATATTGGGCCCATACCCTCCTGATGAGCCCCATCTCTGCCTTATTTTTCTGTTTGTTTCTAAGCAAATCATCTTGTATAAAGAGATGTAAAGCTGCACATGCTAAGCTGGGGAGATAGCTCAGTTGGTAAGATTCTTGCCTCACAACTATTACGATCTGAGTTCAGCCCCTAGCACTGATTTAAAGAGCTAGGCCCAGGGCATGCACTAGTAATCTTAAACTGAGGAGGCTGAGGCAGACAGGCTCTTGGAGCTTACTGGCCAGCCAAGCTAGCTGAACTGATGAGACCCGGTTCCAGCCAGAGACCCTATCTCAAAACCAACCAACCAACCAGAGCAACCAACTAACCGACCAACCAACTCAATAAACAACAAGGTGAATGGGTCCTGAGGTCTGACACTGACAGCTGATCTCTAACTTCCACACTTACATGTGACTCTCCACACCAACTACAAAACACAATTACAGTTCTAAATCGATGGCTGGCGGGGAGAGGGGGGCATAAATTATTTAAGTCAAATGGCTGTTGGGAAAACCCCACTGGTTTCCATTAATTCTTAGTTTTTAATAAAGAAGCAAGAAAGAAAGCTGGGGGAATGTGGTAGCGCATGCCTATAGTTCAGCAACTGAGAGACCCTTGGGTTTGAGGCCGGCCTGGGTGCAGAGAAAGACCCCTGTCTCATAAACCTAAGGGCTGAACATGCAAGTCAATAGTACAGCAGCTTCCTAGCCGGTTCGTGGCCCTTGGTTCAACCCTCAACACTGTAGGAGAAAACAAGAGAAGGGAAAAAAAAGGAAGAGAAAGAAAAGTGAGATCAGGGGTCATTCTCTCATGAGACTGAGGGTGCTGTTTGTCGTTAGAGTCAGAAGAGATGAAATTTGGGGTTCCTTTGCCAGCCATTCATTGCTTCAACAGTTCCGGGGGATTATTGAATAAACCAGACACAGCCCCTCCCTGCACTATAGTATTCATAATCTCTAAGGGAAGTGATTCAAGTGAGTGGCAGATCACAGTAGAGTTTCGTAGTAGATGTTATGTTCATTCTCTCTTGGCCCCTTTGTGTTCCTAGAGATAGCACCTAGCCCGGGCTGCATGGCTTGTTTATGCTTGAGACGTCAGTGTTGTCTCCTTTAATGGCAAACATGTACAGAAGCACCAGACTGAGCGCATGTTCTTCGACTATGTTAACCTTGAAAGGGAGATTTAAAACCAAACAGAAATGTGAAGCCTTATACAGAGTCAAGTGAGAGAGGTAGCCAGTAGGCCCCTTGCAAACTGGCCAGCACAATGATTCAAATAGAGGTTGTTCAAGGCCACAGGCGAGTGTAGAGGCAGGTAGAGTGGTACAGGGAGGAGTACTATTGTCAGGTGATGGAGCAGGGACACAGGGGACCTCAGAGGCTATCAGGGATCAGGGGTCAAACTGGACTTTGAAGTACATGGAAGGGTGTCCCTAGTCTCCCAGAACTTCTCAGTTCTGACATTCAATTCTGTTTGACTCATCCCAACCAACTAGACAGATAGATCACCCAATCAAACTGGCTAGACAGACAGATCATCATATCACCCAATCACCCAGTGTTCCCTGATGGGTGACAAGTTATAGTCAGGATTGTAAACAGAAGAATCTATTTCTCCACCTGAGAGTTCAAGACCAGCCTGATCTACATAATGAGTTCCAGGACAGCCTGGTCTACGTGGTGAGACCTTGTCTGAAAAACAAAACAAGCAAAAGAAATTGTCTCTCCTTCAGAGAATTCACACCTGAGCTGATATGGCCCGAACTTCTCAGTCACTCCCAAAGCTTCGTTTTAGAAAAGGAAAGCTCTCTAACTAGTCACAGTGTATTCAGGAAGACAAGAGTGTCTATTTAAGGTGGTAAGGTGGCATCCAAATAGAATGCCATCACGAAGGTCCTCCAGCTTAGGACACGAAGTATACAGACAATGATGTACGTATATATTACACACATATATTAAAATAATAAAATTTATTTTTCCTTCCAAACTATTTTTTTCTTTTAATGTTCATTAAAAAGTACAGGAAGGCTGGCAAACTGGCTCAGACAGTGTGGGCTTGATCTCTGGCACCCACATGATTGTTCCTCTGGTCTCCACATGTGTGCATTGGTACATTCCCCCTTCCCCAGGTAAATAAATGTAATGACAATTTTCAGGGGAGATAAACAAAGGCAATTACTTTTTTCTTATTTTCCTTAGGATCTCACAAGTTTGATTGCATTATATATGTGATCATTTATAACTTGCTTTTGTCATTTAAAATGGCAAAATACAATCCTTATAACTTTATGTGAGTGTGTATAATCTATCCTCATTTTGGTACCGTGGTCTTCTTACTTTAAGCATGTGGCTTTTTTTTTTAATAGAGGGCGATTATTTTTTTAAAGATTTATTTACTTATACATATGGGCACATTATTTGCAAGTATGCCTGCATGACAGAAGAGAGCACCAGATCCCATCGTAGGTGGTTGTCAGCCACCATGTGGTTGCTGGGAACTGAACTCAGGACCTCTGGAAGAGCAGACAGTGCTCTTAACCGCTAAGCCATGTCACCAGCTCCCCAGCATGTGGCTTTTAAAAAATTCACTTTCCTTAAGATGACTTTAATAGTATTACTGTTAGCTTGGTGTCTCTGTGGGACTCCAAACAGTAAGAGTTGGGGTATCTCAGACTCTTTCATCTGCTCTTGGGACCCTTTTCCTCCTAATGGGTTGCCTCACCCAGTCTTGATATTAGGGTTTGTGTCTAGTCTTGTTGTATCTTTTTAAGGTGTGTGGATATCCCTGGCGGGCCTGCTCTTTTCTGAAGAGGATGGAAGAGTGGATCTGGGAGAGAGGGGAGGGGAAAAGGGACTAGGAGAAGTAGAGGGAGCAGAAACCGCAATCAGGATATATCAAAAACCAAAAATTAATTAATTTTTTAAAAAATAAAAGAAAGAGATGACTTTGCAGAAGTGGAATTAATTGCCAGTGGAAATAAAGAGTGTCATGAAGACTCTCTCTCATATATATATATATAGTCAAATTTTCCCCCTTTAAAGAGCACATTGGCTTTTATTCTCTTAGTGTAATAGAATGCCCAAGTTCAATTCTAAACTATTTGCCATTATTTCTGATTTTAAACACAATTGAAACAACAAATTAAGACTTTTTTATATCTGCTTGGGTGACCAGGAAGCCATAGGTTTTTCATTTGTGTGTTGGGGGCCAAATCCAAACCTCACACATGCTAAGTCCTGGCTCTACCACTGGCCCATACCTGCGCCAGAAAGCAGTCATTCCAAATAGCATCGCTCCTGCACTCTCACACGGACTGGTATAGTACTTTGCCTGTAGTTTCACTAGAAGCTACTGCAGAAACTGGCTGTGTACAGTAAGTTCTACACCTGCTGCTAAACTGTCACCAGCTCTGTATGCTGAGACAGGGTTCTCTTTCATTTTAGGGACATTTGCACTTGTAGAAGCGAGGGGCTCCGTAGCCGTCTAATTCTTACGTGTAGGCTTGATCCATTACAAGGCAAACTTCCAAAATGTCAGATCCCCCTTTTAACCGCTGAGTTGGGGAGTAAAGTGTCCCCCAAATCTCCTGGAAGGGGGAAGGTCTTAGACCTCTGATCTGAATATTTTACCTAGTAGTTATGAGTCGTCTTCTTCAGACCACTACACACATAGGATTAAAGTGCTGCTTCTAGAGCCCTGGCAAGGAGCAACAGCAAGAGATGGTTCTGATTGGTGGGATGGGGTGGGGTGGGCAACTCCCTGAGCAGGTGGCTTATTACAGGGATCCACTAGGGAAAAGATAATAAAGAACTGAGCCACTCTGGCAAGAGGGGCCCAAGGCAGTGACTGCTTCCCAGAGCCCCTTAGTCAGCAGCGTCTTCTGGCGTCTAACTGCAGTCAGCAGTCAGGGGGAAAGCACTGGGAGAAATTCACTCCAGTCTTCCTCCTGTATGAGCTAGAGAGCTCAAGCGTCATCCCTACAGAATTGTGAAGGGCCTTCCCGGTGTCTGAAGGGCCTTCCCGGTGTCTGGAACCCCAGGACTGTGAGTCTGCGGCTCACTATCTTTAGCAGGCTAGGTGATCTGAATTTTAGCCCGTGTTAGTTTCAGCACATCTGCCCTACCCGAAATGCAGGGAACTCCCGTGGCCCCCTCTGTAAGGAGAGTTATATGTTCAGAACAACGAACTAATGTGACTTAAAAGTAGTTAGAGCAAACATCAGCTCGACTTTTATCATAGTGGATGGCTATTTACTGAGAGCTAACTCTACCTGGTACTGGCACAAAGAGAAAAAAAAATACAACAAACATACTTGTGACAAAGCGCTGGTGGGCTGTGAGTAATGGGGAAAGAGTCGGAAGCTAGATAGGGCCCCAAAGAATGTGCAGAAAGATGAGGCGTGGCCCCACTGCTGCTGGGAGTGGCCCATTCCGAGGCTGGCTTTGTCCTGTGCCCTTGCAGAACCAGCTCATGGAGGACCTTTCTGCTCTGCCATGGGCATGGCCCTCTGACAAGGTGGCTCTAAAGAATGGGCCTGTCTACTCTCCCTCCACTCTCTGATGGGCTCCCCTGGGACCGCAGCGGGAGAGCCCCTCCCTCCACGAGGAAGTCAGTGCTGTGAGGTGCAACAGGACACCTGGGACCCAGCAACAGTGACTCACTATGTGCCCTCTGGGCGAGTTATTTGGTCTCTTTGGTTCCTTTCTCTTTCAGAGCTGGAGTGGATTCCTTGTGGCTATAAAGATTTGATGGTGGTTAGTTACTGCAGAACTGCAGTGCGTGTGTGTGTGTGTGTGTGTGTGTGTGTGTGTGTGTGTGTGTGTGTGTGTGTGCGCGCGCACATGCGCGTTAAGCTTGCTGTTTAATAGGGTGCTAAGGTGGTCAGGAAGCTGTCCTTCCCTTCCCCCAGCTCTACACGTGTGTGTCTCTCATTACTGTCAGGAGGCGTTAAGATGGCCCCATGGAGATGAGAACAAACCCCTTAATTAGGCACTGTTCCCACATCTAGAGAAGGACCAGCTTGGGCCTGGCTGCTCTGGCATTGTGGGGAGCCTAGTCCATGGGGGCAGGAGGGGGCAAGAGGGCACAGGAGGGCGCAGGAGGGGGAGGCTGCGGCCAGGGCATCTGAAGGACTCAGCAGGTTTACACTTCGCTGACCTGATGGATGAATGGGGCCCTGTCCACCCACATGGGGCCTGGAATCTTCAATTACGGCAATTACATCAACAGGTCGGAAGGGCAGCACTTTCCACTGAAGAGGTTCAGGGCTTTAAAGAAAAATCCTAAAGCCACTGTTTTCCCCGATTTCTTTTAAAGAGACTAGGCCGATCAAAGGCGACCCCATCTTCCAGTCTAATTGGGCCATAGGTAGAAAAGAAAAATGTGGCTCGGTTTTGTGTGAGAGCTGGCTGGCACGCGTTCACCCACATCTGGACTTCTGGTCCCTCTCCTATTCAATCGTGTGTTTCTAGACCCTGGCCACACAAGCTCTGTGCTCACTACCTTTCCCCTCTGAATCTCCCAGCATGCAACCCAGGAGCACAATCAAGGTGGCACTGGACCGCTGTCGGGATGGATTTCTTGGAAAAGTCACTTTACTCTCTCTGATCATTTGTTTCTCCCTCATCAGTAAAATCAGCACACTGCTGTCTACCTGTCCTCCCTAAAGTCCCAAAGGGTCCAGCTGCAAACCACATACCCCAGCTAATGGGGCATTCTCTCTTTCTCAGCCACCTGGTAGGTAGTTAGGATGAACTGAAGTCCTCACCCCAGTAAACGGGTGTTACCTGATCATTTGCTAGAAACGTAGCTCTTGGGCCTTGCTCCAGGTAAGCAGGGATCTGCATTTTATTTACCAAGCTCTCCAGGAAATTTGTGGACACATTAAAACCGAAGGAGTGTTTCTTCTCGACTGAAACTTGACACACTGAACTTGAGTGAGCCAGTGGCAGGGAACCTGCAGCTCATTTTCATCTGGAAATGAGGATTTATTCTTTGCTACATGAGGGTATGCCCTGAGGCCCAGAATGAAGCAGTTTATCATTCATCCAGCCACTGGGTAATTCAATTGATGGACATTTACTGAACCTACAAGGTAGGTCTGGGGTTTGTTAAATATATTCTCTATTTAGAAACTATTTAAAATAGTCTAAAGGTAGAATGTTTAAAAAGAACTACCTCCAATAAAGTGCAGTAAGCACTGTCAAATGTTCATGCTTAAAATAAACAGCATTATAGGCTGAGTCTGACTGAGTTCAGCTGGGTAGGTTAGTGGAGGTAGCTTCCCTGAGGGAATGGCATGATAGCTTCTGTGGGAATGAATGCGGCCGAGCAGATCCTTCTAGACAGAGGCCAATGTAAGCAGAGGCTCTGTGTTGCATAAGAGGGAAAGGCAGCAAACCTTAGACCCAGAGTCTTACAAGAACCATCAGAGCCATCTGCATTTTGCAGATGGTGCCACAACTTGGTCAATGAGTCCACCACAACTTGGTCAGTCTAAAGAGAGAGGTTTACGTCTGGGTTAGTTCCATGGGCATCACTGACTGGTTTACTTTAGGTTCTGGCCTTTCATCAGAGCCTTTCATATGCAAGGTAATATTATATTTATTGTTCTGCTAATTATTTAAGAGGGCTGTTCCTTAGAACTCCTCTTGGAGTCTAATGGCTGAGTTTTATTGGTGGCATCATGCTCTACTTCTTGAGAGTTTTAAGATGACACCGAGCCAGGCAGTGGTGGCTCATGCCTTTAGTCTTGGTTTTCAAGAGGCAGAGGTAGAGGTAGGCAGATCTTTGAGTTCGAGGCCAACTTGGTCTACATGGTGAATTCTAGGACAGCCAGGGTTACACAGGAAAACCCTGTCTCAAAAAACAAACAACAAATCACACTGAGCATTGAGGGTTAGGTAAATAAGGGAACAGGCCTCCAAATATGTAATTTATGGGTATAGCCTTTTTGGAAAAGCCAGGGGCCACCAACATTAACTGAGCATTGTGCTTCAGCATGTTCCCAGAGCCATCATCTAGCATCACCAGAGATTTGTCACTGTTTTTCTCTCCTACCATCACCTCAGTGTGTCTATAGCAACAGTGGGATGTGGGGGTGGCTGTTAGCCATAGGATGAGGGACAGAAGTGGGGGTGCCATGGTGGACACAGAAAATAGAACCTCAGAGGCACCCATAAGAGGTAGCTTATGCCCTGGATCAACCAAGGGGGTGGGGGAGGCACCTGTCTCCTGAAGGACTAATGCGATGCAGTCTTTGGTCACAGCTGCTGAGACAGGGAGTGGGTGCATCCATGTGGGTGCTGCATGAAGATGCAGAATCACTTCCTGGTACATGGGCCAGGGTTGCATGAGCAGAAACAGCCCTGCCAGGTATGACTGTCCAGCTTGACCAGAGGGTGAGGTCTCAATGGCTCCTCAAGGCCACCCGGGTTCTTGGTCCCTTGTGTAAGGCTATTATAGCAAGGTAAAGGCTGAGGTATCAGGGCTTCTTGGTAGTTGAAGATAAGGGTGTGCTGTATAACCAGTCTACTCTTGCTTGATTCTCAGTGACTAAGCTAAAGGCAAGGACTTCGTTTTGCTTGTATTGGATAGCACCCATGGGTGCTGAGTTAAAATGTAACCAAACTTGCAAATAAGGGTTATCTGTTGGTCTCTGGCATGGACATCGGGGCAAAGGCTTTCTGCACTGTTGCCCTCAGTATCTACACTCATTCTATTCGGGCTCAGAATGAGTTGATACCGTGTCCCTGGTCCTGTTCAGCGTATAGAGAAGTAGGAGGACGGTATTTAAGTAACCCAGGGCTTTGTTGCTCCAGGTGGATCTTGGCCGTGAGTGTGGCAAGCAGTGCTGTACTGTAGACAGAGCCTGAGATTAGGAACCAGACCTTCAAATGTGGGTTTCTCACCCCACAGTGTAGTACCCGAGAAAGCAGTTCATTGTTTGAACTTCACTTTTCTACCCTCTACCACCACAGGAGTGCTCTGCCCTTGCTGAGTCATGAGGACCGAAGGAGACAGTACAGTCCCACAGTTGTTGGGTAGCTGAGAATCTTGGGGTGACCCAGCCTCCAAGCAGCCTAGAGCTTGAGAATCAACTGCCTTCAGTTCATGAAACCATGTCATCTTCAGAGCCGGGAACAAGAGAAAGAATCTAGTGTGGACCCCACATCAGCTGGATAAGTAAACCGAAGTCCAGAAGGCTCCAACCTGTAGCCCTGTGGTCACATATCCATCCTTAGAGACATATATGTATGTGTGAATATATATGCGTGCGTGTATCCAGTTGTGATGTATTTATTGGGTTTATACACTCCAGTTTCAGGAGACCCAGCTTCCAAGAGGAAGACTGGCATCTGAAGATACCAGAGAGCCATGTGATACCATCCTGCATCTGCTGGGAAGTGATGCCTGCTGCCATTCGTGATTCACCTGCCAGAGGATTGCCACCCTTAACTGCAAGCAGGCAAGGAGCAGCAGACTCCTTTGGGCCTTTCGGAAATGAATTATGGAAATACTGTGAGCCCTCGTGATTGCTCACCACACCGAAAGCTGCAGCCCTTACGTTAACGCTCTGATGCCGAGTAGGTCCTGCCTGGCTTGTAAATAGGGAGACGTGAGATTTCAACTGGAAAGTCTGCTTGCAAAGCTTTTGCTATTTCCTGTCACCCAGGATCCCTGTGTTTCACGATAGGAAACTGCAGTCAGAGGACTGCAGCGTGTGAGTGGCAGGGCACCACAGCCTGCAAGAGAAAGCCCTGCTGGGGGAGGGGAGGAGCTCTCATCGGTAGATCTTGAAGAGGCAGATTTGGATATTGAGAGATGTTTATTCTTTCAGTTGTTCCCCCCATCGGTGTGTTCTGCGGTTGGGAACCAATGCTAACCTCGTTTTGGTCCCTGTTCTTGGCTTACTGTTCTCTCACAAGAGAAACTGGAGGAATGGGGCCTTGCAGGGAAGTTCTCTGAACTGGGTTTGACCAAGAAGATTTCCTGGAATGGGCCCTAGGGAGAAATCAGATAGAAGGGCCAAGTAGGAACTGGGTTTGATTACAGAGTTAGTGCAAGCTTCCCTCCCTTCCTCCCGTCACTTCTCCTGTTCCCCCTTCTCTTTTCCTCCTTCCCTCTTTCCCTCAGCCCTGCTGTCTGCTTAGGCCAGTCCTGAGTGTGTGTGTGTGTGTTTGGAGAGGGGAGGGTCTGGGGAAAGGGAGAAAAAGTTTTGGCTCCCCTGGGTCTTATAGGGCAAGGTAGTGTTTGCCTAGAAACTCAAGATGAAACCTCCTGAGTGAGGCAGTGACCCTTTGGAGAAGTGTGCGTAACTGGAGGAAAAGAAAATAAGCCTACTCCCACACAGTGCATAGCCTGCAGGTCGTGGGCAAGTGCCAGCAGCAGCCTGAAGGCTGCCCGGGCGGGGGGAGGGGGGCTGCACCTTCCACCTGACCCTGCTCACAGCTATGTTTCAGCAAGCCTCCCCCACCCCCACCCCACCCCAGGAGCCATGTTTGGGAAGGCAACTGGAATGGAAGACAGTGTTTGAGCAGGTTTTTGTTGTTGTTGTTTTTCCCCTCCTCTCTAGGATCCTCCCCAACTCAGACTCAGGGAGAATTTGAGGGTCAGGAACAGATTTGTACTTCAGGGATGGTTTGCATACACTGGGGAGTAAGAGAAGCCACCCTTGCACACACTCAGCAGCTGGCCTCACATGCAGCCCTTCGGAGTTCATCAGCTGCCAGCGAACGGCCTGACCAACCATCCTCTGCCACAGAAACTGTTGTGTGTGCCTTTCTGGGACCCCACTATTTAATCCTCTCTCACCTCTATCCCCCTTCTCACCCATACCATCGGAGGATATCAGAACATGTCAGAAGGCATCTAGGCTAGCAGTTACTAAGGCCAGTGGATCGTCACCCAGGAAGCTCTTAAAAATGTGGTCTCCGGGCTGGGGATGAGGCTCAGCTGGTAGAAGGATTGTATTGCCTAGAATTGGGCATGGTGGGACCTACATGTAAGCCCAGCTCTTCAGGAGGCAGAGGCAGCTATATACTGAGCTCAAGGCCAGCCTATGTTTCAGAGATCAGAGAGGGAGGAGAAAGAGAGGGGAGGCAGGAAGGGGGGGGGGGAGGAATGGAGGGAGGGAAGAAGAGAGAGGAGATTCTCAGCCTTAGGGACTGATTGTGCAGGTCTCACGCCCTGTGAGCCATCCCTGGCTTGTCTTGGCAACTAACTTTCCTTGTGTGGATTTATGGTTTGCATTAAGGGATAGCTTTGCAGACATGCTGAAAGGACCAGCACTGCCCTTCCGTCTCATCACTGCAGGTTGCCTGGATGCAGGCCTCTCACAAGAAGCCAGTTTCTATACTGGTCCTGAGCCAATCCTGCGAAGGAGCCCATCCCTGTGTGGGCTACAGTTTCCTTTTGGATGCTTCCTTTAATGTGGCAAATCAGAAATGTGTCCCCCACCCCACCCCCACCCTCAGGGGCGTCAGTCTGTTTGGCTGTAAGGAAATATTGCCAGCCCTACCTCTGGCCCAGGCACAACAGGTGTGGCTAAATGGAAGGGAGGGTGCATTCTGCATGGGTTGTGAATAGCGTACCTGCATGGGTACTTTTTTTTTTCTTTCTTTCTCTCTGTCTCTCTTTCCAAAACAGGAACTTACTTAGCTCTGGCTGTTTTGGAACTCACTATGTAAACCAGGCTGGACTCACAGAGAACTGCCTATCTCTGCTTCACAAGTGCTAGGATTAAAGGTGTGCACCACTATGCCCTGCTTCGTTTTCATTTATTAATTTCCATCGCTTCATAACACAGGACTGGCTTTGCTCCAGGTACGGTCTTTGATCCTATAGGACTTGACCGGCTGGTGGGAAGAAACAATGGGTGGCCTTCGGCACCCACTGACACACAGTATCCAGAGAGAAGTGTGGCTCTGAGGGTCTGGAGCTCCCAAACTATGTGTGTGAACGAGTGTGTACACACGTATAAAACACATGGTGCATGTGCCCTCTACACGCTGCCTCTGCTTCTGTAAGTTCATCCGTGGCTGGAAAACATTTGAAAAAGAGAATCTGCTCTGAATGTGTACTTATTTTTCACTGCCGTTATCATTCCCCAAGTGACATAGCGTAATAATAATTCATATAATAATATTCATACTGTAATAGGTATTGCAAGTAAGTTAGAGATGCCCTGAAACAGGATGTGCTTAGGTTTTATGCAAATTGTATGCCATTTAAATAATTCATATATTTCTATTTTAAGACAGGAGATTGCTGTCTGAGTTGGTATCAACTGCCTGGATTCAAGCCTCTGCTTTTGAAATAGTGGGATTCTAGCCACCCACCACTCACCAGGCTCCTGCACCATTTTATATAAGGAACTTGAGCACTCACAGATGTTGGTTCCAATCTCCCACAAACACTAAGAGATGGCATTTAAAAGCCAATCTAGCAAATGAGGTAAAATGTTACCATAATGTCATGTGGATGCAACGTCTACAGACATTCTCTGTGTTATTTTATTTTTTGCAACTTTAAATTTATTTATTTCAATTATTTTTTGTTTTATTATGTTTTAAAATTTATTTCCAAATTTTCAAAAAAAAATGTAAATGGGGCTGGGTGTGGTGGCACATACCTTTAATCTCAGCACTTGTACAGCAGAAGCAGGCGGATGTCTGTGAGTTTGAGGCCAGCCTGGTCTACAAAGCAAGTTCCAGGACACCCAAGACTACATAGAAAAATCTTGTTTTAACAAACAAACAAACAGACAAAAAAATGGCGAGGGTGTGTTCGAGGACACAGAGCAAGCTAACATCTGGGCCTTGGAAGCCCCATGCAGGAAAGCCTTACTTGCCATGTCCTATAGTCTCTGGACTTGTCTGATCTGACTCAGCTAAAATACCAGTTCTTGAGGGCAACGGTCCCTGGCTACTAAGTTCATATGCCTCAATTTCTCATGCTTTCCTTCCACATACTAGGACAGACAAAAGTGAATAGTTCTTCTCTTGACCCATGCTTTTGCTGAACTGTGAGCCCCATGAGGACAGCCTCTCATTCCCAGCCGGATCCTGACAGCACACAGTGACGGGGAAAAGTGAGGGGGCCACGGAGAGGCACACGGACGCACACATGCCAACACGCTCGTGCTCTGTGTTCTTTGAAAATTGGATTGTTCTGTGTGCCTTGGGGATGTGAGGAGCGAGAACTGAGAGGGTTGCTGGCAGGAAAGCATGATGTCTGTGGAAAGGGCAACTGAGGGAAGATAGGAGGATGGCCCTTCCTGGCTATCCACCCACAAAAGCTTTTGTGGGAGAGAATGAAGTTCTTGCAAGCTGGTGACATGGGGTTCCTAGAGCTGAGGTAGAGACACTGCAGGAACGAGAGCGGAAAGTACCATCTTTCCAGAATCAACAACAACAAAAAGCCCTTTAGGGTATCTTGATATCATGTCTTCCTACCCTGGACCACAGCTAAGCTTCCCTCTTTTTATTGTGGATGAGCATCAACAACACGGACTTGACCTGCACCTGCTCCTGATGGGGAATGAGGCAAGCGGGTGTAGGAGCAATGGACAGGGCAGGCTGATGGCCAGAGTATGCCCACTAACCAAGGAGTTGTTATTTGCTTTTTCAATACGTATCATATCTCACACTCAGAAGTCGCAAAGCATGGAGGCAAAAGTCGAATGTATTATGAAACATGCCAGTCTCCCATCACTCCCCCCCTCCCTATATTCATCTCGTTGCCCTTACTGATGTTCTCAGTTCTTCAAGATGACTCATAATGGAACGTTTAAGCATATTCAACCAGAGGAGTGCAGCACAGAGTCCCACATATGCTGCTTGTACTCTGCTGACTTTACTTAGTGATATTTTCTTTCCATGAGAGTCTGTGACGGTGTCTTTGGTTGGGTTCTGTTTGTTGGCTGTATAGTGCCTCCCCTCCTGTGCTGGGGAGCAAGCCCCCAGTATCTGAGGAGTCAGGCTCTAGCCTTTCAGGGAGCCTTTTGTTGTTGTAGTAACAGAAAGTATCGAGGTATGATGGAACGTGAAGGATCAGGCCTGTACCACCCAGAACTGTTACCGCTAACCACACAGCATTTGCACACATAAAATGTGCCTGGTCCAGTCAAGACTGGCTTACAAAGGTAAAATGCAAACTAGACTTTGAAGACTTAATTTTAAAAGGTAAACCATCTCATTTAATACTTAAAAAAACATTTATTGCAAGTCAAATTATATTTTAAATATATCATCTGCTATATTAAATATGTGACAAATCAATTTTACCTGTTTCTTCTTACTGTTATAATATGTAGTAACTAGATAATTCTAAATTCTGGATGTGATGTAATGTGATGTGTGTGTGTGGTATGTGTATCCAACACACTTTCATTGAACTAGGCTCCCCTAGAGACTTGGAAACAGGTACAGCTGAAAGTTGGAAGAGCTGGTAGAGCAGGAAAAGGAAGCAAAGGAAGAGGAAGGAGTAAGAGCAGCTGCCTGGGGTCCTCTAGGCTTCCCCCCGCCTCACGGTGAATAGCTGGAAATTCCCAGGACCTGCCTCCTTGTCCACTCTGCCTCCAGTTCTCCTGTATGTAAGACTACGAAGGGATAAGCGCATGCTGTCTCCAGGAGGGCAAGAACACCTCTGCTTTGTCCCCTCTGTTGCTGGCATGAAGTGGGTGCTTGCCATGTGAATTAATGGAAGGGGGAAGATGGAAGTTCATCTTTTTCTTTCTGGGGAAGTGTAGGCTTGGAGGTTCCCGGTGGCACCTTTGAAGATGCCTTTGTCTTTGAAACCAAGGCTGGTAACACAGGAGGGCTGGCGTGTGCCAGCAGGGTTGCCTCCTGTTTCTTCCCTCCATTGCAAAAGAATAACGTAGAGGAACGGCTGAGTGAGGTCTCTCCTCCCTTTTGGCAACACGGACTATACAGGGGGCCAGGGTAGCCTCCTCCCTTCTGCCTTTTCTGGGATAGGTAATGGCCTGAAGAAACATGGGCTCAGCAGGAACCCACTCATACCAAAGGCACGTGTCCACAGCCTCTCTCTAGAGGATGCTCAGGCAGAACATCTCTCTTGGCCTCTCCTCCCTGGGCCTGAAGAAACCAGAGTCAGTCCTGAGGGAGGCCTGAGGAGCCTGCAGGCTGGGCTCTGAAGCAGCCCCTAAATCATTCATGCAGGGGTGGGACAGGCCAGGCGACACGGAGGGGATTTTCATAGATTATATTGAAAGAATTACAATGGCAAAGGAAGGGACCTGGGTTCCCACAGTGTCCGGTCGCTCCTGTGGGGGCTGTGGGAGCCGGCCCTGGCTGCCTCTTTCTCTCTGGGCAGCAGCACACACAGTTTTTAATAATTAAGTAACTTTAATTGTCCTGGGAAAGCTGAGCTTGCCTCGGGGCACACTGCACAAACTCATAATGTTACCAAGAGAGATTAACAAATGAGAACTGAGAAATGATTCTCTTTTTAAAAGCGCCTCACTGTTAAGCCTTATTAGCCAAAGTTTAGAACCTCATTTATCTGGTTTGGAGGCGGGTAGGGAGGGGAGACCCAAGACCCAGAAACTAATTCATGTGAAATTAAAACTCCATGCCTCTGCAATGAAGTTTTTAAAACACCAGACAGGAAAATGTTGCCATTTATTGATTCTGTTCTGGTGACTGAGGGGAGAGAACATTCGAGACAGAAGAATTAATAAATAATAATATATTAATAAAAAAGTCTTTTTTTGGTGCATCTGTTGCTTGTAAATCATCTCACTTTAGTGTTTGGGAGTAACTTTTCCCCCTGGCTCTTTAAAAAATTATTCTAAATTCTATCATTTCAATGACTAAATAAACTGATACCAGCAATGCGTGTGATTGGCACATGAATGCACAGTAAATAATTGATGAACTAATGAGCACAGTAATGAAAGGAGGAAGGACCTCAAAAAAAAAAAAGGGTTGTCCTCACACAAATATCCTTGGTCAATATGAAGGGCAAGCCTGGAGGGAAGGGCAAGCTGGAGGAGAGGTCTGCGGGCTGGACAAAAGGAACCTGGTCTGGGAGACGGGACTTCAAGAGAGACACAGCTGGGGAGGAAGGGCGGGGAGGCTTGCAAATTAGGGGAAGAGTAGATCTGTACGCATAATTAATAGTCCCTTAGCGTTGGATTGATGCCCCTGGACTGTGGCAGCTTCTTAGCCAACTCGCAGTGACTCCATGGCACTGACCTCGCTTTTTCTTCCATCCGCATCACAAGGGTTTGTATCCTAAATGGTAAGTGTCCCAGTTTTTCTGAGCACTGTCGAAGACTTTTCTAATCAGCAGTCAATCAACACTGACCAGATGCCTTTATGTTCCATGGACTGTGGCTCTAGACCAGTGGTTCTCAACCTGTAAGTCCCGATCCCTCTTTTACAGGAATTGACTACACCCATCGGAAAACACAGATGTTTACATTACGATTCATAACAGCAGCAAAATTACAGTCATGAAGTGTCAATTCATAAAAAGGGGGTGAAAAGACAGCAGTAGATGGTCCTGATCGACTTTCCAGGGACCTCCTATGGGGGGAGGTCATTTTTAGGGGTGCTTCTTTGCTTCTGTCTCATCTGAGGCTTCAGTTCTACCTCAGATCTCACTCAGTGTCCCTCAGATATGGCTCAGGTGGCCCTCCCCCTAAGTCTTAGGAGCTGGGAAGCCATTTGCTCTATGGCATCACCTTGACTGCACAGTTGCCCTTGCCGGAGATTGCTGTGCCCTGGCTGTCAGCTGATGTTCAGAGAGCTCCTGGTAGCTAAACAAGGATAGTGGCTGAGTATGCTCAAGGTGTGGTTTCTCTCAGGGTCTGTCTATGTCACAAATATAGACAGTCATTTTCTTTCAGGTGCTTTTTGCCCTCGTGTCAGTTTCTGACTGAGCCTGTCACCTAAAGGAAAAGTGGAGAAGGGTCTTCAAGGAGCCGCAGCAGAACTCTATCATACTGAGGTCCCAAGCATCTGGAAACCAAGACTGTGAGTATTCAGGTGCCAGGAAAAGCACCCTGGCTCATGGCTGGCCGGGCTCAGCTGTAATGGATTAGAGTCACTCTGTAAGGGAAGCTGGCTGGCCAGGAGCACCAGTCAGGACAACAGACTCTGAAAATAACTATCATTACTAATAATGACCCCAGTCCCACCCCCAACCCAACATTAGCTCTTGTGAAGAATGTGTGTGTTTCCTTTATCAAAATGGAGGCAACCCATGCAGGTCAATGCATCGTGATTTTCTTTCTCTCTTTCTTCCTTCTTTTCTTTCTTCCTTTTGTAAGACAGGGTTTCTCTGTGTAGCCTTTGGCTGTTCTGGACTCACTTTGAGGACCAGGTTGGCCTCGAGCTCACAGAGACCCACTTGCCTCTGCCTCTCTGAGTGCATGTACCCAGCTCACACTGTTGTTTCTTAACTCCTAGATCTATTGTGGGCCCACTCCATATCAGAGCACAAAGAGCAGTGCCAGTTAGCATTTCGTTTTATTTAATCAAAATAATTTTTCCTTTATTTTTTTATCGTATGTGTATGGGTATTTGGGCTGCATGTATGTCTATGTGATAAACATGTTCAGAGCCTGTGGAGGCCAGAAGGTGGCACTGGATCCCCTGGGACTGGAATTGCAGACAGTTGTAAGCTGCCATGTGAGTGCTGAGAACCAAACCCAGGTCTTCTGGAAGAGCAACCAATGCTCTTACCTTTGAGCCATCTTTCCAGCTGGCTCAAAATGTGTATGTAGCCCAGGCATGTCCTAGCAGTGTGCTATCCATACACACATACCCCTTTTTAAAGTATTTGCCTACTGATAGACCTTGGGTGGGTAGTTTTGAGTTTGTTTGTTTGTTGCCTTAACAGACAAGCCTGACATTGTCTGTTACTGTAACCTGGTGTAATCTGGGGACAGAACATTGAGAGACAAAAATTTCTGTTCTTAGTCTGCAATTAAATTAGTCGCTTGACTTTGGCCAAGTGCCACTGCCATGGTGAGCCTCGGTTTCTGTCAAACAAGACCACTGAGCTCTGTCTGGTATCTAGTGCCCCTCGTAAGATGCCTGTTTCTTACCCCATGAAGCTCCCCAAATCCCACATACAGTGGGGAACCATAGAAAGAGCCAGCTCAAGCTGTGGCTGTGGGTGAGGCAGCCAGGCTGGGTGATGGGGTAAGCCTCTCTCCTTGCTCAGCTCTGTGATGCAACGTTGAACTCAGACAAGTTTGGCCTTGCTTTCCCCTGGGTCCAGCGTGATTCAGGGCCTATAGCATGGCTTCAACACTAGCCGATGAGCTGCAGACACCTTTCTTGGCAATGGTCTTAACAAGGGCTCTGGGAATGTCTGGTTATTCATCTGTTTTGCAAGAGTGGCAAGCGCTCAGAGAGAAGGAGGCAGCCAGCGTGGCTTCCATCCTGAATTAATGACTTCAGCCTTGTGAATGACTCATCAGTTCTATGCCCAGGAGAACTGGGTGGTTGAGTTGGGGCTGGGGTGGCAGGAAGGTGGATGGTGCCAGGGGTGGGGTGCGTGTCCCCATCTTCCGTTGGATGTCTTTGGGTCTTAATGGCCTGTAAAGGCATCAGAACAGAGGCCAGGTGTCCTACCCAGATACCTCTGTCCACTGTCTGCTCAGGCGTCACAAACATCCCCTCTTAGCTTCAGTCATGCTGGAGAAAGCTAAATGCTTAGAGAAGAACCCCGTGGTGAGAGGGCTGAGCGCATATTGTCAGTAGACTCTGCTGTGTACCTATGAGGACTCTTTCATATTAACCTTTCACGCAGAGAAGGCATCAAGGTGGCAACTGAGATAAGAACTACAGATGAAGGACTTCTTCAAGGGATATCTGTACTACCTAGCTGGTTTCTTCACCCCTGTTATCTCAGCTTATTGTAGACTCCAGTGCCAATGGAGACTGGGACTGAATATACCTTCTTTAAGGCAGAGTGTGTGGCCTCCTTCTGTTGCTCTTTTTTCAAGTTGCTTTTTGAGGTCTTCCAGGGCCTCTGGCCCTGTCTCTGGCCCTGCACCCTGCTTTCCAGTGGGTGTGAGACAGCTATTTGCAATTCCCTGAGCCCATGGCCATATTGTCACATTCCTACAAGTTGCATGTGGGCCTCACATGGCAGGCCTCCCTGGCCTTTGTCCAGAAGTCCTAGAATGTGTTCATTTAGTCTGGGAGTTAGTTCCCCTGATTCCTCTTCCCCTGGGCTCATGTAGAATTCTCCCTGCACTCCTAGACTTTCTGAGAAAACGATTCCTTTCCTACTGGCTCCTTGCTGGGGTCTGTGGCATTCCACAGTCTATGAAGGATGGAGAGGACACCATGTGTCCTCTTGATTTAGCTTGATTGCTAAATAGATAGATGGATGGATGGTAGCTATCCCAGGCAAGCCCATCTTACCTTAAAAACTTAAATCTCTCTTGCTCCATCTACCATCACTCGCTGGACAGAACCTCACCTTCCTCAGAACAATGATATAGCAAGTCTCCTCAGGTCTGAGAAGACCTGTGGGGTGGTCCATCAGCTTCCTGCCCCCAATCATGGAGACTGCATTGGTATCTGCAGAAATCATCTTAAGAGAAAAGTCTTTAGTGATTTAGGATAAGGACCCCTGCTTGGGCTTTCTCTAGGGGAATCCCCACAGACTCACTTTACACATTCAGAGTAGACTACAGAGACTCTCCCCAGGAAGGAGGCAGGCCTCTGCTAAACAGGAGGTGAGAGGTTTGTAATTTCTTGAGAAGCCTAGGGCTTAGGTTGAGATGTCCTGAAGAATGACCCCCATCAGAGCTTTGGGCCTGGGCAGCTGCCTCTTCTGCGTCCTGTCAGCCACCTTTTGGCTGAGGTGGCAGAAGCCAAGCTCTCCACACAGAGATAATGCCGTTCTAAGTAATCGAACCAACATGGGCATTTTCTGAGGCGAGGGGGAAAGCTACAGCATTACCCACCATGGTCACTAATATGGCCCACTAAGAGACAGGGCTTCTCCCCTCCCCCACCTTAATCTTTCTGTTCTGTTTTCTATCTCCTCTCTTTCCCCTTTGCTGTGTTTTTTAACTCCAAATTACTGCAATCACAAGGCATGGGTGGTATTTTGTTTTTTTCTTTAGAAATCCTCTTCCAGGCAACTGTGTAAAAGATGTTTTCATACTTGGGACTGAATGAGAGGAGCGGGATGAAAAGGCTTAGTTCCCAAGTTGAGTATTTCTCTGAAAACAACCATATGAATGCTCGGCTTGTCAGGCTTACTTGAGGGAACATGGCATCCTGCCTGCTGAGCCTGAAGACCTGACAAGCCAGTATGTGTGTGTGTGTGGGGGGGTGTCCCAATGACTGAGCAAATGGGGTGTAGGAAGGGCGGCAGAGCTGTGTGTCAGATAATAGGACAACAAGTACTATCCAGGAGCACTGGGTATCTCTCCCCTTGAAGAGGCTCCTCAGATCCGAACTGGATGCAGCAAAGCCAGCTGCCAGCCCGAGGATACCCTCTCAGCAGGAGAGCAGGCGCTGTCAACATTGGCAGCTGCTGAAGTTCACCCCTGTCCACATCCTACAACGGTAGTGACTTACGGAGAAATTGCCTCATTCCAGCTCCTCAGCTGAGCCTAATTCCTTTCCACTGGGAGGTGGAGCACAGGGCTGTAGCAAGTACTTCTGGAAAGCCACCAGAGAACCTCGGAGTAAGCTGTTGACCCTCACGAGGGAAGCAGGGTGGGGGCTGAGCCAGATTTGCTATCCTATCCACAAGTGGAAGGTCATGTTTTTGGATGACAGAGACACGGAGCAAAGCAGACAGGCTCATGAAAGGCAGCCTGGGGGAGATCCAAACCAAAAGAAGCATAAATAACTGTCTTTCTAAAATGCACTTCAAACATTCAGATCAGGTGAGATTATGACCGGAGATACTCATTGTGTCTGTTATTCTAAGGAAAGTCTCCTAAACTCCCCTTTCCCCCATTTTTAAATTATTATCATTTTTTACAATTTATTCAATTTGTATCCCGGCGGTGGCCCCTCCCTTGTCTCCTCCCAATCCCACCCTCCTTCTATGCCCCTTCCCTAGTCCACTGATAGAGGAGGTCCTCCTCCTCTTCTATCTGACCCTAGCCTATCAGGTCTCATCAGGGCTGGTTGCATTGTCTTCCTCTGTGGTCTGGCAAGGCTGCTCCCCCTCAGGGGGAGGTGATCAGAGAGCCAGCCACTGAGTTCAAGTCAGAGAAAGTCCCTGCTCCCCTTACTAGGGACTCTACTTGGAGACTGAGTCTATGGGCTACATCTGAGCTGGGGATTTTAGGTCCTCTTCATGCATCATCCTTGATTGGGGTATCATTCTCTTCAGAGCCCCCAGGGCTCAGTTTTTATGGCTCTGTTGTTCTCCTTGTAGAGCTCCTGTCCCCTCTAGTTCTATGTGCCCCTTCTTTCCTAAGATTCCCTGCACTCTGTCCAAAGTTTGGCTATGAGTCTCAGCCTCTGCTTTGATACCTGGATCAGTATAGTCTTTCAGAGGACGTCTGTGGTAGGCTCCTATCCTGCTTAACTCTCTCTTAACTGATCTTGTTCTAGGATGCATTCTTGACTGGAGAGATTGCAAGTCATACAGTCGGTTGTTTAGCACGTATATTTTAAAGTTTGAGTGGTGATTTCTATTGTCTGTTTGCTTATTTGTAGCTCTGGCTGGCCAGGAACTCACAGCAATTTTCCTGCCTCAGTTTCCCAGCAGGATTTCATACAGGAATGGAAACACAGCTGTTTCTTTCTCGACACCAGTGATCCCAGGGCCTTGCCATACTGAGGGGGCTAACAGAGGCTCAGAAAGCTGAATTGGCCTGCTCCTCGCCCTCATTCCTGGAGAGCAGTTAACAACCTGTAAAGTTGAGGCTCTTTCCACAGGTTCCAGGATGACCTTAGACTCTATTAGCCTCAACAAGGCATGCCACCATGCCGGGAGGGGGAAGGATTCCAGGGCTCAGGGAGAGGCAGATTCTTCACTCTAGCTATCTCCAAAGACAGTATAAGCTGTCTCCCTCACTTCACTGTGTGAGTGCTGAGCCCTCTCTTTGTCACAGAAGGTGGGACATGTCTAAACAGAGTAATGGCACTGGCAGTGAACACATTTTTTTTTTTAAGACAGGATTTCTCTGTGTAGCCTTGGTTTTCCTGGACTCAATTTGTAGACCAGGCTAGCCTCGAAAGAACTCACAGCGATCAGCCTGCCTCTGCTTCCCTGAGTGCTGGGATTAAAGTGTGCACCAGCGGCTTTTTGGGTTTTTTGTTTGCTTGTTTTTGGTTTCTAATTTTGAGACAGTATTTCTATGTAGTCTTTGGCTGACGTGGAACTTGTTCTGTAGACCAGGCTGGCCTCAAACCTACAGAGATCTTCGTGTCTCTGCCTCCTGAGTACTAGGATTAAAAGCATTTACCACCGTGCCTGGCACATGCTCACATCTTAGTCCTGGAACCTCTGACTATGATATCGTGGGCAGAGGGAAATAAAGACTGCAACTGCAACTAAGCATGCTAGTGAGCTGGCCTAAGGTGTGCAAATGGCCATCGTAAGAGTCCTCATAACAAATCGGGAGGTAGTGTTAGAACCAGAGCCACACTGTGTGAGAAAGGCTTGAACAACCATGGCTAATTTGGAAGATAGAGGCGGGGGCACATAGCAAAGGACTGCAGGAAAAGATGGAGAAGGTGGAAGACCAGACTCTTTCCTTTTCTGGAATGAAAACACATCCTGGCCAACACCTTGACTTAGCCCAGGGAGACCGTTGTTGGACTGCTGACTCATATATACTCTGTGTGTTTGTGTGTGTGTGTGATATACTGTATGCATGTGTGTACACATATGGGTGTGTTGTTTTAAGTTGCTAATTTGTAGTAATTTGCCATGGAAGAGATAGGAAATGAACACAAGGTTAGCAGCAGCAGGATCCCAGCATGCATAGCCTGTGCCCTGGATCCCAGAGACTGAGACATAGTAGCAGGTTCCATGCTCCAAAGCTTTCCTCCTTTATCCCCCTCTCCCTGCAGCCAGGAGGCAGCTCAGCTGCTTGCAGACCCACACCAGCACCTTGCCTCCGGTTGACATGGAGTGCACGGTGTCTCACTCCTTCCCCTGTGAAACTGACCCTCACTCACGAACACGTTCAACCTTGACCATCAGAGGACAGAAGCCTGGAGGTTAACGCTTTCCTATCACTTATGGGTGGACAGCTCTGGGGGTACATTTATCAGACTTCTTCAGACTTTCCTAAGGACCCAGGCCCTGCTTTCTCCTGGGGAAGTTGCTCAGTAACTGCTCCTTGCAGGTCTCCCTTCCCACTCTCACACTACTAACTCCTGATACTTGTAGTTGCCCCAGGACAAACACCTGTTGGTGAGCCTTCGTCTACAGGCCATATGCAGAGGAAATCAACATGTCTCAACATAACAGCAGCCCATGTAGTACTTGCCCAGGAGGGTAACTCTGCCCTGTCTCCTGAGCCAAAAGGAGCTCCCGAGGGTCTGTAGGTGTCAGTGCCCTGAGACTCGTGGAGGGTGGCATGAACACACCACTGTCCTCAGTTGCTGGCAGAGGATCGGAGGATGCTTGTGGTTGAGTTTGGAGATGGTGGATAAGGTCTGCAGGGATGCTTTTGAGGCCCTCAGCCCCTGGCTGTTCAGTTGCTTGAGTCCAGCCTCCCTCAGAGAGTAGCCAGTGGCCCGATCATTCAGAACAGATGTTCTCCTGATGAACTTAATTGCATCATTAGCAGCCTGGCTACAAAAACGGGTGATTTGAGAGCTGCTGGGAAACAGGGAGCCTCCAGGGCAGCTGTTCCCAGGGCGGGCTGAACATGCCTTTGCAGTGGGTCCTTCCTGTCCCCACCCCCCACACCAGCCTCTCCAATTCTAAGTCTTTCTCACCAGCCAGGCCCAGAACAGATGGAAACAGACCTCGTGGGCATCTCCGGCTGATGTGGATTTCACAGCGGGCGGAAGAGTGAGGGGGCAGACAGCGTAGCCCCTTCCCACAGCCGCCTGGGAGGCCACACCGTCCAGCTGTCCACCTCTCACTCATGTGAAAGGGGTAGGACTTGAGATTTCGGGTTCCGGTGGTGTATGGGTGGGGACAGGGAGTGAAGAAGCTAGAAACACACACTGCTCCAGGGCATTGCACATGTAACCCTGAGTTCCAAAGAGCTGCAGGGGGTTGTGGGGAGCAGGGAGCCAGCCTCAGTGCTTTGACCAGAGCAGCACTTAGTTCCAGCCTTATTGTTCAGCGCACTGTGTACAAGGCTGGACTCCTCACCAGCCATTGATGTTTCTTCTCCAGCCCCCATTTGCTGGGCACTAGCCCCTGCCGTTTTCTCTCACTGATATCTCCACTCTGCTCCCTGGATACCCAGACAGCCCAGTTCTCTCAGAAACTGTCAGTGCCCAGCTTGCTGTCTGTATCTCCCTACTATGACGTCTCTTGGCTGTGTTGCTTAAACGGAACTGATCACATTATGTCTGGGACAGCTTCTTCTGTACTTGGCCATGTCTTTTCACTGTGCAGGTCCTTTTTAGAGCAGGGGTGACATTGTCTTGGCTCCTTAGTTCCTAAGGACATATATGGTTCTGTTTTGTTCCTTCAACGTACGTCCAGTATCAAATGTTCTTCCTGAAGACTGGATGAACTCAGGTCAACTGTAACAAAACAGTCACTGGCCAGCAGCTCACATCACATTTGTCACTCATGGTTCTGGAGTCTGGGGAGCCCACAGTCAAGAACCCATATAGCAACTGGTAAGGGTCCTTCCAGGGTTGTAGAAAGCTACTGTTTCACTGTGTCCTGTCCTGGCAGAGAAGAAGACTCCTCTTCTGAAAGGGCAGTGATCCTGTCACAGGAGTCCCCCCCCCCCAGGTACCTAATTCAGCCTCTGTAGATGCCGGGACACTAGGATCAGGCTTCAGTATATGAGGCAGAACAGAAACACCCAACTGGATCAAAACCAAAAACAAACCTAGATTATAATTGCAGCAACCCCCAAATTCGGTTGCTACATCTTTGTGCTTCCTTGTGTGTGACAAGCATTAGCCGGGGGCTGGGGCGAAGTCAGGGATGAGTAACCCAGTTACTGCTGCCATGTGTCAGCTGTACCAGGAGAGGATTTGTTCAGAAAGGGGACATGAGAATGACGGCTGAGCCCCCCTCCTGGGGGGGGGGGTTCCTCTATCACCCACTCTAGGTAATCGTGAAATGCAGTCTTGGGTGGTCATCAGGTAATAGTTGAGCAGCCTCTCCAGCTTCCAGCTGGTTCATTTATAGTCTTAGTTAGTTCTTACACAATATAGTCTTATACAAAAAAAAAAAAAAATCCGGAGATAGGGTTTCTCTATGTAGCCTTGGCTGTCCTGGCTTTGTAGACCAGGCTGTCCATGAACTCACAGAGATCTACCTGCCTCTGCCTCCCTGAGTGCTGGGATCACTGGTGTGCACCACCACACCCAGCTCTTAAACATACAGTGCAAGTATTGTATTGTATTGTATTGTATTGTATTGTATTGTATTGTATTGTATTGTATTGTATTGTATTGCATTGCATTGCATTGTAGTTGTTGGAGAAAAGCTCTCATGTATTCAAGGCTGGCCTTTAACTCACCACAGAGCTAAGGGTGGCCTTGAACTTCCAATCTTTCTGCTTTACTTCCCTGGTGCTGGGATTATAAACATGTACTATGCATACAGTTCAATCTCCCATCAAACCCAGGGCTTCAACTGTGTATGCTAGACTGCACCCAGCCTGTCTTTTTCAGAGCTTCCAACCCCCCCTCCCCCCCCCCACCCCAGGTCATAGGGCCTAAGCATCTATTGGATGGTGGTGGTAGGTATCCAACAGAACTTGTGATGACCAACACAGCAGTTCCTGGATACACGCAGCCACTGAGGTTTGTTTAAATTAATTAGAGTGTAATAAAATTCATAAGCCCAGTTCTGATTGGCCATATCTGTGAAGCTCAGAGCCACTGAGCCATTCTCAGGGTGTGGAGACTCATCCCTTTTTATCTTTCATACTGCCTTGAGAAAAGATGAGAGGGCTTAAGCCTGAGAACAGAAAAAGTAGCCACACAGCTCAAACGCTAGTTTCTACTGTTCCTGGGAGGCCCGCCCTTCCATTCCCTAGCATAGCCATGCTGGTCTGTGAAAAAGTCTGTGTCTAAGGCCTCTTTGGGTCATCCGAAGCAGCTGCCCAGTGAATTTCAAGGCATCCCAGGGACAGTCACCATACACACAGATTCCCATGCCAAGAGTCAGAGTTGGCAGACTGAAGAGGAAGCCCTCATGGACATCATCCCTCCTTTCTTCTCTCAAGACTTTACAGTCCTGTGCACACGGTAGTGGGCCCAGAGAGATGAGAGATCCAGGCTCCTGTGTAAAATCTGCCCAGAACTTAAATGTAATAACTAGACTAGGTTCACTTCAATAAAAATCTTTTTAAGGTGCTGGGTGTGATAGCTCACAACTTTAATTGCAGCACATGGGAGGCAGAGGCAGGCAGATCTCTATGAGCTCAAGGCCAGCCTGATCCACAGACTAAGTTCCAGGACAGCACAGAGAAACCATGTCTTGAAGATCAAACAACAAAATGAAACAAAATCTTTTTATACAGCAGCTGTCAATAGAGTCCAGCTGACATACTTTTCTCTCTGGCTCTCTCTTTACATTTGGATGTTGTCTTCATCAACCCTTGGAGTGCCTCCTGTGGAAGGTGGGCTTGGAGCTGAGAAGGGACACTGAGATAATAGGTGAGCATGTGTTTCCTCTTCTTAAAGAACACTGATGAAGTGCTCTTTGAATCATTTTGCAGTGTAGTGTGTGGTCAGCCCTGTAAGTGGGACCCCGTGGACAAGTGTTAGCAGGAAAAGGCATAGCCTCACCGGGCACCTTGCCAAGAGCCTTCAGAATGCCCCTCTCTCTAGCAGGGTTGCAGGATTTCCTCATAGTCTTCTTCCTGCAGGCTCCCCGTGGACTTGAGGCCTTGGCAACTGTCATTTCACAGGCAAGTGGGGATGCCCACTTCTGCCCCCCTAGCCGCACGTGTTTCTATTTTCTTGGTGGAGTCAGCAAAGGGAAACGATTTCTTTTGGCCTTGGTGAATGCAACCGTTGAAAAGGCCCCTGAAGAGGTTAGTCTAGATTCTCTCATTTAGGGAAACTGAGGACCAAGGAAGGGAAACAAACTCCTTTGAGGCCCCACGAAGCAGAGCAGGGGCTTAGCCTGTCCTGCAAACCGTGGGGTCTGCATTCTTGTACTTCTGGCATCTGAAGAACAGAAAGGGAGGGAGCCCTGCTGTCTGCCACACATTCTCTGAGATGATCTGTCAAGGGAGGGAAGGGGAAAAAAAAAAAAAAAGAAAGAACCCCACCAGCGAACAAGCCATCCATTCTTGTCTGCACCATTTTCCCACGTCAGGGGCAGACTGCAATGCTGCAATGAAAAATTCAGATTTTCCTTTCATGTTTCCTTTCACAGCACTGTGGACTAAATGCCTTTCTTCTCCCCCCTTTTCTTTGGCAGGATACTGACCACATCTACAGAAACAGAATCTTTCAGAGATGTATATATCTACCTTTCGATACACATTCAGCTCCCAACAGTGGCAAGGAATTGCAGCGCCTCTTAATTACCCAGGAAGTGACGGGGTCAAGAGGTGTCTGCAAGCTGCCTTGCGGTTCTGGGCATTGATTTCTCGACATTGTCGCTGCTGGAGTGCAGAGCCACAGCTCCATGGGGTTTTGTCCACTGTTTAAATTTCTCCCTTTCTTCCTTCCCTCCCTCCCTCCCTCGTTTTGCTTTTTATTTTGAAAAGAAACTCCTGGCATTTTGAGTGTAGACTGTAAATTCATAAAGGCAGGAGATCTTTGAGGTTGACTGACCTGCCATAATCACCACTTGGGCACAGAAGAGGAGGCCACAGACTGGAGGAGACGCCCTCTCTGGTCCCCACCACCACCTTCCCTGTCTTTACTCCCTTCCTATTATGTTAGGTTCTTCCAAAGAAAAATGACAATTAAAAAAATGAAGGTCCACAAAGAGTTACTGGTTATCCTTATGGTATGCACTTAAGTTGTACCCTTTCCTAGTCACACTAAGACAGATGGCTCCCTTAGGGTACTGGAGAGAGGTGGTTTGTAACCATGGTCATCAGTTATAATAAAACCAACCAACCAACCAACCAAACAAACAAACAAATAAAACAGAACTAAAGGTGTTCTTGGAAAGTGTGGATCCAAGTTTGAGAAACTCCCGGGACCTGTATTGTTAAATCGTATTTTGACTTAAAGGAGCTGGTACTAGGACGTAGGACCCAGAGTGTTCTTCAGTAAGAACTACAGAAAGCGCTTATGCGCCCAGGGTGCAGACTTGGCTAATTCTCTGTCTGGTTGTAGGGGAACTTTTCACGACATTGCCAAATCCTAGCAAATGTTAGTAAGTCCCACTGAGAAGGGAAATCAGAGCCAACAGTGTGAAGAAAGGCCTCCAATTCTTCACTCTCCAGATGTGTTTAGTGTACAGATGCTCAAATGCCCCTGGGAAAGAATCTGGAACTCCACATTTTTTTCCTTCTTTTTACATATGAGACCTCAAGAAGTGCAAAAGTTTCATGAAAAAAGACTGAAGACTCAAGGCAGGGGAGATGGCTCAGGGGTGGGTGGTTCAGAGCACTGGCCACTCTTCCGGAGGGACAGGGTTCAGTTCCCAGCACCCACAAGCACAGAAGCTTACAGCCATCCATTCCTCCCGTACAGGGGAGTTAACACCTTCTGACCTCTGAAGGCACCAGGCTGCATGTAGTGCAGACATTCAAAGATGCAAACCACTCATACACATAAAGAAATGAGTCTTAAGGAAGAAAGAAGAGAAAAAGAGTAAGAAAGAGAGAGAGAGAGAGAGAGAGAGAGAGAGAGATTATTTTAAGTGGCCAGTGCTGTTCTGGAAGGCTCAAGGGCAGGGAAACAGCCACCTCTATTACAGCAAGCCTGAAAGAGAGTGAAGCTTAGAGTTGGAAGGGCTGGAGCGACAAGACAATGAGTAGCACATTTTGTCGTAGGAAAGCACACGTGTAGAAAACACGGAAAAGCAAAAGGGAACCCCGTGTGTCCCGTGAAGTTTTAGCAGTGTGTTTCTAGTTGGTCTCCAGAGTTCTACAAGAAGTTTTATAATGATGAAAAGTCAAGGAGACGTAATATTCCGAAGAGGCTAAGTGAGGGAGAGAGTGAGAAGAGACAAGAAGCCTGCATACCTCCCTGAGCCTTGCCTTCTTCCTTTCCTTGGCTGCTTTTCTAGGATTACAGTGAGGCCGGTGGAGGCTTCCGCAGTGGCCCAGGCCACATGGTCTTCCTTCTCGTGCTGTGGTGTATAGAGGACACACTGGAAGACTGCAGAGGCCTGATCTGGGGACTGTGCCTAGCACCTCATGGGGTGTGTACCTGGGAGACTCCATCAAGACTAAGATAACTTCACTGAAGTGCCGCTGTAAGGACTCATTACAGTGGGGTATGAAAAAGAACACTGCGATCCTCACCTGGCTTATGCTTTCACAGCCTCTCACTCATCCTGAAAGTAGACCCCACCCCAGAAATTATCACCCCTATTTTATAAATAAGATGATTGAACTCCATTTCCTCAAACGCAGCCCATTGGCTGACTCTGACAGGACACTGAACCACTCTTTGTGCTTGAGCGACTAGTAGAATTCTGGGAGACAGGGATTTCTTGTTGACCTGGGCTGTTAAGTAGAGAGAATACCTCCTGGATATGTTTTTAAGTGCATTTGCCTAGGAGAGGGCTAGAAGATTGTGAATGGGAGGAAAAGAGAGTTGGAGGGAAATATGAGGGAATGAGAGAACTACCTAGCAGCCATTTTGCAACTTTGAAAAAATGGATTCCTCCAAAATGGGGGCTGGAGGAGTGGAGCTGGAGGAAGGATGAACTAGGCCAAGGGAAGTACAGACCAGGCCGTCCCGTGACCTTCCGGCTGCTGAGTCTGGAAGGGATCTGCTCTGCGCTGTGGCCAGCGGAACCACCAACCACAGAAGGCGGCAGAGCAAATAATACTTTGTTGATTTTTCTGAGAGAAAATAAGAGAAACCCTGTTTATTCCCCTGCCCTGTTGTGAGGCAGCTGCTTGTAGCTCCCATGTTGGTCTGTGATGCTCTGCCTCTAAGGATCCCAGAGCACACAAGAGGAGGAAAACCCAAGCTTATTACTTGTGATGATATTTTTTTTAATCTAATTTTTTAAACCTAATCAAAACTGATCCCAGGGGTCTCACTCTGACCAACAATTTCTGTCTTTTTCCCTCTAGTGTCAGGAATTGGAACCCGGGGCTCTTCACAAGCCAGGCCAGTGCTCTGCCGCTGAGTTTGAACAACACGCAGTAGGTCTACATAGTTCTGTTATTCTAGCGTGTCCTTTCCAGTCCATTCTATCTCCCCTCTCCAACCTCCACCCAGCAGTCACAGTCTCGTTAGTTTGCACCCGTCTGCAATGGCGTGTAAACGCAACCACACAGGGTACCCTGCTCCACTTTGCCTTACTCCACACAGCTTGATGCTTTGAAGGTGTGGCCGCATTGGTGCGCCCCTCGGTAGGTCGTCCCTTTCCACCTCTGAGTAGTATTCCACCCTCCCATCGTGTGACTGGTTGCAGCTTACTTCTCGTACATTTAATTGTGTCCGTTAGGAACAGAGCTGCTCATTCACACAGGGAGCTTTTCATGGATGTATGTTTATATTTCTCTTAAAAAAAATTACCAAGAGTAGGGTTTCGCAGTCATGCCGTAGGTGCATGGTGGGCTGAGGTGGGCAGGGACCAGCTGGCAAATGCCATTTGTGCTGATCTCCTGCGTTCCCTGCTTTCAGTGATGCTGCGCTGACATCTTCAGACAGGCCATGGAGGGAGAATGGATGCCAGGAAGCAGTCAGTTCTGCTACTCAGGCTTGCTTTCATTCTGAACCACCTGGTGTTAAACATGCAACACGTACCACCTAGAAGCTGCGTTCAGCGAGACAGGGTCTCCCTACATAACCCTGGCTGTCCTGGAACTCACTCTATAGACCAGCCCGGTGTTGAACTCTCAGAAATCTGCCAGCCTCTGCCTCCTGAATGCTGGGATTAAAGGTGTGTACCACCACAACTAGCCTGTGTTCAACTTCTAAAGAAAACGCAGCCGTTCAAAGTGTCTGTTCTACTTCGGATCCTTCACCCCGTGTCTTCTCCAGCATCTGGCATTGTGAAATTTTTACTTTAGCCACTGTGTACATTCTCTTGTGGCTGATAACAGTGGAGGCCTGCTCATGTGCTGACCATGGCCATTTGCACATCTTCTTTTGTAAGGGCCATTTAAAATTTTGGCCTTTTCCTCTGTGTATTCTTCAGTGGCAAGAGCTGTAGTATGTGTGTAAGTCCTCTGACCTCTATAGATGTATGAATATTTTCTCCAGGTCTGTGTTTGCCTGTTTGCATTCTTGATGGCATTCTGTGTCTATGAACAGACGTGTTTACCTTTTGTGGTGCTATTATTATTGGTTGATGTGTGGCTCCTGTTTTCTGGGTCACATCTACAGCACCAGGTTACACTTTCCCAGCCTGGAGGAATGGCCTTTACGGTTTCTGTCTGGAGAACCACTCTGGGCAGCTGTGCTTTCAGTGAGCCTCCAAAAAGCCCATCTGGAAACTTTATGCCCCATAAAACAATGTTGGGAGGTGTAGCATATGAGGCATCAGGCCTTGAGGGAAGAGTAGACAGGTTGCCGCTACCAGCGTAGGTTGGTTATAAGCACAGTACCACTCTTCTTACAATGTGTGTTTGTGTGTCTCTCCCTCTCTTCCTCTGTCCACTGCAAGAGGACATAGTAAGGCATTCACCAGGCCTCTGGTCCCTTCATCTTGGCCTTTCCAGACTACAGAACCATGAGCCAATAAATTTATGCTAGTTATAAACTTCCCTGCCTGTGGTCTTTTGTTACAGAGCATAAATTAGACCAAGACAGAGACACAGCATAAAAGTCACTTTAGGAACCCTCCCTGGACCATATTGGCAGCGTTCTCTGAAAGCAGAGAAGGGATGGGCTCAGCACAGCCAGCATCTGCTAACTGGTCCCTGTCTACCTCAGCCCACCATGCATCCATGACACAACCTCACACCCTTATGCCTGGCATTTAAAAAAAAATAATTTATTTATTTTTATTTTATGTGCATCGGTGTTTTTGCCTGCATGCGTCTGTGAGAAGGTGTCAGATCTTGGAGTTACAGACGACTGGACTGTGAACTGCCATGTGGGTGCTGTGTGGAGTTAGGCAAAGTAGAGCAGGGTGCCCTGTGTGGTTGCACTTACACGCCAAAGGAAACTCTCCAGTCGCTTGATTGAGAACCTCAATTGGAGATACTGGGACTTCAGAAGAACCTTACTCTTCCTTGGGCTCCCAGGGCCCAGTCATCAGCATCCTGTTGTGTCCGCCATGCAGTGCCATATGTTGACACAGTGAACAGACTGGCATGGACCCAGTTGATGGTGGAGCACCAGAGGGGACATCTAGGTCCTTTGATCACATTAGCATAACCGAGAACTCACTGGCCTGCAGTCACAGACTAGGGGTGGTTTCCCCAACTCTAAGAAGAGTTCAAAACTCTAAGAAGCTTCACCTTTTGTTTCGAGCATGCTGATTGGGCAGGTCTGCGGGAGGGGGAAGGGCGGTCTTACAAGTGCATGGTACAGGGAGGTAGGAGGAAAGGCTGATCGTGTGGGATAATCCGAGATGAAGTTGATGGGTCACAAACCTCTGACAGATGACTTCACCCAAGTCCCCGTAATGATAACCAGGTGCAGGGTGTGGTGGCACACCCCTGTAAGTCCCGGGGCCGGCCTGAGTTAGGGCTCTGTCTCAAAAGAAAAAAAGAAAAGTTTGAACCTTTGCCTGTGGGGCCTTAAAGTTTCAGGGCAAGCTACGGGCTTGTTTGGTCTCAGGATAGGTAGGTGCAGTTCAGGGTGTGTATGGTTGCAGCAACAGCTGCAGGAGTCATGTAGAGTTCACACACACACACACACACACACACACACACACACACACACACACACACAGGCCACGTTTGGAGTGCTCAGACTTCCCATGGGGACAACACCCACCACAGTCACAGTGGCCTCCCTCTCCCCCGCTTTTGTGTGTGGGTATGTGGGCGTGTGTTTGCTGACGCAGGCTTCCAGCTGTTTTCTTCTATCTGTACAACTGTTGCCCGGATGAGCTGCCATCTAGACTTTGGAGCCTGTGAACGAATACTTGTGAGAGCACGTCCAGGTCACAGTGGTCAGATTCAGAAGTGAGAGTCTTGGTGGAGGGTCCTGGTAGCCTTCCCCCTCTCCAGCCTGCCTGGCAGTTCAAGTCTGAATCCAGAAGCCAGGATTGGCACTTTCCCTAACGAACAACTTCTCCGGAGTCGAGTTTTCTGCTTTGTAACCAAGGAGCATCTGCACAAGTTCGAGGCCACAGTGGAGCCAGCCTAGTTTGGATTGCAGCGTGACACCCCCTGTCTCAAACAAACAAACAAACACGCAACAAAACAAAAAAAACACGGAACGCGGTGGCGGAGAGGTGTGTTGCACGCGTGAGCTGGTTTCCCCAGTGGCGGTGCATTCCTTCACCCGCTCACTGGGCATGCATCAGAGCCTCAGTTGCGGCACGCCTAGGCAGCCAAGGGTTAAACGGCGTCCCCCTCCGCCCCCGCCCCGCTGGGCAAGGCGGGAAGGCGGCGCGCCGGGTGCCAAAGTCGGAACCTGCTCTCGGCAGCTCCCCGCGTTGCCTTGACTCACGGCCAGGCCTGGCGCGGCCGCCGGCTGTGGAATGTGTGAGCGCCATGTGTCACCGCCCCAGACTGTGGGAAAACGCTGCTCCGCTCACCTCCCAGCAGCTGGCCCGCGCCCGCCCGCCCGGGAGCCGGGAAACAGGAGCCGCCCGCCCGGGAGGCCGCCCGGGGCCACTTCCGAGCGCGCGCCGCCTCTCCGCCCACACGCCGGCCCTGCCCGCGACCCGGGGCCGCGGCGCCACCCGCAGCGAGCAGCCCAGCACGCCCTTCTCCTGCCCCCGCTGGCCCTCTGAGTCCTACTGCTCCAACCAGGCCTGGCTTGGACACAGAGAGGCCCTGTTCTGAGCGCTCCTTGGCGGTGACCTCTTTCCAGGAAGGGCCAGAGAACCGAGGGCTAGGCAGGGGACTGGCCTCACTGGGGGGTTGTGTGACAACTCGGGGTCTGGTGCCCTCCAGCTCTGAGCAGGAGATTTCCACTCTGCCTGACTTTTCCTTAGGAGCTGGGCAAGAGCCTTGCACCTCCTTGCGTGCTTAGGCTCCCCTCCAGGGCTCCAGAGAGAGTCACATGTATACAGAAGGCACCCAGGCCAAGGTCCTCTAGGCCTAGCCATGCAGGGAGACGGAGGCAAAGTCACGCTCTGGGTGGCAGCCATCCAAGACTGGAGGCAGCTCAGTGCACCTTGTGCCAAGTCCAGTTCTTCTCTCCTGGGCCAAGTGCCTCTTCTAGGCAGCCAAGGCTCCGAAGTGCTGTCCCTGCCTTCCAGAGCAGTTGGGACCCCAGCAGATGGGCATAGTGGCCAAACCTCGGGGCTTGGACTCCAGGTGCTTCCCCTAATATCAGCCTCCTGCGGGCTCTCTGAGTATGGTGTGGGGGCCTTCACCCTAGGGGTCCTGGGTCGTGATGGGTGGGGTCTCTGCGGCACCCAGCTCTCTTCCAGTACTGTCAGTTTCTGTTTCTTCCCTCAGCTTGTCCTTCATTGTGGGAACTGAGGTCTCACCTCTGTGGGTCTTCCCAGGTTGACCTAATCCAGTTCAACAGCTGCCTCTCCCGGAAGTCCCCATGCCTGTCCCTTGATTCCTTGATTCCTTGTCCCTGCTTATGGCGTCCGGCCTGTCTAGCTATCCTTTCTTCTGCAACTTCTCAGGATGTGTTACCCTTCTGTGTTTCCCCCATCCACAACACGAGATTCTGCCTGTGACAGCCACTCTGCCGTCTGAGTGCACCCGCAAGCAAATGCTTGTCAATACCATTTATCACAGGTTCAGAACTTCATTGCCCAGATGTGTGACCTTGGGGCAGGCTAAGCTTGCAGTCTCAAACCTCTAACCTGTAACAACATAAATTTCGGTACAGTGTGGTGGCATACACCCATGATCCCGGCCCTTAGGAAGCTGAGGCAAGAGGATCACAAGTTTGAGGCCAGCCTCTGCTTTATATTGGGACCTGATAAGAAAGAATGGGGGAGGGAGGAAGAAAAGAAAAAGGGAAAGAGAGAGAGAGAATTCAGTTGGTATTTGGATGCTGTATTTGTCCTTGTGTGTGCCACAAGTTCTGAGTAATGAAACTCCAGTTAATGATGGGATGCATACAGGGCAGTGGTCCCCCAAAAGTATATCTCTAGTGACACTGTAGCCATCTTATAAGTAAGTATACTCTATGAAGTTCCCAGAATGATAACATCAGTGAGATATCTCTGTCATTGCTAAAATACTACAGGCTGGCGGCAGACACCAACTGACGCATAGTTCTGGATGCTGACGTCAAAGAAGACAGGTGACTTGTTCTGTTCTTGGCTTGTAGGCAGCTACTTTCCCTCTGCCCTTCCATGGCAGAGAGCTCTATCATGCCTTTTTATAAGGACACTAGTTTGGTCAGATTGAGATACTGTCCTTGTGACCTCAAATGATTTCTACAAAAGCCCACTTCCAAATACTATTACATTTGGGGTTAAATTTTGGCCTGTGTTTGAGGTGACAGAATTCAGTCCATTATCCTAGACTTTGGTGGAATTGAAGGAGTGAATACTGAAATTGATGTGCTGCTGGCCTGTCTGGTGACAGAAATATGGGCATAAACAGAGGCCAGAACTAGCAAGCATTGAGGGGTATGCATGGTTTGTTTCAGAAGGCAATTCAAAAAAATTGGGGTGCAGCAGATTCTGGAGAACTTTGGATGCTGGGTTTGTAGGTGTGACATTTCTACATGCCTGAAAACAGCTGGAGAAGGTCAAAGGGTGGGAGAACAGATGTTTTTAATGGCATGGCCATGGTAAAGCAGTGAAAATGCTTCCATGGGCACAGGAAACTGAATTCTAATTCACATTTGGGAAAACCGAGGCTAGGGTAAGTCAGGTGATCAGGCCAGGGTTACCTAGCAGTTTGTACAGACAGACGCGGTCAGACGTGGCTCTTGTCTGACTACATGGTTGATGATGCTTCTGCTACTCCCTCCCCTGGAACCTAAGTACCAGGTAGGAACAACCTTAAGTCTATGTGCTAGACTATGTGTCCGGTGGGTGACAGAGAGTGAAAGCAGAGGCACATGGCGCCTGGAGTTTCTAAGAGTGACCCTGGTTACCCCTCCCATCCCCCCCCACACACTGGCATGGCTTGACACTGGCCAGTGGACCCAGGCTGAATTCTGAGAAGTTGGAGAAGATGCTGAATGTGAAGGCAGGATATTTTGCATCTATCTGGGTGTCCTAGTTGCTGTTTCTATGACTACTGAAGAAGGTACTCTGACTGTGCATACAGGGGAGTATAATCAATAATAATCAGTCAGATTTGGCCACACCAGGAAGCAATGTGACACTATGGACCGGAATCAAGTGTATGTCCGGGAGCAGTGGTTCTTCTGATAAGTTGAAATCGATTTACAGGGAAATATGTCTCTAGTTGAAGGAGCCACGGCCCAGAACAGAAGGTTCACACAGTAAGTGGCTGAGCCTGCTGATCCAAGACCCATCTGGCTTCACTTACTATCTGTGCTCTGTCCGCTCCATAATTCGGACACTGGGTTCAAATGGCCAATGTGGAAAGCTGTATTTTCCAAGCTCCAAATAGGGACACATGGTCTCACATATGTGAAGGTACTGGTGGGGATAGGAGAGGAAACTGTTTTAGACCAAGACCATCCCAGTAACCCCAGGCCCTCCAGCCATCACCACTATCTTGGGAGACTGCCCACGCCCTGGCCCGAGGCAGCTTTTTGCCATTCAATACTTCTTTCCATCCTGAAGGCCCAAGATCTATTTTCTGGTTGGAGCAAATGCCACAGACAAGTGAGAGGCATTTAAAAAGATCAAACAGCTGGAGGACGAGTGCAATGGACAGGATGTTCTTTTTAAAGGAAGCCTTAGTAGGGGAAAGGGCAGCAGAGGGCAGGAAAACAAGAGCAGCTCAGAGGTAAAAACCCAAAGCCCTGAGGACCAGCTGTAAGGCCCCAGGAGGGGGCCCTTCCTCTCCCCTTGCCTCTTTCTGCAGCTTCCGCTGGCTCTGCCTACTGAACACCTCCTTTTTCCTCCTGTCTCTCCTCCTCAATTTTTTCCCTCTGCCTCTTCTCCCTCTTCCGTCCTCCTCTCTCTCCTCCCCATCCTCCCTCCTCTGAGTGAACTGCTGGTCTTTGTTGCATGGGGACAAGGTGTTGAGTAGCTGGGTGGTTGTGCTGAATCAACTTCTGTAAAACGGGACACCGCCCCCCCAACCCCCCCCCCGTGATAATGGGTTATGATAAAAGTATAGGGGCTCAGATGTAAAAGTGTCTGAGAAATTGTACTATATTGTGTTAGAATTAGGGGTCAGTTTTCCTATTTGAAACTGTTGGAATAAAATGTCCACCTTAGGATCATTTACCCAGAGAGGTGTAGCTTGAAGTTTCTATGTTTGAAGCTACGTGTTTGGCTTATTTAAAATAGCACTACTATCCTGCTAGTTAAAATATGGAGAGATTAAAGAAAAAAGGGGTACATGTGTAGATGGTGGGAGGGAGGGTGTGTGTGTGTGATTCTAGCATGTGCCAGAAGCCAAAGGATCATACAGAATTAGGTCTGAGCCTCATGGAACATGTAACTCAACCTTCTCTTCCTGTGCACGGAAGCACTAAAGCCCAACCTGAAGTTTCAGTAGTTCATAAGTGGCTGCACCAGACCCAGTCTTCAAACCTTTCAGTCAGAGTTTAAGATGTTCACTGTTAAGGCAGGGCTCAGCCCACCATATAAGCACCCTAGATGAACAATCCTAGAGGACTCAGGGAGAGGAGGAAGCGAAAAGAGGGGGGGGAGTGTGCCATTCAGGCGTAAGATCTCCAGACTCCTAAGGAAGGGCATATATACAACCATGGCCTGTCCAACCTGGCTGGGATGTGAGGTCTAGGGGACTGGCCCAGGTCCTGTGAGAATTAGACACAGGAACACAGCCTAGGCTGGGTGGCTGAAGGGTTCACATGGACAAGCACACAGCAATAGAAACTAGTTGTCTCTTTCAGTGATGGCTTGAACTAGCCTAACGTTTGCCTACTGGCTACTAAAGGCTCATTCTTTCTTTCAACCATTCTTTTTCTTGACTGCTCTCTCTTTCTCCTACCCTTCTCTTCTTTCTTCCTTTTCTTTCTTTTTTTCTTTTTGAGAGGGATCTTACTTTGTTGCCCAGGCTGGACTTGATCAGCTGACAGATAATCCTATCTAAACTTGCTGTGCAGCCGTGGATACAGCATGGGCCTCTGCTCACCACGCTTCACCTCAATTTTGAGTTCACTCCATTCTAAACCCATAGATTTCCAAGGGTTGACGTGTAAGGGGTACGGTCAGAAACGATGTCTACTTCAAAATCTGCTTCACCAGGCAGCACTGGGTATGTAGGAAGGTGGTCCTGAATGGTGATTTGTCCTGCTGGTGTTCAGCCCACTGTGCCATGCTGAAGGTGTCAATCTTCAAGAGTGGCTCAGAAATGCTCTCAGCAGTTTCTCTCGAAGAGAACCAATCACAAATGGTGATTTTCTTGCCATATGCAAGTGGTCACCCCCCCACCCCCAGTAAACTCATCTAGTACCCTGACTGGAAGTCTCTGGAGGACCAGAGACCCCAGCTTATTCATTCCCATATCCTCCTCAACAGCCTTCCTTGAACTATTGGCCACCCTACTCCACCCCACCCCACCCCAAGGTCAACATTTCTGATTCATTTCCACACAACTGATAAATTCTTTTTACTTCAGTGACTCTTTCTCTCATCTGGACTGACCTCTTTTTGCTTGCTTGCTTTATTTGTTTATTTATTTATTAGCATAGGCTTTATTGCTCTATGCCTGGCATGGCACCTGGGTTGTTAAAGGTATGCACTATCACCACCCGTCGAATCCCTTGGTGTTTATAAAATTCACTCATCTCTGTTCCTGAGGAACAAATCAGTGTCCATCATCACCAGCCACAGCAGTGACAGGACACACAAGCACACACAGCTACACTAACTGTAATCTGAAACCCTGATGCCAGAATCCAGTTAGGCAAAGCACCCAAAGAGATAAACCAAAGATTCTCCTCTGTTTTGAGGTTGACTCTGGGGGAATTAATAGTACTGGATTTTATAACGAGACACTTCAGGCGTAGGGACTACATTTACAAAAGCTTGACTGATGTGGATGAAGCTGGAGTAGCTTGCTGGGTTAGATCAACGCTTAACCCTGACCATACATTCACCTGAGAGCTCTAGAAAAATACTGACGCCTGGACCACACTGCAGGCTGATTAGAGTGAAACACGTGAGTGGTGCGTGTGTGTGTGTGTGTGTGTGTGTGTGTAGCAGTGGACTGAGAAGCAGTGTTTTTTAAAGGCCCTTTGGGAGAGTCTGCTGTGCAGTCATTGATGAGAACTGCAGAGTCAGACAGATGGACCCGGGGGTCAAGGGTGATGGCTACTCTGCCATTCAATGAGAGGTCGGTGGCTTCGAGCTTCTTATTAAAGAAATACCTAGATGGCAGAGCTGGTCAGGACCCTAGGTGTTGTCACTTTAGACTGGGAAAACTGAGGCCCTGAGGCCTACAAAGGCCACATAGGAAGAGGAAGGCAGAATCTGCTCTAGAAACCCATACCTTTCACCACACACATCTTCCCCAAAGTACTGTGCAAGTGAAGAGATCAGGACAGGTAGAATACAGTGCCTTCCTGTCATTTAGAACAAGAGTCCAACTTTTCTCACTCACTATCCTTCTCTTCCCAAGAAATGTATATACACCCCTGGGTATACAGATATTCAAACCACTTACTGATAATAAACCATAAGGAATTAATTTAAAAAAACCAATTGTTTGGCATATGTATAAAATTTACCATTGTTTAGAGGCAAAACAGAAATGTGTTTTTCTTACTAAAGATGATGAAATTTACTTTTACATAAAGAGTTGCATGACTTAGTTTTTAATGATTTTCATAGTGGGCTAATATTTTGGTTTTATAACCGTCGATGATGAGAATGCTGTCTCACAAAAATACACAGTAAAAAATGACAAAAGCATGCATAGTTGATTTCAGAGATTGCTAAAACATCTGTCCTAAGTCCAAGCCAGGTATCCACTGAATTTTTAGTTTTGAAACTCAAGTCTACAACTTGGGAAGCAATTTTAAAAATTGAACATTCTAACAATACCATCAGACAATACCTTTGATACTTAAATACTGATAATTAAATAAACACTAATAAACACTTCAATACTAAGGAACGATGACAGACAAATGTTAAAAGTCTTTGTGCTGAGGCAGGGCATGGTGGTAGCACACTCCTGGGAACCCAGCAGAAGCAGAGAGGTAGGCTGATCTCTGAATTTGAGGTCAGCCTGGTCTACAGAGTGAGTTGCAGGACAGCAAGGGCTGCACTGGGAAACCCTGTCCTAAAAAACAAAATAAAACAAACAAACAAAAAAGTCTTTATTCTAACTAAAACATAAGTTTCCATAGGAGTAGAGAACTTTGTCCAGTAAAAGCACAGCAGCTCACAGCAGGTAAGCAGCATCCTCACCACTACAGGTGTGATGGTGCACATCCGGAACTCCAGCTCTGTACTGAGGAGAGACAGAGGCAGGCAGTTATCTACACAGTGGCCAGCCTGATCTACATAGTGAGTTCCAAGCCGTCCTAGGCTACGTAGTGAGACCTTAGGTCAGGGAAAAAGAAGTTAGTGAGAGAGCTCAGCAGGTAGAGACACTTGCCACCAAGTCTCATGACCTGACTTCAATCCCTGTGACCCACCCAACATGAGGGTAGGAGAGAACTGAGCTCAGACCTTCACAGCTACGCTGTGGCATGCACATGCTCCCCCACACAAACAATTTTTTTAAATGTAGGTAACAGTTAAGACAGCAGTTCTCAACCAGTGGGTCGGACCGCTTCAGGGAACCAAATGACCTTTTCACAGGGGTCACCAAAGACTACCGGAAAACACAGATATTTACATTATGATTCACAGCGGTAGCAACATCACAGTTATGAAGTAGCAAGGAAAATGGTTTTATGGTTGGGGGGGGGGAGTGGTCACCACAACATGAGACATTGTATTAAAGGGTTGCAGCGTTAGGAAGGCCAAGAACTGCTGGTGGATTAAGAGTTCCTACTGCTGTTGAAGAGAATCGTGGTCCATTTCCAGCACTCATGCTGGGTGGCTCCTCTTCCAGGGTGATCTGATGACTCTGGCCTCCATAGACACCTGCTCAAGCACATACCCATACTCAGCTCACCCCACACACATACACAAACACATCTACATACATACACACACATGCACACATACAGACATACATATACACACATATGCACACGCACACAAACAGACATATACACACACACATACTCACAGATGCACACCCACATGTCTTCATCCCCACACATCACACACATACATACACAAATATACATACATATATACACATAAACATACATGTACACACATACAGCATACCACACACAAAGTTTTAAAAGACAAACAAGCAAGCAAATGACTCAATAAATAAAAGTTTTAGAATGAAATAGAAGGAAACTCAAGCAAACATAACCTCAGATAGTCTCAAATCTGAGCCAAGGTATTTCAGACAGAGTTGACAGATGTTGAATTGATTTTTGACAATAGTACATTCCCAAACTTTCACCGTTGCTGAGTGTTTAACAACCCCCACATACATGTGCATGACCCGTCACAGTTTAAGAAGCTGGGGTTCAGCCGGTGGTGGTGGTGGTGCACACCTTTAATCCCAGCACTCGGGAGGCAGAGGCAAGCAGAGCTCTGTGAGTTCGAGGCCAGCCTGGTCACAGGGTAAATTCCGGGACAGCCAGGGCTACACAGAAAAACTCTGTATCAAAAAAAACTGGACAGACAGAAAGAAGCATCTGGGGTTCAGAACACTGAGGATTGCAGGGGTGAACAGGGCAAATTTTTGCAGCTCTCAGCATAGACAGAAAAGCTGTGCAATCTATTAATCACCCATCTTTCTCTTTGAGCCTTTCTCATTGCCCAACCAGGAATTAAAAACAAACCCACCCCTGTCAGATATTGGTGGTTTGTGACTTTAATCCCAGCACTTGGGAGGCTTAGGTAGACAGTTCTTTATGAGTTCAAGGCCAACCAGGGCTCCATCGTGAGATTCAGTTTCCAAACACATAAGTAAAAATACAACAGTAAATACATAAGTCAGCATGGATGGCTTAGTCTTAGCCTAGGGGAGACTGAGGCAGAAGGATGGTAAGTGTGACCTACCCAGTGAGACTGTCTGTAGGAATGAAAGTCTTGTTAAGATTACAAATGAGACAATAGGGAAATATAGGAAAAATTAACTGGCGATTTTAATTAGCAGCTGCATTCAAAAAAAAATCTTGGGTTTTATGCAAAATCATCTGCGGAGAAGATGAAAGGATGTTTGGAGTCTTGATGGGATATGGTGATCTCGAAAGGCTGTTTCCAGTTTCCCCTGATTGAAAACACACACAGCCCCCAACTGGAGCACTTTTCATGAAGGAATGAATGGATTTCCAATCTGTGCTTTCTTGTTTACCATGGAAAATATGCAATCCAAGGAAAACACAGGTGCTGAAAGTGTTGTTCACTGTCTCTATTTTTATCATGTGTAGAGGGCTCCAGTTTAAGCCTAAATACATTACCTACCAGAAAATGAAGACCGACCCTCAAGGTTAAATGGCTCTGGGTTTCAGATGTTGGCTGTTCTGTTGAGGCCACAGTATGTGAACAGTATTTGCAAAGAAGCAGTTCTTGGAATTTAGGGTCTCTCTTCCTTTGTGCTGCAGCCTGCCGGATGATCTCTGTTCTTTGGCAGGGCACAGCCACCTCCCAGGGGGCTGGCTGTTTGTGACGGGAAGACAGGAAGGGGACGCTGGTGGGGTGCAGGGTGGGGAAGTAGTGAGGACCTGTTTCCTCCTGACCTCTATGCAGCTGCATCACCAGCCTGGTGGTGGGAGAAACTTGATCTTTCAACAAAACAGCTCCACAAGCCCCAAAGGTCTGCGGTATTTGAAGCTCAGGGCGGGTGGGGAGCCGGGCCTTGCGCTTAGCTGCTGGAAAGCTGCACTAGAGGCGACCTAGTCCTGGGCTGGAACTGCACATCTCCATTACCAGTGAGGCCAGGGGAATGGATTGCCTCCTCCTGGGCTGTGCTGGGGACATTCCCTACCCCCGTTCCCTCGTTCCCTTTCCTGTTGATGCTTTGTGATTAATAAGGTCAAAGACATGACAAGGCAAATGCTTTACATATTTCATGCTTCTTCCCCCAAACTGACTTCTCCCAGGACTCAGGCTGCCTCAATCGACCAGCAGGGAAGTGGCATGCAAAGCCAAAACCAGGGTCAATACTGGTTCTTGAGATGGGTGGGGTAGCTCACATACGAGTAGATATTTATCAGCGCAGACTCAATGCTAAGCATAGTACTCAGTGTGTGAATACAGTCAGTCACTCATCCCTCTCACAGCGACCCTGTGGAGAAGGATTCCTATTCCCCTGGGCAGCACAGTAAATGGTAGGGAAGGCCGGGGTGTGAAGTCGAGCACCTGTGCTCTGACCTTGTGACACCAGGTAGAAGCTGTGATGAAGACGTTTCTTTCCTAATGCCACAGACCTCGAGCGGGTGCAGAGGAAGAGCATGGGAAGGCTGGAGTCAGAGCTGGTAAGCCAGGACCTTCTTAAATCCTGGATTTGGTTGAAAAGAGCTGGAGCTGTGGAATAGTCAGTTCCTTTGGAACTGGGTCCATCTGTCCATTAGGGACAGGCCAGTAGCTGTTTAATTTCTTGCTGTTTTCAGGAAGGGTTCCCTCGCAACTGAGGAAGGTGCAGGCTAGGCAGTGACAGATGAGGGCTGTAGTCAGCCAGCCACTGGGGTGGTCTGAAAAGAGAAGGGAGAAGCTACCTGGCCAACCAATGGAATTGTGACCTGAGATTGGACACAGGAGCTGGGATTCATCCTTGCTAGGCCCTTGGAGGGCCTTCCATCTGCTGCTCTGAGGCCTGAGCCTGGCAGGATACCCTAACTGGTAGACTGGACTTCCAAGGAGCCAGAAGGTGTGTCCCCATGTGGGACATCCCCTCCTGGTGGGAGATGGCAAACATGCTCTAATTCTCTGGAGGAGCTTCTGGAAGAGGGTCATGGAGATCAAGAGTGTTAGGAAACAGGTATACTCCCCCGCTCTCGCCTCCCTCCCCGCCCAGCAATTGCATCAGCAGCCACCGTCATCACCAGCAGCCAAAAGCTACAAGCGCATCCTTTAAAAGGTCCCTGCCATCATGGCCATCTCTCCCTTCCTCCCGCCCCTCCCTCTCACGGCCCTTTAGCCACCCCCCATCAATAAATCTCTTCCGTGATATCTGCCTTGTGGTGCGATTTCTGCGGCATTCCTTGGCCTCCTACCCGCCCTGGTACCTTAACACGGAGTTCGGGGACCGCTGGAGCTCATTTCACCAAAATGAAGAGAGCAAGATGCCGCTACCACACAGCCAGCCCTTCACCACACAGCTGGCGTGGCTATCTCTCGGAAGATCACTACTCTTGGATTCTACTGCCTGTCCTACCAGCTTCTGTGATTCGGTTTGCCTCCGTGCATCCAGACTGTACCCAAGCCCGAGAAGCGCAGTAAGGATTCCTATCTTCTTAGACAGGAAAGAGAGGCCAGCACTGTCCTGGGGCTGCACTCTGACTGTCCCTGGCGACCATGATTGGACCCTCTGGGCTCTCGCTGGCTCTACTATGACTCCCACGTGACCTGGATCCTGCTTACTTTTCTGTGAAATCATAGGAAAAATGGCAGTCATTCTAATAATCACCTTCACGATGGCTTTAAGCATCAAAACGAGTTAATAAATGGAAGACATCTGGTGCAGGGCTACATGCCCAGTGTCTCCCAGCCCTGCTACCTACCATTACAGCGAAGGGTGCTGTCCCTCCAGGCAAGGAACCCTAACGCTCTGAAGCTCATTGTCCTCACAGGGAAGGCTGGCAGTCCTAGCTGCTTTATGGGATTGTTGTGAGAACTAAACTGTGTTAATTACCTTCGTAAAGCATGCAATAAACGACCATTCTCTCTGTGTTGCTTTAGCCTAGTTTTGCTCCCGGGGGATGACTTTATTTCCAAATGGAAGAGCTTCCGAATCCTGGGCCCCAGCAACTCGGTTGACGGACACTTTGCTTAACCCCAGCCAGTGTCCCTTTTCCCACCTGTAAACTGATACGATAATAACCATCCCTAGGAATCCCCAGAGGACGGTTACGAGGGGAAGGTATAACAATAATACACAATGCACCTTGGGCCCCTCTGAAGAGAGACGCCTATAAATGAAAGGTGGCACTACAAGGTGGAGTAAGATGTTGGTCAGCACCTCCCCCTCCCTTATTTAATTAGGAGAAAACTAGTAATTAGAAAGCATGGCATTGTTAAAGCTGTGGCCTGGGAAATAGTTCTCTTGGCACCTAATCAGAGCTGTGACATGGCACAAGCTTTTTTTTTTTTTTTGACAAATGTTGCAGCAGGGGCTCTCGCCCTAGGCTCAGAGACAGATCTAGAGATGAAGAGGAGTTTGCCATCTGGGACAGAGGTCTGGAGGTGGCTGATGTGGAAGCCTCCTTGATCTGTTCCTCAGGGAAGCTCTACCCAGGACAGCAGAATCAGCCTGGCCTCAGTAGCCTTTGCGCCTGGCTCTCACAGTCACTATGATCTGCAGGTTGTTTCTGCTGGTCAAAGACCCAGAAACAAACTTCTTCGCAAGGTTCCCGGCCCTCTGGGTGACAGCAGGGCTGTGAGAAGTACTTCAGAGACCTAGTTCCTCTGACAAGGAGGCCTCCTTCAGATGGCCGTCAGGGAGTAGGTGCTGGGGCCTCAGCTTGCGCTGCCTCCTGTGCCACATTAGCCTCTTGAGGAGGCCTCCAGGTGCCTCTGCTAGCAGCCTCCCCAGGCTTCCCAGCTCTAGCACTAGCTTCTCTTTTCAGCTCTGGGTTCGTTCCAACAGAGTGGATTTCCCTTTGGCTCTTTCCCCAACCCCCTCACCAGTGGCTGGGCTTCTGGAAGGGAAGAAGGGAAGGAAGCTAGAGAGAGGCTTTTCCCCATCCCAGCACCCAGGCTAACTGCATGCTTTTTGTTTTTGTTTTGTTTTGTTTTTCAAGACAAGGTTCCTCTGTGTGGCCCTGGCTGTCCTGGAGAAGCCTGGCAAAACTGTCAGGAGCTACTGTGCTGACAAGCAAGTGGAGGAGGGCAGTTCTTCTTCCCCAAGCATGACTTATTTTAAATATTACAACAGATACCCACTAAACAAATTGACATCTGGACATCTCATTACACGCGCATCTTTTAAAAATCAATGAAAAAATTTTAGATAGCTGAGACCCCTTTTTTTAATCCACTCTGGTCTCTTCCCTTTTTCCCCTTGGAATTGCCTCTTTGTCATGTTGACGAAGACCCTTTACCTGCGCGCACAGGCGAGACTCTGAGGACTGGCAAACTGTGGGATTCTATACGCATGTACTGCTCTCTTTCACACAGCATCCCCCCAGAGCTCTAGACCCTGCCTTTCTGCGGTGGCCACTCTCCTCTGTGCCACCGTCACCTCACACTGGACTGTTGTTCAAATCCCACTCATGGCTTCTGATTTAACTCAGTAAAATTCAAGGCCTTGGGGTCTACTGGGCTCTAAGCAGTTCAGTCCTCTTTGCTTTCTGCCCTCAACTCCCAAGACACTGTTCTTTTACCCCCCCCCCCTTTTTCCTGAGGAAAAGGCCTCAGGCTGTTCTTGGACAGCCAAATCCTTCTCTAGATGCCACATGGCCTTGTCTCTTTTTCAGTTCTCTGCCCATATTTCAAATCTCCCTAAGGCCTGCCTGGTACACGCAATTTAAAAATATGACCCACACTCTCATCCCTTGCTCTGCCCCCTAGGTCTTATATTTCTCTTTTTCCATACTACTTATTCTCTACTGAGCTGTGTGTTTTACTTATATATTACATTTACTATTGATCACCTGTTTCTTCTGGTTATAACAGAAGCTCTCCAAGAGTAGGAGTTTTTTTGTCAAAATTGTACGCTTAGGTTTTCCTAGTTTCCTCAACAACGCCTATATAGCACCTAGGCTGCTAAATTACTTAGCGAATGATTAAACAAAAAAGAAGATGGATTATGAATTTAAGCCTCTCTTTTTTTCCCTCCCTCTCTACCTCTCTCCCTCCGTCCTTTCCTTCCTCCTTTCCGCCTCCATTTTTGCTGTGTTTGGGACTAAATGAATATAGGGTTTCACATATGCTAGCAAGTGCTGTACCACTAAAATAAATCTTCAGTCCTTTTTACAATGTTTGTTTTGAGTCAGGGTCTTGCTAAGTTGCTCATACTGACCTTGGATTGTCTCTGTAGCCCATGCAAGCCTTTGTGATCTTCCTTTCCTCAGCCCCCTGAGTAACTAGGATTGCAGATGGATGACAGAGGTACACCCTCAGGCCTGGCTGAACCTAAGCATTTCTTGTCAGAGAACTTCTGGAGCTTTCACGGGATTTCCCAGAGTATCTGTGATACAAAAGAGAGTAGGAACCATTGACACAATTACCCATCAGAATTTGGGTGGGAACTGTCTGCTTGCTGAATAGTCTGCCTAAAGAAGGTCGTGAAGGTTTCTTCCTTTCCCAATTTGTGACTCTTTGGAGACCTACTCTTGCAACTTCTGCTCTTCCTTTCTCAGGCCGGCAGCAAGACTCACTGGACTTAGCCCTAGCTGGCTGCACTGAGCAGAGGGAACTGAGAAGACACTGACCAGGATGCAGGCAGGAGCTCTGGTAGCCGGCTGGCTCCAGAGGAGCCATAATTTCCCCTTTTCTTCTGTGAAGACAGTCTGGGAACAGAGGCCGATGTGGCCGCTGTGCATCCGTGTGGAGCCAGGCAGGATGCCCAGACCAACAGGAGCTGCTTCCGGCTTCACAGACACTGTTCAGAGAAAAGGGGTAAATCCAGGAAGATCTCATAGTGTCCTGTCCTCACCCCCTCCTCCCCGAGAGCTGACACTGGTCTGTGTAGATGGGGGTGGGGGTGGGGGCGCAACCTGGAAGGCATCGAGACACCAAAGGCCATCTGGAGGTGATAGTTGGAGTGAATTAGAGGTGAGTCAGCCAGCTCATGGGGCAGTTAAAAGACAAGTGGCTAATTGTGGGTGCAGACGACGGGTCACACAGAGAAAATGAGGAACAAGTGGTTAATTGGGCCCACAAGCCCAGGATCCCGCCTATAATTAGCAAATTGCAGTGCTTTGATATTTGCTTTGGTAACAACGTGTGTAGTGAATTGCAGGGAGGAAAACTGTGCCCCCAGCCTGGGAAGTGACCTTAGGTCTAGACTCCCTGCGCCATTCTCACTCACACTCTTATAGGCAACACGTGTATGAAACCATGACCCTCCATCCCCACAATGAAGTGGGGCTTGTACCTTGTTGCTTTTTTATGTCAATCTTTCCTTAAGTTTTTCCAGTGTGGACCTGAAGCAGGAGGCTTGGTTTCCTAGCACACATTCTCACAGATTGCACATGAATTATTGTGCTCCCAGAAGCCAGTAGAGGCCTCTGGCTGAAGATCTCACCAAGGCTTGGCCCTGAGTAATTTCCAGCCAAGTTCCATAATGAAGAAGGCAAAGCACAAGAGAGTTCAGTTGCAACATTATTGAAATTTTATGCTTGAGGATGGCCGGCAAGGGGTTCAGGTCTGCAACTGCTTTTGCAGGCTTCTCAGATGTTCTCAGATGTTGTGCCTGTGTAGACCAGCAGCAGAGGAAAGTTGGGGGGGCTTTTTCACAAGTATATAGGACAGTATGTACAACTATATAGACAGTATATAGATAGACACTATCAAGAAAGGAGGACTATATGAAGCCTCAGGAGACCTGGGTTTGAATCTGGGTCTCTCTACTGACAGGTTTTGCTCCTCTGATTTAAATGTTTACATCTTGCCTTTGTCATTTGTGGGTCTGTTTCTACTGGCTGATTTTTCTCTTGATCATAGGTCAGCATTTTCCTGCCCTTTCATATGTTCACTAGTCTCCTGCTTAGATAGTCAGCACTGTGACTTTATAATGTGAAGAAGAATTTGAATTTGATGTCTTCATTTAAAGAGTGTTAAGCTTCATTTTCATTCGGAGCTAATTCACATAGGAATCTGTTGATTTCTTTGAGTCCTGTCTTTAACTTTTGCTCTGTGGGGTCTGGAGTAACCTTTTACTGCAGGGATGTTTCACATCTTATTCCCTTTGACTACTCTGGTCTCTTCACTGGGTACCTCAAAGGACTACCAAGGCCTCAGGCAGTCCTTTCTCCACCTTGTGAGAGCTCTGGTTGTTCACCCCCCCAACACACATACACTTTTCCTTCTCATTTCTTCTCTCTAGTCTTATGCTTGGTTTCACATTAATCAAAGATTTGATAGAATATCTCAGCAGGGTTCATTCCCTGTGTATCTCCATGCTTTCTGGAATTACGATCCTCAGTTCCTAGATATGTCAGCTTTCCCAGTCCCCAGTCTCTGTCTTTTTAGCTAAATGAAATGAAGCTATCCAACTGGCATATGACCTGGGAATTGCCTCTGAGCATAAAACCAGGGTTATTTTGTGGCTCATTTAGTTGATTCTTTCATCTACTAACCTCAGTCTGGCAGTGCCTCTTCCCAAATGTCCAAAAAGAGCTGTCACGCTATCAAGACAGGAAACCAAGCTCTTTTCAAGTTAATGAAATGCCAGTTGCCTCATGTGTAGAAACAGCATAAAATTATCTTCCTGAAAAAATCAGCTCTGCTGACTGGAGAGCAGTATAGGTGTGCCGCCACCTACCGCGGTGCGGGAAACAATTCACGGGGAAGAAAGAAAAGGTAATGAAAACCAGCTCCACTTTTTTTTTTCTTTTCTTTTCCTTGATTTGACACCAGTGATGTAGATGAATTAAGCATTTTCAAGTAATTGTTGAATTTTAGGGCTACAAGGGATTATCCCAGAAAGATACTCTTGGGTTGCTCCAGAGCTGGGCAATGGTGGCACACACCTTTAATCCCAGTACTCAGTGGCAGAGGCCAGCCTGGTCTACAGAGTGAATTCCAGGATGGCCAGGGCCACACAGAGAAAGCCACCCTGTCTCAAGAACAAACAAGCAAACAAACAAGTCCCTCATTTGCTCCAAATCCCTCATTTCACAGGTGAGCAGACTGAAGCTTGGTGAATAGATGTGATTTTTACCAATGCCTCAAAATGCACTTGTGGGAGAATGAAACTGGAATTCACATATCTTGATTCCCGGACTCTGAGACATCCATGCATTCAGATTACCTTTACTGCGCATCTATCAGGTTTGTAGCACTGAACTAATTGCCACATTACCTTGGCTTTTTGAAATGTTAAAAAAATTATTTTTGGAACATTAGAATAAGTACAATAAATCAGTATTTAATTTTGAATTTCCTTCAAGTAGAGGAGTCCGATTAGCATCAACTGGAGCTAACTCCCTTGCTCAATGCTGGGATGTGAAATAGGCCTCCTGGGATTCTCCATTATGGTGCTTCAGACATAAGAACTTGTCCCGTAATTACTGTGGCTTTACGGTGCTGTCAGATACGGTTATAGAATGTTCTCTGCCTGCATGCAGCCATTTCAGGGACCCACTGTAAAGTCCACATTAAAGCTTAGAAAACTGTTCGGTGTCTTCAAGCTGAAGACTTTCAGCACACTTTGTAGCTCAAAAGAGCTTGACATCTGAGATCCACAGCAGAACTGTCCGAGGGACCTACATGGGCAAGCTTGGAAATGGTGCCATTTGGGAACTGAGTGTGCAGGACGTGGAAGGGTATTCTAAGCCAAAGGGATTGTATAAGTACAGGTGATGAAGCAGGAGCATGGCCAAAATGGAATATGTGAACTGATCCATATACACCACTAATCCAGAATAGCCGTCTCCCTAGATCCCCCAGAGCATCTTTTGTGATGAAGAACATGATCAAACCCATAGCACTATAATCCCTGAAGTTTGAGAGACTGCACTGGAAGTTAAAAATTAACATTAGAGATTGCAAATGCAAGTATAAGTGACAGAGATGAAAATAGACAGGATTGAGCAGAAGGTGGATGATATATATATATATTTCCCCCTAATTGCTGCTGAACCAAAGACAGATAATTTCAAAATTATCAATAGAAACTTCTCTCCTCTCCCAGAACTCAGAGCTTTGCAGACTCTGGTTTGTGAAACAATGGTCAAAGGGCATAGTGGAAGATAAGGTGGGAAATTTGATTGGGAGATCACAACAGGAAGATTGTGACACAGCCTTTTGACTGTGAGTAAGCACCCTTGATTTCTCTGTTAAAGCATAAGGCTGGACCATGGAGCATAAAGACCATGTGCCTTTAATTCCAGAACTTTGGAGGAAGAGAGAGGTAGATCTCTGTGAGTTCAAAGCCAGCCTGGTCTGCATGGTGCACTCCAGGTTCCAGCCACACAGGTTTGAGGTTTTTTGCTGTTCCGGCCACTGAAGAATTCCCTCAGATACTGAGCAGAAACATGAAGGAGCCTGGGGAGGAAGTCTGTCCATGGGAAAAAAAAGAAATGAAGATAAGGGATGAATGAACCCGTGCCTCGAGTTTCGTAAGAACCGATGGAAAAGAGCTAAAGGACACATCAGCTACACAGTCAGATCCTGGTAGAGCCTCATTTCATTTATCCTTCTTTTGCTAATTTTATGCAAGTCTAGAGGGCTATACATAGTCCAATAAATAAATAAACAGGTGGGCAATACTTGAGTAAAGAGATATTAGTTGACAGAGAGAACCTCTATGGGGTCAGATCACCTCCATTTCCTTCAGGGTTTGAAAGTTCCAGAAGCCTCCGGGTTGTTTTCTCTCCCTTCTTTTCCCTATCTCTTGTAGTTCATGTCTAGAGCTCTAATGTATAAATGATAATGCCCTCCTCCCATAACAGTTTCCTCACATACTGAAAACAAAAGAAACAAAACAACAACCCAGTTCAAATAGCTTCAGGAAGTCCCTGAAACTGACCAAGTTCATTAGGTCCCTCCCTGCTAGCGTTAGCAATAAAATTTCTGAGAGTCACTCTCAGACAAGCCAAGCTGCAAAGTAGACCAGTCCAGCTGCCTAGAAGAAGCAGAAACTAGCAGAGCTGGCAGGAAGAACTCTAGACCAAGTGCAGCACCTAGAAAGGACACTCTCCAACCTGTTGAGCTGCCTGCAGGCTGTGCAATGTGTTCCAGTGTCCCAGCTTTGTAATCTGCCGTTCATGCTGGAGACGACTTTAGTGACATGGCTGTCTTTGAGTCATTTCTGCACCTGTAAGTAACCTCAATAAAACTGGTTCACCAACTTGGACTTTGGTTTGTTGTGGGCTCCCTATCTGGGGTGAGCATATGTGTGCGCTATGTCTCCCCAGGAAAAGTTTTGCCACCCTCCCAACCCCCTTCCAAACCCTCCATAAATGATGTAAAAGCCATCCTCAACTGAATTGATATCTATATTTACTGAGTTCGATGTTCCAAGGACATACCTGTACCAGACACTGTTGAGTGACTCTGTGACCGCGATGTGCCATCAGCATTGAGGTCCACAGAGTTCTCTTGGTTGAGAGGAGCCAGGTTCAATGGTCCCAGCCATGTCCGTCTCCTCACCTGCTCTCTCTCTTCCAAGGGACCGCTGCTCCCATGCATGTACAATAGCTTTACCCCACTTATATCCAGTTCCCAGTGCAGCATTGTGACACCATGTGGCACTGTGTCCCGCTTCTGTGGGAAGGCACTGTGGCAGGGCCTGGGGGGTTGCTGTGAGCCTGGTTTGGTTTCCAGGGACCTCAGCATCACTGTGTGCCTCTTGTTCCAGGTCTTTTCCTGCCCCGTGGTTCACAGACCCCGTGGTTAGTCATAGTCTGAGATTCAGAGGAAGCTGCAGCTCTGGCTTCCATCTTTTCTTCTGAGCCAAAGTGAATGTTGCTTTTAATGTTTTTCTCTTCAATCCCTTGCTTCTAAGTCCTCTCCCCTTGAACCTGGGTGGACCTGTGACTGTTTTGGTAAGTAAGGTGGCAGAGTGATCCTGTATGACCTCAAAGCAAGGTTCACCTTTCTCACGGGACGCTTACTTTTGGAGTACACATCACTGGGTGAGAAGTTCAGCAACACTAAGGCCACCAGGGCACGCACAGTTCTCTGATCAATAGTGCCCAATGAGCCCAGCCTTGCGGCCAAGTGACTGACCTACCTCAGACCCACATACTCAAACCCTTCCACGTGGCCTTAGTTAATGCCACATGGAACAGAATCTCCCAGCCAAGTCCGGCTGGATTCCTGACCCACAAAATCACGAAACGTGAGAAGATGGTGTTGGTTTTCATGCACTAAGTCTGGGGGTGGGATGGGGAATGGAGTTGATTTTGCAGCAGGAGATAACTAGAACGCTCGACATAAATAGAAGAATGTTGGCCGTCTGCTTTAGACAAATTTAGGCTGATTTCAGATGATTTACCGCAACCATCTGCTCTAGCCCATGATAATTCCATTTTGCTCAAAACTTGGATCAAGTTAACCTCTTCACTGGGCCAAATCCTCACCTGAGTTTAGTGACAGTTCCTGGAGCCTTGGAGAAGCTCTGAGGCGTCTCACCTATGGCTTGTCAGCAGAGTGGCACGCCCACCCCCCCACCCCCCCCAACTCAAACTCACCCAGCACAACAGCTGCAAGCTGTCTCCACCCAGTGCTTCCTGAAAACAGCAGGAAGTTAGAATGGTGCCTCCAGTCAGACATCTTTCCCATAGATGTGTGTGAACACGCCACGCTGGGCATTTCCCCCAGCAACTCCACATAATAGAATGGCTTCTTCTCATCTCTTGGTTTGCCTTCCCTGTGGGCCATACGGGCTGCTTGACTGTTACTTTGGCTTTGAGATAAGAATTTACTGTGTAGCCCAGGCTGGCCTTGAACCTGTATTCTTCCTTCTTCTGTCTCATGTGCTGGGATTACAGGCATGTGCTTCAGTGTCTGGGTCCACCACCCTGCCTACCCCCACCCCCTCCATAGTAACATCATCTCTCTCCTTATTTTGAAGAGATACATGGGATGCATATGTTTAAAAGCAATAGGAAGTTCATCAGAGTTGAGACCACACCTTGCCCTAATTTTTTAGCATTGATTTCGAGTAGTTTAGGGTGAACCTAGGATTAGGCAGGATCTTCACAGTCGACTGCTATGCATATGAGTATAATCCTCTCAGTATGCAAAAAGTATTATTTTCCTGAGTCATAGTTTTCCCATCAGTCAATTAGTTGGGTGCAATTTTAGTCAATTTCACAGGCAACTGAGGGTGTCTTAGCTATGGCTCCAGGGAGAAGATATGGGTGCAAGGAACTCATTGGGAAGGGAAGAGAGGCCCAAACGATGGAACGGACAGGGATAAGAGCAAGGAAGAGGATGTTTTCCTGTCAGGAACCATTGGGGAAGCTGTAGCTTTATTCTGAGGAAAGAAATCTGGGGAGGAAGATTCTATTAACATTCCCATGTTACAGATGATGACAAAAGGCAGAGAGCACTGGGGTTAGTGCTCACTAAACAGTTAGGTGCCCGGAGCAGGATTTCACCCAGAGTCTGCTCTAGCGGCCATGACAGTGACTGCATATATTAGTTCCATCTTTAAAAAAGTAAATGTAGGGGGTGTGTGGTGTCTGTGCCAAAAGTTAGTTTTTCCCCTTTCAGCACCAGTACTCAGCAAAGAAAATATTTATATATGCCTAGTTACACACTCCATTTAAAGGTGATGTCCAGCTCGGGAATAGATAGAAAGCAGGTTCAAAACTGAGATAGATAGATGATAAATAGATAGATAGATAGATAGATAGATAGATAGATAGATAGATAGATAGATAGATAGACTAATAGAGTGAGTAAGTGAGTAAGTGTGGGTATGGGCTTTCACTGCTAAGGAGTGGGGAAGGGCCTTGCTGGTAACGAACAGGGTTTCTTTTTGTGGCGAGAAAACTATTCTAAAAGACAGTGGTAACATGGATACATGGCTGAATTATATATATGGAAACCAACAAAGCAAATGAATAGCCCTAAACCTCAGTATCCATTGCAGGTACCTGAATTAGTCAGCTTCCTGCCACTGCAAACAAATCCGAGGTAACCAACCTATACTTAGAAAAGTTTCGCTTTGGCTGATAGTTCTGGAGCCCATGGTCACTTGGACCTATCACCTCTGCGCCTGTGGTAAGCCAGCACACTGTGGTGGGAAAATGTGGCATCGCCAAAACACATGCCTCATGCTAGGAAGCCAAAGAGGGGAGGAAGTAGGGGAGGGGTTCCGTGAGTCTCTCCAATGGCACACTTCCAATGGTCTGGAGTCCTCTTACGAGGACCCATCTCTGAGTACCACCACCCTGGGGACCAAGCCTGCTCCACCTGGGCCTTTGGAAGAAATTCACCATCCCAACCATAGCAAGGCCTCATTATAGGAGTGATATTGTCAAAGAGGAGTGTCTCCCAGCAACAAAGCAACTCATGAACAGCTGGAAGCAAAGCGTGTTGCTTAAAGAACAAATGCTCAGTAAGGAGACGGAAGTGGCCTGTGACTACTGGAAGGAGGGAGTCATAAGTGATCGCGTGACCCAATGACTATTGCGACTGTTGGAAGGCCAACCAAGCAGAAATAATCAGCCCACTGCTGTGAAGCCCAAATGTAGAACAATGGGTTGAAATAAGTCATAAGTCATTTGGAAAAGAGAGGAAATTCTTGTTACTTAACTACATTAGCATCAGGTGAAATAAATCATGAGCCTAGGACCTTATTTTTTGTCTATTTGTTTTGTTTTTCAAGACAGGGTTTGCTGTGTAGCCCTGGCTGTCCTGGAACTAGCTCTGTAGGCCAGGCCGGCCTTGAACTCAGAGATCTGCCTGCTTCTGCCTTCTGTTCACCACCACAGCCCAGCCTATGGCATTATTTTATTATTTTATTGTACCGACACAAGGTCTCGCTTAGCTCCCACTATCCTCAAACTCACTATGCTGAGGCTAGCCTTGAACTCCTGAACTTTCTGCCTCCACCTCTCCCGATGTTGGGATTACAGGTGTTCACCACCACACCCAGTTCTGGGACATTATTACAATAAGTTCCTGTAAGATGACTAAAAGCTGCACTCAATAATTGTCATAGAAGATGTAAAGTCTAAGTCACAGTGATGACTAAGTGACAGCCTCGTGGGAATATTAACGATGTGGCTATTAAACTAGAGGGACCAAGAAATCATTTCCAGCTTTTACAGTTTGGTGCTTCCAAATTCAGCTTCAATTTCTAATCAACCCCGACACCACACACATCCTGGCCTTGGTATATGTGGTTTTTAAAACAGGGTCCTGCTTTGTAGTCATGCTTACCTAAACCTCACAATCCTCCTGCCCCTTAAATGCTGAGGGTATAGGCATGAACTACCACATCTGGCTTCTATTTAGTCCTTTTGGGGAAGGTGCTGCTTAGCTGCTTAGGATTCGAGGCTCACAGTGTAAATGACCACAGCGTGGTCAGACCGAGGGCTTTTGTAGGAGGCAAGACTTCTCAGAACAGTCCTGGGGAAAATAGTGATAGTTGATCACCCTGAGTCTTATCTCAAGATAACGATGCTGTTTTTAAATAGAAATCAAGAAGAACTGGTTTTCAAGATGCAGAAGAAGAACAAAACAACCCCCCACAACAACTTCCATACCTATGTCTAAGGCTGCTTTGTTAAGGCTTAATGGAAAATTGCCGTAGAAAGAACCGTAGGGCCTGGAGCCTCTGTGTGCACTAGGTGTGTGTGTGACTTTGGCAGTTATTATGGCATCTCTGGGCCTTATTTATCCCAGCCAAGAAGCAAAGGGAAGGAGCAGTGGCTCCTGTCAAGTTTCAGAGTGGAATTGGAAATCGTATTCCTTCGCAGGCGTTCACTGCATTCCTGGAGGATGACTAGAGGTGATCTGAACAGTTGTCATGAAAGATGGCAAAGTCCAGGTCACCTGGTGAGCAAGTGGGAGGCCGGCTTCAGGGGACACACCAATACCACGTAGAAGGAGTCATCGACCTTGTCAAATGATAGGCTGGCCTCACCTATGAACCTCCTTTCCCAGGGCTCCAAGATCTAAGAACTATCCTCAGAAACTCAGAAGCCACTAGGGTCAGTTAAGATGAAACCCAGAAATCGTTTGGAGACTTGATTTGCTTATAGGCACCTTCTGTCCCTCCAACACTGTTCCTGGGACCCTGGACTCTGATGTCCCCTGTTGGTTACCCTCCTCTCTCTTCTGCCCTAGCTGTGCTACCCTCTGAGATTCTGCTGTGGTCTACAGATGGGTCTGAAGGGGACCCTGGAGGGCTGCACCCACCCTCCACCACTAGTGGAATGACCATGTGGACAGGAAGGCTGGGGCCACACGGCCTGAACCATGGGAGTTTTCTCTGAGCATGAGTCTACTCTTTCTAGGGTCCAGAGAGTGGCTGAAAGGGATATTTGTGATTTCACAGCAGAGCCCACTGTTGGCCTTCCAGCCTTAGTATTCAGAAGCGCCAACGTGCAATTTTCTGGGTCCCACACCCCAGTTTCTGTTTCAAGACATTGCAGAACTTGGGAGCGTTTAGAACCGCTGCTGGGAACCGAGTTGCTATGCTTGAAGTAAGCATTAAGAACTTGCAGACAGTGACTCTTTGAGCGTTTGGTTCTTTGCCTCAGGGCACAGCTGTTGGCAGTGGCACCCGTGGCTTAGAAGTTTAGGGGTGTTTGGGTGTTGGTGAAATGGAGAGCTGACCCTGCTACAGGGGTGTGACTTTTGTTTCTGCAGTCTCTTCTGACACTCAGGAAAGTGGGACACCAGTTGTTACATGCATTTTATGGACAGGAAACCCGGCCAAGCTCCTTGGATTAAGGAAAACTAGCAAGTGGGTGTTGATTCCTAAATCAATGTGCAAGCATTGGTACATGTGTCCCTTTTTTGGCTCCCACGGGCACCTGTGCTTGGGGTAGTATGGTTGCCAAACACACACGAGTGCGCGCACACGCAGACACACACACACACACACACACACACACGCAGTACCCTTAACTGCTCCTGTGAGGAAGTCTGGGCTCAGACGAAGTCCTGGACCTGATCCTAGGCCTAGTAAAGGTCAGTACTCAGCTGAGTTGCACGCTGTGGAGAACTACAGGAAAGGCTTCGCTGTACCTGATGGCCTGTCTAGAGAAGGGATGATGAAGGCTGGAATCAGCAGACCCTGACTGTTGGGGGAGACAAATGGCTTTTCCAGGTAGGAATCACCTCTGTACCCAGATTTCAGGCCCACTGTAACAATGACTGTGACAGAACCGTGCCCTGAAAAGGAGGGAAAATTCGAAGAGGTCGGCTCCCAGGGACTCCTTCTGAACTTCCTGGATGACATAAGGGCAGGTGATAACTTGATTTAAAAGAAATCGGGGGGGGCGGGGAAATGGATCTGAAGGTAACCAGCCAGCATGGCTGTGCTCTACAGACAGGGCCTCCTGGTTACAGGCCCTGTGTCTGCTCACAGCCTATCCTTCATCTGACCTGTTTCATACCTTCTCGGGCTGCCAGCAAGGGCAGGTGGTACCAGGACTGCTGCAGGCATTGGTGGGACCAACACAGTCCCTTGTCCCACCCTTGTGGTTGGAGCACCATGGCGATGAGTCCCATCCTAGGTAACCGTTTCCACTGGAAGCATTTTTCAAATGTCAGCAGAGGCAATGGGGGGCGGGAGCAGGGGGAGGATCTATGTCTCCCTTGTCCCCCACATCAAGGCCTTCTCTCAGCTGGTCCAGCCAAGAGTAAGGAGATGACATTCCAAAACACCCCCAAATCACACCCCTTTCAAGTGAGCAGCTGGGCACAGTGATAGAGTGGATTGCCTGGATCCTTCTAGAAGAAATGTCTGGGTAAGAAAATGTCTGGAAGACCCTCAAACAAATGCAAATGCAAATGCGTTTCCTCCGTGAGCCCCGGGATTTGTCTCCAGCCCCCATTGAGGCAGAAGGAATTAATCTCCTTTCTATGTGGAAATAGAAATGCACCCTCATTGGACAAGCCACCTGACTATCTCCGCTTTCTTTTGAGAAGCTTGCTGAGGACCATCTGTGCCCCGTGTATAGTGCTAGGTGCTGGATTAATCTTTATGGACTAGCTTCAGAGTTTCAATGAGACAGTTCATTAAAACACTCAGCAGACAGGATAAGGACTTAATAACTCATTGAATACTCTATTCTCTTCATTGCTTTTCCAGTGTTGGTCACGGGAGAAGAATAGGCTGTTAGACACCTTTCACAACTTTAGATCCCTTGTTGTCACAAATGCTCTTCTGTCCTTTTTTACTGGCTGCTAGCTGCCTGTGCTCATCCAAGGGAACCTCAGTCTATCCAGTAAGGAACTGTCCTCTGAACTGTGCATAAAACTGTACCAAGTGCTCATGCATAAGGAAAGTGTGAAGAGGAACAAGAAAATTTCCAGACTTCTGTCAGCTCACAGGGAGGGAAGCATAAGCAACTAATAAACAACTAGAGTTAAATTGAAGATAGAAAGCAAAGCCACAGGAAAGTGGGGGGTGCGGGGTATGCATGCGGGGGAGGGAGGGCTTCTTTACAGCCGTAGAAGAGGGTGGGTATGTACTTTGAGGAAGAAGGTTTGGATGGATCCTGTGGAGGTAGGAAAAAAAGATGTGGCAAGAGCATGAAGCATGAAGCCCTTGGTCTCTGGACTATCTTGCTAGTCAACTGTGCAGATATTTGGAAGCTCCTGTTTGTCTTATTAGTAGTATTGTGGGCCATTTTTACATATTTCTCATGTTGATTGGATTTCATCAAAGTTGAAGGAGTCAGACATTTTGTTGATTTTTCCAGAGTAGGAAATCGTGACACAGAAATCACAAAGGTGAGGTGTGGGACTGTGGCCACTGAACTCAGGTGTCTTGACTCCAAGTCTAGTTTTCTGGGGCAGACTCCTTCCCATGATGTCCATGTTAGTAAAAGCTCGACTTGGAATTTGAAGACACCTGAGCAGTTTCCTTGACATTGGTGGATATGAGTCTTTGCAGGATTTGATACTCTTCCTTCCTTCTGATGACCCCTAACCACAACTCCATAACTCAGTCTCTTAAACTGTGTGTTGCCACCCTATATGGGTTATGTAACTGAATCTGATAATTGAAAAACCAAAAACAACTAGCAGCAGTAAACAGTTTCTGAATGCATAATGAATTAATTTTAATCCAATGCAGAGTGAATCCGAGACCATCTTGGTGGCACTTACCAAGGCTTCACTGTAACCTTGGTCCTGAACATACACACACATTTTTTATACATGCTATACTCCATGCAAAACCAATGAACATCTTGACTCAGATTAGAGATGGTTATATGTATGAGTTTCAGAGTTTTCATTGTATATACATTACTGTATATATACCTTATATACTCTATATACACATTACTGTATAGAAACAATTTATATACAAATATATAGAATTATATACAATGTTATGTAGAAACATTGTAGAAACATTGTATATACATTACTATAGAAACAATGAGTTATGTACAGAGAACAAAGACTTTTATAATGTGCCTTGTATCGAAAATGTTTTTTTTAATTGCCATTTGAGTTGTAGACTTGAGTTGGATAAAATTTCATTCAGTGAATTTTGGCTTAAAATTGGAAGAGAATTTCCAACAATTTCATAAATGGTCCCAAATGTACTTTTACCATTTTGTGCTATGTGTTTATGTGAAGTTGTATTCTCAGTATTAGTTATTATAAAATCAAAACATTGATTAATTCTAAAAATTGTCAAAAACCTACAATATTAAATATTTGGGCAAGATTTAATTGTTTGTGTAAAAATAAATCAACTCATTTATCTCATCAGTCAGCAAATTTGTGTTTGTGTTAATGAATGGTAAACGTTTATGTATATCAAAGAATTGTTTTAAAATAAATTTCTCTGTGATTTATTATCCACAAATGCTTGTTTTGCGTATGTATTTTATATACCTATATTCTGGGGATCAAGTGCAATTTTCTCAGGTGAAAAGTGGTTCACGTGGGAAAGGTCTACAAACTCTTGTTCTGTAATCACAGCTACACACGTCCACATTCTCAAGCCTTCATCTGCTTGAACGCCTTCAGCAGCTGCCCCGCCTCTTAAGGGTGGGTCCTTGACCTTTCTTCTCAGCCTTTAGACTCCATCCTGAATGTCACCTCCAGGTCTGCTTCTTTGCTGGCTTTGCTTGTGCTTCTTGTGGGTAAGAACCCGAATTCCTTGCAGCCCCCAGGGTGCTCTGTGCCAAGGTAGACTTGGGACGACCACCTGGGCTGAACACTAAGACGATTCTATGGCTTGAGATGAAAGGTGAGCCCCTTACCCTCTCTTTCGTGATTCTGCGGAGAGGACCTACTGTGTGCTCCTCTTGTGCGGGCTCACTGGTGTTCCTATATGCAAAGCTTAGCCTAAGGCCTGGCATAGAGCAAGCACTTAGAAAGTATGGCTGTTTCCTCTCTGGGATCGACTTTTCTTGTCTGGAAGGAACATCAACATGGATCACCTGGCTCCTTTCCCCCACTGCTGCTCATGGGGATCCTACCCTAACTACCCAGGTAGGCACCTCCCTCTTTTTTCACACCTTCACAGGCAACAAGCACTTTTCCTACCTCAACTCCTCATCTTAGGATTACTTGCCTAAGCAAACAAACAAACAAATAAATAAAAGGACGTGATGTCCATGTCAAACCTGACCCCACCCAATACACACAGTAGGGTTACTACAAGGTATAGATGGGACTAGAATTCACAGCAAATGCTGGAGGCATCAACTGAGGCACAGCACTCACTCAGTGGGTGACTGACCATTGCCGCACGTTCCTCTACTCCTTTGTGTCCCCAGAAATAAACCGGATGATTGGTCTCCCACATGTGACAGGGCGTCTCAAGGATCACAGTTCATTATAGCCCTTCAAATCCCAGAGCTTTGGCTCTCCCAGTCCTTCCCAGTCACCACATCTCTGGTGCCACTTCTCCCCCAGGAAAGCCCCCTCATCCTTTAAGTGTCCCCTCTGGGACCCAGAGATGAGACCTGTCATATTCTATCTTCTCCTGTGTTCTCATACACAAATGCTTGGGACATTGCCTGTTGTGAGATGAAGCCTGACTTGGCCAAAAGGCACAAAGAACCTCTCCCAGTGCCCACACCCTTTGTCCCTCCCACGGGGTTTCTTGAGTGCTCAAAATCACCCTCTTGGTTTTTGGCTGCGAGCCGCACCCCATCCCTCCTTACACATCATCCGCCACATCTCTTCTTTCCTGTCCGGCCTCCTGGAATGAAGTTCTGCCTGAAATCGGGGCCTCCAAGCCTCTCCCTCCCAAGACATGGCCTGCAGTCTCACAAACCACAGCTGTGGGAAACAGGCCCTGCCCTCCAGCTGCACAACAGGTCATAGAGGTCAGGCCTGTCCTTGACCCCATCACTGGTGTGGGAGGGAGGGAGGATGCGCTGGGGGATAGGGCGAGGTGGGGTGGGGCAGTCAGAGTGAGATACGTCCAAACCGTATTCTGGGAGAGGAAACGCCATTTTCATAACGTGCTATTTGAGGCCCTCTTTACACACCCTGCAGGACTGAATTCTCAGCTGCTCTAAGCTTTGGAGTTCCTTGGGGAGCTTAGGCCCTGAGTCCCACCCAGAGGTGATTGTAATTGGCATGGGTGTGCACCTGGAAGAGATTCTGCTAAAGCTTCCCAGATGGCTTGGGCATGCAGCCAGAGAGGAGACCCACTCCTCAGAAGTCATGTTCTGTTATCCCAAAAGCAGGGAAAGGCCAAGGCCTGGGGCAGACTTGAACCTGACAACTCAGTTCCCTGCCTGACCTCTGTTCCTGTAGTCTGGGTGGGGCACAGCCAGAGACACTGCTTAGTGAGTAAGGGTCACACTGTCCCTTCCCCCACTGCCTCTACCGGAAGGAGAGTAGGAGCTGGGGACACACACAGTAACTGTTGGGGCTAAGCACTCTTTGGGACATGCTTGGCCTGAGTCAGGTTGCCTTTCCAAACAGGTGGGCTTCTCTGCTCTGTGCAACCTTATTGTCCCTCCCCATCCCCCAAAGAATGAAACCTCACTGCTACAACCAGTCAAATTGGTGAGCAAAGTCTCCTCTCCCTCTGACACCAGGGACCTAACAGAGGCCGCCTCTCCAGTTGGCTTGGCCAGGGTGAGAGGAGGTGGATGGAGGATCAGTTGAAACTTGTCCACAGAGGGGTCCATTCTCCCTCCGACCTCCAGGCCTCACTTCACTTCTGAGCTCCCGAAGCCCTTGTTTTAGCAACACGGGGTAGGGATGAGGTCGAGGATAGGCTTTGCCACTCTGGTGGGGGTCAATATCTTATGTAAACGGGCTGGCATGGCCGCAGCAGACAGATAAGTGAATTGAGTTCTCAAACTGGCCTAGGCCTGTAACCTGAGGTTTGTCATGTCTGTCCCCCAGTCCTTGGCCTCTAGGAGCTGCTGGGTCCCAGGAAACAGCTTCCCTGCAGGGTGGGGCAGGAAGAGAATGGAAGAGACTGTTTCTTGAAGGTGCTCCTGAGCCTGAGACTCCCACCAGCAGCCCACAGTGGCAGCCCGCTTACCTGCCCAAGAGTCTTTCCCTTGCAAAGCAGTAGGAGCCCTCTGTCTTGAGTATAGTGGAAAAGACACCCCACACCCCTTCACTGCCTGCTCCCTGCCTCTACATTTGTCTGGGGCGACAGGACAGAGGTCAGGCTGTTTGAGTGTGTAGCACCAGACAGTGGGTGTTTCCTAGTAACCTCTACAGTCTGAGCCAGAGAGAGGATAAGTATGTAAAAAAAAAAAAAAAAAGAGCTCTGTTCAGACTAAAAATAAAACCTCAAAAGGTATATTTTATTTACTTCTCTCTCTCTCTCTTTCTCTCTCTCTCTCTCTGTGTGTGTGTGTGTGTGTGTGTGTGTGCTCAAGAACACATGTGTGCACATGATCGCAGGTGCCTGTGGAGGTCAGAGGCTTTGGATTACCTAGAGCCATTGGACATGGGCCCTGGGGACTGAACTTGGGTCCTCTGCAAAAGCAGTACGTGCTTAGCTCTGAGACATCTCTTCTGACTTTTTGACACCCGTAGGACCGGTTGGCTCTCCCTTCTGGGAGAATAAGAATGTCACAGGGCAGTGGGTGTGACCTGTGTTTCTTCCACCCTTTCCCTGGGAGGTGTGTAGTCAAGGCTGTCAGGGGAGGCATCTTTAAGATCCAGGCTCCTGGGCTTTTTCCAAGGACTCTTAAGCTTACTGACTTGAATGTTGGGGGACCAAAGCTTTCCCCAAAGAGAGAAAAGTCTTGAAAATCCGAAGGCTCCCCTTGCAGCTTTGATGACATCAACAACCCCCTACCCCCCCCCCCCGCCCCTAAACTCTTACAGGAGGCCATTTATTTTGTGATCTCTCTTGAATGGAATTCAAGGTTGAATTCCATTTCTCTTGGTGTAGGCTGGGCTGGGAGCGAAAGGGAAGGGAGGAGTTGCTGGGAGAGGGAAGGTAGAATCTGGTGCTGTGGTAGAGGTTGGGTTTCATATGCCCTCAGCAGTCCGTGCAATGGGAAGATAGAGAGGCGTGTTTTTTGTTTGTTTGTTTTTTGTTTTGTTTTGTTTTAAGAGTGTGAATTGCAACATAGTTGTAGAATCCCAAAGCTGGAATCGATCTTTGGTCAGGTTAACATATACTCAACCTGAAAGAATCCAACATGCTAGATTTAGTTACGGAAGCAGGGGTAGAGGGGTGGGGGATGGGGGAGACCCTGGGAGGTGTGGGAATGTGTTCAAGATCTTTCCAAGAGCCAGTCAGCAGGGTCTAAACTGTGCTTTCCCTGGCTCCTTAGATGCTTCAGCCTCTGGATTTGATCCTGTACCCTTTGGCCTACTTTGTCTGCCCCTGTCCTCTGGGAAGGCCACCCAGCTTGGTGATTTTTCTGGCAAATCTCTTGAATGTGCTGTCATTCACATCAGCTTTTTAAAAAGCCAGCATCTTGAGCCGCCAGCTGTGGTGCCCAGTGGCCCTGTTCTGCCAAGTCTTCCATGGCATAGGAAGAGCTGGTCTCGGAGGGTTTGAGAATATTTATTGTCACTGTTACAAAGGTTTGGCCTGGGCGTAAACTGTCCAGAAAGAACATGAGGGAGAAATGTACTAAATGGCACATCCTCACAAGGAAGACTCTCACTGTCTCCTTCCCACATTCATGCATTGAATAAACCTTCAGAAAAAAAAAAACCAAAAAATAGGTAGGATTCAGATAAAGCCAGACCTATCGACTGCCTCTGAAGAAATAGACCGAGAGACCATTACTAGTTGTCTCAAGTAAGGCTTCCCACAGAAAATCGCTGAAAGACTTGCTTTTTAAAAATGTTAACTTTCCCCAGAGAGTTCCACAAGGAACAGCTCCTCCCCGAAGGCCTGTTGTTCCCCTACCATCTAAAGGGAAGATGTGGGCTTGGAGAAAGGACAGCTCTTGTCTGAGATCAAGGCCGGAGGTGGTGGCAGGGTCAAGGGTAACCCCTGGTCTTTCCTGCCTGTCGAGGGCTTCATCTCACTGTGTGGCTGTTTGCCTGGGTGAAGATCAAGGCTGTACCTCTGTGTTGCTCAAGCAGGCAAAATGGCAGCCTGCCAGGTCGCAGCACAGAGCAGACCTCGGCCTGATAGCAGGCTAAGAATGAACTTGCTTCCCCACCTTTTGGGGTCCAGGGGAGAGGTGACAGGAAGCCACAGCATAGATATGGGCACAATTCCAAGTCTCTTCACGAGCTTCCTGAAGTGAAGGGACTGAGAGGTGGGGATGGCGGAAGAGCATGTATATGTTAACTCAGGCATGGGAGGCACTTACGTCTTGGAGACTCTTTTCTTTCAGTGTGGGAGGTCAGGCAGCTGCCCAGCCAGCATGGGGAAGAACAGCTGAAACCCGACGGGGCATTTGTGAGGGGGAGGCCCAGTAACTGAAGGGCAGAAGGAGGTGACAGAGAGGTCACGGCTAGCACAGAGGAAACCGGTCCCAGCTGCGGAGGTGGAGGTTTGCAGGTGCAGTAAGGCAGGCAAGTAAGAAATCCCATGGCCCTCCTAGGGGTGACCAGTTGTGCCAAAGTCCCAGAGCTTAGCATTGGGCTCATAGGCTCTGCGGTCAGCCAGGAGACTGACTCAACCTCTTTCCACCTGTGTGAGCACAGGCAAGTTACTGAGCTATGTGAGCTTTGGTTTCCTTGTTGGGGGGGGGGATGGAAATTAGAATACCAACTCATAGATCATCATGGGACTTTACACAACATTGCTTCAAATGTTTCCAAGGGTGCCTGGTACTCTATAAAATTATCACTGCTGCCTTTTTCTTTCAGAGATTGTTAATAGATGAGTGAAGCTGCTACTTTATAGAACATTATTTTTTTCCTGGTACCCAGGAGAGATACAAGAGCATGAAGAAGAATCCATAGCTCCTTTCTGTGAGACATCACTTGTCTGTGTCTCTTGATTGCAGCTAAAGTGGATGGGGACAGTAAGACGTGGGAGGTGGCCCATGGCTACATGAACACTTCCATGTGCTTCCAAACTACAGAGAGGCCTCTTCCTTCTTAGGACGGAGGCTGGAAATCAGGTCCCTCATTACCTGCCCTTGTTCAGGCCACTCTTGCCCCCAAATTCTTCATATTCTTCATGGCATGGCAACAGGGTTAGATAGTTGATGTCAGGTCTGGCTTAAAGCCTTGCTTGCCAGATTCGACCTTACCCATGCCTCTGGTAGGCACTAATGTCTCTCTCCATACTCACTGCCTGGAGCCAGGTGACCTCTGTCTGAGGGCTTAAGCTTGCTAGACCAGTCTGGTTACTCTGGGCAGGATTCTAGATCCCAAGAGCCTCCTCCTCAGAGCCTGGGGACCCTTGCTCGGCCTTTGGGCTTCATTGCCCCCGTAGGCTGTGACTCACAGCAGGATGAAGAAAGTGGTGTGCGTTGAGGCACCCCGAGAAAGGGCTTCCAATCTCCGTGGGATCTGGGTGTGGCTCAGGAACCAGAGCAGGATTGCCACAGGCCATGGTATATCCCCAAAGGCCTGAGTGCTGTACCTCAAAATCAACTTAACACAAACAGTTAAAGAACTGAAGGGAAAGAAGATGATTTTAGGATTCATGGGGCAGGTGGTGGTCTTGCTCTGAACCCTACTCCATGAAACCATCACATGACAGCAGAGACTATTAGCAGCCAAGGCAGTTTTCTTCTTATCGAACATCAGCCACACTACAGTCCCCATAATCCCTTGCAGCTGGGCACAGTCAATGTCATTGAGTTACAGCCAATGACAAGTAAGTAGGAGTGCAGGTATGCTCCCCCCACCCCAATATCTGAAGTACATGCCCTGCTTCTTTGCCCTTTGGGTCAAATAAAAATAATAGCCAAGCCATCATTCAGAACCACGTGGTGAACGGCAGTAGCGATCCAGGCTGTGTCCCTGCCGAAGTCAGTGTCAAGAGTCACCCAGCTGATTGATTCACTGACCTGTTCCAAAGTGATACATAAACCAGCAACAAATGCTGTATGTAATTTGGGAATTTGGGGTCCATTTTCTAGAGCAGTGTACTTACCATAAGTCAAATAGATGTGAGCAACAAAGAGTCCCTGGGCTCCTCGTTCTATGTGGGTTTAGAATCTGCCTATTGGCTCTGAAGTACAAAGGTGTGAATCATTAGTTCTGAGACTGGTTTTCCCTGGCTCACACTGGAGGCCTCTGTGTCCGTGCCTTCACGAACGAGTCCCTGCTTAATAGGAGCCTCAGAAGCAGATCATCTAAGGAGCTTTAGTGTGGAGGCGGCATTACATTGTGGCTCCTAGTGTATTGGTTCCTGCGCTCCTGTTTACACCACGCTCCAAGATTTTTCACCACCGTCATTTCTTTCTGTGGGATGCAGCATATCCAAGTTTTTAGTAGCGCTTTTTAGACATGACACATCACCGGAACAATCTTGGTTGCTTTCACGTCAAGCCTTCGCACATATTCTCTTGTGAGGAAATTCATATCTTCCTTCCTCTGAAATATTATTGCTATTTCACATGTGTATGTGTGCGTACTTGCGTGTGCCTGCGTGTATGAGTGTTTGTGTGTGCGCTCCCTTCACACTTTCGAAGCAACAAGTACTTTATCTACTGAGCCATCTCCCCAGCCCCTCATCGCTTCCTGCTTCTCTCCCTCATCACTGCTATGCACCCACCCAGCAATTCTTCCAAGTCTGCAGTGCCAGTGTGCATGTGGTGTCCAGCTTGAAACATTTTCAAAATGCTCGAGGCTGCTGAGTGATTTATAAAGGAAAGAGGGTTATTCTGACTCATGATTCTGGGGGAGGGGAGGGGAGGGAGGGGCTAGAAGCCTCAGATCAGACGGCCACATCAGCTGAAGGCCTTGTGCCGAGTCAGTCAGTGCATGGTGGAAAATAGGAATGTGGGGCGTGTGAGTGACAAGATATGGGG
>CM053753.1:50567045-50761945 GCA_028658305.1 Pachyuromys duprasi | reverse complement strand
TCTGATTCCTCCTCTCGTTCCACTTAGCTCTGTCTGCCTTTCTTCTGGACAATGTGTGCTAAGCCTCTCACCATTGTGATTTCTCTCTGAATGGCCACTCAGATCCGGAAGGAGGAATCCAGTTGGTGATTCAGTAAGTGTTGTCCCCGAGGGCTACAAGGCAGCGAAAGGATTTCAGCTTCTTTTTCTCTTTTATGAGGAGCTGTCTGTTCTTCCTAAGCAGGTCCTGGGGCAGTTAACCTCTTGCTATCCGTGGGCCTTAGAGACTTCCTCCAGCCAGTGCTCTGCTGTGTGCTCCTGAGATTCTGCAGGGTGGCCTCTGTCCACAAAGTGGGACCTGTTCTCCATGTGCCCCAGAGAGGAAGGAAATGTCAGACAGGTGGAGTTATGAGAATTACAGAGGAAGCAGTCAAAATGTCACCCCATAACTAATTCAAGTGCAATAGAAATGCAATACTGTACACTGAGCCCTTCACATTCCACAGTCTTTCATCTGACCATGGAAAATATTAATCTTTTCAGTCCCATGGTCTGGTTTATGCAACAGCCCTGTCTGTGTTTTGGTGTTTTGGTGTGTGTGTGTGTGTGTGTGTTTCTATTCCCCAAGGCACAGAGAGAGTAACTGACTTGTTCAGTTTGGTACAATGGTGCCTCAGATTTGAGAGAAGTTGGCGCTGGTGTTATTTGCAGCCCTGGGGACAGGACAAGGGTTTGGAAAACAAAGCTCACTTTTCTGTAGCCAAATGGTCACCCAGTGAAACACCTTCCCCATAGACTGGCTTTTTCAGGTGAGCACACTGATTTAGTTAAAAATAAAAAATAAAAGGAAAAAAAAAAAAGAAAACAAAACCTAATAACTCTCCATGGTATGTACCTTTCCTCGGTGCCTGAGGGTGCAGCCTGGTTTTGCCCCTGAGAGCTTTTACTACTGGTTTAGGAATTTTTCAGGTTTATTTTTTGAATCCAGTTGAACGTGTGCAGGGGACATATTTCAGGGTCCAAGCAGATCTTCAAGGAGAGTTGAGGGACGACGCGACAATGTCAACAGCAGCATGAAGAGGGGGTGGAAGGGCGGCTTGTTGGTCCATGTTCTTCCCAGTCTTAATGAAATGATGAAATGCATCAAATGCCCCTGGAAGCTAAGCTGAGATGCCTTATGATCTCACGGGAGCTGCCTGCATGTCTCCTTACTTGTGATGTGCACCTCTTTGGTTTCCACAGGGTGTTTGAGGTGGAAAGATAACAATGGAACAGAGGAAGGAAGAACACTCTCGGGATAAACTCGCATGATGCCTATGCTAGAGTGCTTACTCCAGACCAAAGCCAGAGAGAGGCAGTGGGTCAACGCATGTGGTTTGTCTGGTAAGGAGAAGTACTTACACCAGTTAGAGGAGAGAACTTTTATCCAGCACTGTTTTGATTTCTGGGAAAAGACAATTTTTTGAAAGATCTGTATATAAAGCACACTAGAAGACAAAGGACTATCTGCAGCAGCACTTTTGCAGCGGCTGCCACTGTCTGTGTGTGTACATCTGTGTATGGTGTACGTGTGTGTGATGTGGGTGGGTGTGTATATGTGTATGAGTGTGTGTATAGGGTCAACCGTGGTATTAGGTGCCCGTAGGAATTTCTTTACCCTCCATCTGTGTTTGAGAACAGTTGGGGCTTGGGGAGAGGATGGGATGGGTACAAACAGGTGTTTCTGCCTTGTTTTGCTTGTTGATGGTGAAAACTGCTTCTAGCCAACTCAAGCAGAAAGCTCAACTTTTCAGAGAGTGGAGCAGTTGAACCATTCCTGGTTAATGTGGTTAATGGCCAGCGCTCAGCAGAACTACATAGCTCTCAGCTCTAGTGGACGGTTCTTTCTGAGCTCAGCGGCCTGGCAAGTGACATATAGCTCTTCCTTCTGGCATTCTTGTGCTCAGGACAGTCCCACATGGCAAAGCTCACATCCCATGGCAGCTCCTTGTTTAGAGCTGTGGTTCTAAGCCTTCTTAGTGCTGCGACCCTTTAATTCAGGTCCTCATAGTATGGTGACCCCGAACCAGAAAATTATTTTCATTGCTACTCCATAACTGTAATTTTGCTGCTGTTATGAATCTTAATGTAAATATCTGTTATTCGACCCCCCAAAGGGGTTGTACACCACAGTTTGAGATCTGCTGTTTTAGGGAGTGGGAGGAGGAAATTTGTTAACTTCTGCCCCTAACTTTACTCCCCCTGGGAGGGGAAGGGCCCTATAATGAAGTTGGAATGCCCTTTTTGAAACTTTAGTTCTAGCCGGGAACTCAGCGCTGGGCAGGTTGCTTAAGGAAACCCCTGGATTCAACACCAGATCCTGTTTTCCGCAGATTTTTATTATCTGAATTGTCTAGGGGGTGTTTCAAGACTGATGTGAAGACTGCCCAGTAGTCCATTATCAAGAGAGGAGCCCAGGAAGCAGTGTCTTAGCTTCCCAGAGCTACTCTGACGAATGAACACAAAAGGTGACTTCAGATAGCTGAAATGTTTGTACTTCACAGTATGGGACCAGCAGCTCAAAACCGGTTACCAGCAGGGTCATGTTCTTTCCTGAGACCCTGGAGAGAATCTATATTTCCCTCGTCCTAGGTTTTGGTGGCAGTCTGCAAACCTTGACTTCTCACTGGGTTATTCCAGATTCTGCCTCCTTTATCAGTGCGGACACTTCCTGGAGTATCCGTGATGTCACAAGGCCTTTTTGTCTTTTTAAAGGATACCAGAAACCAGATTTAGGGCCCACTGTAACGTGCTATGGATGACTTTTAACAGGTGTCAAATGCCCTATTTTTAGATAGGCATGCTCCTTAGGGAAGAATAGTAGACCCCATAACGAGAGAGAATGGAGTTTTCTTCCCTGGTGCTAGAAAGAGTAATATGTTTGGTTTGTTTGTTTGTTTGTTTGTTTGTTTTCAAGACAAGGTTTCTCTGTGTAGCCTTGGCTGCCCTGGACTTGCTTAGTAGACCCAGCTGGCCATGAACTCACAGAGGTCTGCCTGCTGCTCTGCCTCTCTGCATGCTGGGATTACCTATATCCACCACCACTCCCGGCTGATACCAATGGTTTTGGTCATGTTTTTTTTGATCAAGGGAAGCCTCCCCCAGTGAAATTTACAGGGAATTTCTTCTTCTCCTCCTCCTTCTATTTCTGACTCTAAACACCTTTCAGAGGTGCCTGGATTTCACAGCTGGGTAAGAAAGGTACACAGTTCTCAGGCACGGCCAAGGATACATGTCAGGCTTTGGTTTCTAAAGGAGTCAGTTTAAGTTTGCTCTGTCATGAGGAAAGAAAAACAAAACTCTCTTTTCGTTTGATGAGTTAATGGGTTTGGAAGGCATGGGTGTGAGCAGAATTTCAAAGTCCTGGTTGATTTCAGCTAGCATGCTGCTCCGCTGGTTGTGGGCTCATTTTTGTGCCTGTGCCTTTCCTTCTCAACTTCCTTTACTCAAACACAGACCTGACATCCCCCGAGTCACTTAGAGAGGCAAGCAAGGAGTCTGGTCTCTAAGGGAGATTCAGAAATGGAACAGGAACTCTAGACATTTTGTCCCTCTCAGCGTTTAAGCTCTCTCTAGGCAAAGTCACAGAGATGAGTTCCCATGGAGACCTTCCAGCATGGCTTTACTCTGCTGAATATGAGCTCAGCTCCCCGGCCCCCAGCAACACAAGTCATAAGGAGAAGTGAGTGGGATTGACTTGATGCAGCTTTTTAACTTTTCCTGAAGATGGTCTGGGTCTTGCAGAAGGATTAGGCCAACGGGTTTTGAGCAATGAGGTTGGGAATGGCAGACAAACACCGGATGACCAAGATTACTGAATGCTGTGTTAAAACAGATTGTCCAAGAAGCCTTTCTTTCTCAGACTGTAGCATCATAACACTTAGATGTTAAAAAATGCAAATTTTTTTCCTTCTTACCACGCCCTAACCTGCTATCCCAAGAAACACTCCGGGGAATTTTATTTTCTTTTCCTTAAAGACTGGAGTTTTGGCAAGAGCATTTTGATATTGAAGGAGAACAAAATGATGAGGCTGTTTTATTATTTGACTTTTCTTGCTGTTATTGTTCTGAGACAGAGTCACGACGTGTATCCCTGCATAGCCTGGAACTTGCACTTCAGAGCAGGCCGGCTTCAGACTCAAAGATCCACCTGCCACTGCCTCCGGAGGGCTGGGATCGAGGGTGTGCGCCCCCACGTCTGGTAATAACCCAGCACTCTGAGAAATACTTCGCTATTCTGCTCCAGGTGGGCTTCCTGGATTGCGCATTATTTTCGTTGCTTTCGGAAGCATTAACTGACTTAGTTCCTGCAAACGTTCAGGGAACTAGCCCTCTCAGTATCTCTGCTCTTCAGCTGAGGGAGAGAAACTTGCTAAGAGGAAAGGTGCGGTGAGTACTTGGAGGAGGCGTGTGAGCAGAAGGACACCAACGGCAATCCTTTCACAGACTGTGAAGGTGGAAAGTGCCCCCCCCCCACTTCCCATTGTGGCTGGCAATATTCAGGAAGGGATGTTGAAATCCTTCAGAGCTCCCCACTTCAGTTACAGTTCTGCTGCTGGGAAGAGACACCACGACCAAGGCAATTTATAGAAAACAAAACAGTTCATTGGGGGATCAAAATTTCAGAGAGTAAGTCTGTGACCATAGTGATGAGGAGCGTGACAATATGCAGGCAGGCACGGCTGAGTAGGAGCTGAGAGAGCACACCTGGAGACATAGTGGCGAGGCAGAGACAGATAGCTGGGAACGGCATGAGCTTTTGAAACCTCACTCAAAACCCATCTCCAGCAGCACGCCTCCTCCAACAAGACCACACCTCCTAATCCTTCCCAAACAGTTCAACTGACTGGGGACTTTGAATATCTGAGCCTATGAGGGCCATTATCATTCAAACCACCATACTCAGGGCTGGAGAGATGGCTCAGTGGTTAAGAACACTGGCTGCTCTTCCAAAGGACCTGGGTTCAATTCTTAGCACCCACATGACAGCCCACAACTTTCTATAACTCCAGTTTCAGACCCTCACACACACACACATACAAGCAGGAGGAACACCCACGTACATAAAATAAGAATAAATAAAATCATAAAAAAGAAACCACCACATTCAACAAATGCCATTCACGTCAGACTGCACCAGACCCAGAACTAGGGAAGCCGGTTCATAGAATCATCTCTGTCCATAGCTTGCCATATGGTGAGATATCAAACATCAGTTTCTCCATTAGCAAAATGAAAGTACTGACCAGGTGATGTTTCTTTCTCTGTAGATCTATAAGATTACAGAGCACCTTATGTCGATTAGCGGCTCTCTAAAAGACAGTGGGAAAATGGTGCCTGGGCCTGTCACATGGAAGGTACGGAAGGCAAAGTGAAAGATAGCATTATCTGGTGAGGTATTGGAAGAGAACATAGGGGGTGGCAGTTAGGTCATGCCGACAAGTGAGTCCTGGTCATTATTATTGTTACCTCTAGATGCCTTTAAATTTGAGCATGGTGTCTTAGATCCTTTGAAGGATTCATCAATCCAGAGGGGAGCGTGCTTAGAACTTGAGAGACAAACATGGTCTGCAGGCAGATACCTTTCTCCCTCAGAAGGCTGCTTCTCACCAGCGAATTCCTTTGTCCCTCTTTCTAGTACCTGCTACAAGAATTCTCACAGGCTGAGTAGGCCAGCCCCTCTTTAAGTGGCAGTCTGTCTGTGTGGGTGACCGAGATCTTATATAGTTAACATGGTTTCCCTTGTGGAGGCTGCTTTGCCTAATGATAAACACCTGCTACTGAGCTGTCTAAATATGGCTGCAAAAAAAAAACAAACAAACAAACAAACAAACAAAAACAAGAGATGGATGTTTTCAAATGTCCTCTGCATAATGGTTTAGGAAATACCACACTCAGCAAATGCTGTCCCACTGGGCTGTACTAGAAAGAAAGGCTTTCTGAAGTCCCTAAGTAATATTAATCAGGGAAAGATATTTTGGTCCATTTCCTGAGGATTTGTGATCTCATAGTTAAGTTTAAAAACAGTGTCCTTTGAGGAATTTCAAGGAAGTCCATTCTCTTCATTCATTCATTTATCCATTCAACCAACTACATTAAGGCTGCATTATTTACTACTCGATGAAGTACATTAACATACCAAGGTCCCTTGTATTATTTATGTAGACTGGAGGTTATGGGGTCAATTTAAAGTCCTTTGTATCCTCTGTTTTCCAACTCCGGGTGCCCCAGCTTTCTCTTCTACCTCACAGGGAGCTTCTTGGAGTCATTGACTTGATATACATTGTAGATAGTACATATGTGTACGGGAGATCTCTGTAGAAATATTCTTCTAAAAAAAGCCTTAAGTACAGATAGCCTTAGGGTTCTTTCTGACTGAAAAAATATTCAGGCGACTTGAACTGGGGCAGGCACTAGGAGAAAGCGTGTTCTGCTGTGGCGGAGAGCAGGATCTGCCTGTCTGTCGGGCAGCTTGGTATATTTTCTTATCTGGATTAAACCTTATGTGGTTCTGGGCACATCTCTCTTTTCATACCTTCCCCAGTACTCATCCTCTAAAGCTACTGGCTTCCAAACTTCTCCACCAATTGCGATTGCTCCCTTATTCTCTGTCCCGGTGACTATTTCCTTGTCTCACACCATCATAACACACAGTCTGGTCTTCAGATTAAAAAGCCCATCTTTCTATTCTGTTTGGGTTGAAGTCTCAAAAAGTCTAGACTGAAGGGAAAAAAGGAAGGACAGGAAGGTGAAATGTGGGACATTTCTTAATAAGCTTATTTGATTCCTGATAGGCAAACAGTTTGACTGGTCGGTTGCAGCGTTGAGGGTGAAGGGAAAACTTCTTTCTTGGTCTTGAGTAAGTTGAATAGGGAAGGAAATATTCCTCCTAAGCTACTCAGCTTCTTGGTGAGTTCCTAAGGTCTTGAGTTTGGAAACACTCCCTTGATACCGAGGCCGCATGTGCTAGGCAGTTTGAAGAGTTCTGTGGACATCTCGAAAGGCATTGGCTGCTCTTGAGACCCCATGAAGATCTCAGTTCAGTCTTTGCTCATTTATTGAACACCACCTCTGCCTCATTTTGAGGCATTTCATAGGACAGTTACCTGGGCCACTATGGATCTGTGGAATGTGGCAGCCTCTGGCCCCCAAACTCTAAGCACTGGACAGTCTGTGCTGAGATAAGAGTTAAGTCAGAATAGTTGCCATAGCCTGAAGACACATCGCCACAGGAGGAACAGGGACTGTCGCACTGACAGTTCATAACAGTGAGCTGAGCAGAGATGGCACGTGCCTTTAGTGTCAGCACTCAGGAGGCAGAGGGAGGTGGATCTCTGAGTCTGAGGCCAGCCTGGTCTACAGAGCAAGTTCTAGGACAGCCAGGGAATCTCTGCCTTAAAACAAAAACAAAAAACGAAAAGAAAGAAAGAAGACTGAATATATTGAGTTGGAGTAAATATATTTAAATATTTACTGTGCCTATTTTTAATTATTTTTTTTTAGCTTGTTTTGTGTGTGTGTGTGTGATGTGTGCATGGATGCCCACAGAGGTGCTAGGTGGGGTTCGGATCCCCTGGAGCAGGAGTTACAGGTTATTGTGAGCCACCCAGCATGGATGTTGAGAACTGATCCGGGGTCCTTTGCAAGAGCAGGAAGCATTCTTAATCACTGAGTTATCTTGTTAGCCCCTAATTTTTTCTTTAATACGGCTTCCAGGAAAATTTTAGAGGTTCACATTTTGTTCCTTTTGGTGGGTCCTGGGCCCTCATTCCTAGACAGTCAGTATCTAGATCTTGAGAAGAGACCCAGTTGGATGTAGCCATCTGCCACTCTCTATCAGCTCAAGGCCTAGGACAATATGTACACTCAATCATACTTTTAATTGTTTTGTTAAAAACAAAACACAACAAACAAACAAACTTTGGAACCTACAAATGTTTTGGTTATCAGCACCATGTTTTTTTGAAAAGAATTCTTTTAACTATTATGGGCTGGATTGTATTCATATACACATACAAAAAGAGCTCATATATTGAAGCCCTAATATTGCAGAATGTTATTGTATTTGGATGACTGAGTTAAACAAGGTCGGTTAGGTGGGCCATAAGCCAGTTTGACTGAGTCCTTATAAAGTCAACGATCATATGAGGTCACAGGGAAGAAGGAGTCTGTCACCTGCAGAGCAAAAAGGCTGGCCTGAGAGGGGCCAAGCCTGATGCCATCCTCGGTAGCTTTATAGCCTCTACAGCTAGAAGAAAATGCATTCTTATTGTTTAACTCACTCAGGCTGTGGGACACTGTGGAACAGGCTAATACGGAGTTGGACAAAGGCCAGTGACAGAAGAAACCAATTTTCCATGGCCAAAAAGCTGGCTTCCTGCCTTCCTCTTTGGGAACTCAAAGATAACTTGGGCTGTTTCTTATTCTACCTCTGCCATGGGTCAGGGTTTTTTTCCTGCTTCTCTGTCCATCTTGGATATTCCTCTATCTCCAGTTCTGTTGTGATGTCTGTCTCTGATAGATGATGATTTAAGAATGCAGTAATATGAGCCAACAGTGGTGACACAAGCCTGTGATCCCAGCACTCGGGAGGCAGAGGCAGGCAGATCTTTGTGAGTTCGAGGCCAGCCTGGTCTACAGAGCGAGTCTAGGACAGCTGAGGCTACACAAAGAATCCCTGTCTCAACCCCTTCCCACCCCCCAAAAAGAGAGGCAGTATTGTGAGGAAACAGGCATCCTGAAGATTTTATACCTATATATAGAAAATCCTCCTTTTTACTGTCTTGAAGTCTTTCATTAAGCATGTATGAATGACAAGGTCACAAGTATTAAATGCCTACAAAAGTTTGTGAATGTTTTTTGGCAGAATGTATTAATTTTCCTGCAAGATCGATTCTACTGAACAGTGAGTGGGTCAGAAGGGAGAAGAGCAAGTCACATGACCCCTAGTGTTTCCTGCTAGCTTTAAGATCCACAAGTCTACAACTCTCTGTTCTAGATTTTATTTGCTCTTTAGGGGAGCTGTCTCAGCAATGGACTGGGGGAGTCAGGCCAAGTGCATTCTGGGGATGATGAAGCCCACTCTGGGTTTCATCTCTGCAGTTTTCCTCTAGAACAGGGTTAAAGTCAACACCTTTGCCAAGAAGTCAAGAGCCGGTGTTCTTATCTAGCTTAGCAAAGGAGATGTTGGATGTCCTCAGGGCACACCTTGGCAACAAAGGGAGACTTTCTGAATTTCAGAACACTTGTCTATCTACTGGCTTGGACCCAGAATTCGATGAGGAGAGAAAAGAAATGCAAAGCTTGTGATAGACTCAGAGATTACCTCCTTGGCATTCTTTTCAACAGCTGTCTGGCAGATGTTACATTGAGTCCCAGACTATTTGAGAAACTTTGTTTTGAAGAACAAATAGGCAAAATACCAGATAGATCTGGCCATTACTGTTTTTGGGTACATGCCTAGGGTAGAAAGTTGTGGTAAAGAGCAAGCTTGGCCTAGCAAGGTCTCCTCACCATGTTCTTGTTCACACCAGAATTCCAGGAGAAGGAAGACACATATCAGCGTGTAGCACTTACAGCGGCGAGGTCCGATAACTAAGAGTGCTTGCCTCATCTGACATGTGACTACCTCACGTTTGAGCACTAGTGCAATTGACACAGGGAGGGCGTCTGTGTGATGAGAGTTTCTCCTCAGTACGTGCCCTGGCCTGGGAAGCTGAGGAGAGTCATGCCTGTTGTGAGGCTTTGCAGGGGGAGGCAGAGTGGATTTGAACAGGGGAGGGAGCTCACTAGGGCAGGGATATGTTCAGAGGCCTGAGCTCCAATTTTGAGTCCACTAGCCTTTCTTTTTTTTTTTTTTCTTGCTTAAACAATGCAAGAATTAAAAGTCCAGGCCAGCCCCATAAAAGTCTGTGGATTGGGGCTAGAAAGATGGCTCAGCAGCTAAGAGCAGTATGCCACTCTTCTAGAGGACCTGAGTTCAGTTCCCAGCAGCCATGTCAAAGAGCTCAGAGTCACCTATAACTCAAATTCAGGAGGACCAATGCCTCTGGCCTCTGTTGGCATCTACACTCACATGGACATACAGGTACAGGCATACATATGTAGATATAATTAAAAACTTTTTGAAAAAGGTTGTTGATGCGTTAATATAGGAAATGTACTCTATACCTCCCCATTGTTTTTGTATGTATGCTGTATATTGGTTAACACTAATTATGGAGAGTTTGTGCCTGATTAGGAAATCAAGCTGTAATTTCTTTCCAGGATCTAAGTAACTATACATTATTGCTTTTATTTTATTTTATTTACTTGGGTGTTTTTCCTGCATGTATGTCTGTTTAGCCATGTGCATACAGTGCCTAGGAGGTCCAGAAGGGAAAGGAGATCCCCTGATTCTGGAGTTACAGAGAATTCTGAGCAGACGTGTGGTGGTGGGAATCGAACTTGGGCCTTCTGGAAGAGCAGCCAGTGCTCTTAACCTCTGAGCCATCTCTAACTAATAAGTTTAACAAGAACCTCCAGAACATAGCAGACTTTTGTTTCAGTTAGAGAGAATGGAAGGTCCCTGTGGCCCTTGTGGAATGCTATAGAAATACTTCAAACATCTCCAGCATGGCATTTCTTTGAGAAAGAAGGGCTGAAGTTGCCACAATCCATATTAGGGCCAGCTATATAGAGGACTTGGAACATGTCCAAGCACTTCTTGCCTTTCATAGAGGAAAGGAGCATGTGGTAGGAGTGTGCGTCCTGATGCACAGCATTCAGTTTTCTTCTTTTCTGCTTTCTCCGGGCTATATCAGGTTCAATAACAGGTTCTGTAGGTGTTGAAGAATTTCTACAGGCATTGAGGAAAACCATGAACTTTCTGAACCACCCCAGACGATGCTAAGTACATCAAGACAAGGAGGAAAGGAGGAAGGGGGGAAAGGAGGGAGAGAAGTAGAGGAGGGGTAAGGGTGGGCCTGACACTGTACCAGGAAACAGGAGAGGGGAGAGTGCAATGGGACACAGGGAGGTCTGTGCCTGGTGTTGGCTTTCTGCTCCTCATTTTACCTCCATTTTCTGAAGGTAAAATGAAACTTGTTTCTTTTTATATGCATTGGTGTTTCGTCTGTGTGTAAATCTGTGAGAGTCTCAGATTCCCTAGAACTGGAGTTACAGACAATTGTGAGCTGCCATGTAGGTGCTGGGAATTGAACCCCTGTCCTCTGGAAGATCAGCCAGTGCTCTTCACCACAGAGACAACTCTCCAGCCCCAGGAAGGCTGAGGCAGCCATTTCCTGGAGGAAGTGACAAAAGTATGTCTGAAAGCTGCTACTGTGAAGACTTGCAAAAGTAATATAGTTCCCTCCCACCCAAGCCTGAATCCCTTGCTACATAGTTTCTACCCTCGAGAATATGCTCCTTATGTTGACAATGTAACCACCAAAGTAAGACAGTTCACGATACAGTATCATTACTGTTGCTACTTCAGTTGCTACTCCTGTGGTTGTCAATTCCTCAAGTCGAGTTTTCAGGTACATATTCTTCTCCTGTCTCTTTAGCCTCAGAATAGTTGTTTGGGTTTTTCTTGGCTCCTGTACCTTTGACACTGGCTACTGCATACAGATTTTATGCAAATGTCCCTCAGTTAGAATTTGCCTGATGCTCCCTTCTGCCTAGTTGTGGGTGATTAGCAGGAGTACTGCAGAGATGCTACAGTATCTTTGTGTCTGAGACCATGGGAAATGGTTTTAGTGTGACCCATGCAATTAAGACAGCCTTTGTAGAGATATTTCATTGTAAAGTCATTGCTTTTCCCTTTGAAGTTTGTAAGAATTTGGGGTGGAGGTGCCTGAAACTATGCGCATCTCCCATTTCTGATTAAAGCATCACCCACTAGCTTCACCGCTTGCAGACGTTCTGGATTGAAAGAAATATTTCTATATTGGTGGTAACTGAATGGTTGTTTTAAAACTTTCATCCTTTCTTCATTTGTGGGTTGGAATTTACTGTGAGGAAAAGCTTTCTTTTCCATTTTACTGGCCTCATTCACACTAGCACAGGCTTGCATTCCTATTTTACCCAATGACTACAATGCATTATTATCATAGTTATAATCCACTGTTATCTAAATCTGTTAATGTCACTGTTTATTTTGATAGATTATCTGTGATTTGACCAATGGGTGTCTATGATTTGAGCTGATTGGGTTTTCTGTTTTTGTTTGTTTGTTTTGGTTTGGGTTTTGTTGTTGTTGTGGGTTTGTTTGTTTATTGTTTTTTGTTTTATTTTGACTCAGTCCCCTCTTTAAAAGCTCTGTGTCTTTGGAGTGATGCTCTGCTGAGCTTAGCAGATTAGGGGTTCTTCACAGAGTCTGAGGACCTGTGCTATAGGCTCCTTGGCTTTCTTCGTTCTTAGTAGCATCTCCTTGAGGGAGTAGTCCTTCTGCTCTATGGCTTAAAATAGAGGTAATTATCGCCTGCAACCATCTGGAGTGGTTGTTGTGGAATTCAGCCTAAGGGGGAGATTATAATATACCTAACTCTCATTCCTAGAAACTTCTAGAATCATTGCATGCACTGATGTTTCAGAATGGCCTAGGCAATTGAGAAGGTACCATCCAGATCATCAGTCTGCTTACCTTGTTGGTAGCTTGAGTTTATTTCCATCCAAGGAGTGTGTTCTTGAATGGCTCCTTCATGTCCTGGGGTCTGGTGAAGCGAATGCTGGAATGTTTTCTGCAGAGGTGTTCTGGCCTGGAGGGGCGGTGTGTGTGTGTGTGTGTGTGTGTCTGTGTGTGTGTGTGTGTGTGCAGCGATCAGCAGAGCAGTCATTTCCTGGGAGGGTGAATCCCAAGTCCCCCTGCCTCTGGAATGATGTCTGCTTTATCTTTCCTCCCTTGCAAAGCCTCATCCACAGCTGGCTGGGAGCCTTATGAACAGATGGAGGGAGTTGTGGGTAGGCACAGGACTTGTAGCCATGTCAAGGGAGTTATGCAGAGGCAAGAATTCAGTCAGGAATGTCCCTGTGGCTTCCCAGGTGCAGGTGGCAAAAAGAGGTAAGAAAGACACTTAAAGACAAATTCTTTTGCAATCGGACTTCCTCCAGCTTGGTTTTCAAGCTTTAAAGGAGTTTATAGCCACAGTGTTTTTATGGCCTCCTATCTCCTGTGACCATCCTCATCTTCACTCTCCTATGGCTCCTGACTGTCCTTAATGTGCAAGCTTCCTAAGTCCTCCCCAACCCAAGAATTAGAAGGTAAGCTTGAAACTAATAAAATGTGAATTAAATCCATCAAGCGAAAGCATGATGTAAATCTTACTGATGAGGAAACAAAAAATTTCCTTAGAAAATAACCTATGATTAATTGTTTCTAGATTTCTATGATGATTATTGAAAGCACTGTAGAAAAAAATTAAAATCAAACAAATTATTCACCCGCAACTACATTCAGGAACAATATTTTTTAAAAGAACCATGAAAATGTTAAAAAGCAGGGCAGTGATGGCATATGCTTTAATCCCAGCACTCAGGAAGCAGAGGCAGGTGGATCTCTGAGTTTAAGGCTAGCCTGGTCTACAGAGTGAGTTCTAGGACATCCAGGGATATACAGAAAGCCTGTCTTGAACTCCCTCCCCCTCCAAAAAAAAAAGTATTTGTTAATTATATATTTTGAGGTATTTAAAAGGACAGCAGCTGGCAAGTTGGCTCAGTAGCTGAGAGCAGCTGCCGCCAAGCCCGATGACATGAGTTCAATCCCCAGAACCCACGTGGTAGATAGAGAACTGACTCACAAAAGTTGTACTCTTAACTCTTCATAATACACTAAATTAATGTACATATTTTAAAATTATTAAAATGACATGGAGGGCTGGAGAGTTGTCTCTGTGGTGAAGAGCACTGGCTGATCTTCCAGAGGACAGGGGTTCAATTCCCAGCACCTACACGGCAGCTCGCAATTGTCTGTAACTCCAGTTCCAGGGAATCTGGGACTCTTACAGATGTACACACAGACTAAACACCAATGCATATAAAAAGAAATAAATATTTAAAAATAGAAGATAAAACCATTTAAAAAGAAATTTTTTTGAAAGGTGTTAGGGAACGGTTGGACCTGGAGAGGTAACTCAGCAATTAAGAGCACTTACTGTTCTTCCAGAGAATCTAGGTTCAATTCCCAGCACCCACATGGCAGCTAACTCCAGTTCCAGAGGGTCCTATGTCTTCTTCTGGTCTCCTTGGGCACTTGGCATGTACATGATGCAAAGACATACATGCAGGCAAGATACCCATACACATTTAAAAAAAAAAAGGTGACATGGAATCAGGGTTGGTGGTGCATGTTTACAAATCTATTAGTCAAGGGTTGAAGCAGGGAGATGTCAAGTTTGAGTGCAACCTGGACTTCACAGTAATTTCAAAGTCAGGCTGGGCAATGGATTAAAACCATTCTTCAGGGGCTGGGGAGATGGCTCAGAGGTTAGGAGCACTGGCTGCTCTTCCAGAGGTCCTGAGTTCAATTCCCAGCAACCACATGTTGGCTCACAACCATCTATAATGAGATCTGGTGCCTTCTTCTGGCATGCAGGTGTACATACAGACATAATATTGTATACATAATAAATAAATAAAATTTAAAAAACGATTCTTCAAAATAAGATGAAACACATAAAAATAAAAGAGTGTGAAGTGTGGGTTCCTCTACTCAATCTTTCAAGGGCTTACCGTGAACCCCGCTATACTTGTACAGTAAGTCCATATTCCTCTGGGCAAAACTGAAGAGGCCAAATATCACAGTGAAATAAAGCCCTGTACTGCAGTGGGGATGTGGGATCAGCTTTTTGTAACACTAAACAATTACTAAACAAACAAACCCAAAACAAACAAACAAACTCCTCCGGGCTCTCATATACCTGGAGAAACCCTTCCTGAGGATGGAGTCTGAGGAGGCTGTGTACCTCCTTGAGCTTGAATTCTCCAAGTGTCACTTATTTAGAACGTTGCCTTCCGCATAGTCCATAATCAAGTACTCAGCCTCTCTTGTGACTGATGTCTCCTCTGAGAGGAAGCAGGGCAGTCGGGTTCAGTGAGCTGGCGTTCTCCCCACTTGAAACATAATTGAGGCCTTGCCCTGGGGACCAGAGAGAGAGAAAGGCAGGCTTCCTTCCCAGTCCATTAGTGCTTGCCGGTCAGTAGCCTCTAACTTTAAGAATTCTATCCAAGAGAGGGGAAAAAGAGGAAAAGTTATTTTGCTACAACAGGGTGTTAATTTTCCATGGTTACTATAACAAATTACTACAGCGTAGGCAGCTCAGCCCATCAGGACTTTACTCTGAAATAGTTCTACAATCCAGAAGTCTGAAGTCAGTTGTCAGTAGGCTCACAGGTTCTCTCCGAAGGCTGTCACAGAGAACCTTTGTTTTCAGGTTCTGCTCGATAGAGGGTCTCTTGCTTTCATGATGGAATCATTCCAGTCTCACCAATGTCATTGTTTCTCTAGGCTGCACCTGGTGATCCAGGATAATCTCATTAAGACCACCTTAATTTAATTGTATATGCAAGTACCCTTTTCCAAATAAAAGTCAACCTGTGCATTCTTGGATGGACATATCTTCTGAGGGGCCACCATTTAATCTACTACCGTCGGCATGATTGATGGGCCCCATGGCCTTCTCCTGAATTCTCGGGGACTGGGATGAGAGAGGTTAGAGGGAGATCCCAATGACAGTGTCAGCAAGAAAAGAGGGGGTTTCAAACAGATGTAGGAAGAGTCCATATGACCCTGCTGACTTTCCCTCGTCCTAGAATCTGTGACTCCACAAGTCTATGAAGGTCAGTCTGGACATCCACGTCCCTTTTCTTCCCAGAGATGAAGATGGATTGGTGAGTCAGGTTTGTCTCTGCTACAGTGAGTCTCCAAATCCCAAGGTTTAGAACACCAAGAAGGCTCTCTTGCCTGACTCCAGCTGGCTCTAGGTTACCTTCACTGTATGTACAGCCTGGCTGATGAAGAAATTGATCTGGGATAGGGCCAACCCTGAGGCAGGAAGAAGGACTCTGTCTTATTTTTTTTCTTTCCTACTTTCCTTCCTTCTTTCTTTCTTTTCTTTCTTTCTTTTTTTTTTTTTTTTTTGTTCTCTTCTTGTTTTTGTTGTTGTTTTGTTTCTCGAGACAGGTTTTCTCTGGGTGGATTCGGCAGTCCTGACTTCCAGGTGGGCCTCAAACTCACAGTGCCTTTGCCCTTCTGAGCGCTGGGATTAAAGACGTGTACCACCATGTCGGCTTGTCGCAGGTTTCTGTTGCTATGAAAACACCATGACCAAAAGTGACTTGGGGTGGAAAGGGTTTATTTCACTTTACAATTTATAATCTATCACTAAAATTAGGCATGGCAGGAACCTAGAGGCAGGAGCTGATACAGAGGCCATGGAGGGGTGCTGCTTACTTGCTTGCTCCTTATGGCTTGCTCAGTTTGGTTTTTCACATACCCCAGAACACATGCCCAGGGATGGTACCACTCACAGTGGGCTGAGCTCTTTCAAATCAGTCACCAGTCAAGAAACTATCCCATAGGCCAATCTGATGGGGGCATTTTCTCAGCTGAGGCTTCCTCTTCTCAGATGACTGTAGCTTGCTTGGGTCACGTTGGCCAAAACATACTAACAAACCCGCACATACTGTCAACAAGGCCTGCACAGGTGATGTGCTAAGAACGTGCCTAACTGCTGAGATGCTGTCTGGCTCCCCTGGCTGCTTGCTCTCCCAAGGGTCTTAGGCAAATTTCAAGCCCTATGCTGTCTGCCCTGGCTTTTTCCTTGCTCTTGTTGGGCTTTCCATGCTCCACATTCTCTCTCTCCTAGGAAGGAAAACACCAGAATTACAGTTTCATGCTGCTGATATGCAGAACCACTTTTTAGGGGTGCTGCTTTCCAAACAGAGCCTCGGCTGGGTATCTAAGTCAGTCATTTTCAGAGCATCCATAGGAAGAACACATCCTCTTCATCATCTTATAGAGGCTTTGTGGAGTACCCAAGGCCATTTCTCAATTGCTTGAAGCCAATTAAGCAGAAGGGGCCCTGGGGAGAGACAAGTTCAGTTTCCTCCCCTCCCACCCCTCTGTGAAGTCTCTAAATTGTAAGGAAAATGACATCAGTTTTGTGTCCAGCACATGTGTACCTTCTGGATCCAGGAACCACAGCTTATGTTGAAGTCTCAAAGGCTTATGAACCCAGGAAGATTAAGGATCCGGATGTCTAATCTAATCTCTTTATTTAACTATTGATACCGAAATTGAGGTACGGTTTCTTGTGCCAAATGGACTGACCTTATTTAATACAACACCATCCAAAGCTTCCCCCACCCTGAATCTTGCTTTCTTTCAGCAGGCTAATTTTCTCTGCTGTTACAATCTACTCTGGGAGAGGGGAAGTTGCTTGGGCAAGTTACATTGCCTTTTAAAGCCACAGGGGTATCGTGCGGTGCATTCCTGCCCCAGCAATTATTATCTTCTGAGAGCCTGCAGAGCTGCCTCCTGCCTTCCCTCTGGCCTCCGTGGGGACTCGTTATGTATCGTACAGTGCTGGCTTACCAGAAGGGTTCGCTACGGGAATTTCACAGACAGCACTGCTTCTTTCTTAAAGGAATTTACATCCCACGTAGCAGAACAGGGAACGGTTGTGGCAGATGATGGGAATAGGAATTGCATTAATATTACATGCCTGCTAGGCACAGAACTAATAGCACAGATCTATTTTTTTTTTTTTTTTTGCCACCCTACCCCACCACATGAAGTCCAGTTTGGGGGCAGTGGTATTTCCTCTTTACAGATCAGGAAAACACAGGCTCAGCATTTTATTGTCCTCCAGACCAGGAATTCTTTATTATTATTATAACAACTATTATTATTTCGTGTGCAGTGGTGTTTTGCCTGCACAGTATGTCTGCGCGAGTAAGGGTGTGAGTTGCACACAGATGTGAGCTGCCATGTGAGTGCTGGGAATTGAACCTGGGTCCTCTGGAAGAACAGCCACTGCTCTTAACCACTGAGCCACCTTTCCAGCCCCCAGAGCAGGAATTCTTAGTAAGATCCCTGAGTGAGGCTTTAGGTGACTGGGGATTGCTGACTGCCAAGGCAGGTAGGTCATTGATTTGTGCAGGGTGGGTGTGATTTTCCTTACACGCTACAGAGTTCTGTGCCTGCCAATGATTCGGAATGGTGGTGGTGCTCCTACTCCTCCCTGCCCCCATGGCTTATGTGTGGAAACCGTGGTATCCAAGTTGGTGGGCTTTGTCATTTGAGAATTTATTGGATCCCAAGGGCTCTGGCTTCACTGGTGGATTAATCCCTTGATGGATTCACCCTATGATGGAATGGGGGTGGGGGTACAGCGTCGATGGAGGAAACATGCCCCAATAGATACACTGTCATCCTGACCCTCCTTGTTTCTCTTTGCTCCCTCATGACCAGCACGTGAGCAGCCTTTCCTTCTCTGTGCCCTTCAGCGATGATGCCTCTGCCTTTTCATAAGCTTAAAGCAATGCAGTCAGATGGCCATGGTTGGAAATCTCTGAAACCGTGAGCCAAGACAAAACAAGCTAACCCACCCCCCACCAAAAAAAGACAAAAAAAAAAAAAGTTTCCTCCATTTGAATTGTTTCTGCCATAGTGTTGAAAAAGCTAGTACAGCAAGTGGCCCCCAGAGATGATCAAGCCTACATTTTGATACAATGTTTTCTCTGTTTACTGACCTTTCCAAGAGTGGGCAAAATCCAATGATTTTGGAAGAGATGTGTTCACAGGTTTCCTTACGTTTCTCTCTGTTCTGGAAGGCTGGAAGTCTTACTTCATCTCAAATACCCCCCCATGTACAGTAGAGTCACTGTAATGCAGAGTGGGAAGAAGCCGCTAAAATTTTCCAGTTTCACAGACAGAGAAACTGAGGCTGGAAGAGTCTCCAGATGGTAAGTTGGTTACAAAGTCGGGCACGGTGCTGGTTCCTTTTTAAGGACTCGACTCCAGCCAGGACTGGAACTAACCTCTTGCTAATACTTCTCAACAAATGAGAGTACAATGTGACTCATTTTTTGACATTATGCAAATGAAGGAAACAAGACTGAGTGCCCTTCTGTCCAGAGAGCAGGAAATGAAGGCTGTCTGGGGCTGCATGTTCCCAGGGACATACAGTGTCACAAATGGGGTCTGGAAGAACCAGGCCTTTGTTCAATTCCGTCTTCACTGAGCTCCTCTCCTCAGCCGTGGCTAGCAGGATTGGCAACCCAACCCATGCTCCCAGCATCAACCAGAGATTCTTACAAGGCCGTCCTCTCCGTAGAACTGCCAGCAGAGACTCCTTGCCTCTCTGCTTTGCTCCCCACTGGAAGGCAGCACTCTCTGCAGTAGCTGGTTTGTGCCAGTTGGCCCCTTCCCCACATAGGAAGCAGAGCCATTTGCCACAATGGCGCTTATAGTTTGGGTCAGAGAAGTGCTGAGTCCCTGCTGTTCCAGTTTATTGGGTTTTCTCTTTTAGCTTCCCCCCCCCCCCAAAGGATGACTTCATCCTGGCTGGAGTGCCCTCAAGCCTAACCTAACCAAATCTCAAGCGAGGGACAGTCTTGTGCTAGCCTCACTAAGCAGGAATCAGTTATGGAAACTCTCCCAGATCTGGCTTCTTTTCATTAGGTAAAGCAGAGCCTTATCAGGGAGACCTGTGGCGAGAAGGCCAGGAGGAGTTTATAAGAAAGATAGCGCTTTCCAGTAACCAGGCAAGTGGGGGGTTGGGGGGGGGGAAGAGGAGGGTCTTTTAGAGAGCACTAGGCACACGGGGAAACTCTGGCCCAGGGAGACCAGAAGGCCGTGAGGCTACAGAGCCAGGTAGCCGCAGCTGAACTAGAAAGACTGGGAACTGAGCCTTAGTGGTGAGCTGGCCCATGCTGGCTGGCCCACTTGTCTTTCTGGATGTCTTCATCTGATGTGACCACAAGCTTGTTTTCAAATATTACTATTGGTTAATGTAGAGATCCCCAAGGCGGGGGTGGGGTTGGGGGGAAGGGCGGGAATATCAAAGCCTGGTAGCTGGGAAGATGGCTCAGTGCTTAAGAGCTCAAAGTCCTCTTACAGAGGACTGGAGTTCGGTTCTCAGCACCCACGTGGCAGCTCACAACCATCCGTAACTCCAGCTCTGGAAGCGCTGATGCCTGGGCCTGGGACACATGTAGTCAAATGAACACATATACACACAGACACACATGCACGTTCATAATAATTAAAAATAAATTTAAAAACTCTTTAAGGGCTGAAGGATGAGATGTTGAACAGCTTCTCAGGGGCCTTTGAACAGCCTCCGCCCCCCCGCCCAGACCCCCTGGTTTGGTGAAGTGGTGGGAAGGCCCCCTCCATTCCCTTTCTGTCAGAGTCTTCACTCTCCCTCGGCCTTAGTCAACTGGGACACAGGCCAGCCTGGGCCCCTGGGCTTCTCCTACGACTTGGCTGCAACAGGCTACCCACGCAGGAGGGTCCACAGCTGCTCTTGTGGGACCAACTCCTCTTGGATCACCTGCCATTAGAGACCTTCCAGCCTTTCCCCACCCCTCCCTTCCCGGCTGCGGCTGCGGCCAGGGTGTTGAGCAAGAGCCAGAGGCATCTGTGATAATGGAGCCACATGCCCAGGCCCAACCCAGGCCCGAGGAACTTGACCCGAACCAGGAGGGTAAGCAAAGAACACTCCTAGCTCCCAGGCCAAAAGGGTGGCCAGCAGCCACAAGGAAACTCCTAGTCCTGAATGCTGCCAAGAAGGGAAGGATTGCATTCTTATTTATAGCATAGCGACGCAGGGAGTGGGATGGGGGGCGGGGGTGGGGGGCAGCTCGGATCCCTCTTGAGCTCCGGCGCATGATTCATTTCCCCCAGGGAGCTGCGAGCCGAGGCAGGGCGTGCGCTCCGGCAGCCTCCGGCCGGCCGCACACTCCGGCCTGCTCGTTTATTTATGGTGCTCTATCAGGGACTGTGCACCGCGGCGATAAAGTTTATGAAAAGAGGCGGCGTCTCTGGCGGCGGGCTGGGCCCGGGCGCTCCTTTCCCACACTGATTAGGATCAGCCGGGGCTTTGGAAGCGGGCAGTTAAGGATCAGGGTGCCGGGGGAACTGGCTCTCCTTCCTGCCGCGCCCAGCCTGGCCCGCTGCTGGCCCGCGTGGGTGGGAGGTCCGCGCTGTGACCCGGCACGGGGCCGGCGCAGGGCAGCCTGGAAATGTAGCCGGGCTGCCAGACCCCAGCTGAAGGCGTGGAAAGAGGCCCGAGGAGCCATTTCTCTTCCGAATGTGGCGTTTTCTGATCCCGTGGGTTTAATTTTCCACCTTCCGGCTTCTTTTTCGTTTTTACCCTCCCGGTGCCTGGGGGCCCATCCCTCGCGAAGACTCCGCAGCGAGAACGCCTTTAAACGCTTGCGGAGTATAAATTCAGGATCACCAGCTCCCGTCTGGGGCCTCTCGAAGTCGCAGAGGGTGGATTACAGAGTAACCGCAGCCAGCCTAGGGTTAGGAGGCTCCAAAGCAAGCATGGAGGCGGGAGCTTGCCTCAGTCTTTACTTGGTGAATCTATGGTGACCTCAGGGAGGTGACATTCCGAGGCAGAACATTTCACTAAGTGATATAAGATGACTCAGAAAGGCAGTGGCTGAACTTCAGTTGGACCTTAGAGGCAGGAAGTGTGGCTCCGTGGTAGAGTCCTGGCTCAGAGTTTGATCCTCCAGCGGGCTGCCTGGGAAGGTGGCTGAGGAGACAAGTCTTGAAAAAGGAGGTGGTGTCTTCGTTGCCAGCTTGACCGGCTAACACTGTAACTGGGGCTTGTGAGGATGTTTCCAGGGAGACTTCACTAAAAAGGGGAGACCCCACCTGAGTGTCTTTCCTGTGGGCGGGGGGGGGGCCTCGACTGAGGGAAGCTGAGCGTGAGGGTTCAGGATGAGGGGACCAGATGACCGCTGCCAATACCCTGTTTTCCCCTTTGTGGTGATGTTCCTTCAGACCATGAGCCAACACGGACCCTTGCTTCCTTAAGTTGTGTTGTTGGGTCTGTCATCACAGCAAAGAGAAATACAACTAACACAGGAGTGATCACTAGACACAGTGGTCGGAAGGCAGGAGCTTTAGACTGCGTAAAACCAAGCTCTCCAACAAGTGGGACTGCAGAAAGGCAGAGGCTCTGAATTTTGTGGCAGTAAGATTGTTGCCGGCATAGACGACTTCCCTGATCCGGAATGTTCGGCACACAGCTAATGAAATCCCACCACCTCAGATGTGTCTAACCACCACCCAATCTCCTCAGATCCCTCCCAGACTTACTTCTTATCTCCCTGTCTGAGACTAACATCAGTCCTTCCTGCCTCTCTGCTGCCTTAGACTCCTTTGAGGTTGGGCTCCACCTGCCTGTATTACTAGGCTGTCCTAGTACAGTCCTTCCCTTCACACTTGCTTTTGCCCCAGCCCTGGCTTGCTGTTGAACACACAGGAGGTGCTTGGTAACTGTGGTCGGTGAATGCATGGGGGTGAGGGTGATGGTGGTGGCAGTGCTAGAGACCTCTCATCTCACAGTTATCTTATTTATCCCTTCATGGATTTCAAAACCAGGCAGGTTAAAATAAAAAAAACCTGTCATCTGTGTCCCCACCAGGGAAGGCCTGGAGTACTCTGCCAAGAGAACACAAAGATTAGAAAGGGCCTAGCAACCAGGCTGGCTGAGGCTAAGTAACCCAAGCTGCTAGCCCGTAAAGTCCCTCCAGACAAGAAGCAGGATTAGTCCCAGGGCCTGGACCTAGCGACGAGTCAACAAACGGAAGTCATGTTGCCCTAGTTATGGGGGAGAGTGTTGTGAGGGCTGTGAGCCAGGCCAGTCATTGCACAATCCGTCTTGAACACAGTGAGGCATTCCGTGGAGTCAAGGCATGCTGGGCGACTGACTCTACTGGGGGATGCCATCAGTGACTGGCACTTCCTAGGCCCATTGCACACAGTTAGGGTTGTGTATTCTCCTCCTCTTCCTTCTTCCTTTCCTACATCTTTGTCTTCTTCTTTTTTCATTTTTTGAGACAAGGTTTCTCTGTGTAGCCCTGGCTGTCCTAGACTGGCTTTGTAGGTTCAAGGTTGGCCTCAAACTCACAGAGGGCCACCTGCCTCTGCCTCCCAAGTTTTGGGATCAAAGGCATGAGCCACTGCACTGGTCTATGTATTGTTCTTTGTTTTTATTTATTTTGAACTAGATTTTTAGAAGATGAATTGGAAAAGCACTATATAAATATACTTTCAAAGTAGAATGAGGGCCTGGAGAGATGGCTCAGCAGTTAAGAGCACGGGCTGCTCTTCCAGAGGTCCAGGGATTAATTTCCAGTACCTACACGGTTGCTCATAACTGTCTTTTTAACTCCAGTTCTGGGGCATCTGGCCACCTTCTTTAGGCCTCTGTGAATATCAGACATAAACAAGGTGCACAGACATACATGGAGAAAAAAGATTCATAAAACAAGAAGAGTCCGTTTTGATTTAATACAAGTCAAACTCTAAATAAAAAATAAAATAAAATAAATAAAGATAATCCTGGCACTTGGGAGGCAGAGGCAAGTTGGTCTACATAGCAAGTTCTGGGTCAGTCAGGACTACAGAGTAAGACCCTGTCTTAAAATAAAAAATGAGCCAAATGGGGTAGACAATTAAAATTTTACTCCCAATCATACACTGCTTCATTCATTATCTTCCTCCACGGTACAAGATCTCAGCACTGAGAACCTCTTCAGAGCTGGGAATGTAGCTGAGTTGGTAGTATTTTCCTAGCAGGAATGAAGTCCTAGGTTCAACTTTCAGCACTACATAAAACCAGGCATAATGGCCATCCTCAGCCACATAATGAATTTGAGGCAAGCGCAGGCTATGGGAGATAATCCCCCCTTCCCAATAATAATTTCTTTTTTCAAAGGTTAGATATTTTGTGATGATCCAAAGGTTCTTATGAAATTAATGCATCTGTAGGCGACAGTGATCACTGGTGATCTGGAAGTGAGGAGTATACTTCATTGGTTTTAAGAATCGGAGAACTGACTAGTCTTGTGTGTTCTGAATGATGTTAAGTATTAAGACAGTGTGGGGCACTAGGCCTTGAACTTCTCCCACACTACCTAGACAAGGCAGGTGTGAAGAAAGAACAGTCGAAGAAAGATCCAAGGAGTCACAGGCGGCCACAACTTGGGTAGATATTGTTAAGCTATTTCAGTAAGTGGCAATAAACTGTCAGGCTGGCTCACAGGACAATAACTGATTGAGATGCAGCAATTATTCGGTGGGTGGATGCTCACCGAAGCCTTCGCAAATGTTCTGTGGTTATTCTGCTACCTCACATTTGGGGGAGGAGGAGTCATGGAGAAGGTAGGAGACCCAAAGTATCCTCATGCAATGACCAAGTAGAGGGTGCTCTGTAGAGCCACTGTGTGACCGGCATCATTCAGTCCAGAGGAGGAATGGGTACAAAGAGGCTTAGTGATTCAGGCCCTCAGCACAGTAAGTTCACTTCGCTTAGGTTCTCAAGGGCCAGTGGTCCTCCAGGGGGTACGATAGCCCATGGCCTTTCAAAAGCAAAGGATCGTTAGACCTAGGAGTTTCCCAAGTATCCCCGGAGTGTGGGCCTGTGACTACTATGTTCCAAGTGACCACTTGGGACTCTTTTCCCCCACTATGTGATGGACCAATTTCAGAGCTCCAAGCTCTATCCCTCTGTGTTCTCCTTCATGCAGATCTTACTAAGCAGTCTTTCCAGTTCTTTCTTATGGTCTCATTGCTCCCCAATGGGACTCAGATAGAAGTCCAAAGCTTGTGTGATCAGAGGATATTCAAATCAGTTTCCCTTCCCTAGTGTATAAGACTATCTTCCTGGATTAACGAGGGCTCTGTCTCCTGTCCTACAGCATGGGCTACTTCCCAGGAGACAAGGGCCTCTCACACAGCTGTCAGACATGCTCAGACATGTCAGAACTCAGCTCAAGTTCAGCCTAGGCTCTGGATTTGCCCTAATAATAACCAGCAAGTGTTCAGAAGTTTTGACCAAAAAATTCTAATGAATTGTTTCACAATGAAGGCCAAACAGCAGGCTCTGGGTGGAGACTAACAGGGAAAGATTCTGGTGAGTGAAAAAGGCTTTCTCACCCCCCCCCCACCCACTTTTCTTCCTTCTTTAGTTTCTTCCTTTATTTGTTTCTTCTTTTTAATAATTTAGAGAATGAGCCTGAGGTCTCATGTCTGCTAGATTCTGAGCTATATTTCTGCCCCACTGTGTTCTTTTCCTCTTTGCTTTTGACCGTGGGTCTCACTGAGTTGTCCAGGGTGGCTTTGAACCTACTCTGTAGCCCAGACAGTTCTGAACTTGTTCTCTTTCCCCCCATCAGCCTCCCACATGGCTAGGATTATGGATTTGAGCCACCAGGCCCAGCAGAGGATTTCTTCTTACATCAGTGTGATAAAAAGGCAAGTTATTGGTGTCTCCTTGGGTAAAATCTAGCATCTTCTTGCTACCAGAGCAAGTTCAGCCCTTGGGACTCCTGGAGTGAACTGACGTACTCCAGCTTTAAAATAGAATATTCCTGGTCCTTTCCCTCATTCAAGCCATGTAAATGTTCCATGGAGTTTTTTTCCACACACAATTTTTTTTTCTTAAGCCTTAAATCTTTACACCTGCAGGCAACAGAACTAATGAGCAGGCAGTAAACAGATATGAATGAGAAGGCCTGGAAAGTGTGCTGGCTTGTTGCTTTTTTAAAAGAATGCATGCTTGAGGTTTTATGCGACCAGTCCACAATGCAGGCATATTTTCTGTTAAAATTCTTCTTAGTTCACAGGACGGAAAGAAACAGACCACCTGTCTCAGGTGTTCCTCATGTTTTGGGAAGCACACGGTGACTTTTGGCTCTCTGTCACCCAGGAGTACACTTGAATGCTCTGTTGTAGGCTCGGGGTGGGGGACTGGCTTCCTCTCCCTCTCCTCCTCCCTCTGGTGTTTGCACCATGGCCCGGACTGACATCCCACCTCTGCCAGGCTAAAGATAACCTCTCCGTCTGGGATATAGCCCACAGGCTAAATTTATTCTCAGGGTGAGTTAGGGCTACCCTGACCTGTGACCCTAGGCAAGCACTTGGCCACTCAGCAATAAAGCAATTCGAGAGCTCGAATGGAAGAAGAAGGGGGGATGAGAGATTCAGAAAGGTATTAATGGGAGGCTGCTAAGGAGGCTTCAGAGAAAAAGGGATACACCCGTGACACACTGCGATTTGAGAATAAGCCTTGTGAGCCTGAAGGATTTCACTGCTCCTAGCAAAGAGTTCTTTGCTGTCAGTTATAATGTTACTGTAATACAACCCCAGAAGGAAAAGCCCAGTGTTAATCAGGGCTCAAGAAGTCAGTGGACTGGATGTACAGAATGGGGTATTTAATTTTATGATGTGGCTATGGGTTACATGGGAGACTAATAAAAGAACTCCATAAAACGTGGCTTGCAGCAATGGGGTTATAGCTTCTGCCAGAGGGGCAGCTCAGCTCAGAAGTGGTTTCAGACCAGAGCTGTTCTCTGGCTGGTATGTGCTCCTGTGGTCAATCTGGCAGCTCAGACATGAGCTTAAACTATTGCAACCCTTCTGTACCCATCGTTAAGGAACCACTGTTCACAGCTTCCCCGAGAGCTGTTCTGCAGCCCTGGGTTGTCCCAGCCTTCACCCCAGACATGCTCAGGAACCAAGCAGCGAAAGCAGAGAGCCTTCAGACTCAGCCCTATACTATGTCTCTAATGCCATCTCCCCTTGAACAACCAGTGTATCTGCAGAATTTCTGTCGGCCCTTTAAATATCATCCATCCTGCAAGCATCCCTTCCTGGGGCTAGCTCTTCCAGATGCCTGTGGGACAGACCAGAGATATCTTGTGGACCAGAGTCCACAAGACTCCTGTACCAATCTCACAGCACCTGTAGGCTTCCCTGAGGAGAGCTGCAAGGACACACCCAGTCTTTCCCTTGAATCATACTTGGCAACCGTGAGGGGGAGTTTCAATAGCTCTCCCCCCCCCCCCCGAGATGACCTCAGAGCAGAGGAACACTTTGGAAGAAACAGATTATCTAATATTGCCCAACTGAGCTTGCCATACAGTTGGAATCAGAAAGATACTTGCGACACCCAGAGCTTTCTTTACAGTCAGCACAGACCTTTCAGTGTCCCTGCCCCAGGAAACTTCCAGGCCACACCCATTTGCCCTGGAGCATAGCTCCTTCAAAAGAAATCTGCCTCGTGAGCCAACAGGACCCAAAATCTCCTAAAGAACTTTGAGGCATGAGCCCTTCTGTTGAGCAGAAAGCTTCCCACATTACTTGAACTTCAGTTTCCAGTCTAGATGGAATTGTGAGTCCGAGGATGGCCGTAACACAGCAGAGCCATCTGTTAACACACGCTGTGTCATCAAGTCAGCAGATAGTGAATGTATCCAAGCAGCTCAGAGCCAGGCAACAGGCCTGGTGCTGGAGCCAGTACTGACAGGAAGTGATTCTGTTCTAGATGGTGGGCGGAGACTAGGGGCTCTGAGCTGATTACTGCCTCTGAACGGCATCTGTCCTGGGGACCCTGGGAGAGAGGCTGCTGGTCCTTTGCCTCAACAGCTAACTATCAGTCTATTGAGTCCACTGAGAAGATGGGGCCTCATTTCATAGCCTCTGGCATGGAAATGCCAAGCTTTGCTTACTCCCTCTGAAACTCCTATGAAAGTCAGTGTTTCGCTGAGTGAGCAACTGGACAGAATCATTATTTTGTTTCTCATCAGTAAGAAATATTAGATGATATACGAAAAAAAGAAAGATGTTATTTATTAATATAGCATCTAATGAGAGCAGTGTGGTATTTTATCCATGCAGACTTTTTGTTTTGTTTTGTTTTACTTAATATGCCTGTAGATGTAGGAGATTTATTTGTTTGTGTGTATATGTATGTGCATTCATGTGTGCATACTTACCTATACCAGAACGTGTATGTGGAAGTCAGAGGACAAGTTGTAGGAGTTGGTTCCTTTCCTTCTACTATGCAGGCCCGAGGTTTGAACTAACCTTGTCAGGCTTGGAGGCATAAACTTTTACTCACTGAGCCATCTTAATGGTCCATAAACATGATTTTAAAGTAAATCTAGGGAGCCCGGGATATTTCTTTAACACTTACAACTTTGAAGATTCCTCTCCGTAGCCCCAAAGATATCAGAGGAGAACAGCAATAAATGAGGAATCAGCCAGGCTTGGCAGATCAAGTGTGTCCTTTCTGTTAAAAGACAAATTGGGGGTTGTCTAGTGACACCGTAGGCTCAACTCTAGCCTGATTGTTGTCCTGATGGGAATGGTAGAGGCAGATCCTGTGAGGGTTTGTTAGACTTTTTGCTGACAAAATGCCTGACAGAAACTGAAGTAGACGAGATTTATTTTAGCTGCAGAGGTTTTGGTCCATCGCTCTGGGTCTGTAGGGTCTGAACCTGTGATGAGGCAGGGCATCATGGCAGTGTGCAGCAGAACTTGCTCACTCTGTGGTAGACAGGAAGCAAAGTGAGAGAATGGAATCGAGAACTAGGTATAACTGTGGAAGGCAGAGTTACTTCCTCCAGCTAGGTCCCAGCTCCCAAAACAGTTCTGGGGAACAAGCATTCAATTCGGGAGCCCAGGGGAGAGGAACATTTCATATATTACAGAAGGCCATCCCAACCATTCTATAAAGCAACCCCCGCTTTGATGGAGCCTGGACAGAGATGGCTGGAGCGAGGCTCTCTTCCTTGGGTACCAGTACCTGGAAGCCTTAGGGCTGGAGCTCGCTGTGGTGAGCCCTATGCTTGGTCCTTCACATTGATGCCCCCAGGGGAAAGGGCAGTCAGCATTTGTGCTGGACTACCCTCAGCAACTCAGCTGAGACGAAGACGCTTGAGGAGACAGTGGAGCTCCTCAGCCTGAGGCCTCCACCGGGACAGGAGGGGTCCTCTGTGCTACTGCACTTGAAGGCCCGTGAAGCAATTCCTTCTGTGGTGCTCTGAATGAGAATGGCCCCCATAGGCTCGAGTGTTTGAATGCTTGGTACCCAGTTGGTGGAACTATCTGGGAAGTATAAAGGTAAGGCCTTGTTGGAGGAGGTGTGTCATGGTAGACGATGTTAACATGCAGGCAATTCAGCAGGACTGCCTTCAGATTCTATCAATGCTAACATCATATCTGCCACCATTGCCAGGTACACCAGGTGTGTGGGGATGTAAGGCCCTCCAACCACCACAGCTCTCTCTCCCTCTCTTTGTTCTAGCTTCTCTCTGTTCCAGCTCCCTCTCTCTGTTCTAGGTACCCCCTTTCTCTCCCTCCCTGTCCCCTCTGTCTCTGCTCTTATAGTTCTTCCCGGCCCTCTATATCTTCCCCAGGCCCTCCTCTCCCTTCCTCCAATAAACTTCCTTATACCAGATTTGTTGAGTGGTGTCATTCCTCATGGGGTATACCTTGGAATGGGCCTGCCATGGTACCCCCTCAGTGCATCGTCATTATAGACAATAACAGATGATCTTCGATTTTTAAAAGACTCTCACCACCCTGAGTGTGCTCTCTGTCTCCCACTTATAGATCAAGATGTGAGCTTTCAGTGGTTCCTGCTGCCATGGACTCTTAACACTGAATCAAATGCTTTCTTTTACAAGTTGTCTGGATCTTAGGCTAGAGAGTTTTCTCAGTGGTTAAGGGCAAGGCGTTGCTGCAAAAGACACAGGTTTGATTCCCGGCACTCACATGGACGCTCGTGACCTTCACAGGCACCGAAGCAGTCATGTGTTGTATAGACACACATGCAGGCAAAACATTCTTAAATAATAAAAATAAATCTAAAAATTTTAAAGTTGTTTTGGTCACGGTGTTTTATCACAGGTGTAGAAAAGTGACTAAGACACCTTCCTATACTGGTAGGGCTGTTTTTGTTTTTGGTTTGTTTGTTTGTTTGCATTGTTTTTTGCTTATGGAATCCCAGGGGCTGAGCTGTAGAGCACTGTAATACATCTATGGGACTCATCAGGGCAAGAGAGAAGAGAAAAACCTAGAGAAAGCAATGCTACCAGGACATTATCAAAAATTATAAAAAAATTATCAAAAAATTTTAAAGGAGCCGAGCCCAGTGGTGGCACATCCCTTTAATCCCAACATGTGGGAGGCAGGGGTAGGTGGATCTCTGTAAGTTGAGGCCAGCCTGGTCTACAGAGCAAGCTCCAGGACAGCCAAAGAGAAACCCTGTTTTCCAAAAACCGAAACAAACAAAAACAGGGTCAAAAGGCATCCTAGAACTCAAAGACATCCTAAAATAAAACAAGGTGTTGGATGAGTTAAAAGAAGTGGCTTAGAAACCCAAATGCAAAAGTTTGCCAGTCATAGGAAATAAATGCAAAGAGAATGGTCAACAGATCAAAGCCCAGGAAACTGGATCTAGGGAACCGAAGATGGCATTATGAGTCTCAGAAGAAAGAGAAAAATGAACAGGTGACGAGGGAATGACTAAACAGAGGAGGGAAGATAATCTCTCTCTCTTAAAGACTGGAGCCAGATGTTTGTTTCTGTGTTTAGTACATACTTGCTGAGACAGAGCCTCATGCGATAGTCCAAGCTGAGCTGACCTTGAACTCACCATGTAGCCCTGGCTGACCTCCAAGCTTGCTCCTTCTGCCCTGGCTCCCTAGATACTGGAATCACCATGCCAGCTGGGCCTGAGACTTGAAAGGTTCATAGGATCCCCGAAGGTGATTGAACATTAGGTTTGAAATGAAGCTCATCCATCCTTCCATGCACCACAGAAAGATAACCACAAAGGGCAAGGAGACAGCTTGTATCACAATGCCTTCCCTCTCTCCCTCTCAAGAGTGGAGGCCAGAAGGGAATGCTGTTTGTAAAATAATAGAGCCAGCCAAAATTCCCTTTTCTGTGTGAGTGTGTGTGGGTGTTATTTCAAGTTGCCTTGAGTGGAAGTGGTGTTGCTGTCCTACCTCAGAATTCACCAGTTGACAAGGATATTGCCCCAGGGGAGGGAGCAGGCCTGGACTGAGACTTAAGGTAGTTCCTGGAGAGATTTGTAAGGGCTGTCAGCGATCAACACATAGCAGCTGCAGGGGGTGGAGCCTGATGCTCAGGGTCCTTCACAGTGTAAGACAATGGTCATGTGCAGGAAGGATGCTACGGTCTGGGAGATTCACAGCAGCTGTCTCTGGGTGGAGGTAAGAGAAGAGGTGATAGCTCTGATTTGTAAATTTTACTGATTTTTCATGGTATAAACAGTCCCATCATGACTGATCTCCAGGTGCCAGAGCACTGTATCTTCAGTGAACTTCTAAGTAGACTAAGTGTGTCACTATGTCTAAGTTGGCTTAAGAGGGTTGTGAGAACCAGACAGACTTGCACATCTCCATCGGCAGGAACACTGAGTTTCTTCTATCCAGCCTCAGGTTCTTTTCCCCTCCCCCACTGAGTGCAGTTCCTTCAAGTAGCACTCCTTCCTGGAGGAACCGCAGACACTGTTCACTGCTGGTCTATCAGAACCAGAAGGCGCTTCATGCTTTGTAGCTGGGGGGACCAGTGAACAGCCAGCTTTCTTCAAGAGGCCAGCAGGAAACAGTCTTCGCTTGAGGGACCTGTTGTCTCTGGTGCAAAGACAGACCTCTGCCCCAGGTTATGTCTCTTCAGACTCCTTCTGTATCTGATACTGTTGAATCCTGATGCCCAGATAAGGTTAATTATAGTTATTTCAAAGGGCCCAAGGGAAGAAATTGATGGACTCCAGGCTTTTGAACCAGCAGGCTAGGAGGGAAATAGACCTGAGGGTGCTTATGAAGAAACCCTGCTCCACAAGGCTTTCTTCTTTTTAAGCAAGGTGGGTTGGTGTGTTTGTTTCTTTGGTTTTTTTTTTTCCTAAGAAAGAAGCAAAAGAAAGGAAGGAAGGAAGGAAGGAAGGAAGGAAGGAAGGAAGGAAGGAAGGAAGGAAGAAAGAGAGGAGAAACATAGATTAAAAACCAAAAGCAAAACCCAAACCCAATTCTAGTAACAAACTCCTTTCAATGTCAGTGTCCCACCTCACACCCATCAGCACACACCCAGGAAGGAGGCAAGCTTCCTTCCTCCTGCCTCCGAGCAGATAATCAAGAGTGTATGAGTGCAGCAGGCTAGAACCTTGACACGGTAAAGAAATGCACCATCCTTTGGCCTCCTGGCAAGCTCAGCCCTGGAGTGCAGATGTGGAACCTAGGAATCCTCAGGTCACCAGCACGGAGCACAGAGCACAGAGCAACCTGTCTTGGAAGTCTCTGTATGCTCCCCCAGCTTGCTAACATAGACACTGAAGCACTAGCTTCCAGATACATTTTCTCCTGGTTTCATGTAGGAGAAAACAAGCAACAGGACAGGACCTACCACAGAGGGCCTCTGAAAGACTAACTAGCAATGTATCAAAGCAGATATTAAGACTCACAACCAAGCCATCACCAGAGTGCAGGGAATCATATGAAAAAAGGGGGAGTTAGTAAGACTTGGCGAGGACAAGAGCTCCACAAAGATCAAATAGATCAGGGCACAGGGGTCTTCTATGACACTGTTTCTCCACCCCAGGACCATGTATGGATACAGACTATAACCCCTGCTATAACTATAACCATGGGATGTGGCCCATGGTAGCTCAGTACCCAACTGGGTACCCTAGTAAGGGGAAAAGGGACTATTTCTGTTATGAACTCAATGGCTGGCTTGTCAACCATCCCTCCACCCTCCCGAGAGAGGAACAGCCTAACTAGATCCCAGAAGAGGACATTGCAGCCATTCCTGAAGAGACATGATAAGCTAGGGTCAGATAGAAGGCGGGGAGGTCCTCCCCTATCAGTGGACTTGGAGGGGGGCAGGGAGAAGATGAGGGAGGGGGAGAGTGGGAGGGAATGAGGGAGGGGGCTATGGCAGGGATACAAAGTATATAACCTGTGATTAATATACAAATAAATAAATTACTTAAAAAATAAGTGCATTCGATTTCTTGGTCAGCATTATGAATTTCTGTGACTCTGTGCTTGTCTGGAATCCTAATTTCAGTTAAAACAAAAACAAAAAAACACCCGGTGTCTGACCTTTTAACTACCTATTTTGTAGTTAGTTAGGGTTGGCTGTTTCTGGTTTTGATATTCTGCCTCCACCAGGGCTTACTGAGGTTTGGAACTTGAACCGAGGGTCTTGTGTGTGGTGATCCTGCTTTCTCCCCGTGAGCTATAACACAATATAAGACTACATGAGAGCTGTTCTGTTTCAATGTGCTTCTGTGTGTTTCTATATTGATTCGGTCATTGGGACAGTTCCCCACCCCCCCAAGGGAAAGTTCTTGATTTATTGAATTTAACAAAACTTACTTTTTTAAAAAGTCAGAATGTAAGACCCCTCCCTTCTCCCCCCCCCAATTATTACTGAATAGCACATTTCTTCTTGTGGTATTTATTAAAGTAACACTTTATTGACTTGCCTTTAGTGACCAGAAAAGCTAGAGAAGAATTCAGCGTCCAGATTTTCTCACCCTGGTTTCATAGCAATTACCTTTCACTCTCAATGTTTCTCATTCACAATTTTATGACCATTTTTTTAAAGGTTTGTTTTTATAATTTTTAATTGTGTGTGTGTGTGTGTGAGTATGTGTGTCTCTGTGTGTGTACTTGTGTACATGTGCTTGGTTCTGCGGGAGTCATCTCTTGTCCTGACCAAGGTCACCATCACTACTGTAAGACAGGGGTCAAGATAGCTAACAGACACACTCCGCACACCTTTCTCCTGTCATGGGAGGCCATCTCCTTTGTAATGTGGTCTTCTTACTCTCTGTAGCCTCACCTCTCCTTACCTCCTGCCAACACTGAGATCCTAACAGCACAACTAGTTTTATATCTCTGCAGACCATGTCCAGCCCCCCAGATATCATTTAGATGTGTTCCTCCTTGTATATATGGATACATCATCACTGCGCACTCAGTTTACCAATAGTGGATTAGGTTGCTGTTCACTACTGTTACAGAAACTCCTGTGATGAGGACTTTTATGTTTGGGTCTACACGCCTGTTATTTCCCTTTGATGTATTCACAGAATTGAAATTAGTATCAAAAGGGTGTGGAGATGCTATAATTATTGGCTAGTATTGCCAAATTGCCTTCAGAAAGCTTTATCCTTTCAAGCCCCAAGAGTAGAGAAGAATACCTAATTTGCTTTTATATATGTTCTTACTCACTAATAAATAATTGTATATGAATAAGAGACTTTTACTTATTTTTATCTATATTATATATTTGGATTTTTTCCATGCAGAAAATGTGCTAATATTTTTCTCACCAGCATGCCACAGATAAACCAGCAAAGGGCTTGAGAATCATTTAAAGACAAACTTGATTGCCCTTTTTTTTTATATACATCACACAGTCGCTGGCATTTTTCTGATGCTCCCTCAGAAGAGTGGCCCCACATATAAAACTGAGCCTTTTCACACAGAGCTGTAGTGATGTTGGGCCCTGGTTGTTTTGTGTTGCTGTAACCAGAAACAACTGAAGGCAAGAAAGATTTGTTTGGACTCATGGTTTCAAAGGGATTCAGCCTGTTGTAATGGTGCGGGTATGGTGGGGTCATGATGGTAGGAGCGTGAGGTGTGGCTTATTCACAGGCCAGCTGTGGTGGTTTGAAGAATGTCCCCGGTTGGCTCATTTATTTGAACACTTAGTCAGTAGTTGGTGGCACAGTTTGAGGAGGTTCAGGGGGCGTGGCATTGTTGGGAGAAGTATGTCACAGGAGGCAGGCTTTGAGAGTTTAAAGACTCCAGCCATTTCCAGATTGCTCTCTCTGCTCTCAGCTTCGTGTTCCTGCTGCCATGACGGCTACTTGTTGCCACGCCTCCATTTTGCCACCATGAACTTTTATCCCTCTAGAACCATAAACCAAAATAAACTCTTCCTTTAGTTGCCTTTGGTCATGGTGTTTTATCACAGCTGCCAAAAAAAAAAAAAAAAAAGTGACTAAGACGGTGGTGGCCCGTGAAACAGAGAACACAGGCCTAGAACCAAGGTTAACTTTCAAAGGCTAACTACAACCGGCTGGGCTCCAACTCCTAGTGGCTCCACATCCCTTTAAAAAAGAGGTTTACAGGGCTGGAGAGATGCCTTCCTGGTTAAGAACACTGACTGCTCTTCCAAAGGACTGGGTTCAATTCCCGGCACTCACATGGCAGCTCATACCTGTCTGTAACTCCAGTTCCAGTGGATCTGATTCCCTCACACAGGCATATGTGCAGGCAAAACACCAATGTACATAAAATACAAATAAATAAATAAATTTTTTCAAGAGGTTCACAGGTTGTGGGCCAAGTATAAAAAACATAAGCCCGTGGGTATGTTTCAGATTCAAACCATAACAGGTAGGGGGAAGACACAAGGGCGCTGTGTTCTTTCACACGCTTGCTTCCCGTTAAGTAGGTCCTTTGGCCTGAAGTGGATTCACAGCTGCATCGGGAAGCACGAGACTTAATTTTGTCACGGTCTGTGCTCATGCAGGCAGTGAGAGAATCTCTGCAGCCCAGTGCAGCTCAGCCACTGCCAGCCCAGGGATAGAAGTGTCTCCTGCTTTCCTCTCCCCCTTTCCTCTTTATTTTTTTGTACTATCCCAAGATGTCAAGAATCATTTGGCTCATTAGATTTGCTGTGTTTTCCCAGAAGCCTCTGTTTTATGCATCTTCTTTGGTGAACACAGATTTCTGAGGGCACTCAAAGAACAAAATTGGAGTTTGAAATCCCTTCCTGAGACGCATCACAAGCTATGCCCTTCAGCCTTTTGAGACAATGGACTCCTACAACTCACCTCAGGTGGGTGTCAGCCTTGTCCTGATTTTATAAAGTTTGCTTTGTATGTCTGTGACGTAGACAAGCTTGCAAGGCACCGTCACCAAAGCTCAGGCCCAGTTCCACTGGAGCTCACGTGCATCCCCCAGCCAATACCGCTCGGCTAACCTAGCTGTAGTCCTGTGATTAGAAAGCTGCCGTTCGAGCCTTTAATCATAGATGACCAGAAAGCTTGCCCCAAAATCCATTGCAGGTGTTCAGGGGGGCAGGGCACAAGTGTAACATTTGTCAGAACATTGTGAAGCTGTGAGGGTCAGCCAGGTGAGGAATGAGGGAAAAATCTTTCATGGAGGCAAGGCAGCCCTCCTGGGTAAAACAACAACGGGGGGGAAATTGAACCATTGGCACAGAAAAACTAAAGAAGCTTCATGATGATAGGTGTTAGGGTGGTACATTTCCTTCCTCAAAGACTAAACTTAGGAACTCCATGTGTTGTCTGTATCAAATATTGCAAAAAGCTAGTCTAGATATGGTGGTGCACGCCTTTAATCTATGAGTTTGAAACCAGCCTGTTCTACACTGAGAGCTCTAGGCCTCTGAGAACTGCATAGTGAGAAGTTGTCTTTAAAAAGGCTACAGCACAGGAAGAGTGGGATGGGGAGGGAGGGCAGGAGGCTTAATTTTGACAACTTGACACAATCTAGACTCACCCATCGTACTAGTTATTTCTCTGTCGCTGTGACAAAGCACCGTGACAGAAACAATTTATAGAAGAAAAGTGTCTTTTGAGCTCACAGTTCCAGAGGGAGAATCCATAACGTGGCAGAAGAAAGGGTAAACATGGCAGGATGCAGCTAGAGCAATCAACAGAGATCACATCTTCAACCACAGACAAGAAGCTCAGAGAGCAAACAGGAAGAAGAGGGAGGACATGCACTCTCAAAGCCCATTCCAGTGACCAACTTCCTCCAAGGATGCTGCACCATCTCCCTAAACAGCACCATCAGCTGGGGACCGAGAGTTCAAACACCTGTGCTTATGGGGTCATTCTTATCCAAACCACCGCAACTGGGGAGAGAGACTCAATGAGGAGTTATGTAGATCAGGTTAGGCTGCGGGCATGTCTGGGGGGGATTATCTTGATTGTGTTAGTTAAGATGGGGAGGAGATCTGCCCAAGGTGGGTGGCACCATTCCCTAGCTTTGGACCCCAGGCTGTATAAGAATTCAGAAAGTGAGCGTGCATGAAGCCATTCTTTCTATGCTCTTGACCATGGGCATGGCTAGCTGCTTTACCAGTTTCAGATGCCTTGACTTCCCCTTGATGGTGGATCAGAACCTGGAATCGTGAGCTAAAAGAAATCATTTCTCCTATCAGGGTATTTTATCAGAGCACCTGGCAACAAACCTGGGACAGCGGGGTTGCATGAGCTTCTACTGAGGCACAACCATGAGGACCAAGGGTGGAGGGGGCTGAGCTTCAGGCATGATAAGGTCTGAGCCCCTCTCACAAGGTGCACGGGAAAATTGTTCCTGGTGAATTTACTGTGTGACAAGAACTAGTGCTTGTAAGAATTGGGATACTGGTGATGAGTCGGAGTGCTTTCTGGGCCAAAGGAGCAGGTTTTTCCCAGGCAGTCCCTGCTGCATGGTTTGGTTCATAGCACAGTGGAGGGTTCCTTTTCTGTCATAATCCAGAGGCATGCATGCAAGTCTGCTACACAATGTGTGCAGTGCACTTAGACATGTTCCCTTCTGGCTCCTGTCTCGAAATTGATTTCTCAATCCTTTATTGGGTCACGGCTTACTGAGTAGAAACTCCCCATTCTGAGTTGCATTATATGCTGATAAAAGAGCACACCCATAGGTGTTATCACCTGAATTGCACGAAAGTTATATATAGAAATTTTTCCAAGGAGAATTGATTTTTAAAAAGTGGATGTTCCGCATATGATTAAAAATAACCAACCAACCAACGCATCCACCCATCCACCAATCAACAACCACAAAGACCTGCTTAGGACTGGAGAGATGGCTTGGATCCTCACACAACTAGAGGATCCAAGTTTGATTCCCCGCTTGCATCATCTGCAACTCCAGCGCCAGTGGAGTCAATGCCCTCTTCTGGCATTTGTAGATACTGCACTCACATGTACAAACCTTTACACAGACTCACACACAAATATATAAGTAAAACTAAAAAAAAAAAAAAAGTAAAATAATTGACATTTGAATTCTGGTTAACCTCCATCCTTTCAGACTACAAAAGGATGCCAGTGCATTTGAAATTATCCAGAATGAGGGCTGTAAGGCCAGAGATGCTCCACTCCTGTGTGGAATACGTGCAAAAGTTTCTAGATGACCACCTTTGAGCTCAGTCTTGCTTTTGCTTAAGATAGGGCATCATTGCTAGCCAGCTTCCCAGGACCCCTTGGCTGGGCACACAAAGAAAACTCGGCCTTTCTTGTTTAGGCCGCTGCTCCTTCCTATGTGATTGAATTTACAGAGGAACTGTTTGCCTTTGGCTGCACATCCTGAATCATAATCAGGATGCCGCTGGCACAAAACCTGTTCCCACCCTTGCCTGAAATAACTGAATAGGGAAGTAGGATCCTTCCCCTTTCCAAGTTAAAGAAAGAGACTCATAATTTATTGTGTTCTGGCAACACATCAAAAGTCACTTCATTCACTTACAGTAAAACCAGGGAGGGAGGGACAATGAATATGGAGAGAGGTAAAAACACCTCGTTAAAAGGAACAAATTGTTCAGTCAACACCAGAGTAGAGAGTGACATGTTTGTTAGCTGGAGTCCAGTGGCCTTCGGGGTGCCTCCCTTTCTGTGGGGTACTGAGAAGGTACAAAGCCACGTGCCCAGGTTTTTCAGCTCTTGAGTTTGACAAATACAGTTTAACTTCATGATGTAACTTGAGTATACTAGTCTTCTGTGGTTGCTACAATGTCCCCTATCTATTTATCTATCTGTCTGTCTGTCTACCCACCCCTTCATCATTCTGAAGGTCAGAAATCTGCAGTGAAGGTGTTAGTGGACCACATTCCTTCTAAAGGCTCTGGTGGGAAGCCTTCTCTGTCTCTTCCAGCTTCTGGTGGCTCCAGAAATTCTTTGGGTTATTGGGATGGATGCCACTCTAGCCTCTGCCAATGTCTTCTCCTTGAACATCTCCTCTGTGTATCTCTTGTCTTGACAGATACTCGTCACTGGATTTGATGCCACCTGGCAAACCAAGACAATTTTGACTGGAAAGACTTAATTTCATCTCCGGTGACCACATCCATGTCCAGAGGGAAGATGCAAGGTAATAAAGGAAGGTTCTTCTTCTCAAGTGACTCTGTCCAGTAAGAGAGTCAAACAGTTAAATAGCAATGTCAATACAGCACCCAGAGCTGAAGAGATGTCTCAGTGGTTAAGAACACTTACTACAGATGATCTGAATTTGGGTTCCAGCACCCATGCCTGGAATCTCACAATTGTTTGTAGTGCTATCTCCAGGAAGAGCTGATGTCCTGGCTTCTATAGGCACCTGCACTTGTATGCACATACAATCCCTGCCCCCACCCCATGCATACACATCATTTAATATATTAAAGATTATGTTGGTTTGAATGAGAAAGGCCCCATAGGCCTCTACATTTGAATACTTGGTTTTCAGTTGGTTGGAACTATTTGGGAAGGATTAGGAGAGATGGCCTTATTGGAGAAGGTATGTCACTGGGGACAGGCTTGAGTTTTCAAAAGACTCAGTGTCATTCCCAGGATGCTCTCTGTTTTCTGTTTATGGATCAGGGTGTACACTCTCAGCTACTGTGCCAGGGCCATGTTTGCCTGCTTGCTGCCCTGCTCCCTATTATGATGGCCATGCACTCTCACCCTCTGAAGTTGTAAGCCACAATACATTCTTTCTTCTAAAGGTTGTCATGTAACAGCAATAGAAAAGTTAATATGACAAAATAAAATATTTTAAAACTACGTATTTTAAATGAGAAGAATCCTATAGAATTCTATATCTGAGATTATCTTCAAAGATTTTATATTGGGAGTTGATATGAGGACTGTAGTAGGGCAGAGATAGGGTGTGTGAGTTTCGCCATGAAATGCTGTGATTTCCTGGTACCTAAAAATCAGCCTTGGGAGCTAGAAGGGTGGAGCACAAGTTCAGTCTGAGTAGGGAGGACTGATACAGGCCCAGCCAGATCTATGGTTGAGTTCAACCACGTCGGTTATCTTGAGGTTTCAGGGACTTAGCAGTGAAAGGAAAGAGAAACAGCTATAGATGGTTGTGATCTAGGATTCCATGAAGGAGGTCGTTGGCTTCCTTTGCTGTTGAGACTGGGAAAAAGGACCATTTGTGTCGGCTCTAGAATCCAGTGGTATGTGTCTGCCACCCTTCCCTGCATGGACACATAGGTCAAAGCAGCTGCTTAGCAAGGTCTCCACCAAGAAAAACTCTTTGGCTTTGAATCAATGTTCTGTCTGATCTTCAGTGTGTTAGGGAAGATAGCCAATGCCCGGGTGCCCGACAGAGAGAAAAGACAAAGACTTTTACTTAATTCTGGTTTTGTGGAACATCATTTGCACTTCTTCGTACTCTTCTAGGACCTTTCTTTTTTTTTTTTTTTTTTTTTTATTGATGTTTGTTGTGCCACAAAGGTCCTCAGCCACAGATATAATGGAATTATTGTTGATACTCCTGAATGCCACTGGCTTGTTGTTTGAAAGAAAAATGCTTTTATTTTTAGAAGCACATACTAAAGTATTTATAGGTGGTTTACTAATGTCTTCAATATTTAAATGTTTCAGCAAATGTATAATAGATAAACCTAAAATAGAAATATAAAGAATCACTGGGTGGGTATGCTGAGGTAACACTTTTAATCCTAGTACTCAGGAGATTAAGGGAAAAGGATTTTGAGTATGAAGTTAACCTGGGCAACAGAGCAAGACCCTATCTCAAATTATATAAACAACAAATAAAGAAAAAAAAGGAAAGGAGTAAGGAATTACTAAGTCAGGTAAGAGTTGATAAGATGTTGCTAATAATATCCATTGTTCTATGCTTCTCTGGGATTGAAATGCTTCATTGTAAAACTTGAAAGTGGAGGAGAAAAATTCTTGAAGTAGAGTTAAGTATGTTTCTTGGAATTACCATGAGGTAATTCCTGGGGACCAGGAAGCACTGAACTTTATTTCTTAATTTTTGTCTATTACTTTTCTTTTTCTTTTCTTTGGAGGAAAGGTTTGTAACTTTCCTTAGCTCCCTTCCTCAAGGTTAAACATCAGTGCCCAAAAGGAGAGATAATTTTTTTATGCTTTATATTGTTTGTAAATGTATACAAGCAGGTATCTATCACAAATAATTTGTTACAAAATTTGGACTATGAGTATAACTTATTCTGTTTATTAATTTCTTAACTCTCTTTCTTCTTCTTCTTCTCCTCCTCCTTCTTCTTCCTCTTCTTTTCAAGACAGAGTTTCTCTATATAGCCCTGGCTATCCTGGTACTCATTCTGTAGACCACGCTGACTTTGAACTTACAGAGACACACCTGCCTCTGACTGCTGTGATAAAAGCTGTGTGCCCCCACTGCCCAGCAATTTATTTTTATTTTTTAAAATTAGTACCTTCATTATTTTAGTTTAATTAAAATTATTAGACTCTTACATAGGATTAAATTAGTGGGTATTAACGTTAACAAATTTTCTTTCCCTGGTACTACTTTTAAACTAAAATATTTTTTATTTATTTCTAGATTATTAATTTTGCATGGATCATCATATATAATTTTTAAAATATGAAAATGTGGGAGAGATGGCTCAGTGATGAGAATGCTTCCTACTCTTGCAGAAGAAAGACCCAAAACCAGTTATGTTCCTTGTACCCAATTCAGACAGATTCCTTGAACCTCCTGTAACTCAGCTCTGAAGGACTTGAGTCCTTCTTCTTTTGGGGAATACCACATACACACACACACACGCTAATAATGATAATATCTAATTAATAAATCTTCAAATGCATGAAGAAGGAAGGAAGCCACCATTAACCCATTAAGCCAACATTAACTCTCAGAGGGAGTCACTGTTAATTAAACCGTCCCCTGTCCCTCAAGGTTTCATTTTGCCAGTTAGCTGTGGATGAAAATGAGTTTTAAAGACTTACCTGCATTCCACATATCTACATACTTTTTTTTTCATGAATCTCTAAATAATATAACAGAGCAGATGTTTATATAGCATTTTGATTGTGTCAGGCATTTAAAGACAATTTAAAATAATGTGTGTTGAGCCTGGAGAAATGGCTCAGTGGTTAAAATTATTGCTGTTCCATCCTCAGAACTGGAACTCCAGCTCTAGAAGATCTCTTTTGGCCTCTACAGACACCTTCAGTTATGTGCACATCAAGATGTAAACTTAAGAAAAAATAGTGATAAGTGAAGATAGGCCTAGATTATATGCAAATTAGCCAGTTATTTTGTTGTCTGTGAGATGGGGGCTCATAAATTCATTCCCCTCATATACTGTATGTTCTGATGTTTTTCTTTAAAGATCTTTTTTTAAAAGGATACCTTTTATTATTTTAAATTATGTGTAAGTGTGTGTCCCTGTGCATATGTAGGAGCCTAGAGAGTTTAGAAGTATAGAATCCCCAGGAACTGGAGTTACTGGCATCTATGATCTGCCCCATGTGGATGCTAGGAATATAATTAGGGTCTTCTTACCTGCTGATCTGTATCCCCAGCCCCTGATAAGCTCCTTTATCTTGACATGGATACAACTGTATGTCATACATTTGAATAAGACTAATATACAAATTCGTTTTATGTAAAAATATTCAAACTTAAAAGAATTTTAATTGTTTATGTTTTAGTGAAGATGGGGACATCTTTCTCCTGAAATCCCTTTTCTCTGCATATTTAGTAGCCTGAGTTATATATTCAAGGTCATTGCCTACCGTTACATGTATTGGACTCCAATGAGTTGTGTCAAGAACAAAACAAAAAACTTCAGTTTCTTAAAGGTAATAAGTTAGTTCTTTATTGTTGTCTCTTTCTTTGTTTTTGTTGTTGTTGTTCCCAAAGGGAACTAGGACAATAGTTCTAAATTTAGCTGAGTAAGGTGGAAGAAACCAAAACAACACAAACAAATAAATTTCCCCTTCCTCTGTATATGGCTTATCCTTATAACTGATACGTGATCAGATAGAATAGTGCAAACAGTGAGTGTTATGGCTGCCTACAGAAGCTAGGAGCCTGCCAGGCCTTTGGATCCCTAGAGTCATTAGGGGAGCAGAGGAGCCCCAAGAGGAAAAGTAAATAGAGCTTCAGGAGGTATGGTGTTTGCCTCCCTCTGGCTTTCAACACTTGGTAAAGACCTAATCATGTTTTTTTAAATTTAAACCAGAGTAATTTGTTTACTTGCATTAACACGGTAAGGCCCCAACAGAGCGTCTTGCACCTGATAAGCATGAAACATCTAATTCACCCAGTCCTAGGTGAGTAACTGTCTAGGAAGGCATTTGTTCTGCCCAGTAAATAAAACCATGGTGGTCTGAATCCAAGCACTCCTGTTCAGGGCCTTGAGTTTGCTTCTAATTAGCATTCAGATCTTAGCAAACTTGCTTAACAGCTCTGAAGCCAGTTTCTTATTTGTAAAATAGAATCATAATAGTTTCCATCTTACTGAGAAATGGAAAGAGTTAGGTAGACATATTCTCCGTAATGATGGCTGCTCTCCACCAAGGGCTTACTTCATTCAGAACACTGCTTTCAGGGCTTTAGGTGAGGCCACATGTATTAGTCAGTTTCTTGTCACTGAGCACAGCAGTTTCCATCCAGGGTTGGCCAGACTACCTGCTTTGAGCCTGAGGTGAAACAGTATACCGTGGAGGCCAGTGCGTAAGCACCACCGTAGTCAGGAATCTGGAGGCAAGATACATCCTTCAAAGCCACACCTGCTGGGACCCTCTTCTCCAAATAACCCCCATTCTCCACAGTTCTATTATTTCTTATAATCTGTTCAATTTTTGAATCAATCAACAGATTAATCCATTGATAAAGGCAAAACTCTCTCAATCCAGTAACTCCTAGAAGCTCTATCTCTGAGAACTGCTTTCACAGGGACCAAGACCTCAGTACCTGTGCTTTGGTGGTGGGAGGCAGGTTGAAGGCAGTGGGTGTGGGGAGAGTAGCAAAGGTGGAAATGGTAGTAGTTGTGTGTGTGTGTGTGTGTGTGTGTACCTGTATTCGTTACTGTTCTTGTTGCTGTGACACGAAGCAGTGGAAGGAGGGATTTATCTGGGCTTAGGACTTATGGCTACAGCCCATCCTGGTGGGGAAGGCAAGGCTGATGTATGCTCACTTCTTGGAGGATCAGGAAGTAGAGGAAAGGGAATGTCTGCACTTGCCTGGCTTTTCGCTTACTCTGTTTTTGTGCAGTGTAGGATTCTGTCCCACAGCACAGTGCTACCTATATTACAGATAGGTTTTCTTCAGTTAAGTTACTCCTCTCTGGAAACACCCTTATATAGACATATACACAAAGCATTCTTTACTAATGAGCTTGGCATTTCTTTTAATCTATAAGGTTGATGATGAAGAGTAACCATTACACATCTATCTATTCCTTATCATGGTGTCATGATGACTTCTATTTATATTTGCTTTTTTTTTTTTTCCTGAGACAGGGTTTCTTTGTGTAGTCCTGAGTGTCTTGGAGCTCAATCTGTAGACCAGGCCTCGAATCACAGAGATCTGCCTGCTTCTGCCTCCCTAAGTGCTGGGATTAAAGGCATGCACCATGACCACCAGCATCACTTCTAAGTCGTATTGTTTGTGCTGGTTGGTTGTTTTTTGTTCCTAGCTCTGGGTTCCTGTCCTGAGTTCCTACCATAGTTTCCCTTGATAAAGGACCATGAACTGTAAGATGAAATAAACCTTTACCTCCCTAAGCCACATTTTGGTCATGTTTATCATAGCAACAAGGAAGCAAATTAGGGCAGCATTCAATCCCTAATCCTCACAGGCTCCCGGCCACACCATAATGCAAAAATACTTTCAGTCCAACCACAAAATTCCCCATGGTCTTTGGCAGTTTCAACACCATTAAAAGTAGAAAATCTCTTCTGACACTCAAGACAAACTCTTAGTTATGGTGCCTCTTTAAAAAAAAAAAAAGTTACGGGCAATATACAATCGTGCAGAGTAAATATTCCAAAAGGGAGAGAACTAGGAAAACAGTAAAGCAAGCCTGAGGGCCAATCGGGAAGGCACTATCCCTGCAGCTGTACATCCAGCCCCCAGGGTTTGTGATGATGTTGTCTGGGCTCCAGCAACCTTGGGCAGTCCTATCTCTCCAATTCTGTGCCTGTAGCACAGATGGTATTTCTTTTGGACTGGCTCTGAGGCAGGCAGGCATAGAAGATAGTTTATCTTGGAACCCCATTTGGTTTTCAGTTATACTTAGCACCTCCTTGTAATAATGCCCACACAAAGCCTGGTTCCTTCAACTGAGCATGCTATGTACACACACCCCTCCAAACAGTGTCTCTAATAACTTCAGAACCTCTGGAAACACCCCCCTCACACACACAAACACACACACACACACACACACACATCAGGCTACAGATATTCTCATCCCTGAGCATAATGTAAGTCTCTCTTCCCCTGGTTAATTTGTACAGTTTCCAAATTTGTACAGTTTCCAAGCTAAGGTATTCCCTGCATACCGTGTATTAGTTCTAGAAGGGCTGGTCTGGACTGAACTGGTTTTGGCTGCATGCACAGTAGGGCAAATTTACATCTTTTTGTAACCTTTTAGGGATAACACCCTATTTTTCATTTCATGCCTATACACAATTGCAAGTGCATATAATTTAAATCAGAGCATTATGGGAACAACATTCAAAGCAAAGAAAGTATTACATAACCTGATTTATCAATCAAAATATAAAATCCACCCAAACCAGACAACTTAGTAACCAACTTCTCTTGAACCCCATGTAAGGAAACCTTGAACAATAATTGAGGCCCTTGAGTTCTGTCACTTATATGGTCCACTGTCCATCTTGTCAGTGTATCCTCCTTTAATCCACAACACCTTTGATCCAGTAAGTTGGTTTTGCCTCTTTTGCAAATTTGTTAGCCTTTTTTTGTCAGTTCCCTGGATAAGTGACCAATAGTCTGGAAACACCCAGCTCAGAACTTGACCATGGATAGGTGTGTCCATTCAGTGTGTATAGATTTCCTTGGTGAATGTCCCATGTTTCTAGACACCACACTATATAATATAATATAACATAATATAATATATAACATGGTATACTATGTCTGTACTGCAACTTGGCCTCATGAACTCAGGAGATAACCCATAGAAGATCTGGCCCTGCTGCATGCTGCTTGGCTTCAGCAGCTTCCTGGAACCTTGGTGTAAGCCTCTTTGACCCCTTCATCTTTGCATTTTTGCATTTATGAAAATCAGTCATCCTATGAATGATACCACGTCCTTGCTGCCAGCTCAAGAAATCGTCTGCCCCCTTGGACCACGGCTGCAACAGCCTTTGCGTGTCTTCTTGGCTGAACATGGAAAACAGTGTCCCAGGTGGCTCTCATGTAGCATGACGCCCTTGGTGCTCTCTGTTCAATCTCCATTTTCAGATGAAAGTCTTTTTCAAAAGAGTTTGCGTTGTTGTACACTGTCCATGGATGGGGTCTCTCCCTGAAGGCGCCTTTCCAACCTTTCCTGCTTTCTCAGTGAAAACTCTCCAGTTTCTCTTTAGTAGCACTAAGTATAGATGCTCTTTTTCAAACCTACCTGTCTGCACCCTTCGGTGAGATGGCTCAGCGGGTAAAGGTACTGGCTGCTACCAACACTGAGGACCTGAGTTCAATCCCCAGAGAACTCAGAACAGAACTGACCTCTACAAGTTGCCCTGTGACTCCACACCAGAATACACACACACACACACACACACACACACCTCCTTACAAACCCACACACACGTTCACACTCCTTACCTCACCAAACTGCACATTGCTCGTCTTCCTCCTCTGAATTCTCACTGTAAATCTGACTAAATGCAATGGGTGGTAACAATGCCTTAGCTGAATGTTATACTGCCTTGAAATTTCCTCTGTCAAACAACTTAGTTTATTACTTTTTCAGGATACAAACCAGCCATATTCATATTACTTTGCTAGATGTAAAATGAATGACCTCTAGTCCAATTCCCTATAGAACCCTTATTCTTCTGAGAAACCTCACGATCCAGGCCTCCACTGCTTGCATTTCTCCTGGCATTCCAGTGTTCCACACTCCACTAGAGTGGTCCATTAATCTCTGCTTACGGCATTCTAGGGCTTTGCTAGCACAATGCTCTAAACTCTTTCACATCCTTCCTGTGAACTGGTTCTAATGGCTTAAGACCCACAGGGTCAGGTTTGTCATGGCAGTACCCCACACTCTGATAACAATGTTCTGTATTAATTACTTTGTTGTTGCTGTAACAAAATACCTGATAGGAAGTGAGTTATGGAAGGAAAGGGTTTTTTGGCTCATGGCTTAAGGGCGCAGACCATTTTGATGGGGAGGATATGTAGAAACATAAAGGCTGAATGCTCTCCTCTCAGTGGACCAGGAGACAGTGAAGGAGAAATGCCAGCATTTGCCTGGCCTTCTTTCTTTATTATTATTATTTTTCCTCTTTTTATTTAGTCCAAGGCCCAAACCTATGGGACGGTGCCACCCACATTAAACTAGGCCTTCTCCCGCTGGATACTCTCAGAGGCATGCTTGAGGATGTGCCTTCCTAATGCTCTTAATCCGATCAAGATGTTAGTGAGGGTCCATCATGCTATCAAAACCTGGACAGCACCATCTCATTGAATTTATCAAATCTGTGAGTTGGATACTAGCCTCCTCATGTCACAAGTACGAAAGCTGAGAGGTACAAGGGGCAAGGCAGCCAAGCCAGCCTCCCCACCCCCCTTGCTGGGTCTCTGCTTGAACTCAGCTTGCAGCCATTAGAAGACTCCAGCCTTCACACTGGAATGCGCTCAGCACCTGGGTTCAGGGTGAACCAGCCCCTTGCTGAGTTGCTGGCTGATTGCACCTGGTGCCACTCGTATCCGCATATTCTGTGCATAAGCTTCCACTGCACTAGCAGGTGGGGACACAAAGGGAAGAAACAGAAAGTAAAATGAGACAAGAGAGGAAGGAGGGAAGCAGGCAAGCCTAGGCAAGCTCAATGATGCAGAGTAATGTACCCAAGGTCAGGCAGCTATTAGATAAGAGAACAGGCCAGGCAGCAGGGGAGGGGGAGGGGGAGATGCTTGCCTTTAGTCCCAGCACTCAGGAGGCAGAAGCAGGCAGATCTCTGTGAGTTTGAGGCCAACCTGGTTTACTGAGTGAGTTCTATGGCAGCCAGGGCTACACAGAGAAACCCTGCCTCAAAAACAAACACACAAACAATTAATTACTTGGAGGACAAGCTTTCTGAACTGAGGAAGCTTGGTCCTCTCTGGAGTCTTCACTTTGCTCACTGTCTTTCCCTAGCAAGCTCTTCATTGAGTGTTTACATAACTCTAGGTATTGCCTGGTGAACGTACATTCAGAACTGTCCCTTCAGGTTGGAGGAGCACGGCACATATTCCCAGTATGGATGGGGGGAAGGGGGGAAGCTTGTTTAGAAAAGGGATGCATCTATGAACCTAGTGTTTAACTCTTTGAAAATAATAATGGCATTAAAGCTCACATTCTAATAACCTCACGGAGAAGGGCTTGGTCTGGTGAAGATTTCTGCTATTCACTGTTCCAATCAGCTGCTGAGATTGGGCTGCAGCCAGACTGTTGACTCCTCTCCCATATGCAAGAGGGCGAAGCATGAGGAATGGAGACCTGGACGGGCTTGCCGGCCGGGCACCCCGCCGAGTCACACCCAACCGGTGCGCGCTTGCCAGCTTCTGAGCTAAGCTATTGCCCTGAGAGTCTGGGCAGGGCAGGCGGCTCTGTGCTGATTCTTTTGTCTCCTGGGCAACAGCCTGGAGCAGGCTGTGGTCACCCGTGGGAATGCTCCTCCTGAGTCAGCAGGGCCTGGAGTGTCCCAGGGTGTGGCTGTCTGTTCTGTGGGGCCTCTTTATCTTGCAGGATGTCACGGTGCAGCGCCATCATGGGTTCAGGGCTAGAGCTGCAGGACAAGGGCTGGTTGGAAACCCCTGTTACTTGGTTGTTGAGTTATTCCTAAATCACTTGAGGCAGGGGGATTTTCCAACTTCGAGTGTGCTAATGTAGAGCATCAGACAGCAGCTGGAGGCTTTAGTTCTAGATCATCCCCCTCCTCTGGTTAGCTATATAAATGGGAATAATTCACATCCTCTTCTCTCAGCCTCAGTTTCCTCATCTAGATAATTAAATAACGCCAGGTCTGCTTATGTCACTAGATTATGTTGCGATTCAAATGAGATGCTGAGTGCAGAGCCTTCAATACGATGTTTGATGTTACACTGATGCAAGAAGCCTTTTTTTTTTTTAACTTAATGCTGTACACCAGGCTGGCCTGGAACTCAGAGATCTGCTTGCCTCTGCCTCTTGAAGGATGGGATTAAAGCCATGCAACATCACCTTCCCGCAGTTTCAGGAGCCACTTTCTTATGCAGCTACATCTTTCTAATTTCTCCAGACTGAGTACCTTTTTGAGGATTCGGGTCCATGGTTGAATTTTGAGATGCCAGTGGAATTCTTGAGAAGTAGGGGACTCTTAGGGATGGGCCAGGGGTTAGGCCAACATACTGCAGTTGGGGAACCTGCTTTTACCTCCAATTTAGGTGTTTGGTATCTGGGAAGTAATGCTTCCTCCTCAATGTCGTTCAGCCAGCCTTCCACAGAGTCCTGGGAAGGAAGCCTCCTTGCTCTGGAGATGAGGATTGCCCTCAGAATACAGATTCCCTTCGGAGAATGAAGAGCTGTACATACCGAGAACCAAAGACAAAGAAAGGTCCAGAGGAAGTTATATCTGAGCTCAGCCGGAGTCAGAATACAGAGGGAAGGAGAACAAAGAGAGGAACAACACAATTATTTCAGCTGGCTTTGGGGACAAGGAGACAGGGACAGTACCTTTCCACATGTCCAAGGGCGCTGCCCTTCCTCCTGTGCCCATGCAGACCCAGCTTTAGCTGTATTGTGATTATGTGGCAGCAGTATGAGTGACCCTGGCTCCAAAACTCCTGAACTCCATTCTGACCATAGACATCTCCTGGATCTTAGCCAGGAGAGCAACCGACTGCAACTCAGATCACAGAAGGTCACGGGAACAGGGATGTTTATTTGGAACATTAGACTCCTCTTCATATGCCTGAGGAGTCATTAATTCTGTAAGGACTCCGTGGCCCTCCCTGTTTTCACTTCTGCTCCCTGGGGGAACGTTTGGTTGAGTGAAAGGAAAGTTGTATCAAGATCTCTGAAGTGATGAGGCAGGAGCTGGCTAATCATATGGCAGGAACAGTGTGGAGTCTTCCTTGAGATATATGGAGTGAGCCTAGATCGCCAGGCCCTAGAGGACTTAATTTCACAGACTTAGCATTCTGTTTCCACCTAATATTCTCTTGACAGGTTTCCAGGGGTTCCTCAGTGAGTGATGAAGGCATTTTCAGGGCAGCCCTGCTGGCTCCAGCTCCACAGGAGTATGTCTTCGGGGCATGTCAGTTCCTCTCCCCTCTGGATTTGTTGGAGGGGAGGATGGTTCGTGAGCATTACTCTGTTTTCTGATGATCTCTACCCCTCCCCCTTTTTAATGTTTTCTATTTCTATTTTATTTTTAACTTGTTGCTCTTGGCACAAGAGTCTGTGTAGATTTGTTTGTGACAGTTAACTTCTACCTTGAGAAGTGTATGCTTTGGGTATATTCTTTATAAGGCCATACTCTTTTTTTTTTTTGGAGGGGATGGAAAAATGCACCAGAGGACTGTCACAGCACAGGCTCATTACTCAGCCTTGTGTCTGGAAGATGCTCTGTCTCCCTACCTCCTGAGTTTACACTCAAACCCTGTGGCATATATGCACTTTCTTGGACGCTATTCTTCCACCCACGGTCTCTTGCAGTTTTGTGCTTTTCATCATGGAGCTTCTCTCTTTACCTCCCAAATGCTACCTCTGCTTGGTTCCCCTGTACCCACATCAATCCTCACCTCTTTGATCTCTTTCCCTTAAAAAAAAAAATCTGTATTCCTAGCCAGGCACAGGCCTGTAATCTGAGCACTCAGGAGGCAGAGGCAGGAGTATCTCTGCAAGTTTGAGGCCAGACTGGTCTACAAAGTGAGTCTAGGACCGATAAGGCTACACAGAGAAACCCTGTCTCAAAAAGCAAAAACAAAACAAACAAACAAAAATCTGCATTCCTTGAGCTTCATGGAATTGGCTATCCCTTGCTTCCTGAAGAGACGTGTAACCCAAAACTACTAGTCATACATATTTAGTCCTTTGGGGAGAGGAGATGGCAGGGTAGTAAATTTCAGTGATCCTTTTGTTCTTCTATGATTTGTAAAGTCCTAAGTCTGTTTCTCTGTTTTGACTATTTTGATCATTGTTTTTCAGTCTCTAGCATAAAGATGTTTTCTTGGTGCTATTCTCTTCAAGCTTAAGATTTTGAGGCCTCAGACAACCTAGTCATGAATGTGATCCTATGGAATTCTGCGCTAACCCATAACTCCACAGCATCCAGACGGTGGCTATGTGACAGACATTAGCACAGCCACTGAGGACAAACAAATCGGTTGGACAACTTCCTGCCTTCAGGCTTTTTGAATCTCCTTATAGGTGAAGACATTCCACAACACCTGCAATGCTAAAAAAGGTCACATGGCCATCCAGCGGAGACTTTTGTTGAGTGTGGGTAGAGATGGGATAGTCATGCCTTCTCAGCTTGAACAGGTGACCCCTCTCGTGGGCATAACTGTCTGAGACTTTCAAAGGAGGACAGGATCAACTGTCTACGTGGAGAGATCTAGAAATACCTGGGAGATGGGCTTCTAGGTCGGCCCGTGGTGGATTATCTTGATAGGGTTAATTAAAGTGGAAAGCCTTGCCCACTGTGGGTGATGCCATTCCTTAGACTGGGTTGTTTGACTGTATTAAAAAGAAAAGAAAAGAAAAGTGAGCTGAGCCCAGGTATTCACCACTCTCTGCTTCCTGATGGTGGACGCGATGTGAGCAGCTGCCCCCGACTCCTGCGGCCTTGACTTATCTACCGTGATGGACTGAGACCTGGAACTGTGAGCCGGATTAAACCCTTTCTCCCTTAAGTTGCTTTCATCGAGGTACTTTATGATAGCAACAGGAAAGTTAGCGAACACACCCCTCCTGCCACAGCCCTCTCTTCACCAGAATGTATCCCCAGTTGTTTGGTGAAGCTCTGACTTCTGCAACTGTGTCTGCTAAGTCTGTTGGGCACTGTCATGAAGAGGCAATGGCTGTGTGGATGCTTCAGGCCCCTGGTGAGTGATGCGGAGGGTCTCTGTGCCCATCGGTTGAGTTGAGGTCAGGCTTCCCATTTCCTTCCTATGCAGTATACATTCTTCTCACGTGAGTCATGGATCAGTTGGGCTGGGGAAGCCAGCCCTGTGTTAACGTGAACTCGGAGGCTCCCTGCGCCTGGCGTGGGAAAGGCTTCAGACCTGCCTCTACAGGTCTTCTGCCTGTGCTTTGGCAGGTTCCTACATTACCTCACCCAAATGAACATCTGCTCCTTCCTCCTGAACAATGACTAAAGCTTCTCGTGTTCCACAGGCTTCCACCTGTGGGACGCCAAGGCCTGTGAGTCCAGCCCTCCACTCTAGACTCTGCCTCCAAAATAGTTAGCTGTGTCTGCCCAACAAAGATCTCGTGGGGTCAAATGCTTTTGAGAAAACTTGAGCTCACCGGTAAGAAACAGTTTAATTGACTTTTCATCATCTGTTTAAAAATTATTATTTTTTAGTTAGCATATAATATAATGCATTTCATGACATGTTCACACACACATGCTATTATGCTTTGCTCTTATCTATCTCTCTACTCCACTGCCCCCCCCTCCCTTGCTGGTCCCCCTCCGAATTCCAGTCTTCCCTGCTTTGGCGTAACTAGCATTTCCTTCCCCGCTCTTTTTCCTTTTAGCCCTCCTCCCCCTCATCTTTTCTGCTCTCAAATTTAGATGTAGACTCTTCATATGCTTCCCGCCGTCTTCAACTTGATAATATATAATGTGACTCTTCAAGCACGCCAGGAGTGTGACTTGCCCCATTCCTGTACCTATTTAATTAAGAAACTCCCTCAGGGCCCACCCCTTGTCACTGCAACTGCTCCTCTGCAGGCAAGAAGGCAGCTGAGCTCTGTGCAGAGGAGATTCTGAGAGCTGCTAACACAGGCTTCTTTGGCTTTGGAGGGAACCATACATAGGGGCAGCAGTGAACAGGTTAATCTGGAGCAGTGTCTGCCCATCTGGGCTCCCCCCCCCCAGCATAATTTTAACTGACACCCACACCCTTATCTCTGAAAAGTGTATTGATTCGGGGGTCCAAAGCCCAGCCACTTGGCATTTTGAAACCCAGAGAGCAGCACATTGTTAGATTTGTTGCTGCCCACAACCCAATCTGATGTCACCCGGTGACTCACCACATGCTTGCTCTCTGGCAATGATATTTGCCACTGGGCCCTGAATTCTTTCGCCCTTATTCAGCCACCAGGCTCACTCAGTCTGGTAACTGCCTCACCTTCATGACCATCATTATGCAAAGGGGAGGAGAGAACACCAGTGCCTCCCCCCTTCAGGAAATGCCATGCCTGTGACCCTGCAGAGTCCCAGCATTTCTGAGCCTCTAGGCCTGAGAACGTTGGGCTCTGCATTCACTAGTTGGCTGTTAAGCCTTCTCTGTCATCCTTACTCCGCTTTTATCCTGTTCCTGAAGCAGCCACTTTCCTGATACCAGGTGCTCTGTGGGGATCTGCGTTAAAACATGTCAGGAAGCTGTCCTTACTCAGGTGACTGAGAAAAATGGGAAGGAAGAATCCAAGGGTGGGGAATGGTATGGTCTGAGCTGGCGACAGATTGGAGGTTTGTGAGTTTTTATTGAGAAAAAAGAAATTAGACCAAAAATTGTTCAAGGTAAATGTTTTGTTTACTTTTTTTTGTTTCTTCCTGAGACAGGGTTTCTCCATGTAGCCCTGGCTGTCCTGGAACTCACCCTGTAAACCAGGCTCCCCTCAAACTCAGAGATGGGCCTGCCTGGGATTAAAGGCCTGTGCCACCACTGCCTGGCATTTCTTTTTTATTTTTATTTTTATTTTGATGCTTCTGTAGACCAACCATAGCTGTTTGAAATCCAAAATGCAGATGCTTATCTTTGTAGACTTTAGGACTGTTTATAGAAGAAATGTGTTCCCCTTCACTTGTCAGAAGCAAATAATGAACAGTATCTTTAATACTTGCAAAAAAACACAAAAAACTAAAAAAAAAAAAAAAACTAAAAAAACAAAGCCACCCCTCCCCAAACAAACAAACAAAAGCCTCACCTTATCAGTTGGAAACAGAAGGAGGAAGGTGGCCCAGCGGTGGGGGGTTGGACATCTATTTTGTTAGGGACAGTTTCAGGTGCACATCCTAGGCTCTGACCTTACCTGAATCAGACAGTAGGGTTCCCACAGCTTTTTTTGTGGATATTTTAATGGTCATACACATCTGGGACAGACCCTTAAATCTGTATCTTTCTTGGAATTAAAACAAAACAAAAAACAAACAAACAAAAAACAAGCTTTTTCCTTCTAAGAATTGCCTTTGACAAATTACTCAGATTATAGATTTTATAAAGTAACTGTTCCTTTGAACAGCCATTTTGCTTTTTTTTTTTTTTTTTTTTTTTAGCTTCTTCTGTCCCCAACCCCACTGTAGAACTTGCTTGATCATCTTCTGAGCATGTTGAGGAAATACATACTTTTTTTTTTCCTTAGCTCCTTTGTTATTTCAGTTATCTGGTACTAACACCATGCTTCTTCGTTCACTTATTTGTGTGTTAGTGGTAGAATCGAATGGTCTTTAAACAGCCTTTAGCTTGTTCATATGTTGGAATCTTTATGATTTCTCTCATCAAACCAACTTACAATAAACATCTAATCAACCCAACAAAAGCTGCCCAAAGCATATTGGTAACTTTCAGTGTTGCTCTGACTGTTGTGAGGTAACTAGGGGCTCACTCTTCCAGTTTCTGGCTTAGAGAATTTATCTAAGCATAGAAATGTGCGTCAATATTTTGTTTCAAAATGCAGTTTTAAAGGATGCTGGAGCCTCTTTTAAACAAGTGAAAGGGAAAGCATTTCTTCTGTAATATATATAGATAATGAATGGAAACGCTTGAAGCATTTCTTCACATCGACATTAAAATCAAGCCTTGGTTCTGCAAGCTTCTCTTCATCTGGCTGATTTATTTTTAGAGGTCAGGCCATTTAATTTAAAATTTTCTCCTTTCCTTTCTTCCCTTCTCCTCCCCCTCTGCTCTGATTGTCTCCCAGGACCAGGAAGTTTATATGTAAACACAAGCGGTAATGGACCCCTGACCTGCTCAGGCCTTTCAACCCAGTCAATCCACAGAGGGATTAACCCCAAATACCGACTTGCTCTGAGAGGTAAAATTGTTCCCCAGAGGGTATCAAGGAAGGGTTTCCTGCTCTCTGGGCTTTGGCATTCACCCCACAAATAAGGTCTCCTCAAAGCGGAGCTTAAAGACAGACAGGGAGAGCAAATTGGCAGCAGACTGGAACCGTGAGGGTGCTGTGAGTTCTCTGAGCCTTCAAGCCCTTTTACTCAGCCTTCCTGGCTCCGGGGGTTGAGAGGGAGGCTAGGTTACATGGTCTAGAAACACATTCTCTACATGTCTGTCCTTGGATATACTCTCTTGAGTCCTGTGGAGTGTTGTTCCTCTTTGGGGCTCCCCAGGGCGTCCAGGGGCTGCTGGCAGGCAAGGGTTGTGCTGGTATATGGATTAGCATTTATTTGCCTCTGGGGGAGCAATCATCCCCGCCTGTTGTGCAGAACCTCAGCTGAGGGCCTGTGAGGAGAATGTCTACAAAGCCTCCCGTTTTACTCCCTGCTGCTCTTGTAATGTCCCCTCAGAACGGAGCACTGTGAAGGGGGACAAGATCTGTGCCAGGTTCCAAGTTAGTCTTAAACAAGGAAACAAAGAAAAAAACCACTATCCCTCTCCTCTTCTGTCTGATCTGCAGGGTTCGTGTACTGCCTGCATGGACAGTCTTTTTCAGAGCTGAGAAACCAGCAAACCAAGAGATTTTCTTAGGTGGACGGTCTCCTGGCATCTGGACCCACAACAATCGCTCATGAGAGACAATGTATCTGTGTTTTAGACTTTTTCTGTTGCAAGTGGGTCCAGAAGTTTCCCATGTTGTTAAGAAGGGGGTGGGAACTGAGAAAGGACCTAGAGAGGCTACATACTCAACAGCCCCTAACAGCTGTGGAAAGTTTGATGCAGCAGGAGCACCCAGACAGAAAATTAAAAAACTAATAAAGTCCTCAGTGTGGGGTGCTGGCATCAGGACAGCGTCACTTCTCCAGACACCTAATAAAGAGACATTCCGGGACACTAACTCATAAGGGAGATCTGCAGGGGTCACGGACAATGGTGGAGAGAGAGCCATGGAAACAGCAGTCACCCCACTCACTGCAGGCGGGATCTCAGCTTCTCTTCCTCCCCTGCCCTTTGCCTTTTCAGTTTAGAAAAATGGTAGGGTGTGCAGGACGGTGGAAACACAGGGTGAGGGATGCCAGGAACCACGGCCATGAAAACCTCTTTCATGGCAGAGTGAGCACACAGCTGGGCTGTGTTTGACACTCCCCAGGACAGGCGGTGGTGAGGGTCTCTAGAGTGATGGTGAGACTGGAAAGTGAGCCAACTCCTTTGATAGCAGGGGTTTTGAGGATGAAGGATCTGATAAAGCACCGTTTTGACAGGTTTCTGCCCATGAGTTTTCCCTCCAGGGTTACTCCGTCATCATGGAACTGAGGTTCAAGGAGCTTTACATTGTTTCAGTTGGTTTTCAAGTTGGCTCATATCAATTCAAAGGGGCGGGGGGGGGGGGGAGGTAACCCGGGCCTTCAACTAAACCACCAGTCAGTTCCAGTACTTCCCCTTTACCCATGGCTTTGCCTCCCGTGGTTTCAATTACCAGTGATCGACCACGGCTCAGAAATGCTAGATGGAAAGTGCTTTATGGCGCACACCACTCTCAGGAGTGTGATGAAGCCTCAGACCGTACCACAGGACCCTCCCAGGACCTGAATCTTTTCTTGTCCACAGCGCTCACACTGTGTTTCTGACTCATGGATAGTGGTCACTTAGTCACCTCAGTCATCAGATTGGCTACTCATGGGCAGGCAACACAGAGGTAGGTTCTCAACCTATGGGTCCCGACCCCTTCGGGTGGTTGAATGATCTTTCCATGGGAGTCAAATATCAGATATCCTGCATATCAGGTGTTTACATTACAACTCACAACAGTAGCAACATTGCAGTTATGAAATAACGACAGAAGTAATTTTATGGTTGGGGGTCGTCACAACATGAGGAACCATATTAAAGGGTCACAGCATTGGAAGGTTAAGAAACACTGAGTTAATGCGTATTTGAGTCAGTGATATCCCTAAAGTGCAAATGCAGTGATGTCCATGAGGGACCAGAGCATCAACTAAGAAAGGACAGATTAACTCCGGCGCTATGTGATGGCACTGTGGCGAATGGGAGCAACCTCAGGAGGATGCACGGTTCAGTGCCATGCCACACTGGTGGTTTGGAAGGTACACCCAGCAATGGGCACGGCTGCCATACTTGGTCCTGCCTCCTCTCACAGAAGAAGGAAAGCCACACTCTGACTTCAGTGTTGCAGTCAAACCAAGTCATTAGAAAGACTTGGTAGACTTCATTTTCTGTCACTTTGTCACCCGGAGTGTCCCCTCATCAGTGATTACAAAGGTATACTGTTACTCCTTTGGAAAACCACACTTCCACATTTGTACGAATCTGAGCGAAGGCTTTTACACACCCACAGAATCCGTGTGGTCTCCTGGTTTGAGGGGATAGAGGACCTGGGCCATCCCACCCAGTCCTGCCACTCCACGGTCCGGCACAGGCTGTTGGAATAAATATCTTCCTGGGCCTCCGTGTGCTGTTCAGGCTGGAGGAGCCCAGCCCCTGTGGGCTCTCACATGCTGATTCCCTGAGGTTAGAAAGTTGGGGCAGAAGGTGAATTGTATTCCCTGCTGTCTCCTGTCAGAAAGAGTGCTTTCCATCTGGCTTCTTGCTCAGCTGTGGCTTGGCAGAAGCCGAGCCTCAGCCCTTGGCTGTGATGTAGGGAGGTCTGTGGCTTGGTGAGTGAAACAAAAATGTGGGCTTTTGAACTTTGCGTGTCTGGGCCCTCTTCTCCCCTCTTTCTCTCTCCCTCCATCCTTCCCCCTCTCCCTTCTCCTGTCGTCCCCTTCCTCTCTCCTCTCCCTCTCTCTGTTGTAAAAACTCACATTTAAGAAAAGGTCAAGCTGCCATGTGGTAGACGGTAGGGACACAGGCTGCTTCCCAGGAAGCAACTCTCTAAGGGAGACCTGGGAAGCATCTAGGATGAATATTAAAATCCAAAGCATGTTAGGGTCCTTGAGTGTCCCGAGAAATCCTGATTGATTCAGCAGGTTTGTTGGGGAGTAAAAGACTCTGCATTTCTGGGGAGCCCAGAGATGCTGCTGTGTCGTCTGAGCCACACCATTACTAACAAGGCTAGAGGACCCCAGTTCATATTTCCCAAAGGCCCTCTGAGCACAAAGCTCCTGGGTTATGGACACTGTCACGAGGCTCTCCAAACTGGGCCTCTTTTCGTCAGCACCATAATGAACCAGGAGTTCTGTCCCCTGAAAGGATGTCCTGTCCCTTCTGCCATCTGACATAAGGCCTCTTATGGTTCATGCTGCTTCTTTCCTCCCCAGCCACCAGGAGGAGGAGGACCCGGTGACAGCATGGGGCAGGACAGTGCCCCATGGCAGTAAGTTAGAAAGCCACAGTACAGGATTAAATGAGCCTCATACTTGGCTCCTAACAACACCGTTACTGAGCAGGACCGGAAGTGATATTTCAGCAAAGCAATGAACGACACATCATTTAATATACCTTCCTTAATTGTACTGCACACCAGGGGCACTCTCTTAATGGCATTATGGCACCAATTACCTCATTAGGAGGAGAGAGCTGCTTTTATGACAGGTTTTAGAAATTAAAGCAGCAGAGAGACATCTTTCAGGGGCATTGATGCTAGGCTCTGGGCCTGTGCAGCAACGTGCATGGACTAAAAAGGCCCGAAGACTGAGACAGTCTGTGATACCTCTCTGTTCTGAGCCCTCTTGGGCACCAGATCTGTACCTCTCTGCATGCTCTTCAGTGGGGAATGTTGACCCCATGGCTAAGGCACTGCACTGTATGCAAGGGCCACAGGGGAGCCCACCTTTTAGGGCTGACCCTGTGATTCTGCCCCAGGAAGCCTGGTTGGGGTTCTAGTCACAGTGCCCTTCTGATAAAGTCCTTGGGCAGCTCCCCTGCAGAAGACTCAAAGATACCATTTGCAATCACTCACAGAGAGTCCCGATGACCCCAGCCAAACCCTGGAAGCATGTGTTGGCTTCTTACATCTCCAGGGGTCTGTATCTTGCCGAAGCCTGGACTGAATGAGATTCCCTGCTTTGCTTCTCTGAACATATCACAGCTCCTTCCCTCCTTCCCTCCTGTAGTGGTTCAATAGTAGGGGTCAAGCTGGGCTTCACTGTTCCCTTGAAGGCTTGCCTGCTGAGTTACCTTTTCTTCATCAGTGAAAGGAGAATGCAACACTCCAATGTGAGCTGGATGAGTCTAGGTGGGGACTGGGTTTCTCTTTCTGGCAGCCTTTCATGTTTTCCTTCCCTGCAGTCACAAGAACTCCAACCTCCAGATTTTGTGCAAATACTGGATTTATAGCAATGGTTTTGTAGACTGTTCCAGTTTGCCGGGTTGATGATTAATGTGGTTTTCTCGAGAGCGTCATTGCTTTTTCTGCCAGCCCTGTGAACTGCATGAACACTGTGCAGTCTCTGCTTTTCTTTATGTCGTCCTGTGAAAGAGGGAAATGGCGCTGGGTTGCCCCCAGGGCAGAAGAAGCCTCGGCTGGGAAAAGGCAACGCTGGACCAATCTGTAGAGGATTTCTTAATGACTAGAGGGACTGCCCTGGTTCCAAACCTTTGCTGGCTGTCCACTGCTTCTCCATGCGGCACCTAGTTCTCCATCCTCTAGTTTTCATGGGCTTCGGTAACCCTCTGTGCCCTCCCCAAGTAACTAGGATTGTGTGGCTCTAATTTACTTTTGTGATGGCTACTATCCAAGCCAGCCCTGCTCAGTACTTCCAAGCAGCCTCCAACACTTCTCCAATGAGCTTGTCATTGGCACAAACTTAAAATATCCTCAAGTATGTCCATTAGCTGAACCCCATTCCCCATCTATCTCATTTTAATCTGTGGACACATACTCTAGGGAATGAAAAATAACTGGCAAAACCCAGGACCTCCTCACGTTATTACCTCATTTGTCACTAGGACCCATTGCTTTGAACTAGCCCAGAGTTTAGTAGACTTAAGAAATCCCATTTCTTACAGCCTATATTATTTCTTCTTCCTCCAAATAAATAATAACATTCTCGCCTTTATGGTTTTTGAATCTGGTTAAATCTGATGTTCAGGGGAGATTAGATTGTTAGCAAATAAGTTTATTAGCTATAGGCTATAATTGGAACTGCTCCTTGGTAAACGTGAGATTTAAACCATTTATATTTATTATTGCTGTTGCTATATTGGTTTTTGCATCAGTCAGATTGCTCCTTCTTTGCTTGCTTGCTTTCAGACATGACTGATAACTTGTATAACTCTAGAATTCTTTTCAATTAAAATATAATTACATTATCTCTCCCATTCCTTTCTTCCTTCCAGCCACTTGTATGTGTATGTGTTCTCCTGTCTGGTTCTCTCTCAAGTTCATGGACATGGTCTCCTTCTCTTTAACTGTTATTGCCACACACACACACACACACACACACACACACACAAACACACATGACTAGGGAAATGGCTTAGTTGGTTTTGAGTTAGATCTCTATCTAGAACCTATATTTTAAAAAGCTAGGTGTAAAGCCTGGCAGTGGTGGCGCACACCTTTAATCCCAGCACTCTGGAGGCAGAGGCAGGTGGATGTCTGTGAGGTTGAGGCCAACCTGGTCTACGGAGTGAGATCCAGAACAGCCAGAGCTACACAGTCCTGTGCTGGGGAGGGGAAGACATGTGGATTCTCAGGCTCACTGGCCGGCCAGCCTAACCAACTTGAGGACTTCTAGATCAGTGAGCAATGATGTCTAAAAAGATGGTTGATAACTGAGGAATGACACCCAAGGTGGTCCTCTGGCCTGCATATACAAGTACCCACATATTCGCACACTCACAAACACACACATACACACTTCGATCAATTGAAATTGAAGACAGCACTGTTCTTTCTCCTAAGTACTTCAGAGCAATAATCCTTAGCTTAATATTAATAATTGCTTGCAATTCTTTTCCTTTGGAGTAATATTTTAAAATAATGAAACACATATAAATACTAGCAACTATCTTTAACACTGTCTTTTTTTCCCAGAATTACTATTCTGTACTTCTTTATAGCTTGGTGTGGTGCCCACACATTTATACCAAGCACTGCCTGGGAGGCAAAAGCAGGTAGACCTCTGTGAGTTTCAGACCAGCCAGGGCTACAAAGTGAGACCCTGCCTCAAAAAACAAACAAGTGAAAAATAAAGCCAAAGACTCCTTTACAACCATATTTTTCATCAAAAGTTCATAACATTCTGATTTTTAAAAATCGAGTCATCTGTCAGTTGTCTACAGTATGACTTAAATCCATCCTTTTTTCCTGAAAAGTGTGAGTGATATGCCCTAGGAATCTCTGAGAAATGACAGTTTCTTATATGTTTTTTTAGATGTGAGTGACAGCTTAGATAACTTTGAAATTCTTGAGTAGGAGGCAATATTGTTTTGTACTCAAAGCCAAAGATGTTTCTGGATTCCCCTCTGCTGCTCACTGGCAAAGGGCTATCTGAAGCTAGACTGATATTGCATATTAACTTTTTTTGGGGGGGGCTAAATAATTGTAAAAATCTTTTCTTGCTTTTGACCTTGGGTTTCTGTAGCAGTTGAAGTGCCTGAGATAGTATTCCCAGATGCTGACTAAAATATTTTGATCTGAACATATACATTTTTATTGAGTCATTTTATTTGTCATTTCCCCAATTCACATTTTTTTCCCTTAGTAACATCGTTTTTGATATTTAGATGGACATATAACGGTTTGGATAAAAACTCTATATCAGCTGAGGAAATTTTTATTTATTTCCATTTTCAGTTTTTATTTTTCTTACTCCCCCTTGTCTCTATTTTCTGTTCATCAAGCCCAATTTTTCTTATCATTTTTAACCCTTTTGCTTTCTCCTCCCATTTCATGGCAGCTTTTGATGGTTCTCTTCCGTATTAGCACTTCCAACTTTTCGCAGGGTACATTCTGCAAAGTTTTGAATGAAACCTTTAATTTGCCATTTTCATTTTTATAGTTTTAAACTGTTTTGTATTTTTACCTTTTCGGAGTCAGAGTGCTTCTCATTGATGATTCTGTGTCTCTTGTCTTTCATTGTTTGATTTTTTTTCTTGAATTTTTATAACATATCAGACTTTTAAAATTGTTTTCCTAGAAGCTGTAATTAGTTTTTGTTTCTTTTTTTTTTTTTTGAAGGTCTTTTTTGAGTTTTTTGAGCTCTAGCTTTTCTACCATTTATAGTCTCCATAGTGATTTTCTTTGACTTGTAAGAAATAATGAAAGCTATGTCTACCTCTCATGCTTGCTCGGAAATAATGTGAATAGGCTTGCCTGATGGGTCTGAATTTGTATGAGTACTTTGAAGGTCCTGTGGATGGAACAAGAGAAGAAATTGAAATCAGGTGCAGTCAGGGAAGGGGGTGGCGAGGAGGCCCACAGGGGAAGGGTTACCCCTGGACTGGGAGGAGACCGGTTCCCTGTGAGCTGTGACCCTGCTGTGCTGCTTTCCTGCCTGCCTGACATCCATGCCAGTTGGAGCTGTCTTCCATTGTCTCCTTCCTGGTGTTATTGAAGCTTGCCTTCTTGTGAGATATGTGTGTGTGTGTACTTAGTCTGGGGCTGCTTTTTCAGTTGTTGCCAGGGTAAGTGGTGGCTTCTTAGATAACCCACAAAGCACATTCCCTTTGGCCCTGTACACTTGACAATACAAGAGGAATGGTGTGCTTTGTAGGGGTCATGGTCTTTCTGTCACATCCTGTAGCCATGGCTATTCCTCTGAAAGATCGGACCCCAGTGTCTGTCTCATCTCCAGGCAGGATAGCAGCACCTTCCTACCATGCATAAGGTGCATGTTCCTTTCATACTTATTTTCCCTCTCCAGGGAGATTTGACTTCATATTCTTCTCGGAGTCATATCATAGGGGATTGCAGCATGGAGGAAATTAGGCCCTTGCCTGCAGATGTATGAACAAGCTCCCTTTAAGGCCTTTCAGATTTTGAGAACATGGGTTCCATGCTATAAGTTTATTAAATGCAATTTGAGTCTTTGTAGTGAAAAAAAGTAGAGATGTAAGAGCATTGACTAGGAGCCAATGCTTGACCTAGGCTTGTGCTCCAAAGCCATTATTTATAAATCGCATGGTCTTGGTCAATAATCTTCAATTTGATCGTAAAATGAGAGCAATATCTCGCATTGAATGAAAGTATGGGAAGGATTTTTTTTAAGCTTTTAAAACAAAAGACAAGAGCGGACAATCTCCCACTTGTTTTTCTTTTTCCACATGTAAGCTGGGCCCATAGCATGGAAGGTCTTCCATAAATCCTTATTAGCACTTATTTGAAATGAACACCTAGAAAATTCTGAAGAATAACTGGGATAAGAAGGGAGAGATGGAGTACCTGAAGATGCTATCATTTTCTTTCATGATGTCATGTTTATAGCCTTTCCTTAAGCACACAGTGCTGGATTCTAGATTCTTAGATTATCTGTTTAATCTGTCCTTGAAATCCTTCCTGCCCATTCTTCCCATGCTCAAATGTTATTACAAACGGCTCCTCCAGAGGCCCTTTAGAAAATGTAATTACCCATGACTCAGTGTCACTTCTAAAGCTGTCCCTTGTTGCTTCCTGGGAGCTACAGAAATCTATTTAATTTCCAAATGTTCTTGGATTTGGGAAGGCATGGGGGAGGATGATAGCCTAGAGTGTTTGAAGTGATTACACTGAGTCAGCCGGGATTATTTATGATGGACAGTTCAGTGGGCACATCAATACCACATACTGGGCATTCTCTACAAAGTGTCCCCACATGTAGTCTCAGAAGCAGGTTAGCTAAGGCCCAAGGCAGGCAGAATCCATGAGAGGTTTGCTTCACCATCAATAGCATTAGTATGAAGTAGGCTTTTGCTCAGTAAAAACTGGTGGATCCATTAGCTAAATTAAAGAGCCTGGCTCTTTGAAGTGTGCGTGTCATTTCAGGCCTAAGTATATGAAGAGTTCTGTGGATGTTAAACAGAGTGCAATGTCTAGACCTGGTTTTGAAGTTTTGTTGTTGTTATTTGGCTTTGTTGTGTTGTTTTTTGAGACAAGAGGCCTACGAATCACAACATTTTAGGCCAGCTTAGAAATGCATGTCAGGTTAGAAAGGAAAACTTCAGAGTTGCTTTTTGATAGCAGAAGAATTCAAACCAGGAAATCTTGAACATATGTACAGCCCAGGCAGTTCTGGAGTGGCAAATCTGTTCATGTACCATACTGTGATCACCCAGAGATGTCGTTTCAGTTATGTCATTATTTTCAGAAGAATAAGGTTCAACAGACAGAAAAATCATAGAGCCCCTCGGGGAACAGGAATTGGGCCGAGACCTTGAAGTTGCACAATGCTGTATGCAGGCTGGGGAGGAGGCAGGTGTGGCTATGACTGGGATGTACCTACGGGAGGGTGAGAGGTCCTGAGGGGTGGGGTGCAGAGAGAGATAGAAGATCTCTCTGAGCAAAGCCTCAGGGGGTTCTGAAAGCCCAATGAAGGATTAGTTATTTTGCTCCTGAACCATGGTGTTACGTATAACTGACTATATCAGGATTGCTCCCTTGTAGGCATAATGGCTGATACACACCGACTGGAAAGGGACCAGACTCAGAATCTAAGATGTCATCACTTTTCAGTAGCTTTGGACAAGTGACTTAACCTCTCTGATACACCTCTTTGTCTTCTGTGAAAATGTGAAGATTAGATTAGAAGAGTGAAGACACCAGCAATGCCTTAGCCTTTTAAGCTGTTCTTAGGTGGTCTATAAAGCTTAGGACAGACCTGGAAATCTGCATGTCTAATTTCCTTATTCTGCCACAGAGACCATCCCCAGTGGCTATCATGTCTTCTCTGCTAATAGTGTCCTCTGAACACCTAGAGAAGTTTGAAGTCCTGTTCTTTTATTAGCTCTTGAATCAGAGGAGTTATAAGTTAAATCACTTACCATCACTGGTAACATTTTCCTTAGCATATGAAAAAAAATATTATTGATCTCAGTTAAAGTACCCAAGTAGCTCACTCATTTGTTTATTCATCCAACAAGTTTTAATGGAATATTTTATGTGCTGGAGTGTTGCACTGTCAACTTTTCTGTTCATATAGTTAATAAAAAACATATAAAGCAGAGACTAGGAACAGTGGAGAAAGTCCACCTAACTTTAAAGTAGAGACTGATAGACTTGGTCCTTGGTCATAAGGGACTCATTGTATGTAAAAGACATACACGAATAACTGACCTAAAACACAGAAACCATTGATAAGTATAATGTGAACAATAAATCAGAGTGCAGACAGAAAGAGAGAGAGGAGACTATCTTGTTGGGAAGAGAGTGAAGAAGTCCGTACCATTGCACCATGCCTGGCCTTTGACTGCATCGTAGATTTTGGCCCAGGAGAATGAACTCATCATTGAGAGCTGGGATCATGCTCACCAGTTTGGAGCAGCACAAAAGGACTGTCTCACACTGGCGTTTGTTGTAGCTTTCGCGCCTACAGCTCATCTGCAGGGTTCGTGGGATTTAGGTGACGGAGTTCACAAGTTGACTTGTCCAGAAGAAGGTTGACTTACATGCTGCAATAATGGAGGACGGCTGCATGGGCCTCACTTGGAAAGTGTCCATAGACTCTTAGCGTAGGAAGTGTTTGGGGTGCACTTATATAATGCTGTTTCTTTCCCCAGAGCACAAAGAAATGAAGACACAGCTAGAGGAGGCGTCAGAAACCGCACCCGTGAACGGTTCTTCAAGCTTAAGCCCCTTTGCGTTACCCAAACGTACAACGCGTCCCCCCCACCCTGCCCCGCCTCAAGTTACAAGCAGCTGAAATGAATTAGAAAAACAGCCCCTCGGTTGCTGAGACCTGGCCTGCCAAATTCTCAGCTGGCAGGAGTTTTTATAGCCCCGTCATAAACCCCTGAAAAGTGAGGCAGAGAATGGAAACCTTGACATAACCTGAGCTCCCAGGAGTGCCTTGTGGCACTCGAATTATCCTTTGGGCTCACTGGCCCCCAGTTTCCTCTCCCGGGGCTGGCAGAAACCACGGCAGTGGGTTTGCCTGTCGGGCACTTGGAGGTTGGAAGCTGGGGTTTGCAGGAAATAATGAGATAGTGTCTGCTGGTGGGAAGCCCCCTGTTCCATATATGTGAGCCCCTCCCTTTTCCCTTCCTTCCCTTGTTCTCCCCCTGCACCACCTCCCCAACCTTACTCCCCCTCAAAAGGCAGAACAGTTCAGTTGGTTGTAAAAATTAATGAGTTCAGATACAGACTTGCCTTATTCCGGTCCAGCTGCGTAACCAGGGCGATTCCGACCAGCATTCTAGACGCTGACATCAGCTCCACACCCCGGCACAATGCTGCTCTGTTTGATCTCAGAAACAGATCGGGCTCCTGGGCTTTATACATCCTGCTTCCTCCCTACGTAAACTCATTTTACGACCCACCAGGAGAGCGCATCTTGACTGGTCGCTCCCCAGGCCGCCAATACCAGAGGATCTGGCCTCACTGCGGACTCTTTTACCAGCTGGACACTTTGATTCCACTTTCCTGGCCTTCCTGAGGCTTTCCCCTCACCCCCCAGGCGTTGACAACTAGTGGAGGATGATGGTGATAATGACTCCACTACTTTCCATTTGCGCAGCCCCTGTACCATTTTCAACACGCTTCTAGAGGCTTGTCTGATTTGCAAGCCAACATCACCCTGGGAGGTAGGGGTCGGGCACCCACTATGTAGATAAAGGCTGGCAGAGCTGGTGAACCCAGAACCAGGGACAGATTCCAGCAGCCCCGACACTTAGGAAAGTTCTCCTGCCACACACTTGGGGTGACACGTTGGTGCAGGCTCCTGGAAACATAGATTAAGTGTCAGCTGGTGACCCAGGCTGGAAGGAAGCTCCATGGGCCCACTTTCTGTCAGGCTGAAGGGGAAGGGAAGTGACAATGTATGTGAAGAAGTCAAAGTTCACACAGACCTCCACCCTCCTGCAGGATGCTGCCTCCTCTTCAGCCCACTTCCCTGGAGTGCCAGACAGACATCATACTTACAGCAGTTAGAAGGAAGTACCCCAGAGAAGTGCTCTATGCAGCTCCCTTAAGAGATTTCAGGCGAAGTAGCTAGATCAGAGGCAAAGTGCTTTAGAAATGATGCAGAGGTATAAACCTGTATAGGAGAGTTTATACCAATCTTTGGGGTAAATGTTAGTTATTACAGAACGGTGGTTCTCAGTTTCTCGGCCACGACCCCTTGGGAGGGGTCAACCCCCTTTTTTCATTAGGGTCACTTATCAGATTGCCTGCATATCAGATATTTAGGATATGCACTGTGATCCATAACAGAAGCAAAATTATAGTTATAAAGTAGCAACAAAAATAATTTTGTGGTTGGGGATCACCACATGAGGAGCTGCGTTAAAAGGGTCACAGCCTTAGGAAGGTTGAGAACCACTGCTTTAGAAGTACACAGGAAAAAGAGGGGGATATTAGGGTGTCTGTTCATCTACCACATCTGCCATGTCAAAGTGTCACACGCGGAGAGTGTGGCTTAAACAGGAGAGACGGTTCTGGGGGCTGGGAGTCTAGATCAAAGCGCCGTCAAGGCTGTGGGTCCCCTGGCACCCCATTAGAGTAGCCTACTCCAGTTTTCGGCGGTGTCTGTCAATCCTTGGCCTCCTATGGTTTACAGCTGCGTCTCTCTTATCTTTGCCAGGGTCCTCACCTGACTGTCTCCCAATGTGTTTGTAATCTTTCTGTGGCCTTTTCCTCTTCCTACAGGGAAGTTGTGTTGGATCAGGGCCCACCTTGAGGTAATGGAGTCAGACCAGATTGCTGATGTTGGCAGTGGTCATGAGGCCGTAACCCAACCATCAGTGCCCACAAAAGAATACCTTAATGAGCGTAACTATTACACATTTATAGATACTGGGGTTGAGGGGTGAGGACCTTGACTTCTTTCAGAGGGTACAACTGAACCCAGGATAGGAATGACATTTCATTCATGTCCCATGGCTTGTCTCTATTCAGAAGCTAGGGGGTTGTTCTGGTTCTCAAATAGCCAGTAACAGGGGTTCTAGAAGCTCTTCTACTTGGTCAGTGCTACTTAGTAAATGCATCCTCACATATCCTCAATCTGCCTAACAACCCTGAAAATGGCAAAGTTTAGAATCCCCCCCTTTTCTGGTAAAGAAATGGAAGTGAGAGAAGCTGTCCCTTGCATAAGGCTGCAGGGGGTGGAGGGGTGGCTTTAGAGTAGTAAGTATCAATTCCCACTCACCACTGGTGGCTTATCCCCTCCCCCCCCCATGAATCAATAAGAATGAGGCTCAGAGAAGTCAGTGAACCTGCCATGGACTCCAGTGAAGTGAGCTGAAAAGTGAACTGAAGTGCTGATCTCACAGCCCATGCTCATTCCATTCCATTTTATCTCAATGTGACTGTGACCTCACCTTAACCTTGGTGTAGATGCTGGGAGCCGAGGCTGCACAGAGTCATCTCTTTGAAGCCCCTGTAAGCACAGTGGCAGAATCACTGGGCTTTGGGAAGTCTTTCTGGTGCTCTACCAGGGGTCTGCTGCACAGTCTCATGGTGCATCAGTGTTTGAAATGAGTCTCTCTGCATTTGCTGCGGAAAGCATCAGGACTTCAGGGGCACCAGGGTTTATTTGATTCCAGGGGCTTTAAGGCATTTATAAGAGTGTATGCGTCGTAAATATCCTGTCTCCCTTTCTTTGGAAGATACCAAAGCATTCCAGAAATGACCATGTTTCAGCAACCAAGCTGCATTAGTCAAGTTGCCTCTCGTTTCAGACCTGGCTGTCCTCCTCAGGCTTCGAGTAAGCCTCTGCAAGAATTCTGACATGAGGACGATGCGGCTGCCAATCACTGAAGACCTTCCCTCCCTGACATCTGTGCTCTGCCAGGGTTGTGGTCTATGAAACACTACATGAGTTCTGAGTTTAATACACATCGCTGGCCACCTTGTTGGTTTTGTTTTGTTTTGTTTCATTGACGTTATATGTTCCTTGCTTATACTTGCAGGCAACCCTTCTTTTTGCAAGTCCCATAGAACTGCAACATAAGAACCCAAGTGTGATACATCCGAATTTTGATGAGCATGGTACTATGTGAAACAAAGGCTGTATGTAGTTGCTTTTAAATTTTAATGTGGATGAAGAATGTGAAGACAATAGTTTTCGATTCTGAAACAACAAAAACAAATAAAAAAACCCTCGAGTTTCCACAGGACGGAGGTGCCATGCCTGTATTCTGAGAAACAACTGAAGGTGTATGTGTGTGTGTGTGTGTGTGTGTGAAAGTGGATAGGGTCAAATCACATATGGAAATAGAATGAACACAAACACTACAGCGAAGTTACAAGGGACGAATAGCTGACTCACAGGAGATGCTGTCATTGTTCTCTGGGGAGAAGAGAACCAGAGAATGCTTAGAAAAGAGTTTCCACTTATGATGAAGATGAGTCCTTTTGGAAACACAGAGGAGAGAAGGGGGTTGTGGGCATTCTGAGCCCACAGCATGACCCAGCAGAAGCTCAGAGGTGAGAATTCTGAACCTTTGGGCTAGGGTATGCTCAGGACCAACCTGCAGGTGCTTTGACCACGGAGGACCTCTGCTTCTAAGGTGCAGGGGCCACAGGTGGCTCATGAGTCACAGGGCCCAGGTGCTAGTGGCCTGGTTTGATTCTTGGAACAGCTCCATGACGGACAGGGTCCGTTTATGTACTCTGCTTAATGGATGAAAAAGTGGAGAGTCAAAAGCAAAGTCTTACCTCAACCAGCAGTTGGCTAAGCAAAAAAGACAGATTTCCTGGGGCTCAACTCTGCTCTTTTTCTTGCCCATTCTGTGCTTGGACAATTGCATCTGATGACTATAAATTGTCCTGCTTCACATACTTTGTTTACACCTAATTGTTGTAACTAATCTCTCCTTAAGGAAAGACCACTGGAGTAAAACACACAAATCAACAAAGGCATGTACTTATTTCCTTTATAGCTGTTTTAAACACGTGTATTTTTTTAAATATTTAAAAATTGATATTGAGTGCTCATCCCTAAAGGGCAGTTAAAGGTTTGTTTTGATTTGATTTGAGTTTGTTTTTTTTTTTTTTAGAACAGTTCCACTAAAGAAGTTTTTTGTGTGTGTGTGTGTTATTGCCAAGCTGTTTTCCATTTGGGATGTATTTCCTTTTTTTTAGTTGGTAATTACTTCAGGGCTGCTATTCTGGTTTCCAGACATGAGAGCTGAAGAGTCTCCTCAAGAACACTGAAAAAAAAATACGCTTCTATATGGGGACTCTCCCATCTTCTCCTTTACCAGGAGCCTCAAAAAAGGAGCAACCCCCACCCCAGCACACCAATCACACACTTAGCCAGGTTTAGTCCCAGTCAGAACATCTGAGAATCAGCAAGATGGAGCTGTCAGGAAGCCCACCCTGGCTGGGCTGAAGGCTTTGACCAAGTAAACACAACCTGAAAGGGCCAAAGAGCTTGAAAGCACAACTGTAAGTGATCCCATCTGTGGTTCTTGGCTGATCACTCCTCTGGTATGGACCAGAGACGAGGGACCAGCAGAGAGGCTCTCCTTGTGCTTTGAACAAGATGCAGCTACAGTTCTGCATCTGTCTCTGGGGGTGTTTTCCAAGTGAAAGTTCATTACGGAGACAGGAAAGCACGTTCCACTAATACCCGTCAAAGAAGGGCTTGAGTTTCAAAGCTGAGAGGGAATACAATAGTGTTGAAGGAAATGGCATGCAAAGGGTCTCCTGACTCTGAAGAGCAAGAGGGAAGCAGGGATGTAATTTGGATCAATTTTTTAAGCCAACTTTTATCTGGAGTGAATAAGTACATCTCATGAAAATGTGTGTGTCCTGGGCACTCCATTGTATGGATAGCTTGAACTAAACATTCTAGAATATTTGGGTTTCTTGCCTCATATTTTCTTCTGTTGGTACCAAACCTGAAGGTCTCTGAGTTCCCCACACTTGATTCTTCTCCATCACAGTGATAGTTATTAGTGATTATTAATCATTCTTAATGGTTATCGAATTGGAGAATAATGCCAGGGTGAGGGATACATTGGAGCGGGACATCAGGTGGGTGAATAGAATATAAACAGAGATATCTGAGAGATAAGGGAACCTGAGTGCCTCAACCGGAAGCCTGGACTTTGGAGCAGTATGACCGTGTCTGTCCTCAACTCAAAAAATGGGCCAGATGTTGGTGAACATTAACTAGGCAGGCCCCTGACTCGAGGGATGGTCTGAACAGGGCCAGAATGCTTTTTCCAAAAGGCTGACATTGCCATCAAAGGTTTCAATGCTCAGTGTTAGTTACTCAGTTTTCTCTGTGAAATGAGATATCATCCACTTGAGTGAGCAGCTACGTAGAAGAAATGTGGTCATGGATGTGTTTACAAATCACAGAGCACACAGCAGGTAACAACTAAATGGTAGGCTTATTTCCTGTGTCTTTCAGAGAAGTGTAGAGAAGGGGACAATAAGGTTGAGGGAACACCTATTCCACGCTATACATACTATACTACCAGGCCCTCTGTGCCTGACCGTGGTGCTCCCTGTTCACTTAAGGCCATGCTGATATCTGGCCACAGGAGCTGAACACAGAAGTGACAAACACTACTTGCTCTCCAGTGACTTCTTTATTTGTCACAAAATAATTTTAATACCATGATTTGCAATGGCAGCTGTGATGGTAATTTTAAGTATATGAAGAAGTCTATGACTTTAATTTTTTTTCCAGGCTTTGGATCTTACCAATGTCTACACCCAAGTCATGTACGAATACCTCAAGATTTGAAATACTCCATCCTGCAGCAAAGCTTATTAAGACAGAAGTAAACAACTCAAAATAGCTGGAGGAAGTCCCTGAAACTGAGTAGATTTACTAGATCTCCCCCTCTCCAAAAATACATAAACAGTAAAGTCAACTAAGAGTCACTTTTTTTTTTTAAGATTGATTTATTTTATGTATCTGAGTGTTCTATCTGCATTTACATTAGCCAGAAGAGGGAATCAGTTGACATTATAGATGGTTGTGAGCCACCATGTGGTTGCTGGGAATTGAACTCATGACCTCTGGAAGAGCAGACAGTGCTCTTAACCACTGAGCCATCTCTCCAGCCCCCAAGAGTCACTTTTAGACAAGCCAAATTGCAAAGAAGAATCTTAAACACCTGGAGAGGATACTCTTCAGTCTGTTGAACTGCCTTCAGGCTGTGCTGTGTGCTTAGATTTCCAGCGTTTGTGAGCTGTCACCCAGGCTGTGGTGGGCTTTGACAAAGCAGCTGTCATTGAATTATTCCTGCTCCTGTACGTAACCCCTCACCCATATTCTTATATGCAACCCCAATAAAACCCTTGCTTCACTAAGTTAGACTTTGGTGGTATCTGTACTTTGGTGGTCTGTCATGGGCTTCGTACCTGGGGTGAACAGATGTATGTCCTAGCTGGTGTGTCTGTGTGTGTGTGTGTGTGTTTGTGAAAGAGAGAGAGGTCTCCCCAGGAAAAGGCTGTCATACACCATCTTTAGAAGCCGGCCCCTATCCCATAGATGAACTTCTGGAGCTCATTCAGGGGCTGGTCCTACAGATCCAAAGCTGCAGGATCTCCATGACACAGGACAACAACAGAATTCCTGAAGGATTCCCAATGAGGTTCCAGTATTGATAGTGTAGCAGAAAAAGAGGCCTTGAACCAGACCAGTGACTCGTTGAAATGAACATGTGCAAGCAGAGAGGTGTCAACAAAGGAGTATTCTGTGCGACACACTGTGGCACACAATGGCTTCCACAGTAAGTTTTTGTTTGTTTGTTTGTTTTTGCTAGGGGGCGGCTGCAGGGGTGAAGGGCAAGTATGAGGGAGTGGGGGGATGTGTGGGATTGGGGTGCATGATGTGAAATTCACAAAGAATCAATAAAAAGTTAAATAAAAAAACAAGTAAACAAAACCAAAACCACCAACAAAAGAACAACAAAAGAAGTCAGTGTCTACCCAAGGTTCCATACTCAGACACCAACTTTTTCTCACAACCCCCATCATTCAGAATTCAGATTCTCAAGTCCTAGACAAGCAATCCTGAATTGCCTTGCAAGGCAACTTAAGAAAAGTATGAACTGGTAGAAAATATCAGTAGGTCCATGAGAGAAACCACCATTTATTGAGTTGTTCAACCGCCGTTTGTTATATACATACTTTGTGCCTCTACTAGACTTGGTGTTTATGCTGCAAAGATGAACTAAACTTGATCTTTCTTCTCAAAATTAGTGGCTTCTTTGTGTTCTGGATGCTGGTCAAAATTTTGAAAACATTTGGCAAATGGCCATAGTAAGAGTAAAACATATCTCTGCGTATGGAAAGCTTTGTTTTTGCTTAAAAGCATAGCAGGTGATGTGGACACCTACTCTGATAACTCTAAGTGGCAGGCACAAAGAGACATAGGACTTGTTGGAGAATGGTTGGGTAGGTAAGATGTGCTTGACTCTAGAGAAAGCTTTCTAGAGACGCAGCTTGGGTGCCTGCCAGAAGGTCCCAGTGAGCAGAAGAAGGGAAGAGAGAAGCCATGTGGTGTGTGCAGGAAATGAGCACAGAGATGAGAGAAAGCTGGGAACCTGGAGCACACTGTCCAGCCCCCAAGCGGCTCACCATGCTGGTTGGTCTGAGCCTCTTTTAGACAGCTCAGTCTCTGATGCTTTCAGCAAGGGCTGCCTGTCTATGCTGGTGGGCTTCCTCTGGTGGGCATTGGGAGGCCCAGGAAAGCTTCAGGCAGAGAGGCAGAGTGGTCTGCTATGTACTTTTTGTTTCTTGAGATAGGAGCTCAATAAATGGCTGTCCTGGAACCCACCATGTATCCCAGCCTGGCCTCAAACTTGTGTTCAATCTGAGCCTGCTCTCTGTTACAAGGATGGGTTTGAGTCCTAGAGCACCACATGGGGCTTGATTCCTGCTTTAGACTACAGGGTGGAGACTGGCTAAAGGGCACAAGCAGTTTTGAGGCCCTTGACACTTTCTAGATAAAAGGTGGGTAAGGGTTTCAAGTAAGGACCATGTTTTTATTTACAGTGTGGCCACACATGCATGTGCAGATCTCCAAAGGCTAAGATGGAGACCTGCTAGGCAGGAAGAGAAGCTCATCTTTTTGTGTCATTGCAAAGGAAAAAGAGCCTGGCAATGTTGGGACTGAACCCAGTGCCTGGGTACATGCTAAGCAAGAGCCCTACTACGCATTTATACTCCTAGCTCTGAAGTCCCTCATTATCAGAGTTGAGAGTCAGGCCTATGGTGCTTCCTGTGTCATACAGAAGCAGCACACATCTAGCTTTTTATAGTTTGGTTTGGGGAAAGTGTGTAAGAAAGCGATTTGCCATCTTTCTGGTACTTTTCTGTTGCTTGTCTCTGCTTTGTGATGTTTTCTATCATCGCTTTCCTGGCAAGGTTCAAGTGTGGGGTGTGAACATCTTAGACTAGCTGATCCCTTCTGCCTTCAGCTACTCACTTTCCCCCCATATATTCCAGAAGCAACTCCCAAGCAGCCAAACTGATGAGGAATTTTTAAATCTCCTCTCTGTGTCCATAGAGGGTCTAATACATGTTTTTCCATATCCTGGTCTTTCATACAGGAGACTTAAGGGTGGTATCCTCCATTCCAGAACCTTGGGCAACTCTAGGAAGAGGCAAGGTCTGGACTTTGGAGGGAGAAGGAAGCCTGTGGGCACAGACGAGTGTCATCATTCATTGAGGAGTTGGAACAAGGCATGGGAGACGCTAAAGACTTAAGTGAGTAAAGAGAGGGGGATTTGTGACAAGGTTGTGTGGTATTTATCCAAAGACTGATTTTTGTAGCCTGAGAGCTAGAGTGTATAAGGAGGTCTTGTCTAAGTCCACTGTTGAAGGTTAGAAGGTGTGCACTGTCTGTGAGGAGTGTGGCTTTGGTCAGTAGTCTCCTTTCTCAAAGATGTATTTCTTTATTGTAAGAGTGGAGATAAGAGACCTAGCTTTTTGCCTCTGCAGTTTGAGTGATGTTGAGGGTGAAGACACTGAGCAATGATCTAGTATGAGAATCTTCTCCTGAGCGTTAGCCAAAACCCTACTGTGGCAATGTGGACTGTAATAACAGGTTTTATAGTGGTTGAAGAGTGGAAACAAGTTGGATGAGGGAGTGCAGAGAGAAATAAGGAAGGAGATCAGACCTGGGGAGAGTAGGGGTGGGAGGGCAGAAGGCCTGCAGAGAAAAAAGAAATGGTGGGTGGAGGCATCTGTGTGACAAGCTGCAGACCTAAATCAGCCTAGGCCTCTGGGAAGATATGAGGGGGACTCTAGCTAAGACTCCTAGTAGCCAGGACCATGGAGACTGAAGAGGACACCCTTTATCTAGACAAGACTCCTAGTGGATGGAGGAGATCACCAACCCACCCAGAAAAACCTCAATCCAAAACTTACCTTACCTGCAAGACCTGTAGAGACAAAGATAGAACAGGTAGAGCAGAGATTGAGGGAATAATTTTAAGGCTCTCTGTAAACTGAAAATGGATTCTGTGTCCTGCCAAAAACATCTGGTAATAATATCTTCCAGGGGCAGTAGGCCCCTCTGTGGCTAACATGCGATACTGGTATCTCCTTTCCACTCATGATGGGAATCAGGAGTTGATGTTGCTCTGCTCTACCTTTGTGCTCCTCATAGTGGCATGATGGATTGTGGGTGCCCCTGAGGCAGCTGGGAGACCTTGTTTTGAGGGTGTATTCAGCTACCATTTAAATTTATTTATTTATTTATTTATTTATTTATTTATTTATTTATTTATTTATTTATTTATTTATTTATATCAGTCACAACTCCGAGGAAGGGAAGAGGTTCGCTAGGTGTGTGATTGCTCCTCATAACCAGGGTGAAGGAGGTGGGAAGAGGGGCCACTTGGGAGCTAGCGAGTCACCAGCTGAACTGTACATTGGATTAGCATTACTCAGAGGGCGAGTCCCTGCCCATTTTAGACCCAAAGCAAATTCTTCAAGCCCCGTTGTAGTAGGCTAACAACAATCCCTAAACCACAGGCTCGAGAGATATGAGCCAGCGTTTCAGAAGAAGCCACCCACGCACGGGAGGAGAGAGGTAGAGAGAGGAAGCCTGGTCCAGTGTCCTCCATGTTTGGAGTCAATAACTTTTACAGTTTCATGGTAAATCCTCAAGCAAAATCCATTCCATGTTCATAGCTACTGACCTGGACAGGGGATTAGCTGGTCCTTCTTAAAGTTAAAATCAAAGAGTCATGGGTCCATTCTCTGTGTCCCAGCTCTGGGAGACAGTACCCTGCCTGAGGAGCCTGGGACTGGGAAGTTTTCTAAGACTTGGTCAGATTGCTCTTATCCCACTTAGATGTTCTTCAAACTTCATTTTCAATAATTATGTTACCTTTAAAAAACAGTTCTACAGCTGGGTGTGGGGGTGCATGCCTGTAATCCCAGCACTCAGGGAAGCAGAGACAGGTGGATCTCTGTGAGTTTGAGGCCAGCTTGGTCTACAAAGCTAGTCCAGGACAGCCAAGGCTACACAGACAAAAAAACCAAAACAACAACAACATCCTCTATGAAAGGGCTCAAGCAAGAAATAAAGCCTCGCTGGATGTGGTGGTGCACACCTTTAATCCCATCCACAGGAGGAATATGGGCTGTCTCACTGATTTCTAACACTGAGCCAGGCAGTGCTGGTACACACCTTTAGCTCCAGCACTCAGAAGGCAGAGGCAGGTAGATCTTTGAGTTTGAGGACAACCTGATCTACAGAGTGAGTTCCAGGATGGCCAGAACTGTTTGTAAAACAAACAGCAGCAACAACAAACAAACAACAACAGAGCAAAAAACAAACAGAGAGAGAAGGAAAGCCTCAGTCAAGATAGGTGACTATTTGAGTATCTTACAGGCAAACACACTGACAAGCTAGCTCATGGGGTGGATGCCACAGCAAGAGAGAAAAACACCAAGGAATCTCATGGGTCAGGTACTTTTGAAACACCTCAAGTTGAAAAGACACCTTACTATCCTCTATTTAAAGCTCAGCCCTGAGAGGAAGTCAGACTGAATTCTCAGTCTCCAGATCCTGCAGACTTTGAACCTGCTTGTGAATCCTTGTGTCCACCCCCCGCCCCCCCACACGCACGAACAAATGCAGGCACACACTCCGCTTCATTTGCCATACTGCACCCTCCCCCATAACCCTGTGCAGTCAGAAGTTGAATTTGCAGGGATTCTTGAGAGAGAGAGAGAGAGAGAGAGAGAGAGAGAGAGAGAGAGAGAGAGAGAGAGAGAGAGAGAGAGAGAGAGAGAGAGAAAGGAATTCCATACTGGTGAGGTTAGGGTTGCAGTCCTTGAAGCCAGATGGTTTCCTGGAGATGACAGGGTAGCTGGGTGGAGGTGGCTTGGGGAACGCTATCCAGGAGCCTGGAGAGCTAGTGTGGCCACTTGCATGTGGCCTCGTCTGCTTGGCGCTGTGCACGGTACCTTCACCGCCTCCCCGTCTGCCTCCAACATCCCCAGCCCAGGACCTAAGTTGCTCTATTCTATTCTTCACCCATTTCTGAAAACTGCCCCTTTCTGATGCTACTTCAAAGTCCCCTGGGAATGCCAAGTTGCCAATTAAGCGTCTTTGAGGCAGGTTCTCATCCCTTCCCCACTAATTGAAATGTTACTCCTTTTACTAAACCCATAAACCACCCAAACACAACGACCTTCCTCATTTGCATTGTAACAATGTCCCTAATGTCCTTTCGAGAGCTTTACGTGGAGCCGAACCTTTTCTCCACCCCCCCACCCCCCAACGGTCATTCATTTCCATCCCTATACAGCTGCTCATTAGCCAAGGTGGAATAAATTCCCTTTATTCTGGATTCATTTCCCAGAATGATAATGTCTTTTTTTTTTTTTTTTTTTTTTGTCTCAGGCCACTGTTCCCAAACTGGCCTTAATTGCTGATAGTAATTGAGTTAATGCGTATTTACAGCTGGTAAGGTTAAAAAAAGGTCTCCTGTAGTTTTATTTTCGAGATTTTATTTAACCTGCAATAAAATCATTAACAAGTTGTCCCCGTGTTAATTTTCTGTCTCTGTCTCTTGGGAAAGTAGGGTGAAGGTAGATGGCTTGGTCTAGGGGTAGTCCTTAAGTGCAGGGATCCAGGAACCCAAGCTTGCTCCTCATCCAGTTTTTTTGGTTTTTTTTGTTTTTTCTATTGAGAGAGGAGGGCCTCTGCCGGTGAAAGCAGATAGCCTGGGGCCACGATGCTCTGCAGTCTCCCAGGCGCTTGGCCAAGTCACAGGCAGGGTGATGAAATCCTTTCAAAGCCACTGCGCTGGGCCAGGCTCAAACTCCCAACCAGCAGTGCGAGCCTAAAGTGGCCTACAGGCTGGGCACAGACCCGGCACACTGCCTGACACCTCGGCTCTGTGCAAGAGAGAAGGGCTGAAAATGGGGCTGCAGGAGGCACCGAGGCTATGGGCAATGCCAGGGAAAGCGGGGGGGGGGGGTGTTCCACACTTCACGCTGGGAGGCCAGAGGCTTGTCTGTGGCCAATCAGTTCTAACCTTCATATCTACTTCTTACACACCACAGTGGGAAAGGTTCCGGTTTCTTTGTCACGTCTTTGGAGTGAAGCTGGCATCCAGAACCTCAGTGGCCAGATACCAGAAGCTTTCTTCCTCCCCTGTGTGCCACACCATAGGCCACTGGTGGCTTCTCCTTCTGGCGTATCCAGAAACAGTGTTTGACTCACACTGTAGGGGAAGGGGGTAGCCAGCAGTTCCCCAGAACTTACACTGCGGCCTTGGCTTTCTGTACACTCAGCTAGACTCTCTAGGCCCTCCTCAAGACAGATAAAGGTTAGGGGGAAAGAGAAGTGGGCTAGAAGGAGAGGACACAACCCTCAGACAAAGTTTGAAGACAGATGTCAAAAGTGGCAGAGGCCCAGAGAGCTGAAAATTGTCACCTAAGGGATGGGGGACAGCTGTCCCACCCATCCTGTGTATACACGTGAAATGAATGTCTGTGGAATTTAAGCCACTGCATGCTCTGGGAACTATCTGTGGCATTTAGGAACACACTCTGTGTTCTGACACGAAGGGTACCCTGCACCGTGCCTGTGAATGGTCATCTTGCTTGAGATTCCCATCCCCCCTTCCCCCCCCGCCCCCGCCCTGAGACCTTTCCCACACGGTTCTGATTCAGGCCCTTTGCAAAGCCTTCCGGTGGGCAGAGGAAGTGCAGCTGACCTCATTCAGTCATTACCCTGGCATCCTACCAATGCCACCTTTGCCCACCTCTAGGCAGATTGAAGTGTCTCACGAGGGCATGCCCCTGGCACTCAGTTCATGACTGATGTTTCTGAAGTCAGGTTCCCGGGTCCTGAGGGAACAGACAAAAGAAGACTAAACCGATTTCTGGGACAACTCAGGCCTACCGGAAAAAGAGGAGTCTTTAGCAGTCTACTTGCCCCTTCAGATGGAGGCCCAGAGCCAGGAAATGTCAGAGTCAGCCTGAAGCCTCTTGGCTTGAGCCTGGTGCTCCTAGGCCGATGACAGAAATAAGGCAGATGCCATGTGCTGTCATCAACTGTCCCTTTGCAACTCTTGGTACCTGCTTAACTTTCTTCATCCTCTGTAATTCATCATGACGTGTCCGTATTCACAACTGACGCTCTACAGTGCTGTCTCCTCTAGGCACATTTCAAGTACAGCTCCCAGCGATTTCTGTGAGGTCAGAGATGAGCGTATTGGGCAGTTCAGCTTTTCTCAGGTGGTTGTTTTCCATGTCCACCCAGAGGCAGGGGCTGCTGGGAAAAGTGTGACTTCAAGGCACAGAGGAGGGACTCCTTACTGTAGGAAGTGAGGCAGCCCTAGACTGCACTAGACTCTTGTTAGCTTCTTTGCCCTGACACCAGTGATAGAATTCGTCCTATTTTATATAGGAGGCAACTGACGCTTGGAGAAGTTTGATGGTTTACACAGGTCTCTACAAGAAACAGTGCAGTCTTTCTGACCCTTAGCCCTGAGCTCTTTAGCCTGCGGATCAGAGGGGCAGGCTGTCCTCTTCTAAGTAAACTACATCCTCTCTTCCTGTCTATCAAGATCCAGGCTTATTTTCTCATGTCAGTTTTCCAGAGTTCACACAGGCACACTGGCCAAAAACATATTCCATGAATGGTTCTGGCTTCCTATGGCCAATGACATTCTTTTTCTTTTCTTTTTTTCCGTTTCTGGTTTTTTGAGACAGGGTTCCTCTGTATAGCCCTGGCTCTCCTGGAACTCACTCTGACCTTGGACTCACAGAGCTCCACCTGCCTCTGCATCCCTGAGTGCTGGGATTTGCCCAGTGCCAATGATACTAATTGTTGCAGCGGGTTCAAAACTCATGCTTTTTGCCCTTATCACTTCCTCTCTGGGAACTTCGGGAGACTCAGAAATCTGGATGTTTGGCTAACAAGTCATAAAGTCTGTGGGGTTTTGTTTGTTTGTTTGTTTGTTTTTATCTTTCCCCATTTGACACAAACTAGAGTTAACTAGGAAGAGGGGACTTCAGCTGAGGAAATGCCTGCATTAGGTTGCTTGGAGACAAGTCTGTGGGACATTTCCTGATTAATGAATGGTCCACAAGAAAGGGCTCTGCCAACTGTGGGCAGTGCATCCCCTTGGCAGGTAGTTCTGGGTTGTATAAGAAAGCAGGCTGAGCAAGCCAACAGGAGCAAAGCAGTAAGCAGCACTCCTCCATGGCTTATGCTTCGCTCCTGTCTCCAGGCTCCTGCCTTGTCCAGACTTCCCTTTATGATGTAAGCTGTTTGCTTTTTTTTTTATCATGATGTTTTATTACAGGAATAGGAAGCAACCTGGACAGAGTGTAGTCCTCATTTTACCGCCAGGGCCCGTGAGCACTCAGCGTACCTGTGCCAGAGGCCCGGTGTCAGGAAGAAGTGCTGGGTGATAGAGTGTGGAGACGGGTTAGCCAGCACAAGCATTTTCTTCAAATCCCTTAGCTGGAAACCTGTAGAAGGAAACCACACACCTCCACTATTCTCCTTTGGGAAGGGAATGTTTAGTAGGGATTGTCAGTTGAGAGGATCCGGAGTAATGCAGGAGTGAGGTTTTTTTGGGCAAGTCTGTGAGGAGATTTCTAGACCGCATTGATGTCTTTGTTGCTTTTCCTATTGCTGTTTTAAAATAACCCCAAGAGAGCAACTTCAGGGACAAAGGGTTTGTTTTGGCACATAGTTCAGGAACTGTGGTAGAGACGTCCCGGCAGCAGGAGCACACTCAAAAGCAGAAAGCAATGGACGCATGCTGCCATCTAATTCCCTCTCCGTTTAGACAGCCCAGGATCCCAACCAGGGACCGGGTCACAGCCACAGTGGGGGTGTTACCTCACCTCCATCAGTATAATCAAGACCGTGCCTTCCAAGTATGGCCTGAGCCAGTCTCCCAGGTGATAACACCAACAGCACTAATCACCATAGTGGATGAGGATAGGGAGACCCATCCTAAGTGTGGGTAACACTGTCCCACCCACTGGGGGAGGGAGGGTCAGGTTGGGTAAAAAGAAAAGGAGAACCTAGGATGATGATTCGTGTCTGCTTCCAGACTACAGAGGCAATGTGACACGCCACCTCATGTTCCCGATGCCGTGACTTCCCGGCCATAGTGCCCTGGAACCGTGAGCCAAAACACACCTTTCCTTCCTTATGATGCCTTTGTTAGACATTTGTCGTAGCAACGAGAAAAGTCACTACGGAAGTACACGACATGCCTACCCTCTTAAAATACAGGTGTGTGTGCTCCCCTCAGCTCTCCGTGCTCCCCTTTGCTCTCCGTGCTCCCCTCTGCTCTCTGCACCCTTTGAATCCATCTCTTCTCCTTTATCAGCAATTCTTTTTTTATCTTATGGGATTTTTAAAAAAGAGAGATTTTGTCTGTTTTTGTGTGGATACCCCCCCCCCTTCCATGGATAGGGTCATAGTCACTTAAACACTGGAGATTGTTGGCACAATGTTATTGCACGCTGTATAAAGTTCACCCTTGAATTATTCACACGCTGATTTCTCTATCCCATTATCTGGTTTCAATCCAGACACGACATTGTAATGCTTATTCTAAGATATCTCCTGTTTCATGTTTGTGTGAACACGGCACACCATTTATTCTCTGTCTTGTCAATAAAGCCGGCCAGCAAGTAACTGGGCAATAGAGAGAATAGGGTGGGATTTCTGATTTCAGCGAGGGGATGGGAGAAGATTCAGCCAGGAGGAGAGAGAAAAGGTCACCTTGAGAGGGCAGCTGGTGCATAGAAGGCCATAGATGCAAGTATTGTGGGGATTTTGGGTGGGAAGTAGCTATAGTATTTTAGAGGATTCAAATGGTTATTATGCATTTAAACTAATTAAATAAATCATAGCCTCTCTGTGTCAATTATTTGGGTTAAAGAAAATTGTTGCTTTATTAATTTCGTGCTACAGGAGATGGAGAGGAGAAAGGTTTAACAGGTTAGACCTGAGAGCCCCATCAGTATCCATTCCTTTGTATTTGATCTACTGGTTTAATGAAGGAGATTTGCTTCATGCATACACACTTTCACATTCAGCACACACTGGCTTTAATCCCAGTCCTCTGGAGGCAGAGGTGGGAGGATCTCTGTGAATTCAAGGCCAGCCTGGACTACATAGAGAAACCCTGTCTCAAACAAACAAGTTCACCATGTTCATTTTCCACTTTGTACATTGTTGGACTATTTTGTTTTTAAGTGCAAACAAAATCTTGGAAAACTAGAGACCCGACAAACTCTTTCAATCCCTGGCAAGCCCTTGAGACAAGTCATTGCGTTTCAGCGGATGGGTTCCTGGGGTGGAACACAGGATCTCAGGTTTGCTCAGCAATCCCTCTAACAACAACCAGACTCCATCCCTGTGTCAACACGTCACAGCCGTAATGGGAAGACATCTCTGCTCAGAGTGGTCACCTGTTGGGGACTCGGTTTGTCAGAGTTAGGAGCAGAAGTAAACTCGAACTCAGATCTCCTTAAGTCAAAATCTAATTCCACCGCTTCATTCTTCTTTTCTTCTGTAAGTACATAGGCAGGGTGTCCTGCTCTGGTTTTTGTCAGCTTGCCCCAGGCTAGGGCCCTCTGTGAAGAGGAACCTCAACTGAGAAAATGCCTTCATCAAATCAGTGTGTTTTCTTGATTGATGATTGATGTGGGAGGGTCCCGCTTACTGTGCGTGTGGGGGCAACCCTGGCCAGGTGGTCCTGGGCTGCATAAGAAAGCAGGATGTGCAAGCCATGAGGAGCAACCAATAAGCAACCCTCCTTCATGCCCCCTGCATCAGGTCCTGCCTCCTGATGCCTGCCTTGAGCTCACACCCTAGCTTTCCTCAGTGATGGACTGTCAGCTGTAAGGTGAAAAAAGAAAAAAAGCCCTTCCCTTTTCAAGTTGCTTCTGACCGTGGTGTTCCATCACAACAATAAAAAGCAAATTAAGACATGTAACAATAAAGAACAGTTTTTCTAATTTAAGACTTAAGAACAGTTACTCTGAAAGTAAAAGCATATCATATGACAAGAGCTTTCTGTGTGTGTGTGCGCATGTGTATGGGAAGGTTAGAGGTTGGCTATGAGTGTCTTCCTCACTAGTCTAGAATGCACAGAAATCCACCTGCTCCCTGTCCATGGCCCCACGTTGTCATCCATCATTTTCCTGTCTCCTTCTGTGATAGGGACCTAAGAGAACTCGTAATGGCAGGTCTGTGTTTTGCCGCCTCTCTGGCTCCGAAGGATGGAGTCTCCTTTGGGAGGACTGGAGCTGGAACCAGCATGGTTCCGGGGCAGGTCGGCTCACAATGGCTGCGTAAAGATCCTGAGGCACACAAGAGTCCCGCTCCTCCATGTCCCCTCCAAAGTGAACAGGGGATAAGCACCCTTGTAAGACAGTCGGTCTCATTTGGTGGATGTGAATTCAATGGCTCCCGGGCTCCATTCTACTCATCCTGGCTCCGGCTTAAGTTTTAAAACTAATTCTCTCAGCATTAATCTGAAAGGATTCTTCAAACAAAGGCTCAACTTCTGAGTCTATTTACCCAGTGTGCAGCTGTGTCAATCGGCCAAGACAAAGCCAGGCTTCCTGGCCAGCCCACAATGGGCGGCAGGTAGTTCTCTGAACAGAGGAGCACAAGGCAGGGGCGATCACCAGGCCGCCACCCTCCTCCCCAGGAGGAAGAGCTGGAGCCCAGGGGTCAAGAGAAAAGGAGGGTGTCCCGCCCCCACCGCCCCCGCACAAGTGGAGACTGAAAGATATGATCTGTAAGCCCATCAATTAGGGCTATTAAAAAGGTAATTAGCCCTCTTCCATGGAAACCAAGGACAGAGATGTGAAAAGAGGGAAATTCATTTCCATGTGGTTACATTGTAATGTGACTGGTACCTTTAGTAACGAATGAGGTGCTATTGTTGAAAACACCACTTGATCATCCTGGGGGGAAGAGGACATCAATTTGGCTACAAGGATAGCTTATGATAAAAATAGGAATTATTTTTTAAAAGTATTTAAAGAAACATGAATTTTTTTTTCTACTGCCAAACCCTAGGTACAAATTAAATGGCCAGATTTGGAAGGCTAAAGAGTTGAGAGTATTCCTTTCTAGTTTCCTTTCTGTGGCAGGAAGTAAAATACGAAAATACTAACAATGCATTATTTGTCCTGGACTCTGTATGTGTGAAGTTCAGAATTAGTGTTGCTGTTCCCTCTCTTTTCAAGAATGTGCGGCTATTTTGATGATAAAAGACCAAAAGGGAACCAAATGACAGAGGAAAGACCTTTTCATAATGAGAGTGTTGAAGTATAGGATGAGTCTCTGCCACACTGGCCCATTTCACAATGAACACACAAACCTATGTTTATATTGCCTGTGTGTGTGCATGCTTGCAAATAGAGAATAATTTAAACATTTTCTCTTTCCTACCATCTGATATCCTCCTTCTCTGTCCCTCCGCGTTTTCCCCCCAGTTTAAAAAAAAAATGTCCACAGCAAGCTGTGCAGATTAGAAGTTGCCATTGGCTGTTTATATTGCACCAACTAATCCATACGACAAAGATGTACTATGTTTAATGATCTCTGAAGGCCACTGGCCCATCTACTTTAGGCAATCATGACTTTCATTTTATTTCTATAGAGCAGTTGAACTTGTTCTTTGAATTTTCATAAATGAAACTCTATGCCATGAATCCTTTTATATGTGGCAACTTTTGGTTAAAATACTTTTATTTTTTATTATTTTACTTGATATTTGTAATGATGTTGAGTGTGTTAGTAGTCTATAGTCTTGTTTTAAAACAGTATTTGGTTATGGGACAAGTCCAGGATGTATCCATTCTTGTGCTGATTGACACTTGAGTTCTTGCCAGTCTTAAACTATTGTGAATAAAGCTGATATAAACATTCCTGAATAAGATTTTGGTGGCCATATGTTTTTACTTTCCATCGGCAATTTACCCATGAGTGAAATCCCTTGCTCATAGGTTGGGTATGTCTTTTACTTTTAAAAGAAACTCACACAGGGTTTGACAGATGGCTCAGCAGTTAGGAGCCTTCATGCATCTTACAGAGGGCTGGAGTTTGGTTCCTAGCGCCACCTTGGGTGGCTCACAATCTCTTGTCACTACTGTTCTAGGAATGATCTGACACTCTTCCTTGGACTTTGAGGGTCATGAACTTGTGTACATACACTCATAGACAGACAAACACACATAAAAAACATTTTTAATAATTTTTTTTGAGCCTTTCCATGTAGTCCTGGCTATCCTAGAACTCGATCTGTAGACCAGATTGGCCTTGAACGCAAAGATCCACTTCCATCTGTCCTCTGAGTTTTAGGATTAAAGGTGCCACCAAAAATAGATAGATAGATAGATAGATAGATAGATAGATAGATAGATAGATGAAAGAATCTTACAGTTTTCTAAAGAGTTCCACCACCTGATGTCTCCAACAGCAATATGATGACTATAACAGTATTTCTACCTCCTAAGATGAGTTTGGTGGCATGGTAACCATAGCTATTTGATAGCTATCTCCTGTAGTTCTAGCTTAGTCTTCTCTTAGGCTTAATAATGTTGGGCACTTCCCATATTCTCATATCCACCAGCACAGTTTCTTTAATAAAGTTTGTTTAAGTCTTTTGTCTACATTTGGTTTTACTAGTGTATAGCTATTCTTTGTATATTCTGGATGAAAGTCACTTCTAGTATGTACATATTGCAAATATTTTTGTCTTGGTTGGGATCTTAATTTTCATTTTTTTACTGACCTCTTTTTAATGACTGAGTTTATTACTCTGATGAAATGAGGAATTTCAGGTGGCTGTTTTACGGCTGCATCTGTCTCATCTGAGAACTCTTTGCCTAGCCCAGCACTGTGAAGGGACTTGCTTCCTCCTAGCTGCTGCGCAACTTTAGCATTTGTGATGAAATCTACTATTCATCTAAAGTTAATGTTTTACAGTGCTGGGGATTGAACCCAAGAGTCATGCTATTCCAGGCAAGGCCTGGAATACCGAGCTGTCCACTACCTTCAAATTAATTATTTTACTTTATTTATTTATTTTTGTGGTACTGGAGATTGAACTCAGGTCCTCATGCAAAAGCTTTATCACCTTTGCCCTCAAATTAATTTTGCAATGTATGATATGAGGTAATGGTTGAGGGTTATTTTGCTTCAAAAACTATCCAAAAATTCAGCACCATCATGAACCTATTGTGATGTGTGACTTTCTCAATTCCCCATTTTATTTCTTTGCCTATAAGTCAATAACACATTGCAATGACTGTTGCATATTTTTAATGTCTTGAAATTAGATAATGTGTAACCCTTGAATCTTGGTCTTTTAAATTACTTTATTTTGGTCACAGTAAGTGCTTTTCAGTTTCTCATAAACTTTAAAATCAATTGGTCAGTTTCTAAACAAAAAAGTCAAAACAAAAAACCAAAAAAAGACCTTACAGATTTTTCTTATGGATGGTGAATCTATAGATCAGTTTAGCTAAGAGAGTTAACATCTGAGCAGCTTGAGCCTTTCAATGAATGGACGCAGTTTATTGTTTAATTTATTTGTCTCTTAGTGACATTGCATAATTTTTAATAGGTTTAGGTGACTTTTGTCAAACTAGCTCCTGCTTTGTGTATTTTGATGCTATCCTGACTGGTTACTTTTGAAAGTTTTATTTTCTAAGCGCTTGTTATTAGTATGTCAAACCAGAACTGATTCCTATGTATTTGACTGTAGAACTTGCTGTATTGCGGAACTCCAGAGTTTCAGGGAAGACATGGCCTCCCCAGGGCTTTACACACATATATTTATTTCATTTGCAAGCAAAACCTTACGTCTTACTGCCCAGTCTTTATGCGCTGTGCCCCCAACTCCCACAAGGTCTTGCTATGTAGCCCAGGTTGGCCTTGAACTTAGTACATTGAACTCAAGATCCCCTGCCTCACTTCCCATCTCAGGAGTCCTGATGCGGCAGAGCATGCTACTGCATCCAGCCTCCGTTTCTTTCTTTCTTTTAAATGCAAAACCTCATTTTATTTTTAAAAAAATTTTTTAAAGATTTACTTAGTTAATGCATATGAGAGCATCAGATCCACTGTAGGTTGTTGTGAGCCACCATGTGGTTGCTAGGAATTGAACTCAGGACCTCTGGAAGAGCAACCAGTGCTCTTAACCTCTGAGATGGCTCAGAGGTTAAACCTTATTTTAAAAATTAGCTCACAGAGCAAAGCGTTCTAACGGGGTTTTCATGCATATGCCATGTTAGCTGGTTCTCTTCCCTTCTCCCCTCTGGCTCCCCCTACACCTTTTAGCCCCTGCTATTTCCCACTTCTTCTGCAATCTGTTTCTTCCCTACTGTGCCTCCCTTAAAGCTGTGCTGTTGCCAGGCACATGGGGTGGTTTGAAGGAGAAATGTCTGCCAAGATCTGAATGTTTTTTTGGGATTGACTGGACTGCTGCAATGAGGAAATGAAAAAATGACAGATACATAGACACACATACAGACACATGCATAGACACACACACATGCATACAGACAGACACACAGAGACATACCTACATACACGCATACACACATACACATGGACACACTTACTGACACATGTACACACAAACATAAACACACAGGTAAATACACAGACACACATACAGATACAGATACACATATGGACACACGCATGGACAAAGAGACATACTTACGCGCAGAAGCATACACACAGAGATACATACTGACACACACACACACACACAAAAGGGCTAGGCTCATGTAGGCTGTGCACTCTGTCATTGTGTTTATCCTATACATCTGAATCAAGAAGGTGGGTTTGCTGTACGCTGCTTAACAACGAGGCAGAGTTAGCTTATCTTGATGGTGTAACAGCATGGTTTGGTGCTTTGTAATTGATTGTCTTTTTGCTGTCTTTTATGAGCAGACGCTCATATACCCCAAAATGATTTTTATAACTTTGCCTAAGAAATTATTCCTGATTGGCTGATTAAAAGGCCTGAACCTGGTGTGGCCAAAGTTCATAGACTTTGAGAAGAGGAGGATCATGGGGAGGAGAAGAGAGACAGGTACAGGTGAAAAGAAGCACATGGCTGGCACGGATGGAGGAAGCAGCCCAGATGAGAAAATAAGCAAGTATTCATGGAATTATGAAGGGGAGGTAGCCCAGATAGAAATTATTATATCAGATGGCATGGGACAAGGGCTTGGGAGATAAAGATATTTTAGGAGGTTATATCTGCTATGTCCCAGGTGAAATAAGGCTATTCTAAAATCTATTAGGTGTCTGTGTCTTTTATTGATTGTGATAGCCGGTTAGATAATACTGCCATATAATTAGTAGGGTTAATAATAGACATTATTAGACCGTTCCTTTAAACTAGATGGAAGCAGTCACAGGCTGCAGTCACCCGGAAGGAGGAAGCTGTGGCTGACACTTTCTGAACAGTCTCTCAACATTCATACTCTGACTAGGAAAAAGCTTTGCCATTTCCTTTAGCCTTATCTGGGAAAGGCCTTGCTGGTCCCATGCATCTGAGGCACTGGGGTCCTTTACATGGCTGTGGCCCTGTAAATAATACTCATTCACTAAGAACTTCATCTGTGCCCACATGTGTCCCCCAGAGGCTCAGATGTTTGAATACTTTGTCCCCTGTGGTTGGTGGTGTTTGGGTAGGGCTTAGGCAGTGTGGCCTTGCTGGAGAAAGTTTGTCAGGTTACAAAGCCTTTCCCAGTTTGCTCTTATTCTGTGTGTGGTTCAAGATGTGAGCTCTCAGCATGCTACTCCATCTACTGTGGCTGCTGCTTCCCCACCACTGTGGACTTGTATGCCTCTAGAACCATAAGCCTAAATAAACCCTTCCTTCCATAAGCTGCCGTGGTCATGATGTTTTATCACAGCCTCAGAACTCATGCAGGCCCCTTTCTGGTTTTCTAACCTCACCATACTTATTCCTACTTGAACACACATATTCAACAGTTGGAGGCAAGGATCTACATATGAGAGAGAGGGTACTATATCCGTCTCTCCGTGGGCTACCTTGTTTAAAATAATGTTTTTAATTTCATCTATGTTCCTGCAAATTTCATGTTCCTCTATATAGCTGAGCAAACTCCATTTTGAGTATACATGTGCACAGATATCTCACATTTCATTACCTAGTCCTCCGGTGCTGGATATCTAGGTTGATTTTACCTCCTTGAAACGGTGAAAACAACAGTGATAAACACAGAGGAGCACATACCTCTGTAGTAGGAGGTTGAGTCCTCTGGGCATATACGTGGGAGTGGTATAACTTAGTCACATGGTAGATCTACTTTTGGCTCCTGTGAAGTTTCCGTATTGATTTTGACAGCAGTTCTACTTTACACCCGTCCCAACAGTGAACGAGCATCCCTCTTTCCTCACTCCTTGACAGCATTATCATTTCCTTCCTTCCTTCCTTCCTTCCTTCCTTCCTTCCTTCCTTCCTTCCCTCCTTCCTTCCTTCTTTCCTTCCATTCTTTCTTCTTTTTATGGGGGGAGGCCTTGAGGTAGGGTTTCTCTGTGTAACCCTAACTGTCCAGGAACTCAATCTGTAGACCAGGCTAGCCTCGAACTCACAGAGTTCAGCAAGCTATTTGTTTTCTTGGTGGTAGAGATTGTGGCTGGGATGAGAAGAATCTCAAAGCAGTTCTAATTTACATTTTTCTGCTGATGTCTAGAGGTGTCGAACTCTTAAAAAATACATCTGTTGCCCATTTGGGCTTATTTTGAGAGCTCACTGATCAGGTCCCATTTATTGATTAGCAGTTTTATTGTGCTGTTTGTTTATTTATTTATTTATTTTAGTTCTTTATACATTCTAGACATTAAGCCCTGTCTGAAGTATAGCCATCGATAATTCTCTCCCATTCTGTGGGCTGTCTGTTCATTCCCTTCATAGTTTATGTTGCCACGCGGGGGCCTTTTGATGTCGTGCAGTCCCGTCAGTCAATTCTTGGGGTTGTTTCTTGTGTTATGGGGTTCAATTCAGAAATCTGTTGTTAACCTATATCCTGATGTGTTTTCCCAATGTTCCTTTAGCAGTCCCAGCCTTTCCTGTTTCAAATGATGTAATCTGAACTGGTTTTTGTGGGGGAGTGAAAGAAGTAGACCTAATCTCATTCTTCTGTGGCTTGCCCTTCTTTATGCTTCTTATACCACTTACTGCTCTAAGTGGGAACACAATGAAATTGCTGGTGGTTCATTTGGTTTCGTGGAGCCCTGTGTGGGCTACTTCAGTTTTGTTCTTTGACTATAGAGCCAAGTGTCATTTAATAACAGGTTACATTCTGGGAACTATGCTGTTAGGTAATGTGGCTCTTGTACGAGTCACACCGTATGTATTTACACAAACTTAGATGGTATAGCACAAGAGAAAATGATTCAACCCAAAGACATGATCAACACAGGACATATGACGCCGCTGCGGGCACAGTTTTTCAATAAAGTATTTTAAAAGAATAAATAGAAAAGGTGTACTCAAACACAGATAGAAGTATAGCATGCTGCGTACACAATTTGGTAGTGAAGTCACTTGTTTTCATGATCAAGTACTTTGCACTATGTATACTTGTATGTGCTGTTCTTTTACATGACCGGGATGCGCTTGGTTCATTCACACGAACATCACCACAAATGTGGCGATAACGTACTTCGTTGCTGAACTATGATGAAGACAGAGTCATTGGTGATAAGAAGTTTGCTCTTGCGTTTTTATCTTTTGAAGTCACTGCAGTTCCTACCACTGACCAACTGATGTGCGGCATGTGACCAGCTCTTACCATGAGCGTGTGAAGTGTTCACCGAGATGTCCTAGAACTCTAGGCTCTTTTAACCTCGAGGATCTCTGGTGTCTGTAATTCAGATCTCATTCCCTTCTAATCTGCCCTCTGATAGACATTCTGGTGGCTTACTCCTTCCAGGTACAGCCTTTCTCTCAGCCAAGGACCCAGGGGAATCTCAAATGCAAATCCATAGGGACCTCTTTGCCTCACTACATTTGGGGCCTCCCCCCTCCCCCGCTCTGCTCTCCGTTCTTGACTGAATCTGTTCACGGGCTCTGCTAGGGTTCACATCTCACTTGTCCCCAGGCAGAAGGCCAGGCCACACGTGGAGTTTCCCTCAAGGGTTCCCCTTCTCCAGGGATCAATCAGTGACGGACAAGAATTGCTGTGCATCCTTTGTTTCCCTCAGTCATCTTTGAACATGGAGGGGCATATCCCGTGCCAGTTAGCTCCTTCATAATCTAAGAGAGAGTTTCACCCCTACATGGCTATGGTTTAAACATCTAATTCTCTCTGTATGCTCAGTTTAAATGTGTGGGCCCCAGGGGGTGACACTATTCTGGAAGCTTAGGAGGTGGAGCCAAGCTGAAAGAAGTAAGCCTCCGGGTCAGGGGCAATCTCTAGGGAGCTTTCATTCCTGGCTGCTTCCGGTTTCATGTTTGGACTTTCTGACCCACCATGAAAAGACATACTCTCATTACCCAAGACTGAGCTGGTTCCATCACCACACATTGCGAGGCATGCTGAATTAAAACTGTCCTGAATCTGAGAGGCAAAACAAACCTTTTCTTCCTTAAAGGTTTTTTTTTTTCGGGGGGGGGGGGGAAGAGGGGGAAGGGGTCAGGTATTTTATTATAGCCACAAGAAAAATAGCTAATGTGCATACATTTGTGCCCTTAGGCTTCTATCTGAAAACACATCTTTGAGGCCTCCTTTCCTTATGGACTTAGGAGACAGCAAAAGTCACACATTGAGAGTTCAGTGACTCTCACAGCTTCTGCCTTCCAATATCTTCAATTAAAAAAAAAGATACTTGTAGGGCTCTTTTTAAAAATTATCCTTTATTTGGGGTTTTAGACCTCTACTTCCCTTTCACCAACTCCCAAACCTTAAGAAGGAGAGAGAAAAGGTTAGTGGGGAGAGGGGGCCCAGACCCCTTTACTTCTCCTGGCTAGTGAGGGCCAAGGGGTTCTTTTAGGGCTCTAGACCAATCTCCATCAACCGCAGATGCAGCTAGGAGCCTCCTCCAGACCAATGCACCCGAAAGTGTTTCTCTCTGTCTGTCTGCTCCAAACCACCACATCATCTCTGGTCTCTCCAAACTGCTACATGCCATATGCCACATGCCAACACTGAATGCCACCTCTTTTCTTTCTCGGCTCTTATGTTTCTACTCTCAGAATCCTACACCATGCCCCTCTCCATGCCACACATGGAAAGCTGTTAGCAGCTGGCAAAAGCCACACTCCTCCGCACGAGACAAACAGGTGTGGGCAAACTAGAGCCCAACTAAAATCCTACACTTGGGATTAAAACAAAAGCATATTTACATAACATAACTGAGTTTACAAAGAAACCAGAACTTCCTTTACAGATATAAGTCATACTTTTATAAAAATCCAAACCGGTTTCTTAGAGCACTTTCAGGGGCCAGAATTTCCCAGACTGTGTTGTGAGCAATGCTGGGTACACAAGTGGCTGCATGTTAAGCCATCTGGAAATAACAGAGGTCCTTGACAAAAAAAAATTGCGGAAAATGTTTTGCCTGATTTTTCTTCCTGTGAGTCACATGAGCATGCATGCACTAATAACACTCACATATTCTATTGCAAACTTCCATTAACAGTGTTTCTCAAACTCATTTGATTGGTGAATTGATTCTACTGTATTAGAAATGGGTTTGTGGCCCTCTATTTTGACCTCTTCACTATTTCCCCCAGAGTTTTGAAAAACAAACAAACAACAACAACAACAAAAAGCAACTATTGAGAGGCAAAAGGAGAGGGTTTGGCAAAAGACTTAAAATCAAGGTTGATGTCAAGATGAGCATTTCCAGTCAGGATACAGATTGAGTAGCTAACATAGGTTTTGGGGTCCTCACCCAAGTGTGCAAACAGGAAGCCAGTATAGGAAAAAGGATTTTTTTTTCTTCAAGAGTTGAGAACCTCGGACCAGTATTCTTTTTTATGTCCTAGAAATCTAGAAGTAAAATAGTATCCATAGCCTCTTGCTTTCAAAAGAATTCCATACAGTATATTTTTAGATAATAATTCACACTTATAAATTTTATTAATCATTTATGGGTACCCTAAAACACTTGGGGAGACATTTTTCAAACTCAAACACCTTTTAAATGACGTCATGTCTGTTGTCTGTAGTGTTCTGTAGCTGGGCTCTGGCGGGCACACCATTCTCCACAAAGCAACGGCTGAACATTTGCCATCTGTCTCCCTAAAAAGAAACATGTGGAAAGTGTAGTGGGCTCCTGGGATACCATATCGAGGCAGCTGGCTGGATTTGAACCCTTCATTCTAGAGGAGACTTCCACAGAGGCAGCAAAAGGTAAAGCCACTATGTTGGGGAGCCTGGAGGCGGGGGAACATGGCGGCTGAACCATGGGAAGGCCGTCAGTACAGGCAGTCTCTGGGAGTCTGTCTTCTCACTGAGGTCCTCAGCAGAGGGAGCTTCCTTTTACCTGCTTCTTTCTGCTGCTCTCATTCATATTCTTTTAAGTGTATTCATTTTTATTTTTATGTACATTGGTGTTTGACTGCATGTATGTCTATGTGAGGGTGTCGGATCCCCTGGAACAGGAGTTACAGATAGTTGTGAGCTGCCGTGCGGGTGCTGGGAATTGGACCCGGGTCCTCTGGAAGAGCAGCCAGCACCCTTAACCGCTGAGCCATCTCTCCAGCCCCTGTCATTCACATTCTGACCCATAGACAAAGGTAAAACTGTGTTCACTGCTTTTCCGTTGCGGTAACAAAATGCCTGAGACTTAGAAGAGGAAAGACTTATTTTGGTTTCTAACGTCTGAGGTTTCATGTGGCTCTGTCACCGCGGGCCTGTGGTGAGGCAGAGTGCCATAATGCAGAGGGCAGAGTAGAGCCGATAAATCGTGGTGGCCAAGAAATAGACAGAGAGAGAAGGCAGGGAAGGCCAGGGTGAGACCCGTTCTTCAAAGGTATACTCCACTCTGACCTGCTCCCCACAACCTGGCCCACCTCCCAATTGCTTCTCATGACTCAGTCGCCTCTCAGTGATAACACTTGAAAGCCCTTAGGCCCTGAGTTTTAGGGTCATTTTATACCTAAACCATAACTTGTGCTTATTTGTTTTAAAATAGTAAAGCGATTTCCTAACAGTTGTGTGCCAGTACTATCACAAGAGGAGTTAGGACATTCTAGTAAGCAAGATATGGTACAGTGTGTGTGCGTGTGTGTGTGTGTGTGTGTGCGAGCGCATGCACATTATATTACATGAGAATCAGGAGAAATGTTTTCTGTCTAAGCAGGTAGCGCTTGTGCTTGCTGCTTGTGGAGTGCAAACCTTTGGCACAGTCTGAGGTGAGGAAAAGAATGTTTCAGGAGCAGAATTTTCCAGGCAGAGGCAACAGTCAGTTCAAAGGTCCCCAAGATGGGGGCTTCTTGGGGGAAAGAACACTATGCCTCCTAAACCCTGAGTCGCTCACCTAGGAAGCTTCAAATACAAGTCTCATTGGCAGATCCTGCAGTCTCAGCCCGATTTACTTAATCAGCAGTGGGGCCCATTTCTAAGAAAGTTTCTCCCAAAGTCTAACTCAAGGCCCTAATTTTACAAGTGAGAAAAGTTGTGTCCAAAGAAGGCAAGTGATTAAGCCTCTGTCCGAGAGCTAAGTGGTGACAGAGGCAGGCTAGAGACCACACACCCATCTCCTAGAGAGTGTTCATTCCCTTCTGCCTTGCCCCCCCACCCCACCCCATCAGCATCAGCATAGTCCTTATTCTTTTCACTCTGAATTAGTAACTGCCATTGCCTGTGTGTTAATCTGGAACATTCTCACAATCACCTCATGGTATGCTGAGAGTGGTATGTTCACTATTTTCACTTTATAGACAAGGAAGCAGGGGAAAGGGGGGAGTCACTTGCTCAAGGTTACAATGGCTAATGTGACAGAGTCAGGCCACCTTCCTGTTTGGGCTTATGGTGCTCTGTAGCTTCATGCTGACCTTGGCAAAGACTTTTCAGTGATACTGATTGTCACTTCATATTCTTGCCCTGTACCGGTAATGTGCTGGGTCAGGCTGTGGAGTCTGACACTTTGGAGAGTTACTATGATCTGAACGTAACTTACTGATGTTCTAGAAACTTCAGGAGATCCAGTTTCCTTTTAGAACTATTTGAAGTCAAGCCACATTGGGGCTGGAGAAGGATGAGGTGGTACCCTTCCTGTATATTGCTGAAAAAACTTGGTAAAGCATTGAGTCATAGCTACGCCCACGCCACACATCACTGGAACCTTTCCCCAAGGCTTAGATGAATGCTGTGTTATTTATCTCACAGTTCAGGACTGGAGGAGTCAGGCTGAAGACAGCATGATTTGTCTGTTGACAGTGACTATAATTCACGACACGAGTAGCATTTTATTCCATCAGAGTGCCGGAGGACACAATGCCTAGGAGGCTCTGGGTAGCTTGTGCCTTCCAAAAAGAACAGCAAGGATTTCATGGTATCTGAGTCTTGATTTGATAAGGTACAGGTAAGAAAGGGCAGTCTAGGAGAAAGGGTAGCCTCAGCTAAACCTTAGAAGTATCACATGGGAAAAGGGGGGATAAAATACAAGAGTTAGAAAAAAAAAGGTGCAAATCTCATGTGTATAGCTAGGAAATTTCTACAAGCCAATAGGTCACAGCCAGATAGAGTCCATGATGTTTGCATGTGTGTGTGTGTGTGAGTGTGCGTGCTACTTTTCTAGGAAAGTAGCCTCAAATCACTCAAACAATAGCACACAACACACTCCATTGTGTCTCATTCAAACACAAGAATGAATGTACCATTCACCAGTTACTGCAGCTCTCTCTAAACAGCGTGGTGCTGTTTTATTTCTACTATGAGTGTGGTGGTTTGAATGAAAGCTTTCCTCCAGGTCTCAGGCATTTGAACCCTTGGCTTCTAGTTTGTGGTGCTGTTTGGGAAGGTTTGGGGTGGGGGCAGGGCTTCCTTGCTGCAGGAAATATGTCACTGGGGGCAGACTTTGAAATTAAAAGTCGTATGCGACTGTTAGGTCAAAGTGGTGGGCAGCCCTGCTGCTACAGTGTTAAGAAAGTGGCCGGATGGTATTAAAAAATGGTATTATAATGCTGCAGGAGCCAACAGACTGGGGTTGATACAAGATGATACAATTGTGAGACTGCAGGTGTGAAAAAAGCCATAAGAAGGGTTCCTGGGACCTTCACAGCAGCAGGCTGTCTCACATTAAGAGAGCCCTGGACCTGACCCTGAGGCATCCGATCTTGCCTAAGGAGCACTGGACAAAATATGAGAAGGACAAATTCTACCTTGAACTCTATCAAAAGGAAAGAGAGAGCAGAGAGTGCAAAGAAGTGATCTTGTCCTTGAAATCTTTGGATGTGCCTGATCTCAGCTTATTTTTGTGAAGTTGGTTCAGCCTGAATAACAATTAAAGAATTATTTGCTGTGCAGATGCCTCGCTTTAAATAATTGCCTAGTGTAACCACTGTTGGAATGTTGAAGAAAAACAAACAAACATCGCCATGCACGGCATTTCCAGTTCACGCTCTCAGCTCCCTGCTCACCCAGTCTGCGGCCGCATGCTGTCATGCTGGCTGCCCTTACTGTTACTGACTGTAACCCTCTGGATCTATCAACCCAAGCAAACCCCTTTGTCTACGAGTTGCCTTAGTCATGGTGCTCTATCGCAGTGATAGAAAATTAACTAACACAATGAGTAACTTTGAGGGACAGGACTATGGCAGGACACTGGATGGATGTCTGAGGTCCCCGTCCTGGTGAGTTCCTCTTCTGCCAATTAAAGCAGCCTGGGTATTCATGTGGTCTAATCTGTAAAGCTCTGATATGGAGATGAGGTTCTGTGGGGCCCTTCCAATGTTAGTGCCGTTAGAAAACCATCATCCACTTGACAGCTCCTGCAGAAAGGGTGAAAGAGAGCCAAAGATCCTGATTCTGAGAAGTTAGCTGTGAAGACAGGACCAGACACAGGGCTGGCCAGGCATGCTGGCACATGTCTTTGGTCCCAGCACTCAGAAGGCAGAGGCAGGAGGGTCTCTGAGTTCAAGGTCAGTCTGGTCAATAGATTCAGCAGAGTCAGGGCTACACAGGGAGACATTGTCTTGAGAAAAAAACAACAACAAAACAGAACAAAACAAGAAAAGACACAGGGCTGTGTTGTAGCTAGCTCATGACTAGCTCAACAGGGTCAGTCAGTGAGAATTTCTTAGGCTAGTTATTAAATACAGCCATTGTTAAAACTGAAATTATAGGGGGCTGGAGAGATGGCTCAGAGGTTAACAATGGCTGTTCTTCCAGAGGTCTTGAGTTCAGTTTCCAGCAACCACATGGTGCCTCACAACCATCTATAATGAGATCTGGTGTTCAATTCTGGCATGGAGGTGTGCATGCAGAAAAAACATTGAATACATAATAAATAAATCTTTTTAAAAACTGAAATTACAATTAAATTGGCTTTATTTTTGAAAGGCAACTAATACCCTAAACATATCACTGCCTGATTGTTTTGCTGGATTTTACCGCCTTGCTTCTCTTTAGGGCTGTTTACATCCCTGCTCTGCACTCCACAGGGGCGTCCATCTTTACCCAGCTCTGCACTCACCCGTACCATGCTGCTTACCTGAGATGAGCCTTGATATGTGTTTACACCATGTGAATAAGCAGCTAATCAGAGACGGGTGAACGGTTTTGCTGGTACCTAAACTCTAAAAGGCAATAAGGAAACTGTAATAACACATTATTACAGTGATCTGTGTGTGTACTTGTTACATTGTGAACAACACAGAAAGTTGAGGGAATACTCCTCTAGTATTCAAAAATCTATGACTTAACAAAGAAGTTTCTTAGAACATTGACAAAAAGGTAAAGTCCACCCCCAAGCACTCAAGAAGCAGAGCCAGGAGGATTGGAAAAAGTTTGAAGGTAGACTGGTCTCATAATGAGTTCTAGGATACCTCATCTCAAAAATAAAATAAAATAAAATAAAATATATATATAAAGTTAAGTTTCTTTTTTATTATTACTGTTTCATACTATCTTATTCATTTAAATGAAAATAATAACTCATATTGATGTCATAATGGTCCTCATTTGCTAACTGCTACCACAGATTGGCTGTACAGCCAAGAATCCAGAAGGAATCAATAAAGCCAATGGAAGCATCCTGAGACTCCTTTTGGCTGTGTGAAATTTACAATAAATGGTATTGTGATGGTTAATTTTATGGGGTCAATATGATTGCGTTGAGGGATACTAAGATGGAAACATTCCCTCCAGGGTGCTTCGAGGGAGGGTCGTTCTGGAAGACACTGGCCCTTAGATCAGCAGCAGGAGGCCCCTTCAGTGTGGTGGCAGCATCTTTTGATGCGTCAGCACCAGACAGAATAAAACGAGGAGGTATTTTCTGTCTCTTCTTGGGATAGGATATCCATTTCCACTGACCTTTGGACATCAGCCCTCCAGTTCTTGGGCCTTTATAGACGCCAGAACTTATAGTATGTATGGATCACCGACCTTTGAATTTCATCCCCAGGTCTCAAGCCTTTGGTACTAGGTTGAGAATGCTGTTGGCTTCCTTGATTCTCAGCCCCTCAAGTTCAAGCTCTTGGCTCTCCACCTTGTGAACAAGGAGTCATGAGTCCTCTTGGCCTCCATAATTCCCATAATCTTCTCTTTCCTGCCTCTATGCAGCCTAGTATTGGCAAGAGAGACCTAACACGGGAGTTATTTCCTATTATTTTCTAGTTGTGTGTTAAATATTATTTAAAACAATGATTTTTTTTTTTTTTGAGACGAAGTCTTAACTGGGTAGGTAGCCTGGCTAGACTGGAACTCATTATGTAGTCTAGGCTAGGCTTGAACTCAGAGCAATCCTCCTACCTATTCAAAAATACCACGTCCTCTTCTCTTTCCTGTGCGGTACTCTTCCCTTCGTTGTGCCCACCACACGGGATAGGATACATTCGTTTATGATCTAACTCGTCCACTCGTGTGTGAACTCTGAAGGGCGGGGGCGGGAAACGGGGCACACTTCCCTGCTCTGTTCACTCAAGTCGTTCCTAGCACAGAACACGTGCGCACTACATTTTGCTCGAAGAACGAAGGAACGAGCTTGGCTCCGAGTCTTCTTTTGTTTCCAGGGTCTGGCATCATCTCCAGCTTTACTTTCATTAGCTTGGAAATATTCAGGTGGAGCGGTGCTGGGTTGCTCGAACAAAGCGGCCTCCTACCCGGGAGCAGGAAGCTACTTACTGTCCTGCTGAGTAGCGTCTGCTGCCTCCTCAGCGATGCTCTCACACGCTGTGCGGGAGGCTTACCCAGGTACCTCCACCGGGCAGGAGGCTGGGGTACTGTTCATCTGCCCATGCTATCTCCCATCTCTAGCCTGCCGTCTTTGTTTAACTTTCTGGAAGATGAATGTCTCCTGGCTTTGCTTTGGAATCTCCTTTCTTTGACTTAAAGAGCCTGACAAGGTGGGAGAAACAAAGGCTGGTTAGGATTTGGTCTTCCCAATTGTTTGACTCAGTAAAGAGATACACAAAAGGGAGGAGGGGGAGAAAAGAAAGAAAAGGGATCCCGGGCTCAGCCCACCAGCTGTGGGTCCCTGATGGGCCTGCCTGGCGCGGCCACATTATGCAGAGGCTGGTGCACCTGTGATGAGTTAATGAGAAAAATCCAGAAGTGCGGCTCCCACAAGGGCTCCTGTTGGGGCCCCACAGGGGCAGCCCCGCCCCTCCCCTGGCGGGTTTCAATGACAGGTGGGATTAATCTCAGCAGGTTGTGCTGGGGGCGGGGAAGGGGGTACTCCATCTCTACCAGTGAAGAGGAGTTTGCCATGACCTTTCTACCTGTTTTCCTTGTCTTCTTCTTCTTCTTCTTCTTCTTCTTCTTCTTCTTCTTCTTCTTCTTCTTCTTCTTCTTCTTCTTCTTCTTCTTCTTCTTCTTCTTCTTCTTCTTCTTCTTTTTCTTTTTTTCTCTGAATGGCAGAGGGCGGTAACCCGCCTGGCAGAACTGGTGAGGGGTGAAGCAGATAGAGAAATGTGGAGGCGGCTTTAAACAAGCTTTGGACTTTACGGGTTCCTGTGGTTCTCTCCTTGGAGATTAGACTCAGACACACAAAAGAGGTAGGCAGCCGGGTACATGGCTGCTGATCTGAGGCCACACACTTTGGTCCTATCAAGTCATTCTGAGTATCTCTGATATCTCTTGAAGGTACTGGCTGTGCTAACGTGTATGTGCCAATGTGAGAAAGAGACTCTCAGTGTTCCTCAAAGCTGTTGGATTGAGAACAGGTTCAGACAATCAGAGGACCTGACTGCTAGAGGCACGTCTTCTGGCCTGCTTGCTCCTGACCTCAGCAGGCTGCCTCACCTTCTGGAATCACCATGTCCTTTGCACATGGACAAGGTGATCCCTGTCCTGTGTTCCTCGGGAGTCTAGTAAGGATCAAGGGGCACAAGAACCTTTACAGAGGCAATATGATAGTGCGATTATTGAGGTCATTCATTCAGACATCCTTGATTGTCTTCAATACAAGAAATCCTGGGGAGACTCACCAGGTACCTAGCTATTAAGCTAACTTAGAGAACTTGGACTTGAATCCTAGCTCAGCCAGTTACTAGCCATGTGACATTATTCAGGTTCCTTGCTATCACCCACGTGCTCAGAATTATAGCAGACACCATATAGGATGTTTGCAGGAGTGGATCGTGTATGTGATGTTCTCACAGCAGGCCTGGCGGATGGACTTCTCTTTACACTTTGGTTGTGCTTTGGTGAAGTCAGGTCATCCAGCAGTCCAGCCTGTGCTGAATCCCAGAGAGGATTCTGTTCACAGAGTGTGAATAGGTAACTACATGTGAATGGGAATTCTAATTCATCCATCTAGTGGGCAGAACCGGACTCACCTGGGAACATGTGGAAACTCATGTCTAGCCCATCATTGCCCCCGAAGCCAACCTTGTTGTGTGGTTAGCAATCAGTGTCATACAGTGCAGGTACACTGTTGCTTATATCTGAGGGCATTATATATGAAAGGCTGGATATGGGCTGGAGATACGGCTCGGTGGTTAAGAGCACTGTTTGTCCTTCCAAAGGACCCAGATTCAATTCCCGGCACGCACATGGCAACTTACAACTGTCTGTGACCTCAATTCCAAGGGATCTGACACCTTCACACTAATGCACATAAAATTAAAAAAAAAGGCTGGATATATCCATCACCTAATGACTGTGCATCAGAAGTCTGGAGCCAGGGACCTTCTCTTGCCATATAAACAATGCCAAATTTCAAGGCTGTGCCCTTTTCTATTGCTTCCTGTTGCATCACAGCCTTTAAGAAAATATTAACTTTGAGAATTTCACACAAAACATTACTATCCTTTTTATGACTTCAAGTTTTCAATTTCTTTTCTTTCTGTTTAAAAATAATTTGTTCCACTCTTGTGTGTGTGTGAATAGTGTGTGTGTAAGTGTGTCTATGTATGTTGATGGGCATATCTGTCTATGTATGTCAGGGGGCACATGCTGTGTGTGAGGAGGTCAGAGGACAATTTGCAGGGATCAGTTCTCTCCTGGGATCAAGCTAAGGTCTTCAGTCTTGGTGACAGGAGCCCCACCCCACTGACTGATCTCACTAGTTCACAGTTCTTGATTACATTTACTCCAAGCCTGAATAAGTTCTGCCTCTGGCCTGTGATGTATTTTGGCTTTGGAGCATCTCCCGGCTCCATATCTCTGTATGCTGACATTGCTGTTTTACTCATGGACAGCTTGCATACTCGTGGCCTGTCTTCTTTTTTTTTAAAATAATACTTTATTTATTATTTATACAGTATTCTGCCTGCATGTGTACCTACATGCCAGGAGAGATTACCAGATCTCATTATAGGTGGTTATGAGCCACCATGTGGTTGCTGGGAATTGAACTCAGGACCTTGGGAGAAGTACAGCTAGTGCTCTTAACCTCTGAGCCATCTCTCCAGCCCCTGCCTGTCTTCTTCAAATGTTTTGAAAACATTATTGTCTTGGTACTTTCCAAATTCATATGATAGTTTAGCTCTCAGAGAACAAGGATAAACTAAAAGTTCTTATTTAGAAAGTGGGTCTTAATGGGGACACTGAGCCCCATGCATTACATCCTTCTTGAGACTTACTAATGTACCCCCAGGCCTGGGTGGTCAGTACATAGTAGATACTCAGTTGTACCTATCAAGCAAGCAGAAAGCAGTCAGCTCCTCTCAAAATCGGTTCTTTGGCTGGTTGTGGAAGAAAGTGTATCTTGTTTTCCTAACTGATCAGATGTTTCTGCCTGGTATTAGAATGGTGGCTAATAGTGACAGACTCTCTACCCAGAGTTTTGTCTTGGGCTGGGACTCACGCCCACTGAAACCCTCAATGCTTCTTCCTACGCAGTCTACTATGTCAAAGCCCCTGGAGAAAAGCAGAGTCCCGGTCCTGACACTGCCCACCTCTAGTCCTTAGGTGGCCTCCAACTATTCTTGAAATTAAATATAAAATTCTAACCTGAGTAGTCAAGGCACCCTGCCTTGCCTCTCAACTGTAATTTCCATTTGTTCTTCACCAGTATTCTTGGCTGCAATTCTTTTCTCTTCTTTCTTTGTTTTTTTTCTTTGCTTTCTTTCTTTCTTCCTTTCTTTTCAGATAGGGTCTCATGTACCCAAAGTATTTTTGAGCTCCTTGTGTAGCCGAGGCTGGCCTTGGACTTAGGATTCTCTGGCATCAACTTGTAAATATTGCAGCTACAGATGTATGCCACCAGTGGCTATATTTCCATGGTGATGGATGCATGTCACCAATGGTTACATTTCCATAACACTGTGCAATGCTTTTCAGATTTCTCCTTGAAGACAGACTCCCTGTCTTTGTCTATTCCTTCCGCACGGTCCTTCTGTTTGGGAACATTCTCCCCAACAAAATGATGCTTAGGAAGGGTCTCAAATGATGAGCAAGGATTCTTCTGTCATCTGCAGCCATAGCTTCAAAGGCCACCCTGAGCTTCCATCTTCAACCTCAGTAGACTCAGGGCATCTCTGAGTAGATCTCTGTCTTTGCTCATCCTCTGTACTCTTAGATGTGCGGCCTTCCTATAGGTCGTTTAGGCTTAAAGTTCTCTGAAGATAAGATTTGATCTTCTTTCCTTTCCTGTGCTATGCACACAGTGCTCTCTCAGGAAAGAGCAGAGTCTGTGCATATGCTGCACCAAGCAAAGGTGGGGGCTCTCCACGTGCCACTCATTCCTTGTAGCTTATTTTTAGGTCAAATAGCCCTTCTGTGAAAATGAATGATCTTGGCTAGGAGCGGTAGCAAATGTCTTGACCAGCATTTAGGAGGTACAAGCAGGTGGATCTCTTTGACTTGGACAATTTAGTCTACGTAGCGAATTCCAGGCTAGCCAAGGCTATATAGTGAGACCCTGTCTAAAGAAACTGGAATAAATAAATAGATTTATGGTCATCAACAAAAAACAGTTAAGCATAAACTGTTGGTCCTAAAACCTAGTAGGTTTCAAATCACTTTAACCAGGCAGTGTTTCTTACTCTATCTGCCCACGTGGAAACTCAAACTGTGGTTGCTTAAAGTCGATTTCTATGGCCACTGCTTACACATTGATAATAAAGGAAGTCACATGTTGTTTTAGATCTAGGAGCATCAACCTTGAATGCTTCAAACCTGTCCAACCAATCTCTCCTTAGAAAAAACAACGGATAATGTTGTTTCTTCAAAGCATTTGATTACTGAGCACACATTTTATAGTACCTCAAGGGTCACTAAAGTTCCTGTCTTATCACTAGGGCTGCATTCCCGAACCTGTAAAATAAATGAGCTATTTAGCATGTTCTTTTATATACAGCCCCCACGCCTTTAGATCTACCTGTTTTCAGGATGCCTTTGGGTAGCAGTAATGAAAGGATATTTCCCCATATGGTATGGAGGCCAGCCTCTTGACAACAACTTGGAAAGAAAAAGAATAAAATCTATTTTACATCTACTGAATGTCTCTAATTGGGTTTTGAAGACCAAACAATTCCCTTCAATACAGCTGGGGCTTTGGGTAGCCCCAAACCAATTAACTCAAATTATATAATTTTCCTCCCACCCCTAGTCCCCAAGCTTGACTTGCTTAGTTAGCGGAGAGGGGGATTAGTGTGAATGCTGAGGCTGCCTGGCACAATGCACGAACTCAGCTGTGGGCCAGCCAGAAGCCCGTGGAAAAACAATAAAGGCAGGCTTGAGTCGAGCTCTGTCCTTGGTATGACTCTCTTCTCTCTCCAATGTAATTCTGAATTTGGCATACATATATTAGTGGATTACTGAAGAGCAGAAAAACATCCGAGCCTTTGAATGGGAGCCAGCAATCTTTAGACTACTTAAATCTCTGGAAATGTGCAGGATCATTAAGGCAACCAGATTTGTGAGGCAGTAGATAGTTGAGGAGGAATCTGGACAGGTGAATGCAAGCACACGTGGTTGTTTAAAGAAACAAGAGTGATACTTCATCTTTCCTCCCTTCCGGGGTTGATCTGAGATTGGCATGAGAACAGGAAAAATCATAAAATTGTATGACCATTCTAAGTATGTATTCATCTTTCATAAAAGTGCAATATATTAAAGATAGAATATTATCTTATAGTATGACTGGATGCCAAAAATCTTTTGCAAATTTTGTTACAAACAGCTCAATTCTCCCTCCTCTGTTTTATACAAAACACTGCATTCTATGGTTCTTGTAGTTGACACAAGATTCTTACAATGTTTAATGGGGATGAAATACATGTGAACCTAAACAGTTTAATTTTAGGAAACAAAGAACAGTTTCCCAGCATTCCAAAGTTTCCCAGGCTTCATCAGGGGTTCTCTCGAGTTCACAGCCTGTGAGATCCCAACTTCTAAATGCTGACCTTTTAAATGTCAAACAGAGAAAAAAGCAGACCCCTCCCCCCCCCGAATGTCTCTCTTCTCTTCTAAGAATATAAAATAGAGCAGTGAACTTATGCTGTTCTTCTCCGACATTCCTTTCTGAGCAGATGCTGCCCTGAATACTGTTGGCTCCTTTGATGCTTAGATTTTAGGAGCTTCCTGTAGCAGGCCATGTTATTAGTCTAGGTGTTGGGAGTTATCTTTCAGGTCTGACTGCTCCTGTGAAAGAGAAAATCCAGAGAATTACAGTCATCTCTACTGGCCATTTTCTACTGCTCCCATAGGTGAAATGTCATTTTTTCCCCCTGTGTGTATTTAAATACAGTTTTTGTTTTATCTAAAAAAATTAATTATTCAATGTAAAGATACCTCTTATTCTTGTCTCACCATAGAAATTCATCCCAACTTGACTTCTAGTTAACTACAGTCAAGCATGAAGATAGCATATGAGGTAGTCAGATTTAAATGTTTCATTTCTGATAATATGGCAGCAGCACTCTGAATATCTTCTAAAGCTTTGTTAAATAAAAACTATTATTCAAAATTATATTGCTTTTCTTTCCTCCCTTTGAGATGGGGTCTTACTTGGTAGCCCTGGCTGACCTGGAACTCACTATGTAGTCCAGGCTGGCCTCAAAGTAACTATCTCTGCTTCCTGAGTGCTGAGATTAAAGGTGAATACCACTACCCTCAACTTCGTTTTGTCTTCTTCTTCCTCTTCTTCTTGTTCTTCTTTTTTTTCAGAGATAGGGTTTCTCTGAGTAACCTTGGGTGTCCTGGACTTGCTTTCTGGACCAGACTGGCCTCAAACTCACAGAGATCCACCTGCCTCTGTGAGTACTGGGATTAACATTTTGTTTTCTTTTGATGGCACCGGCTCTCTAAGATTGTGTTAGAGAATCTAGAGATTTGCTCATTGGTTTCCTTCACAAGGCACTACACATTAGTATCCCAGAGCTTGAGGACCACGTGTTCCAGTCCTTTGAAGTCGTGGTACCAATGATCATGGCTCAGGCTTCCTTTGTTGAAAAGTCTCCATCTTTGGGGATGTTGGTTCTCAAATTCAGGAGCCACAGGCCCGAGCATAAGACTCACAGTACAGCTACCAACTGAAACAGAGACAGTAGATTTTCAGGCTCAAAGTCTGAAGATAATATTAAAAATCACTTGGCTTCCTTCTTTGGATAATAATGGATCTATGGCAGCCCAGAAAAGAAACTAACCTGTTCAAGGTTGCATGTTGACCAAACGGTACAGCCTGGATGAATTTGGTTCTTTTGATTTAACTGAAGATGATCTTTGGTGTCCAATGTCGATTACATCTTAATGCTAAAACCATAACACATATTCTTCTGGCTTTTAGCTTGGGAATAGCAGGGGACCCCTCTACCCTACAGGTTGCAAGTACATCCAACTGCCCTTCCCTAGACAGATTTGCTATGTGTCAAGAATGTAAGGTAGAAAAGCAGATGAGGCCCTAGAAACACTTCTCCTGTTTGGATGCAAATCTGCTAGATGTATTCATGTAACATAGAAGCTTCCATCCTTAAGTCTTGGCTGCCCCTCCACCTTGGGAACTGTCCACGAAAATCAAAGCGCCATGATGTTTTATTTTCAAAGTATCTTAAAAAGGATAATGTTTGACCACTTTCCTCCATGCCTTTACCTCTATGTACTGTGTGTAATGATCCAGAGACAATCAATTGGACACTGCGTTTTAAAGATAAGGATGAGGATTTTACTTCTGGGTAACCTGGCGACCCCAATCAATCTCTGTCTCACAAACCCTCTGAAGATTTGATGCCCGACTCTGCAATTAAGGGCAGCTTCCAAGGATGGCCACAGATGTTGCAATCCAAACACCTTTATTAACTATTTATCTTCAGATGTATATCAAGGACCTCTTGTCCAACAGAAGTAGTGGACAGCCCCTAAATGAGAAACCTCCAGCTTTCATCTTCAAGCTGTTTCACTCGTTAATCCCTTGGAGAAAGAATAAAATAGCTGACAACATTCAGCTCCTTTAAAAGTTTGTTTTGCCGAAAAGCAGATGTTGTCTACCCAGTGAAAATGTGGCTGATAAGTTGCATCTCCCTCACTCCCATCCCCGGTCGTAAAAGAAGCATCGGATAGCATTTAGGGTAAGCAGTTAACAAAGGTGGAGACTTCAGTGTTCAATCTCCCTTTTTTTAAATGAAATTTGTGAATTATTTTCATTTGCCACAATTTGGCCTTGTTCAAACCAGAGCTTTGAGACAATAAAGAATAATCCTTGCCACCTACCTGCTTTCCACGAATGTCAGGAGGATTATAAATGATGCTGGGGGTAATTGGAGCTCTGGGAATGAAACACAAGGCCAGAATATTTGAAGCAGGACTCTACGTAATCCGCCGTAATTGAACTCATCAAGGCTTTGTTCTACAGACCAGCTCTCTCTTGCAGTTTATTGAGGTTATTCCATGGAAGGAAAATAAACTATCGTGGGGTCAAGGAGGGCAGTGTTCTTCTCCCTTGATTTAACTCACTGACCAAATTGGCTAAATGTCTCACACAAGTAGGGGGAATGAGTAGACTTTTGCTTCAAGTACAGGAGGCTTTACTGGGGTTGGGGGTTGGGGGTTGGGGGTTGGGGAGAGGGAGGTAGGGGTGGGATGGATAGTAAAGTGTCAACTTCCAAGTGTCCTCACTGCTGTTTGTCTTCATAAAGTCTGTAAAACTCAGATCTCTTAACCTCAGTTGGTTAAGAATGTCTGTTTCATCCTTGATTTTCTTTCCAACCTACCCAAGTCCAAGTAAGGTAAAAATGACTCTAAAATTACCTAGCATTTATGTGACAAGACCTTAAATTAGGAACACCTCTGTGTAGTTGGCTGTCCCTTTCAAACAACTGAATTGTTGCTAACTTTCCATCACCAGGCCACCTTACTTGCTGTCATAGCATAGAGCCTCAAGCCAAGGGTCATACCAAAGAATGGGGTAATTTAAGTACTCAGAAGCAGAAGCAAGACATCTTGAATTCAGGCCCATCCTGGGCTATTTCATGAGTTCAAGGTCAGACTGACCTACACAATAAGACCCTGTCTCAAAATCAAACAAAAAAACCAAAAACAAATGTTGAGGATGCAGTTCAGTGGTAGAGCCCTTGCCTTGCCTAGACAAGACTGTGGGTTCAATTCCCAGAGTCCCCTTCTTCTAATGACTGAGTGGAGATCTGTAGATGAGCAAGGATATTACATGCTTTTGGAGGACTGGAGCTAAAAGCCAGCCTGTGGAAACGTGTTTCATTACCCCACCAACTCCTTATCATGGTAGATGGAAGCATTCTTTGATTTGAATACCTGCCCAAGGAAAGTTCTGTACAATTACATTAGATATATAAGCACTTGCTGCATCCCGGAGTGCTGGGCTTAAAGGTGTGTACAACTTCTAATAATAAACCTGAAAAGGGAATAAATTATCTTTGTGTTATTTCTGTTAAAAATAGCATAACAAGGCTGGTCAGTGGTGGGGCACGCCTTTACTCTCGGCACTTGGGAAGCAGAGGCAGGTAGATCTTTGTGAGTCTGAGGCCAGCCCTGTCTACAGAGGGAGTTCCAGAACACCCAGGGCTGTTACACAGAGAAACTCTGTCTCAAAAACAAACAAACAAACAAACAAACAAACAAACAAACAAACAAAAGTGTAACAAAATCAGTGGTATCTAAGAAGCAATCAAGCAAAAATCAGTAAAATGTAGAAGATTTTAAGAGCCAGAGGTGAGGAAAGACAGCCTCAAAACATTGTCTTCTATGCAACAGGGTGACACAATGCAGCAATGCACTCGTGAACTCCTACTGCATTTGCCCTCACAACACCTGCACAAGACTGGGCCTGCCAGCATTTCACCATGGAAGAGAGAAGGGCTCATGAAGCCCCGCCCCTCCCTTAGAGACTACTGACAGCTGATGGTGGTTGTGGTGTGTGTGTGTCTGTGTGTGTGTCTGTGTGTCTGTGTTGGAGAAGGGGTTGTTTTCTTCTTTGGCGTAGCCGTTGAGAAGTTGCCTTTGTTCTGTAAATAACCCTCACCCATGCATGCTCTTGCAGGCAACTTTATTAAAATCAGTGGGTTATACACACACACACAAAATATGGAAGTATTGGATGGGCATAAATATGGAAGTAGAAGGTCATAAATATGAGGAGTGAGGATGAGACAGGGTAATGGGGTGAGAAGAAGTAAAAGTAATTGCATACAGGTGTCAAACTGTCAAAGAATAAAAAATAATTTTTAAAAGATGCATGAAAATTAAAAAGTATTTTTCTTTTAAAATAATTATGAAAATTCTGCTTCTAAATATTTAAAATGTAACCAGGCATGGTAGTGCACACCTTTAATGCCAGCGCTCAGGGAGGCAGAGGCCGGAGGAGCTCTGTGAGTTCGAGGCCCGCCTGGTCTACAAAGTTCAGGACAGCTATTACAGAGAAACCCTGCTTAGAAAAACCAAACTAAAGCAACAATAGCAACAAAATGTTTGTAGCATTTGCTAATTTTGTAAAAAAAAATGTGTCTATCTTTGTACGTGTTGTGTTCTACTTGTCATTCTTTTATAGGTTCCCCCATATTTATCAGCCTCTGAGACATGGGTGGTGGCAAGTGGTATCATGTTGAAGTCTAAACTTTCATCAAAGTTTGTATGATGAGGAGGAAGAGAACCTTGTCTCCCTCCCTGCGTACCATGTTTAAGGAAATGAAGGCTTTAAAGCATTCTGCCCATGATAGCTTGTAAATGGCAGAAACTGGACCTGAAGGAATTAAGGAGGTGTCCGAACATGGGCTGTCTATGAGCTGGGAGAAACATCTCACAGAAAGAGAATGTATGACATCCTGGGAAACAGGCAAAGTCATACCTCGGAGAGTGAGGTAGATCTTCATGAGGGAGTTCCTCTCAAGGAAGATGCTTAAGAATGTTCAAGTCATGTGACCTGGTCAGTATTTTAAAACTGTCATATGTGCTGTTGTGTGGAATGCGTGCAGAGAAAGCGTAAGAAACGATCGCAGCCAAGCTGTGGAGTGCCACAGAGCAGAGGCCGGAGGAAACGGTACCCATTGGCCCTTGCAGAATAAGACATGAAGTGCAGGGATGGGGGTGGGGGGATCTCAAAGGGGGTCTTGCAAGACGGTATGAGGACTGGGAAAGGTACAGGAGACACTGTGAGTAGAAAAGGCAGGCACAGGGAACAGCGCCATCCACAGGAAGTTCAGGGAACAGTCTGAGTTCATGAGAACTGCAGATGGCTTGATAGGAGGGCACTTGTGAATGATTTCAGAGGCACAAACTGTGTGGTAGCTCTTGTCATTTGAATGCAACTTTATTATTTATTTATTTATTTATTTATTTATTTATTTATTTATTTATTTATTATTAAGTGACAACAATACTGGTGTGGGGAAACAAGCCTGTAACTTCAATACTTGGGAACCTGAGGCAGGAGCAAGGCAGTCTGGCCATACAGTGGGTTTTAGGCTAGCCTGTGCTATACAAAGACTGACAAGATGGCTCAGCAGGTAAGGTCACTTTCCACCAAGCCTGATGACCTAACTGAGTTTGATCACAGGATCCCACATAGCAGACGGAGAGAACTGGTTGCTCCAAGTTGTCTTTTAGCCTCTGCATGTAAGGTATACAAACACACTAAATAAATGTAAGAAACAAAAAAAATTTGAAAAGCAAATGAAGAATTCAGCTAAGCTGATGTGTAAGAACACGATGGGCCTGAAACTAAGGACAAAGAGACTGGACTTCCATGATGAGGAGTCCCAGTGGAAGAAGTCTGTAGTCTGTTCGGGAAGAATTCTCCAGACTGCTCTGGTTATGAACGTCCCTAGAAGTGTGTCTTGCAAATGACCTTCTTAGCCAGGAGCAGAGGCAGGTAAATTTCTGTGTCCCAAGGCCAGTCTGGTTTACAAATGGAGTCCAGGTCGGCCAAGGCTACACAGAAAAACCCTGTCTCAAAAAACAAAACAAAAACAAACAAAAGAAAGAAAAAAAAGGAAAAAGAAAGAAAGAAGGAAGCAAGGAAGGAAGGAATAAAGAAAGGAAGAAAGAAAGAAAAATATGTTCTCCAGGTATTATATCAGCATGGGCCCAGGGGACTAGAATTTAGGAAAAGTGTCATCTTGATTTTTTTTTTCTCTTTTTGTTGGTGCAACTTAAAACTTACTTCCTTTATTTTTTTTTATCTCAGGGATAGAGTGGGGGCATTGTCTAGCACTGCCCAGCTGATGGTTGAACCCATCTGCCAAAACCAAATAAGTGCCTAGTGCTCCCCAGTTCTCTTCCTGCAGAGAGCCATGACAAAGCAAGTGGAATTGAGAGAGGGTGTGGAGGAAGAAAGGTTGGAGGGGGACCGGTCAGAAGGCAGCCAGCCTTCTTCAGGTGAGCCTGTGCACAGGGAACAGCCTGAATTAACTTCTTATCCCGTTCTTACTTCAATACCAGTGGTCCCCATCATTGTATGACCTTGGATCATCCATGGTTCCTGTGTGAGCTGCAAATCCATCCTGCAGAGAGAAGGGAGACACACATACACATAAACACACACATACACAGGCATACCCGTGCACTTGGTATGGGGGACACCAAGAGAGGTGAAGAGGGCAGAGGGCCAAGTAGGCAAACTCAAAAGTCTCTTTCAGCTCCAAGTTTATCTGATTATCAAACAGCTTAATCTTTGCAAAAGCCTTTGCAAAGGCCACAGCCCGGAGACAACTTTTGCAAACTTTTGCCTACAATGTAAGCTTTGGGGGTTACACAAAGGGCACTGAACACCCCCGCATCAAGATAAGAGAAGGAACACCTCCAAGAGCCTTTGTCCCTGGTGCTCACATGCACCTCTGCACGTGCCCCTTGAGACTTGGCTGTGTAACCTTTGTGTCCCTTGTGGCAGGGGCAGCAGGAAGCAGTCAGATGTCGCTACCCTGCTGATAACTTCTGGCTCTGAGAGAGTGCTCTGCTGTTTCTTTGCCAGAGACCTGTGAGGTGGGTTTCAGGGTTCTGCTCAGAAGCCTTGTGACTCTGTGGACTCACAAGAATCTGTGTCTTTGTACTTTCTTTAAGTCACCTGCACATCCCAGGACTGTTCCTCCACCTTAAACATCACATTTCCCTAGAGGATTCTGTTTTATAATCGGTATTGAAAATTTTATTGCCTCCTTCCCCGCCAGATTATAGGATAATCTAACTTTTAAAAATTATTTATTTGTTTTTATTTTATGTGTATGGGTGCCCGGTGCCCAAGGAGGCCAGAAGAAGGTGTTGACTTCTTGAAAATGGAGTTAATAGATGGTTTTAAGCTGTCATGTGGTTGCTGGGAACTGAACCCAGGTCCTCTGAGAGCACCTAGTGCTCTTAACCACTAAGTCATCTCTCGGTGGTTCATTGTTTATTGTTCCAATAAACAAATACATACATACAAACATACACATCTACAGAATTTTTTTAAAGAAAAGTTTGTGTTATTGTAAGTAAAAGGACTGTTTTTATACACCTTATCTCTGTGACTTTGTCTCACAAGTGGTAATAGTGACCTCATCAAGGGTGAAAGTCACCCCGTGCTCACACTGCCTCCACACACAGCTCAGAGCCTCCTGACTTAGCCTCATCTAGCTCATTAAGTTTTAACCTGAGTGTGCAGCATGAACTCTCTTGTCTCAAGATCCACAGGGGTCCCCTGGGGACCACATTTCTGACTCCGTGGTCTTACTTCTTAGGGATGTGAGGACAAAAATCTGCAGAAATGTAAAGAAAATGTAAAATACTCTCAGGAAAACACAACATTCCCGGTGTGTAAGAAAGTGGTGGGGGAGGGGAGGGGAGAGCGTCCAGTGCTAACAGGATCTGCTAGTCAAGTAATAAAGCTGGATCTGGCCGTCTTTTGTTTAGGCTGAAGGAGAGAAGGTAGGTGGGAGTCAGATGCGGGGCTGTGTAGACTACTTCAGCCCAGTTGTTCCTTGAATGGCTGTTTTCCTCCTCCTGTGGAGTGCCTCCATCTCAGCCCCTCCCCGCCCCCACTCCTCCCCATCCCTTCACCACCTGCACCCACGAGCTCTGTTTGCCTCAAAGTAGGGCACGGAGAAAGGGGGAATCTTCTCTTGGTGACCCTGCAGCCACCTTTCAAGTCCTCCCCCACAATGCACTGCGTGCCCACATGTCAATCTGAGAGCGCCCCATTCCTCCCCCCCCCCCCCCACAACCCACCTTAGAAGCTGAGACTCACAGAGGTGGAGGTGGGAAGGGCCAGGTGTCAGAGAGGAGGGCCTGAGAAGGAGAAGCCTGAAGTGATCTCAGGCCAGAGGGTCAATGTGCAGTTTCTGTTTGCAGCAAAGCCCTTGAGACAAATATTTATCAAAGCCTCCTAGAAGCCCCATGCTTAAGTGTGCTTCGCAGCACGAGGAGAACAAAGAAATGTGGTCCAGACCAAGGACATGTGAGGCAGCTTCACACACACACACACACACACACACACAGCTCTCAGGCCCCTGACCATCAGGTTTTCTACTCTGCTGTGAGGAGAAAGCTTGTTTCCCAGTGGCCCAGGACTCTCTGCGGGAGGCAAAACAAGCTGAGGCCAGGCCAGACTGAGTCTGTCTCCTGCTGTCAATCACACAGGACACAGAATTCTTGGGTTGTATCATCTGTCAATCACAGGCCTGACACCCCCCCTGAGACTTTCTGTGAAGCAGCAGCAGTTAGCTGCCTTTGCTTCCCGAAGCCAAGACCATGGTTCGCCGGCTTTCCCTGTCTACTCTGGTCTGTACATCCCTCCCTCTCTACTTGATGTTTTGCCCACTACATCCTGGTCTTCTCTCACTGAGCTAACACACACACACACACACACACACACACACACACACACACACACAGCTCCTGAGCCTGTACTATTTCAAATCGTGTGCTCCTCCTTTTGCAGGGCCCTTTCAGATCATTAGAATGTTTTCTCCCAAAGCTAGTCTACACCAACCAGAGTAGCTAGTTTTCCCACAGCACTGGTCCAACCCTGCTGGGAGAAGGCTCTGGCTGTGACCTGCTGTTTTAGGATTTTCTCCCAGCATCATCTGGTCTTGGAGATGGTCCCTGAACTGTCCTAGTACTCCAAGTCCACCTTCCTTTATTCCATCATTAAAAAAAAGGGAGGGGGGTTGTGGACAGCTGAGAGTGATTACAGATGGATAAAGTACCTCCCGGGGGTTGTGGGGTTGCACACTACACAATGGACTCCAGATGAGCCACAAGGGACCCAGGCTGAGGGGTGGAAGCATCTAAGAGACAGAATCTTTATTTAGAGCTGAACAACATTCTAGTGCAAGTCTCAAATAACTAACTAACTAAATAAATAAAAAATTTAAATGGGCTGTTTGACATCGCAGGTAATAGTGAGTGGTGTGCCTCAAGCTCACAGGACCACTTAACCAGTGACGACACTTCCTACAGTGGGCTGGGCTCTCCCACAGTAATTATTAATCAGATCTGCCTGCAGGTCAGTCAGATGGAGGCATTTTTTCCCCCTGAGGTTCCTTCCCAGATGACCCTAGTGTGTGTCAAGTTGGCGAAAGAAAGACTATTTCGTATACACAATATGAAGAGACAGTGAGAATTTTTAAAAGATCTTCGTGGCCCATTCACCATTCTAAAATAACTCCAAAGGTAGTTGTTAAAACAAAGACTTATTGCTCCTTCACAACTCCATTGACTGGCTGTGCTCAGCTGAGCAGTGTTGCCTGAGGCACTCAGGCGGCCAACATTGTGTGGTCATCTGAATGGAGGTGGAGGAGTAAGGAGAGCTTATGTGCACAGTTAGTACCTTGGTACTGGCAATCAACTCTGAGTGATCTCTTATCATTCGGGTGCCTTTCCTGATATAGTGTGGGGGTGATGCAAGAATGTAGGGAAGGTGCTTAGAGCAGTGGCCCTCTACCTGCCTAATGATGCAACCCTTTAATACAGTTCCTCATATTGAAGTGACCCCTAGTCATACTTCAAAACTGTAGTTTTGCTACCGTTATGAATTGTTATGTAGACATCTATGTTTTCCGATGGTCTTAGGTGACCCCATGAAAAGGTCATTCGACATGTTGAGAACTGCTGTCTTAGAGCATGGGTTGTACAGTTTATCTATGGTTGCTTTTGCCACATTCTGTGGGTCAGAACACAACCAAGTTAATGTCAATGGAGGTAGAAAAGACTCTGCCCAAGAGAGGAAAAGCTGAAAGGTGTTTATGATCAACTTCAAGCTGCCACATTTCCCAAAATGCCGTAAGCTCTGTCCTCTGGGTGTTCCCTTGAAATTCTGTAGGTCTCTGTAAGGACTGGATGATAAATTTCTTTATCTGTGAGGAGAACTTCAGGGTCTCGTTATCTCTCAAATATCAGTCCCTCTCCACTTTGAAGGATCTGTTTGATCAATTGCTACACAATGTGAAGGAAAATGGCTTCATCTTGTTCTTATTAAAACTAGTGAGTGTACTAGACCATTGAACACCTAGAACTACAGCCATTGACCTCCAGGACTCCAGCCAGTGACTCCCCAGGACTCCAGCCAGTGACCACTCAGGACTGTAGCCATTGACCACCCAGGACTTCAAACACTGACCACCCAGGACTTCAGACATTGACCACCCAGGAGTCCAGCCACTGACCACCCAGGACTCCAGCCATTGACCACCCAAGATTTGAACCCTACACCAATAATCTCAGGGCATTATCCTGACCATGGTGGTTGCTTGGGGGAGGGTATGCAGTTTAATATAGACTAAAGCGACATGAAAGGGAATTTTCCTGATGTTTCTGGGAAAGAAGATGCTTTGTCATGAGTAAGCACCACTGAGCAGTGGCCTTTCTTCTGTGCATGTAGGAGGGTTAGGCTGCTGCATTTTACTTCTAAGCTAAGGATGGGATGAAACCATCAAAGAGAGGAGGGCAACGCTAAGAGAATGCAAAGAGGTGTAGCAGAAGTTTGCTTATTCTGTGTTTGAACCTCAGCTTTGGCCTCTGGACATGCTTTAGGCTTGTAAGCCATTAATGCTTCTTTGCTGCTTAAGCTTAGGGTTTCTGTCTATATGATAAACACTAAAAGTAACTTGGGGTGGGGGGAAGGGTCTGAATCAGATTACAACTCTCAGCTCACACTCCATTGGTGAGAGAAGTCAGGGCAGGAACTCAAAGCAGGAACCTGGAGGCAGGAACTGAAGCAGAGGCCATGGAGCAGTTCTGCTTGTTGATTTCCTTCCCATGGCTTGTTCAGCCTGCTTTCTTGCAACTCAGGACCACTAGTTCACGGGTGGTGCCGCCCAGTGAGCTGGGCCCATATCCGTCATTAATGAAGAGAACGCACCACTGGCTTGCCCAAAAGCCAATCTGATGGGGAACATTTTCTCAGTTGAGCTTCTCTCTTCCCAAAATGGCTCTAGCTTGCGTCCCATTGACACAAAACTACCCAGCACAGAGCATTATGCCTGAGTCAGGGCCTGAAGCTGTTAGTGACATGCCAAGTAACTTCCTAGGTTGCAAAGTAGGTAACAATTGTTAAAGAGGATAATCACTAATGTTTTCTTGGCTTAAAAAAAAAAAGGTGGAAGCTTCTGTGTCATGGAAGAGCTAGAAACCTCTTAGACATCAGCTGTTCAAGCGCTGTACTCAACAAGGAGGAAATGACAGCTACCTCAGCTGTGACAGCTCCCGTGTGGCTACGGCAGAACACCGTCTAAGCCTATGCCCTTCTGATATATCGGTGTTTATATGCCTGAAACACAGGTGCCATCTTTAGATTCCCAATTTGAAAGTGAAATGCTAAACAACTGGGTGGGAAATCTGTCTAGAATTTTCACACACCTCGGGACCACCACCCACCAATTCCACCATCAGGTATTTGGCCTGGGAGAGTGAAATCATATTGGCCTCCACAGGAATCTTCATGGCAGTTTTATTCAAAAAGCCTTAAAGGGATGCGTCCCAGATGTCCAGCAACAGGTGCAGGAATCAACAGCAAATTGTGAGATATATATATATATATATATATATATATATATATATATATATATATATATATATATGCAATGAAATAATATCTAGAATGGAAATGAAGAAAAGAATAACGAGTTACTGGAGCCTGTAACAGCACAGATCTTGGAAATACACCAGGCTAAGGAAACGATCCAGAGAGGAAGGAAGATACATTGTGTCATTCCACTTACGTGACAATGCAGTGAAACAAATCCAGTCTGGGGATCAGAAATGAGGTCATCAGTTGCTGCATGCTATATGCAGGCAGAGGGACACAAGCATAGGACATGAAGGAAATTTCTAGAGTGGTAGAAATATTCTGTTTCTGACTGGGTAATGAGTCACATGGGCATATTTATTTGTCAAACTTGAATAAGCACTTGAGATCTGCATATTTCACTTAAAGTAGGAGGGTGGGGAGTCAAGCAAAATTTTAGCAGTAGAAAGGAAGGCACCGCTTCAGCAATCTGAGCAGCAAAGAGAAGGCGTGGGCACAGAACAGTCAAGCTGCTAGAGTGAGTTTGCAGGGTGTATCCTGGTCCAGGGCTTGGGAGAACTGTCTATTCCGGCTAATCCTAATGGCTGGGGACAACCAGCCTCTTGAGCATCATGCCAGCGCTGAGCTGTCACCATCAGCCTGACCACAACTACTTTAATAGCAGGTTGGGAGAGCTGTTCCCTCTGGGCCATACAGCCACATCACAGCTGCTGGCAGCACTCTCTGGCCTTTTCCCCCTCACTGCTGGCTGCCTCTCGGAGTTCACTGAAGAGCCTTCCCTCTCCTCACCCTCAGACACCCTTCCGGAATGTTTCCAGGCCCAGGCTGCCCTTTACATTACCCAAACTTCATTGGTGATAAACGCCGGCTCTTTGGAATTCTAGGACTGCTTCCCTGGGCCGCTGCTGCAACAAATCCTTTCTTGTAACTTTCTTGTGCTCTTTGGGTTTTCTTCATATTCCCTACCAAACCATCAAGAGTCAGGATCTCTCCAGATGCCAACATTTGGTCTTAAGTTGCTGGACTGATCTTCTAAAACAGTGTTTTGCACACATTTTTTTTTCATCTACTCAAATTATATCTTAGCTTCTCACCAATCTCTCCACTAATATGTACTTTCCCAAATGTCAAGTTTATTCTGTTGAAGACAGGCCTAACACTGTCATCACACATAAACCTCTTGGAAGACACACAGCACATTATTTAGTTTGCTTTTCTTGCCTTTTTCTATTTTTCTAAAAAAAAAGAAAAAAAAATCTGTCATAAGTAAACCTTTTTAAAAAGCAAAAGATGAGTAAATGAACTCAGCTTTTCACTTACTGTGATGTTTATATTTTCAATGTAAAACGAAATCTCTAAGACGCCAGACACACGACATCCAGACAAAGTCTGGTTATCTGGATCTGGGGCCAGGGGCAGTTCCAGGAAGCTTTGGTCACGTGCAGCCACTACAGCCTGGGAATGTGTCTTTGCCACAGGGAGGACCACAGCCCCAAGTTTGCTTCCTTGGGTTTCTCCTCAGCCTAGCCAGGACTACAGCCACCTAGGGTGTGAGGGAAAGTGTCTGCTGTCAGAGCTCACACTAACTCTAAGGGACTCAGCCAGTTCCCTCCCCTCAGGGTTGTCTCCTTAGGTGATGGCCCTGTGGGGGCAGGGTAGAAGCAACAGATCAGGAAATTGGGCTCATGGTCCCCTACTTCTTCAGCCAGAGCTGTCGCAGATCTGTTTTCTATCTGAGGCTTCTGTGTAAACCTAGCAAAACAGTGGACCCATCAAAACCATCACCTTCAGTAGGACTATGTTCAGCACCAACTGATCCTCTTCAGACTGACACTTGATGGTGTTATGTTGTCCATCTTAGAGCTGAATCATGATGAATAATTTGACCGCCAGTGCACATTGCCATCTCGGAGACAGACTGGAGGGGAAGAATGGTGTCTGATTTAGCATTTGCCTTCGCTCTTAGGTGATCTCTTTTTTTTTTCTTCCCTCCCTCTTCCTTCCTTCCTCCTTCCTTCCTGTTTTCAGTCCTTTTCTCCAGAGCAATTCTGGTGTCTTGCCTGCCTGCTGCAGACCTTCCTGTGGCAGTAAATTCCTTTCACACTTTGAGTTGCTTCAAAGTGAATTCAGGAGGCACATGAGCCTTCCCTCTTGTCTAGACACAATTTCAGTGGGCAGAGGAGCTGGGCCTGTCTGAGATTCTCACTTGGGTCCACCTGGGCCCATCTGTCGCTGTCATAAATCTACAGGGAGCCAAAAGTGACTGCCGAAGGAGGACGCTGCAAGTTTTCCTGGCTGCTGGTTGCTCAGAACCGTCTCTGCCAGGCGTGTGAAGCGCTGATTCAGCAGAATCTGAGCGCCTCTTGGAGACCCAGGGCAGGGTGCGAATTTAAAAGCACAGTGCAAGCCCACCACAAAGCAAATGCCGAACAAAAGGTTAATTCCACGGATAAACAGCTCTTGGTGGCGCTTGACTGAGCGTCTGGTTCCCATTTCGCGGTGCCATTCTGCCAGATGCTCTCTCTGTTAACACATCCTGCTAAGGCGGAGATGAAATACAAAACCAGAAAGCTGCAAGCTTTGCTGGCAGCGCTGGGTGGCAACAGGCAGGGATACAGAAATCTCTGGAAGCGTCTTAGATGTTCCCAGATGGCATCACCACAACTGGGAAGTGGGGGTGAGGGGCTTAGAGAAACTAGTCATGCCTCACAAGACTGCTCAGTCTGAGGGATTAAAAAAAAAAACATAAATGTGAATGACAGTAGAGGGGCCATCAATCTCTTCACCACTCCTTTGGTGCATTTATGAAATTTAAGACAGGCAACACACAGCGGCTCACGTCTCGAAACCCAGGACTCAGAAGGCAGCGGGGGAAGGATCAAGAATTCGAGGCCATTGGAGTGTGAGACCCCGTCTCAAAACAAAAAAAATGAAGCAGGAAACGAAAGGGTCACACAAGAATCAGTCTGCTTTCCCCAGACTAGGAGGTCTAGAGACCTTCCTCGCATAGCCTCCTTTGTGTAATCTACTATCAAAAGTGTCCATCAGTCACCCTGTGGGCACACAGGAAGGATGGTCCCTGCATTAGACACAGAGCGCATCCTATGTAGAGAGCATCACGGATGCTTGCGCTTCTTCAGTGAAGGACCCAGACTTGATCACCTTTGAATAGTCTGTAAGATATTAAATATAAGTTTGCAAGTGCACCCTTGAGAGAGCACTCGATTTGTGCTTTCTGTCCTCCTAGCCCAGAGATAGCTCTTGCCTGGTCCTATCTGGAAAGTGAAGATGCTGTCCTGGCCGCTTTCCATTCCACAGACGGAGAAAACAAGGCACTGGGCTCTGAGGTATTCTCCATCATGTTGAACACTGTGTCCAATTGCATTGTCCAAAGCAGCAGGTAGCTGTGAAAGGCCCATAGGCCCCCATTGTGACCGCCCTGGCTGCAGGTGAAAGGTCAGTTCTCAGGCAAGACTCTGACCCTTAACTTTTTTGTGATGAGTGTCACAAGGCAAATTAATCAGATTTATGGCATTAAGCTCTACCAATATCTTTATCCCCTCAGCCCTTTTTCTCCAGCAAAACTCTCGGTTAGGGGGGAAAAAAATCTTTCTGATAAAGGGTGAGAAGGGCTTTTTGGTCTCACAGTTTTTGCTGCAAAGTGAAAGCCGTCGGGCATATATAGAGGCCAGGCAGCCCTTCCTTCAAACTAGGGCGTTTATAAGTTACTACGAACCGTTCTGGCACTCAATCAAACGGTCCTTACTGTGGGGACAATGGCGAAGCCAGGGTTGGCTGGTGTGGATAGCCTTCGAGCTTTGGGGCACAGCTTTTTATTTTTTTAAACCATTACAAGTCAGCAAGGTCCATAATTAGGAAGTTTTGGCCTCATCCCGTGCAGCCCTAGCAGTTGTGGGGTCTGAACGGGACTCAGAGGGGCAGGTGGGCTGCTAGGGCTCCTAAACAGAGAACACCGAAGCCTCAAAGCCCCCAGCGGGGGCGGGAAGGCGGGAGGCTGCTGACGTTACAGTGCTTTTCATCCAGCCTCGCAGGAGAGCACCAACTTCCTGCTGCTAGAAATTTGTCGGCAAATTTTTTTCTCATTCAGAAGTGACGGGACCCAGGAGACACTGGCTAGATATGATGACTTGATTAAGGCGTGTGTAGGCGACCCAGCTGCCTGGAAACTGGCGGAGGGAGCATGCGCCCGCCTACCCCTCTAGCCTCTTACCAGGAGAGCTGACCGGCTTCAGCTAGCTGCTGGATTTCTCCACTCTGGACTGTGAGGATGTCAACATTCTGAACTCAGAGCCCCTTTGCATGGCAACCTGGGTTTTGGTATAGATCTCTACAGAAAAAGGAAAATAACACTGGACTGTTTTTTCCCCCCACAGTAATTTGCAATGTAACAGTAGATCACTCAGACTCAACAATTATGTCCTAAGCTGAATCCTGAGCTCTAGATGACATGAGGCTGAATACCAGAGTGGAGGTGGGCTATAAGCCATGTTCATCACATCTGGAACAAGAGTATTGCTAAAAAGGAAGATCAGTAAGTGCAAAGCCTGTTGTGGAAGGAGCCAGACATACGCTACATTTGTATTTCATATAGGAGTGCTAATATCCCTTCCACTTTTTGATTAGCGCAATAGTAGTGGACCTTTGTGACAAGGATTAAATGAAATAATGCCCATAAAACATGCAGCACAGTGCCTTATGCATAGTAAGAATTTAATGAAAATCTAATGGATTTTATAATTGTAACGATTATTAAGCATTTGCCAACCATAATAGTGCTATAAGCTGCATGGGCAGGGGCATCATCACCTCCATCTTATAACTGAAGAATTTGAGTCTATGGATGGGAAGCTTTTTATCCAGGTCACGCTGCAGGCTACTGGCAAATGGAAGCATCCCAGGCTCCCCAACGGAGCACGCAGACAACCCCTAACAGCTAAAGAGCATAGTGTTTGCCCAAGCAAGACATAAATATTGGATGGAGCCTCTGAGATTTGGGGGTGGTTTGTTACAGTAGTTGAGCTTTCCTTAATGTGACCAAACAGCAGACTCACCTTGGGATGACTTGAGTAAGAGACTCTGAGAGGCCAAAAGTGCCCCTGAAATAACAGGACTCGTGGACTTTGCCAGAGAAACTCCAGAGAAAATGAAGCGATGATTAAAACATCTTGTCTGTCGGGGTTCGCTTAGGTTGGCTTTTCCCAGGTTACTTTGAAGTTTTTATCAGGGGTGATGGGAGTGGGTATGGAGGGTGGGGGTGACGCACAGCTCTTCTTCATTTGCATCTGTGACAGAGGACAGTTGTATGCTATAAATCTTACTGTTCAGAAACAGAAGGTGGAGAATGCGGGAGGACAAGGAGTATCCGGGAGGAAAGACAAACTTCAGAGTGGACAAACCCAACATTGTAATAAATGGCTGCCTCAATCGCTAATTCTATTGCCAAGATTGCCACTGGTCTCCATGGTGTCTCCCATCCCAGCCTCTACATACCACACCAGTTACCTAGGCACGTGAGCGTTCCTGCATACTTTTCTTCCTTTGTGTGTGTATGTGTGCGGAGGAGGGCATGCATGCCTGTGGCTAGAGGTTGACATTGGGTGTCTTCCTCAGTAGCTCTCCACCTTTTTTTGAGACAGGCTCTCTCACTGAATTTGGGGCTCATCTATTGGACTAGTCTGCTTGTCCAGCAAGCTCCAACCCCACCCTGCCCCTACCTCACCCTATCTCTGCCTTCTTGGCACTGAGATTACATGCTTGTCTTGCTTCAGCCGGCTAAGCTTAGGTCCTCAGGCCAACACAGCAAGCACTTACTGACTGAGCCCCTCTTGGCTCTCCCTGGCTCCGCCTCATTCCTGAAATTTTCTGTCAGTCCTATTAGGTCCTTCTGCCTGAGACATGCCCCTCCCTACTGCTCTAGTAGAATCCCAAGTTTCTGTCCTTAAGATCTTGACTGAAGGCTGCCTCCTCCAAAGCTTTCATTCTTGGGTACTGTCCAGTATTTCTGGCCTTGCCCTTCTACTGCTCACTGGGGACCAAGCCTACAGCTGCCTGGGTCACAGACCACCCCAGGCCTGGCCTTTGTCTACCTTGCTCTGAAATAGGTCCAGAACAGGATTTCTATTTGGAAAGAGATGAAATAAAGTGATACCCTCTCGATTAAAAAGCAAACAAACCAGAAAAATGTTCAGTGCTGGGACAAACAACATAGGGGAAAAATTAAAACAAACAAATAACAACAACAACAACAAAAAACACCTTCTGTTGGAGTGTGTTGGAATTACCTTACACAAATATTCACATGTCCATACAATCCTGTCCCACAGCCTTCACTTGCATGGCAGGACTGTGGTGGTGTGTTTTGCTGTTGTCTTTATGCTTCCGTTCAGTCCCCTCTTCTTCCCCCTCACCCCACCAATTATTGAATGCCTTTAAAAAAAGAAAAAGAAAGAAAGAAGGAAACCCCTACCACAACAGATGTGTATGAGCTGTTTGATCTTGTGGCTGAATAGGAACCAAGGTTCTGAGGCTCAGATTATGGTGCAAAAGAGGAGGAAAAAAATCTTAACGGGAACTCTGTGAAGGCGGAAGTTTAGCTTTGATCTCACTATTGAATTTTGCTGCTGGGGTGTGTTTATATCTATTTCTATTTATCTTTTTAGCTCTGAAATTCAGTGCTGCTGTGTCTGCTTTTTGTAATTCGACAGGAAGGGAGTTTTGTCTGGTTCTGTGCATGCGATTTAAGTCATTTAAGGTAAGATTTTAATTTCTCTGGGAAACCAGGAGAGGTCTACAACATAATTTATGGATATCTTTTCCTTTAAAGGATTTTAAAATAATTGGGGCCACTTTATCTCAAACCAAATGGAAAAGAGGCCTATTAAAAAGCAGAGAGGCCGCGTTCCAGACAAGGTCTGACTTTACCATTTAATTCCTCATTTGCACATCTTCCCTGCTAAAGAAAACCCAGACCTTATAAAGCATTCTGACCTGTGCAATTTAGAAGGGGGGAATTCAAGTGCATTTATTTATAGCTAATTCCTGTTTCAGAGTTTTCCCCCAAAAGAGACTTCTTCTTCAGCTCAGGAAATTGAGTAAGCTTGAAAGTTAACTTGAGAAACCTTGGAAGGCACCTTCCCAATTGTTTGCTGTCATGTAGTGATATCCAGTGTGACGGCTTATTTCCCACGGCTTGTGGAATGGCGGCTCTTCAGTGTGTTTCAGTGTGATACAGACACACCCATCCCCCCTCTCACTGTTTTTTTTTTCATTTTTGATTTGAGGATTGCTGCAATTTTTCAGTGAATTGAACATTGATCTTCCTGCCCTGCCCATGCTGTATATACATTTTTTTCAATTAATTTGCCCAGTCAAAGGTCATAGTACAGCCCAGTGGTTGAGCACTTGCCTACCATGATGCACAACGCTCTGGGTTTAGCACAGCAAAGAAAAACCAAAGGGGGGAAAATACATATACACAATGTTTGCTATACATTCAATCAATCGATATTTACTAAACCTACTATGTGCCAGAGACATGGCTTCTTCATTTATAATCTTCTGAGAGGAACACTGAAAAGCAGATTTATTTTGTACCCCAAGGCATAAACCAGCAAAAGTCGCTAACTTAGGTTCTCACAATCAGCTATATAGCCGTTTTTGGAGTTTATATTATTAAGCATTTTTTTTTTTTGAAATACTTATTCAGCACTAGCTGAATAAAAGAGTAATGCTAAGCACTCGTGAGAGTGGGAAAATAAATCATGGACCAACTGTGCATTCTAAACGGCTCAGGAGTCATAACAGACACTCTAGTTGCTGTTAATTAGCAGGGGAGTATGTGGGTGGAGGGGGTACACATGAGGGGAGGCAGCAACTTGCCAGCTGGCACTAGACTGGTCAGTCTTTGAGTTGTAGGGTCCAACTTCCTGAGGGTTCAGAAGCGACTACCTCAGCTTTCTGCGAAAAGAAGGCCCCGTTGAGGGAATGGGACTTCTAAGAAAGTGTGGATGCAGCCTGCCTGGCAGTGGTGGTGCACACCCTTAATCCCAGCATTCAAGAGGCAGAGGCAGTTGGGGTTTGAGGCCAGCCTGGTCTAATGAGTGAGTTTCAGGACAGCCAGGGTGACACAACTTAATGCAGAAACCCTGCATTAAAAACAAACAAAAAACCAAAAAAAAAAAAAAAAACAAACAACAACAACAACAAAAAAAGAAAGTGTGAACCAGATGTGGTGGCACATGCCTATAATGCCAGTACCTGGCAGGCACAGACAGGTGGATCTCTGTGAGTTTGAGGCTAGCCTGGTCTACAAAGCGAGTTCCAAAGCAGCCAGGGCTACATATAGAGAAACAGAGAAACCCTGTCTCAAAAATCCACCACTACCACCACCAACAATAAAAAGGAAGTATGGATGGACCCCCACCACACCCCAACAAGACTTTTCAAAGCTTTGGGTTTGTTGTTCTTTTGCCCCACCTTCACTCCTGGAATGACGTTAGCATCTTCTGTGTTGCCCATTGACTTCCTGACAAGATGTGCTGACTCAGAGATAAATGTGCCATGGGTTCCTATTTACTTACTTAACTTACTATGATCCTGGGATTAAAGATGGGGGATTGGGGGCAGCATTACACATGCTCAGTAAGCACTGAGCTTTTGCCCTCAGCTCCTTGGTTTAACTCTCAGAATGGAGCCTGGCTTTATTTGGTTGGGCTCATTGTGGGCTCAACACCAAGGCATTAGCCCAGCTTCACCTGGTATTCAGACACTTGACAAGTTACAGATTTTCATGTGCTTGACCAAAAATCTATTTTAGATATATAACATTGGATAGTTTCTCTTTAGCGTTAGCTAGCTAAAAATAAATTATAATCAAAATAATGGTATACATTACACGTATCAAATAGTCAATTGTTAGCTGAATGTGAAATACCTACTGTGAGCATTCATTTACCGTACGTGAAGTGTCTACTATGCACACAGTCTCTACTCCATAAAAAAATGAAGAGATACCACAGAGAAATGCAAGCTTCTTTTTATGCAGCTATTTATATAATATATATACATAAAATGCTAAAGATTTATGAAGAGGTATGGAGGTTTGAATGGGAATGGCTCCCATAGGCTCGTGTATTTGAATGCTTAGTCCCTAGTTGGTAAAACTGTTTGGGAAGGCTTAGAAAGTGTGGCCTTATTGGAGGAGATGTGTCACTGGACATGGGCTTTGAGGTTTCAAAAGCCCACACCATTCTCAGTTAGCTCTCTCTGCCTTGTGCTTAGGATCAGCTGTAAGCTCTGGGCTAGGTCCAGTGCCTGCCTGCCATGCTCGCTGCTAAGATGGTCATGGAGTCCCCCAATCTCTGGAACTGTAAGCCCCAATAAACTTGCTTTTATAAATTGCTTTGGTCATGGTTTCTTGTCATACCAATAGAAAAGTCACTAAAATGACAGATTTTAATTATATACGCTAATGGGGCTCAATGTGTATTTCCACACACTGAGTGTGCACTCCAATGTCCAGATCATATTCATCTTCCTCTTCTCTTCCCACAGGCTCATCCTAGTAATTACTACCATGCTTTTTGGTCAACTTTTAAGAGCTTTATTTATGTCAGCATCTTTGCAAAATCTTGGTAACTCAACCTGCTAACATAGTGAATACAAAATAAAGACTATTTCCTATAGGCTAGTAAGTTAAATAGACCTGACTCAAACAGGCCTATGCTTTTGTTGTAGCTCTGTGACAGTGGCCAAGTCACCTCTGTTAAGTACAGCATTTAGCTCTCTCTTGCCCTGTCACACTAAGCACTTGTAAAACGCTAGTGAGTTTTATGCTTGGAGATATGTTTTCCTAGTGACTTTAGTTGGAATTAAATGATGGCAACCACTTACTGTAGAAGTTGCTATTTTCGTTATCTTTATTTTTTAAAAAAGTCTGTCAACACCTACATGTGGGCCTTGAATGGGATGATGGGATGACCTCTAGACCACCATGATGATGTTGCCCCTTTAGCTTCTTGCTACCACACCCAGGCACTTGCTCATGCCCAACTGCAGCACTCAAGCCTTGTTTCCCTGCCTGGTCCCAAGCCGAGGCTCTGCAGCATCTCTGGAAGCCATGCACACATTGTATGTGCTCAGTCCTTGGTCTCATGCCTTCTGCTGCCTTCCCTCACAGACACCTTAGGAAGCCTGTGCTTTCTTCCCTCTTGGGGACATGCTGCACATCTGTTCTCATCAGCTTCCAGGACCTGGGCTTCTTGAAGTCATTACGTAAGGTCATTCTTCTTGGCCTTCCCAACTACATCCAATCACACTCCTGTCTCTACTGTGTTTTTCCTTGCTTTTGAACTCCCTCAGTCACTCTAAGAAAACTTTGACATTTCCTTTCATCTCACACATCTGCCTTTCTCCTGATGTCCCGGCCTCTGCAGTCTGCCAGCCCAGGCTGGGAACATTTCTCCTAATGCCTCCATGTGTGTGGGGCCAACACCTGATTTTGTTCAGCAGGGCATCCAGCCCACTGTGCAGGGAGGCTCTCCTCAGGGTATTCTGCTTCTTTGGGGGGGGGGTCAGATCTTGTCATGTGACTGTGCTTCAACCAATCAGATTCTCTCTTGGGAGTCCACTCCTGTAGCAGTGTTCCCTTCAGGTGTCCATTAGCTCCCCAGGTCCTGCCTTGTACCCTGGCCATTGTGAGATAGATTCTTCTGAATCTTTAACTTCTGCTGTGTCTGAACCTAGATTCCTCCTGTGCTATTTGGTTTCTTTTGCCTGTATATCAAGTAGTGCCAGCTGATTCGGCTTTGTTAGTTTTGTTTGAGAGTAAAATTTTTCTTCTCTTGTGTAAGAATAGGCATGTTAAAATATACAATAAAAGCGACCACGTGTGAAACTAGTGACCAAAAGACAGCCTGACTCATTTAACTTGTGTTAAATCAGGGCTTCATAAATGTTAGGACGCACAGGAAATGTTTAGGTCCTATCTTCAGAGACTCCTTCAGAGGTCAGGGAATCAGAACTTCAAACAGTGCTCTTGGGCAACCAATCCACTTTGAGTAGCAAATCCTTACCTTTTACACTTCCTTGGGCACAATGAATCTTGGAACACAGAACAGGAGTCAAGATGAAACTGTGAACCTCAGGTCTGTGTGTCCATCATCGACCTCACTAACTGGGTTCCTTCTCTTGGGCCTAAGTAGACAAGAAGATGGCTGGAATGGAAGGGCAAAGGAACCAGCATGACACAAGACAGCACCTCCCTTCAGAGATCCACAGGGATGCTGAGCAGAATGTCTAAGTCGAGGTCAACAGAAAGTTAGCACCAACAGCAGAACGCTGTATAAGATTCTGAGGAAATACAAGTCTGTCCCCTGAGGACTGCTCAGTGCTGACCACAGCTGGAGCAGGACTAGAGCCAACTTTTCACCTCTCTGTGTCTACCAGGCTGTCAGTCCTTCTGATTTCTCATTTCCAAACCATTTTTCCCTTTCCCCAAATCTAGCTCTGAACTGACTCATCCCCACCACTTATTTTGCATTAGCCCAGCATCTACATGTTCTGCTCATGAGATATCAACAATAGTGTTGGTACCAATAACAGCCCTTACGTCTCTGCCCACTCCTGCATTACCGGAGCCTTGCTTATCTATCTCATATACACCTTGCAGCAACCTTATGAAGTAAGTGTCATACCCCAGTTTCTAGATGAGGAAGTAATTCAGAGAAGTAGTTTGCTCTAGTCAAGCTAATTAGGAAAATCAGAAGTAGAATTTGAACCCTCTTCTGACTCCAAAGTATTTGTCACTAATTATACTGTTACACCAGCTCAGGACAGTACTTGCTCTTTAAGTGTCTTAGTACTTGGTTTCCTTAATTAATAGAAAGTTCACCCAACCAGGGCCTGAGTGGTCTAGAATATTCTAACGGCTTTTATGATCAGGCTCAGATTCTATAGAGTGTTAAAGGTCAGGTTTCTTTTCAGAGTACTCATTCAAGGAACACTGTTTACGACTGTCCTGCTAGCTGAGGTTTCTGCACACAGGCAGGGATTGGCACATTACTGGAATCAGGAAGCATTTTTTTTTCTATTAGTCCATCAGTCCTGCTTTCCATTCATGTCTATGAGACATGAAAATCTGCTTCCCAAGAGAAACAAAGAGCTTGTTATCCATCTACATCTATCCTGAGTTTGTTTTGTGCAGAACTCCTAGGACTTGGTTTTAGAAGGAGCACAGTAAAGATGCTAATGTGGGAGGTCTTGGCCAGGGGGGCATCAGGAAGTATTTGTCTGAATTTGGGCTGGAGAGCTACGTACTTTGGTAGTACTGACCCTTAGCCTGGACTTTGAGACAACTGGCAAGTATAGCTATTCCCTGGGAGATGTTCACTGTAGTAATGGTCTTAGCATGAGAGACGCTAATGTAAGTGCTTCAATTAGTACAGGTAGCTAGACAGTGGCCAACAATGTAAGGAAACACATTCATGTATTCTTATGTTCATTCATGCATACCACAAGTACTTACTATGAAGCTTCATCTTCAGTGCACAGTTATAACAAACAGAAGGGGGGTAGAGAGAGATGGCTCAGCAGGTAAAAACATTGATTGCTCTTGCAGAGGACCTGAGCTTGGTCCCCAGCACTTAATGGTGGCCTATAAAGTGTCTGTAACTATTGTTCCATTTGACATGATGCCCTCTTCTGGCCTCCATGGGCACTGCATACACACACAGGCAAAACATTCATACACATAAAACACATTTATTTATATTTAAAACAGATGGAACCTGTGTTCTGATAGAATTTTGGAGGGAAGCAGATACAAAATGCCCATAATACAAGAAGTACTGTAATTATAGCTGTGACCAATGCTGTGAAAAATGAAGTGCATAATGCTGTAAAAAGGGTCATGCCCTATCGTTAGGCAGAATGTAGTCACTCCAGGCCAAAGCAGCAATCCAAGATGCGCTTCCAAGTGCAGGCAGGAGCCTTTGTGCCTCCTGTTCATTTGGATCAAGCTAAAGCAAGTACTTTCTGGAGGTTCAAACTCTTAAGCAACAATCCTAATCATTGTACAGTCACCCCCTGACCCCCTTGCCTGTATTGAGAAAATGGGGCACGCTGATGAGAAATGTTCTTGGGACCAGAGGAGTTGGCATCCAGTCTCTGCCATTCCTGGTTTTGGAAGTGTGACTCCGGGCAAGGTTCTGAAATTTCAAGAGACTGTTCAACTCTTTGTGATGTGGGTCCTCATTTGCCGGTGGGAGAACTATTTCCTGGATTGCCTGCTTTATCGAGCTCAAGAGTAGGAGCAGAATGACTATGCAGAAGACATTTGGGAGCAGATGCTCCCCCCAGCATGCCTGAACTTAATGAGCCCAGCACTTCTAGCCCTATGCCCAGGAAGCCAGAGAAGTGTTGGGTCTGTGAGGGTCATGCATGAGCAGCTTCAGAGACATGCCAGTGGTACAAAGAAGGGTGAAATGGGTCACTGGACATTGCACAGGGGTGGCACATGGGACAGCAGGTGGTCAGAGGGAAGAACCCAATGGAAGATCACCAGTATGCCTGGCAGGACTTGGGATCCTCAAGGTTGGGCATGAAGTCTTGGCCACATGGTCTTCACCTATTTTCCTTTCGTGTTTGCAATTCAGCCTACTTTTACTTAGAGCATGAATTCAGCTGTTTATAGTGGGTGCTTATCTGTCACAAAGGGGAGAGTCTCACTTGTCTACATATAAAATAAGATGGGATCACAAGGGTGACTCTTTCTTTACAATTAGCATACCTAATTGTACAGATTTAGTGACTTTCACCCAAGCCCTTGGCTCACTCTATCCTCTCTAAAGCCTCTCTGGAACATTCTGGAAAAAGTTAAAGTTAGAACTCTAACTTATAGCACGCAAAAGGAGAATTTTAGATATCGTAAAGATCGATACAAGAAAGGTAAAGTTAAGAAGCTGTGTAAGGAACCGCAGGAGAGAAAGCACCCAGGCCTCTGGGAAAGGGGCACACAGCAGGTGCTGACAGCTGGGACCGAAGTGCTGAAGAGGTTGGGGGAGGAGGGGGGGTAGAGCCTAAAGCTCTCCTTGGCCTTGGCTGCTGGTGGATGGCGACAGAAGTGGAGATGGCTTTTCTGTCTCTAACCACTGGGCTCTAAGCAGAAGCTTCTGCAAAGCCAGCTGGCAAAGACACAAAATGGAAAGTCATAGGTTCGGGCTCAGAGATGATAAATAACCCGAGCTGGCAAGAGGGCAAGAGATAATTTTTCAAAGGAGCCTTGTCTTATGCTGCTGGCAACGGTGCACCCATGATTTCAGGAGTATGATAAACTCCGTTCTATAAATGAGTCTAAAATAAGTATGCAAGGCAAGGGGTCATGTGATACGGAGCCAGTTTAGCCCTAACTTGCCAGGTCATCTTGGGAAAGTCTCTCAAACACACAACGTTCAGGCCTTTGGCTGCTGCTAACCACAAGGCCTAAGAGCAGATGCTACAAAATTTCCAGAGGCACAAAACCCAGACCTAGTGACTTAGGGTTTGGCCAGTATTTCTCAAAACTGACCATAAAATAAATAAATAAATAAATAAATAAATAAATAAATAAATAAAGCAAAAAAAAAGCCCCCAAAACAAAAAATAAACAAAAAGAAACCCACCACAAAACTTAAAAACCAATAAATTGGACTGCTCAAAGAAAATTGTTTAAAACATTTATAAAACAAAATGAAAGCCACTTACAGGAAATATATATATATATATATATATATATATATATATTTGCAGAAGAGCTTAAAGCAAGATTATATCAAGAACTCTGACAATGATACAGACAGTTCAGTTGGAAGAATGAACAACATATTGCAACAGACATGAAGCAGTGGTGATTCAGGACAAGTCAGAACATGGTGGGAAATGCTCAGGGTCACTAGTTAGATGCCTGGGAAATGAACAGCACAGGACAGTGAAGCACTATGGCCTCCCAGTCATAACCTGGCTTACACGTAGACCAACTGACCAAAGAAAGTTGTATAAGAATCTGGGATACTTCTTCTAGGCAGGGTAATTTTTGGATCAAAGTTTTTGTGGGTGGGTTGTTGTTCCCCTCCCTCCACTAGTCCTGCCTGGCTAGAAGGTGGTTACTTCAGTCACAAGAAGTGCAGGGAAAAAGAGACTGAGAGACTGTTCAACCAATGATTGGCTCAAGCTGAGACCCACCACATGGTAGAGAGCCAGACCCTGACACTCTTAATGATACTCTGCTATGCTTGCAGACAGGAGCCTAACATGACTGTTGTTTGGAAGGCTCCCCCCAACGGCAGATGGAGACAGATGCTGAGACTTGCAGCCAAGCATGGGGCACAACTCCAGAGGTCCTGTTGAAGTGTTGGGGGAAAAGTGGAAGGACCTGAAGGGGACAGGAACCCCACAAGAAGACCAACAGAGAGAACTAACCCAGACGCACAGTGGCTTACAGAGACTGAGATATCAGGTCCCCTGCACATACATGGCTAATGGGCATCTTGGTCTTTATGTGGGTCACCTGGCGAGTGGAGGGGAGGGGAACTATTTCTAACATGGACTTTATTGCGTGCTTTAAAATCACCTCCTTCTGGCAGGGCTGCCTTGCCTGGCCTCAGTGGATGAACATATGCTCAGTCCTGATGTGACTTGATGTGCTGGGGGTTTGGGGAGGAGGTGGGCTCCTCTTTCCTGGAGATACAGGGAGAGGGGAGGAAGGAAAGAAGGGAGGGGCAACTGGGATTAGAGGAGGGAGGAGGCACCACTGGGATTTAAGTTTAAATAAAGTAAAAAAAAAAATTAAAAGAATATGGGATACTGCTGATAGGACAGCAAAATAGCACAACTACTCATAAAATAGTTTGCTGGTTTTCTTTCCAAATTTGTCTTAGGGTTTCTTTTGTTTTCTTTTTTTGTTTGTTTGTTTTGTTTTTTGAGACAGAGTTTCTTGGAGTCACCCTGGCTCTTTCTCTCTCTCTCTCTCTCTCCCTCTTTGGATTTCTATTGTGTTGAAACAATATGACAGTGAGCAACTTGGGTAGGAATGTGTTTATTTCAACGTATACTTCCAGGCAACAATCAGTCCATCACTGAGGGAAATGAGGAAAGGAACGCAAACAGGGCAGAAGCCTGGAGACAGGGATGGATGCAGAGCTCACGGAGCCGTGCCGCTTACTGGCTTGCTTCTCACAGCTTGCTCAGCCTGCTTTCTTATACCAGTCAGAACCACCAACTCAGGGATGGCACCCCCGACAGGGAACTGCGCCTTCTCACAGTAACCATCAATAAAGAAAATGCCTCCACAGGCTTGCTTAGAGGCCAATCTGGTGAGACATTTCTTCAGCTGAGGCTCTCCCTCTCCAAACCATGGTAGCTCATATCAAGCTGACACAAAACTAGCCAGTCCAGCTGACCCCTTGCCAACTTGACACACATACACACTGCCTTTCAACTAGAACTTTTCTCATTGGTCCCCAAGATGCTTAACACCAGAGTATAAAATATCTTGACTTTTAAAAGTCCCACAGTCTTTAAAAATTCACATTTTAAAAGTTCTGTCTCTTTAAATATTTTAAATCCCTCAGAAATTCTGAAATCTCATTAAAACACCCAGTCTCTTAACTGCGGGCTCCTATAAAAAGAAAGAAAGAACAAAAGAAAAGAAAAACTTAATATTTTCCTACTCCAAGAGGGCATCTGGGCACCCTCAGCAAAGCAAAAAACAGAAATTCAAGAGCAGAGTTCAGTGCTTGGCATCCGGGACCCACTCACAGTCCTCCATGCTCCAAAGTTCCACTTCTTAGGTCTGCCATCTGCAGCAGGCATTGCTTGTCCTGCAGGCCCAGTCTGGCTCCGTTCCACAGCTGCTGTTGTCCTTGGAGGCTGTCCCATGGCGCTTGCACCTCTAAAATGCTCGGGTCTCCGGCTGCAACTGGGCTGCACCTTCACCAGTGACGTCTCCCACCCTCTCTTTAAGAACTCCAGCCAGTCCTGCCTCATGGTGCCAGGCCTCAGCTACTCTCCAGGATGATGTCATACTTTCAAAACCAGTACCACCTGAGTGGCTGGTATACAGTACCGAGTTCAGCTGCCGGCATGACAGGCATCCTTAGCCACCCTCTGGATCACAGATTCTGTGTGTTGACTCTGAGGGAATGTGCTTCCAAGACTTACGATTCTCAGTGATGCTGGTCTCTTCTTAATCACCACTAACTTCTCAGCTCTAGCTGGCCTGTATCAGTTGTTCCAGTAAGACAAAAGATTTTACTTCACTGGTGCTGGTCTCTTGTTAATCACAGCCAACTCGTGGGTTCCAGTTGACCAGACAATACAAACTCTTAACTCAAAATATTGAATGTCCCCATGGAGCCTTTAAAGAACCCTCAAACTTCCCTTTGCTGACAATTTCTGCATATACACTGTAGCACTTTGAATGAGAATGGCCATCATAGGCCCATAGGGAATATTTGGTCCCTAGTTGTGGAACTGTTTCAGAAGGGTTAGGAGGAGTGGACTTGTCGAAAGAGGCGTGTGAAAGAGGTTTCAAAAGCCTATACCATTCCATACTAGCTCTCCCAAGCTTTTGCCTGTGTCCTGAAAGCTTTGGGCTAGGTCAGGGTAAAAACACAGATGTTCTGAGGGTCCAGGCAGAAGCTACGGATGAATGGCACAAGCCGGGTTCACTGTGCAGAGGGGGCAGGGGCTGTGGTCACCTAGAAGATGTAGGCCCCTGTCCTGAAGAGCACCTGTCAATCACCTCCAGCCATTAGCTTTTGTTGGTCACTTTTGGTGATGCTGCTTATTTCGAAAGAGTGTAACAGTTACTTTTCAAGTCTCTTGTCTCAGCCTCCTGAGTGCTGAGACTGCACTGTGGGCCACCATGCTGGATTTGAATCAGTTCATCTTACTTAAACTTTTTTGTAATTTATTTATTTATTTTATGTGATTTGGTGTTTTCCCTGTATGTGTGTCTATGTAAGGGTGTCAGATCCTGGAGTTACAAATGGCTGTGAGTTGCCATGTGGGTACTGAGAATTGAACCTGGGTCTTCTGGAAGAGTAGCCAGAGCCATTAACTGCTGAGCCATCTCTCCAGCCCTGAATCAGTTCATTTCTTACCGATTAAAGAGATAAAAATTTAAAAAGAAAAAAGTACACTTGTAAATTTTAATTTAATTTTTTTTTTTCTAAAGACAAAGTCTCACTAGGGAACCCTAGCTGACCTGGAACTTGCTACATAGATCAGTCTGGCCTGAAAGATCCACCTGCCTCTGCCTCCCAAGTGCTGAGATTAAAGATATGGGTCACCATGTGCTAATTAAAATTGAGATTCTTAAATCTAATTAGGATGATCATCCTAATTCCTTTATGGAACAAAGAAGAAGAATCAATCAGTTGCTCTGTTTTTTCTCTTCCTAAAATTTTTTCTTTTTTTAAATCACTGAATGTAATTGTAGCAAAATGACTGCCTCACAGACTAGGGCTAGCAACCACTAATCCATCAGAACCCAGTTAAAAATACAAAAGGAACAATAAAGATGTTCTAGACTCTAGAGAAAAAAAATGAGTCTTCATGCGGTAGGTTTATGGTGCTCCAGAGGTGATAAAGCTCTGAAAAGCTGGGGGTGTGAGAATCTATTACTAACATGTAGACTGCTGATCTCCGCCAACCCTCTTGTCCTCTGGAGTGAGTGTGATGACATTAGTAACACTGACAGTCCTCAAGTGTGCATTTATTATCCTCCAGGTGTCCTCTGCTGTGGTGTCTGTCAGACCCTTAACCCTGGGGCTGGTGAAGATGTTGACAAGCAAGCCTGGTGACCTTTGTTCAATCCCAGGACCTCGTAATGATGGAAAGGGAGAACTGATCCCATAAGGTCATCCTCTCCTCTCCACCTGTGCACGGCACGAGTACATGCCCCTCGAGTTAATAAATAATACATAAAACAAGCATTTCAAAAGCACCACTAAGAAGACATTAATCCTTACAGGAACACGTTTTAGATTCCCCCTCTAAGGGTAAGGAACCCCTGACAGAAATTTCAATAATTTACCCAAGGTCATATTAATTTGGTTCAAAGCTGCCTTTTAAAAAAAAATCTTCAGTTTTGTGGAAGACGGAAAGGGAAGTAGGGTGGATATTCAGATGTTTATTAAGTGCAAGCTGCTTTATGCATAGCTCATTGAACCTTGCCCTCATATTGTAAGACTCCTGCTCTAGTGAAGGACTTAAGGAAGAGAAAAAGAAGTCAAGGCCAGGTAGAAAGAGGGAAGGCTAGAACCTGAGCCTCAATACGTCTGACCCAGAACCTGTGGTATTCTGTTTTTTGTTTGTTTGTTTGTTTGTTTGATTAGCTAACTCATGAAATTTTAGAGTGACATCCAGGCACAAAGAATGTTTAAGGAAAGCTCCCCACTCAACACTTCATCCTCAGCTTGTATACAGCCTTAACCAGTTTGGTTATCCGGTTTGCTCATTCAAAGCCAGGAAGTAGGCCTATGTGTGGTAAGAGGGAGGGAGCATAGATTGCCTAAGAAATAGAGTTGATAGAGAAAATAAATGTCCAAAAAAACAATGGATTTTAAGTAGCAGTGTTTTAGCTAGTCACTTTTTATTTCTCTGAACAGTTTTGTGTTAAAGGCTTATGCATCCCTTAAAGGAACCAAAGAGGAGAGGTTGGAGCACGTCAGCAGGTAAATAGACTTTTCCAAACTTTAAACCAGGATAATCCTGAGCTGAATTTAGAACTGAAAGGAAGTCTAATCAAAAACATGGTCTTAAATAATGCCATTTTATTTTATTTTAAAGTAACCTGCAATTTACCCTAAACAATTTGATATAAACAAATTGTTATTTCATTATTACTAAACTATATTAGAAGGCGCCCAGAACTCCAGCAATGGCAGTGGGCATGCGGTGCGAGTCCTCTGCCCGGGCATGTCCTGCTTGTTGAACTCCTTGGCAGAACTCAAGGGCAAGTTCTTGAGGCTCTTCTGAGAATCTTGGGCCCTGTGTTCCCTCTGCCCCCACCCACCACCACTGCCCCAAGCCTTCCGGAGCTTTGGTTCTCACACTTCACAGGGCATCGGAGGGAGCAGGCTTGTTAAAACACAGATTGTCAGCTCCACCCCAGGAATTTCTGATTCAAAAGTCCGGGTGTGGCACCAGATTTGCATATCCAACAAGTTTCCAGCTTGATGCTCCTGGTGTGCAGGGTAGACTATTGCCCCCTGGGAAAATCCCTCTCTCCTCTGTATGGCTGTTCCTGGCCTCTTGGTCTGAGCAGACAGTTTCTGTCTTTTTCTCAAAGGTCTGTGAGCTTACTGAAGAAAAGGGTTATTTTGTTGTTGTTGGTGGTGGTGTTTTGTTTTGTTTTGTTTTGTTTTTTTTCAGACTTTGAAGAAACAAAGTATAAAAAGGGAGACTCAGGGTCCGCTGGGGTTGGTCTATTTCTGCATAGCCTCCCAGTAACAAAGCTCCCAGAAAGTCTCTCACAAGGGTCTGCTTTGGCTCCTGAGCCTCTAGGAATTCACGTGCTTTCAGTTCTTGGAATCATTGTTACAACACTGAATCCAGTTTATACCCTTGGATATTCTGATCTTTTTTTGGCTTTATAAAGGTGGAGTTGTCCAAAATGATGTCTCTCCCAGATCACTCTTCGGCTGTAGACCTAGATATCGAACTGCTTCCTGAATGTGACCTTCTGGGTAAATTCCCTGGCGTTGGTTTCAGAGAGTGAATTCTGGACTCTCTTTAAACTCTTGACAGGACCTCCCCACCCCACCCCCATTTCCCCGTGCTCCTCAGAAAGCCACAGCTCCCACAGTACCCATGCCAATCGCTGTGGGGTTGGGGCTGCTGCAGAATGAGAAGGGCAGACCGTTTAATGCATGCCACAGCCCCCCTGGGACTAAGAAGGAAGGTCTGATGTCTGGTGTCATGCCAAAGCTGAGAGATGAGGCCGACCCTAACGGACAGGTATCTCCTGGGTTTGCACATGATGGGGACCCAGTTACTGGCTTATCATGCTACAAAGTGTCACCTGGCTGTCTCTACCCTTGCCACACTGACCACTTCCACCTTCACAACCCTCCCAGACTCCCGGACACGGAACCCTGCAACTGAAACTCTGGGAAACTTGTCCCTGAAGCCTCTGAGAGAGTCCCCAATCCTCAGGCTCTGTAGTGTGGTGTTAGTATGTAGTGACCGTGCAGGTTAGGGCAGGGCTTTCCTGATTCTTTACAGAGGACTCAGTCATCACTCCCTCTTCCCTTTGCGCACTTGCGCGCGCACACCCCCCCACCCCCCCCACCCCCACATTCTTCACTATTTTCACCTGAATTTCTCTCACTTAACATCTTGGGGCTTTCACACTTGTGTTCTTCTGCCTCCCTCCGCAAATGATCTCCCTTCTCTTCTCCTTTAACTCTGAAATCTCCCTCTGGGTTTTGGTTGAAAGTTACCTTCCTCCATGTGTCTTCCAGACATTTGCCAGATGACTGGCCTGACCCTGCTGTGTGGCACTGTTTACTCAGCCAGTGACAGTGTCAGTATAGCATGTGCCACTGGCTGGGTTAGGCCCCTGCTGTCCCCCGCTGGCCAATGTGACTAATGCTGCTCTAGAGTTTAGCCTATACACAGCTTGTGTGTGTCCGTTAATTTGGCTTTTAAACAGGCAGTCACAGAAAGAGGCAAACATCTACTCATGAGAAGACGAGAGAATGTTGGTGGGTACCAATAACTAAGTAGATGCAAATTAAAATAACCCTCAAGTTGGCTTTTCATCTTTTAGGTTGCCGGAAGTTTGTGAAGCGCCGAGGAGGCGGGGACAGCAGCAGACTGTCTTGCTCCAGGGCTCCTTCAAGGCCAACTTGACAAACTCTACCAAAGTTTAAATGTGTTTGTATTTCTTACAAAGAGTTTGAGATATGTGCACAGAGAGGGACACATAAATGTATTAGCAGGGCACTGTTGCCAATGAGGAAAGAAGATGGGTGAACCCCCCACCCCACCCCAAGGCCTATCAAAGGGAGACTGTTTAATATGAAAGCCAATTTAGAAGGAATTTTTCCAATGTGAAGGAATTTTTCAATGAGGTACAGTTGCATATGCTTGTATGAAGCATTCCTCAAAGCAGAAAAAAGAAAATAAAGGTCTACATGCTTTTCTATATTTCTGCATATTGTTTTTAGACAGGGTCTCCCTAGATAGCCCATGTTGGCTGCAAAGTCACTATGGAGCCATGATGGTCTTGAAGTTTTGATCCTCTTATTTCAGGTTCCTGTGTGGTGAGACAAGCCTATCTTTGGTAGTAATTTTTTAAATGTACACATACGTTTATGTACATAAGGTATATCTGGATGAATTCACATGAGCTCTTACTAGTATTAACTCTGGAGAGGGTACCTGGAACCTGGGGCAGGAAACTCACTCCCCACATGTGCTATTCTTAGTGTTTGCATGTTTTATTAAGGGCAGAGATTTAGACGGCAATGATTACCAAAGGGAAACACTATTTTTGAAATAATTGATAAAAAGTTAGAATCTTTGACTCTGCCTCAGGTTCTAAACATTTCTCTTCCCTCCTTTTCTTTCCTTTCTTTCTATCATCCCTTGTTTCCTCAGAAAGCAGATTGGCCAAAATCTTTTGTGCATCTTACACAGTTAGTTCTACAGGAAATTTGCAGAACGGCGACTGCTGCTGAGTGCCCACTTCCCTCCTTCCTAGGAACCAGGACCTTCTTCTGCCTTCCCCTGATTAGCCCTCCTTTTCACTCCAGTCATGCTTGTCCTTAATGTCTGCTATACCTGCATTCAGCTCCCCATTTCCTGCCCCAGGCTTCCTTGACGGGAATGCATCTTCTCCTCCTCAGGCCCCAGCAAACCCACACTGCCATCTGACCTAGCTTCTCCTGAGAGCATCTGCATGGCTTGCTAGAGGTTTTCAAGCTTCCCCTTAAGACCAGCTTAGTAGTTTACCCCCAAGTTGTCTTTTCTTCTTTATGTCTTTTTTTTTTCCTTTTATTCTTCTTGCTCTCTCACTCCTGTTTCCTGAAATCTTCACAGAAACTACCAGCCTCTGTTGGATCCACTTGTGTAAGACCCAGGCTAAGATACAGCCTCATAATTGACATGGGGCTCTGGAGCCTTGTAGACCTGAGAGTGAGGTCATACTTCATTCAAAGAGATAAACAGTTTCCCCCAAAAGTTTTTTTTTGTTGTTTTGTTTTTTTACTTTTTTGTAGTTTTCCAGAAATGGAACTTCTCCCCTCTAGTTTTATATGTCTGTGTTTCATCTTCCCTGTTAACACAGGGATGGTGTTCTGCTGTGCCTTGAATGTTTAGACATGACCCCCTTCCCAAACGTGTGGAAACTCAGCCTCCATTGCAATGATTAGAGGAGCTGGTGACTGGATGGTAAGGAGAGGCCCTGATGAATGGAATTAAAGTCCTTATACAAGAGGCCCCAGAGATTTTGTTTTTCCTCACCATGTGAACACAGAAGGAAGCCAGCATTTATGAATCAGAAAAAACATCCTTCACCGAATCTGTTGGCAGCTTTATGGTAGGCATTCCAGCCTCCTGAACTGCGAGAAGTAAACTTCTCTAGTTTATAAGACATCCAGCTTGTAGTATTTGGTTATAGCAACCAGAATGGGCTAAAACACATTTTTCAAATTTGCTCTGTTTCAAATCCCTGTTCTCTAGTTTGGGGTTCTGGGGAGGAAGTGAACATCTGGCCTGTCACACTTCCTTCCCGACTCCCTGTATATGTAGAGAACGTGTGTGGCGCACTCATTTGCAGACGCAGGCCCCAGGCAAAGAAGGTGCTGAACCATCCTGGCACCCTCAGCAACCTTGTCACCAGCAGATCCTCACCCTCAGACTGAGGTTCCCTCCCAGGGCCACTGATGCCGCTTAAGCAGGACTGCACAAGTTGTCAGGTGGTTTCTTCTCTCCTACCCTGCCCCTTTTCCTGGGCAGTTTACTTTTCCATTTCTGTTAACAGTTTCAAAGTAAACTCTCAGCTGGTTGTGGAGGAAACGCCAAGGTGGAAATGGCAGGAGAGATCCACACGCCCTACTTTCAATGACCGTCATAACACAACTACCTTTTCATTGCTGTAAGCAATAGACAGCGTTTCTTTTTGCTTGAGAATCAAACTGAAATATCAAGCTCCACCAATGTCCATGTGAGGTATGCCTAAGAATTGAACATGTCATATTATTTATAGACTAGACAATGATTTTTCCTTAGAGGAATACTTCTTCGGGTGTTCCATAGTGTGAAAACTCAACCAGGCAAAATTCTTTAGGAATTGTAGATTGAAAGCCTGTCCTTTGCCCAAGGTCATATGCTAACAGAAGATAATTATTTGCAGGGAGGGAGTAGAGCTGAGTCCAAGGAACACCTGGAAAGAGGCCTGGATTCTCAGAGTCAGTAAAAGGTGCCTTTGCTTATCTTATTACATATTACAGCTTGAGGTTTAGAACTTGTAACCCCCGTTGTGCAATTGAGGAAACAAATTCAGAAACTGAAGTGATGTGATCCAAGGCACACAGCTAATCGATGACAGAGATTAGCGTGGAATCCGATTCCAACACAAGGCCAGTATTCTTCCACATGTTGTGACATCTCAGTGGTCTCTGGCTTCTGGAGTCTTGTGTTGGTAAACTTTGATTATCATCTCCATAGTAACAGTCCTGCTCTTCACCCTCTTCCCCACCTACCTCACTCACTTTCTGTACTTTCTCCCAGCCCCAGGGTCTGTTCCCATCGTGAATGAAACAACTGCTATGAGCCTCTAACATCAAGTAGTAATCTCTCACACAGTCTCCAAATGCCTTCTGTTGGCCACACTCCCTGCTCTCAAATGGCCCTTTCAAAACAGCATTTTTAAAAATAATTGTGTGCTCAAAAAAAAAATTAAAGATGAAAACCATATTTGAGGTCTTTCCCTCTTCTATTATTTACACACTAAAGTTCAAAGTTCACCTTCTTCCCATAACTGTATTTTTGGTACTTCCGTTACAGCCTTGTATACAGTCAACATTACAGCTCATTAGCTAAAGAGCACAGGATGCCAAATCTATCGTTCTGTCTACTTAGAATTTCTAACGCAGGGTTTATAGAGCTCACGGTAGGTTCCTAATGATGACGTATAGAACGAATGGGCTTATTCTTATTCTAGGCAGTGCAGTGTGCATGGCTCTTCCAGACTGCCTAGCTCCATCGAAGGCCAGTCTGGGGTTCTTTTCATTGTTTGTAGTAGACACTAACACAGAAAGGGTGAGATTGACCACTGTGTGTAGTACCAAGAACTTGTTCGCCTAAACCACACTCATCAGGGCACTACCAAATCAATCACGGCAGAAAGGCACCCAGTGTGTGTCCACGAGCTTGATCCGAAAAGCATCTATTTCCATTATTTATTGTCATCTCCTGCACCAGAAGCTGCCCAAGAAAAAGCGAAGGGGTGTGGTACTGTCTGGAACTTTGCAGGCATGATAACACTTTTTAGGTCGATGTGCAGAGATACCAAGAAGCCTGACGACGGAGCTTATGGACTAATTGGGGTCGGGGTTGGGCAGAGAGGACAAAATCCCACAAGAGAACTGTTGACAAGACGGCAGGACAGGGGGCATCCGCAGAGATGCCGCTTATAGGGAGAAGCAGTTGGGATATGGAGGATTTATTAAGAAGGAAGGTGGCAAATGCCTGCAAAGTAGGTGTTCAATAAATGTCAAGGGGTGTGATTCTCACATCAAACATCTAGCTGGGTGCACAGTGCACAGAGAGAAGCCGCCTCTGATCACCAACGTTCTTCCTCCCCCATTCTCCCACCATCTGCTCCATCCCGGTCAGATCATGAGAAACACATCGAGTTCTTTCCCTCCTCCAAAAAGAAAAGCTGTTCCTTATGCCAGGAACCCTCTGTTCTCAGATCTTGGCAGGGCTGGCTCCCCCTTGTCCTTCAGGCCTCAGGCTAAATGCTACCTCCTCACCGAGGCCTTTTCTAGTCACTTCTCCCTCCAGGGTTCTCTATCACATCATGCTGTTATTTCTCCTGACAATTGGCAGGAGCTGTAATGATTGGGTTTGCATCTTTGCCTGTTTCTTGCTCCCACTGGACTCCAAGCTCAGAAAGAGAAAGCAGCTGCTTCTCATGGCCATGACTCCATACTGAGAAGCCCTCATGTCTGGTCATCGTGTGGTCAGTTCATAGGCAGCTGGGATGGGCTCCCAGAGGAAAGTACATGAGACCAGGGCTTCACCTGGAGAACAAGAGCTCACCGCCGAAAGCTGGAGGGAGAGGCTGTAGGCCAGGACTGGTCAGTGTTGCTATGGGCAGCTCTGTCCCGGGGAAGACAAAGCTCTGAGTCCTAGAGCAGCATTAGACATTTGAACAAAAAATGCTGTGGGGTGACGAGATGAGGGGTGGGTGCCAGGAGTACAGCTATGATGGCTAAGTTCCCTGCATTGAACTGAACTCTCCCAGTACCCTTGTGAGCTAGGTGTGTGTGTGTATGCATGAGAGAGAGAGAGAAAGAGGACCTACCCATTGAGCAAAAGAGATCTTATCCAATGGCCAAACCTAGTTTCCAAACACAGTTCATAGTGAAGATTGCAGGTATTGCCATAGACACTGGCCACTCTGCTAGCTGTTTTGCTCACAGCATCCTAGATAAGGCTCAGCCATCACACAAGATGCCATTTCTCACCCCACTTTCAGTGTCTGAAGACAGGAGGCAAAGAGTGACGGGCATGTTTAGAGTTACAGAGCTAGGGAGTGAAGAGAACCTCAAACCCAGCTGCCTCCTACTCCAAAGCCAGTGCTCTTAGCTATAGTCTTTCTGGGCAGCATTATCTCACTGGTGAATCCATTAATTGGGTTTGGCTCAGTCCCTTGTGGATTGAGTCATTCAAAATCAGACTGCCCAGACATGTCTCCCTCCCGGAAGCTGATCCAAACCTAATCCCTAAGCTGCCAAGGCCAAGACTCCGGAAAACTCTGGAAAACCAACAGTGTAGTTGCTGTGCCCTTTCCCCACATAGAGAGTTGCTTTTCTCTAGGACAGGGCCCAGAAGAACCAGAGTTCAATTGCTGGACATGTCCCGCTTTCCTCAGCCAAGGAGGCAGGCGGTGGTTAAAAATTTAAGAGAGGTAGACATCTCTGCTCTGGATGGCAGCTCTTGTAGTTAGTAACCATGTGTCCCTGGCTTGGGCATGCTTCCTTCCAGGTTGTGTTTCAACCCTCACCTGTAAATGTGGGTGAGAACAACCTCACCGTGCTGCCGTGAGGATTACATGAAGAAGCATGCAAAGTACCAAGCACTACCTCTGCTTGCCATGGAGCAAGCCCTCAGCAGTCGATAGCCTTTATCGCTGTTGTTAAAAATGTCAAAGGGGAGGGGTGGTCAGCAGAGCAGCGTGGGTTGGAATGGAGGCACAATTTCTCAGCCACCGTCTTTAAACTCTGAGTAACTCAGTAAGTTTTGAGAATGGCAGCCTTTCTTAACTCATAGTTGGCTTGTGGTGGGAAGTTAGCAAACACCGGAGGCAGGGAATGGTCCTGGCCACGGATGGATGGCATTGGACCACCGGGCTCCCATCAGTGTGTTCTGGGTGTGGGCTCCGGAGTGTGCTCTACCAGCTTGTCTACATGGTAGGCCTGCCGGTTGGTTTGGAGCGTTGTGAAGACAATCAGCACAAGAATTGGAGAAAGAGAGACTTCAGCGTAAGGCCTAGTCTGTGCACATTGTGACAATTCTGGTGGGTGGTGGCAGGTCATCACCTCCTCCACGGGAAGGTTTATACATGCTGGGTATGTACGAACTCCCGGATGTGTTGAGCCACTCTCTTTTCACGTAGAAAATTGTAGATCATTTAGTTTCCTGGTAACTGCGAGAGGGCTCGGGGAGTGAGTGGGCAAGTGAAATGCTGAGACCTCCAAGGTCTCCACTAAGGGAGTGTGTGGGTCTGCGGGCTGCGACTTAGTTTCTGTCACATAGCCCATGACCAGTGAGTTAGCAAGACTGCCAACTGACTGTCCTGGAGGGCACAGCCTTCCCAATCACCTTCTTTGCCTGGAACAATGCCTTCCTCGGGCGTCGGGGTTGGGACAAGTAGATTAAACATTGGTGCCTGGGGTAGACCAACTGCCCAACAAAATCGAATGCTTGCCCATCCCTGTAATTGTGATTGCACTAATGCCCTGAGCTCTGGCTGCTGTCCCTCTGATTTCTTTTATGGGCCTTAGTAAGTCCTGGGGTGTTAACCTTATCTGTGCTTGCAGGTTTTCCCCAACCTAACCCTTCCTTCTCAGTCATGCCCAGGGGCGTTCCCTAAACCACACAACCACCACAAGGTAAAAAAAAATACACCAAGCCTGGAAGAGTATTATCTCTCTGGGCTTACTTTTTTTTTTTTCCATTTGAAAAAATGGAGACATTGGACTAACTCCTAACAGTTCTATCTGTACAAATTAACTCTTCCTCCCAATCCTCCATCCACTACCGTACATGGTTTTCAGCACCTCTCAGTCTCTAACAGGAACTGCACAGGAAGACCGAGTCCCTCACACGTGGTGAGAGGGCATCCCTGCAAATCAGGAGAGGCCCTAAGGCGGGTCAGCAATATGAGTAGTAAAGATGGGGTTGGGGCGGGGGACGACGACAAGAACGCTAGCTTCTTGGGCAGGGCGCGCTGAGCGCAGGCTCTGCAGGGTGGTGGGGGCACAGAAGTGGTTCCTTCTTCCTGTAGAGCCTTCTCCTGCTCCCCAGCATTACTCAGCGCCCTGAAATGCCTGCCTCCCTGCAGCGAGCGGGTGCCGAGGCACAAAGGTCTCGTTGTGGGCTTGCAGCCCGGGCCGCCGAGCCTCCGGGTGACTCACGCCCTTGCCATTTCCTTTGTGCGCCCGGCTCCAGCGCGTGGCTGCGGGCGGGGGCGCGGCTTTTGGCGCAGCCGGCGCGGTTGCTCTGGGAAGCCGCGCCGCGCCGGGCGCTTTCATGTGGGCAGGGGGCTCCCGGCACGCGAGGCCGGCCCACGCGCACAGCCTCCCCGAGGCCCACGGCAGCTGGAGTGGCGGCGGCAACGTGCTCAAAGCGCCCGCCCTCGGGGAGGCATGTGTTTCCCAGCAGGCGTTGCTCCGCGGCTGGTCTCCTCCGAGGGCGGAGAAGTGAAAATTAAACACGGCAGGGAAGAGTCTGCCCGGCTTGTGAAGCAACCTCCTGGAGGATATCTGGTCCCAGCTCCAGAGTCCCATTAGCGGCTGACAGAAAGCTCTGTGCAGAGGACATCTCTGCAGGCCACGCGCAGGGGAGGGGTAACTGCCGCCACCCTCCGCCCCCGCAACTTGCCAACGTGATGACGCCTGGGTATCAGTCAGAGCAAAGGATCTGCAGCACTAATGGGCAATGGCTTGCCTGGGAAATCTAGAGATAATCTTCCCAGTGTGATCCCAATTCCCCCTCTTTCCTGTGCTTGCCCTGGTTTCATCTCTGCCATGCGCAGTTTCCTTTGCTACTGAGACGCTGTTCCCAGCAGGAAAAGCCCATTCCATCCTCCTGATGGGCACCTGGCTGTCCTTTCAAGAGTCAGCTCCGGTGCTGCCGTCGGCTGGGGGCTGCTCCCTACCTAGAGTCTGGCTGAATACTGCTTTTGTGCTTGCCTCTGAGAATATTTACAGTCTTGCGGCAGCCTTAACCTGCTCGCTTACACAAAGGCAAGCGGTAGGCTGAAATAGCAAGTGAACAAGTGGGTGAGTGACTGGCTGAATGAAAGACTTGGGAAAGGAAATTTCACCCACTAACCATCCCTTGGACAAATCCTATTGGAAGCCCAGCTCTAACCCTCTTTCATTGTGCAATGTCTAGGCCTCTACGTGCAGCTACAGGTGCACTTGTGAGGTACCTTCTCTCAGTGAGGAAGAACCCCCACCTCCCAAGACAAAAGGGAACACAGTTAGTATCAAGATCTAGGACCAAAGCCGTCATGTGGATATATCTAGATTCTAGAAGAATAAGGAAACAAAACCAAGCACGGACAGGATGTTGTTCTGTCTTTTGCCTTGGGTCAGGCCAGCAGGCTGTCCCTGAGAGTACATAGTGGGTACAGAGAACAACACCCGTCCCCACTCCTGTGCCCAATTGCCACCACTGCTTAAGGTTTGCAGGGCCTTCACAATTGTGATCACTGGGTATGAGCAGCCTGGGTGTAGGTAATTTCTGCCCATATTTTAAGATAGTCATCAGGCCAGGCACGGTGGTGCATGCCTTTAGTCCCAGCACTCTGGAGGCAGAAGCAGGCAGATCTATGAGTCAGAGGCCAGCCTGGTCTATAGAGCAAGCTCAAGGGCAGCCAGGGCTACAGAGAGAAACCCTGTTTCAAAAAACTAGGCAACTAAAAATACAAAGCACACAGGTTTTCCATTACTCAACAAATCCTGATGGTTCTAATGACTATTAAACTTTATATGGGCTAAATGATGTCGTGGTTCTTGTCACCAGGAACACCCAGGCTTGTCACAAAGACCAAGGAAGAGCCTTCCAGGTGTGACCTTCATGATAGAAATATCATGGAAGCTGGGGTTCAGATGAGGGTGAAGTTTATTCTGCATAAGGCCAGAGAAGTCCACAAGGAAGGTTAGAGAGGAGACCTTGAGGGATGGATAGGAGTCCTCTGAAGACAGGGGGCAGAGGAGAGCTCTGGGAGATAGGTGCCATGACAATGGAAGTATGGCAGAGGGCAGCTGCCTTTGGCTGTATGATACTAATCCTTTTGACTTTTGAGTTGACAGAGACAGTCAGAGCAGACATAAACCCGAAGGTTCTGGAAGTTCCTTTAAAGACACCATCTTCAGATAAGAGTAAGGGTCTGGGGTAATGAATTAACCTCACTCAGGTGTTGCTGTGAACAACCCTCCCTAAGGGAGTGTACATGTAGGCATTCTTGCTGGTTAAATAGATAGCTGGGGTGTGCGTTAGAGGTGATAAAATGAAACTTTGTGCCTCCCCACCCTACAATTCTTAGATTGAAGTCCTATGCAACAATGTAATGGTATTAAGCAATGTAATGGTAATAGACTTTGGAAGGCTATTGGGTCACAAGAGTAGAGCCCTCGTGAACAGGATTAAGGAGATGATTAGAGAACCAGCAGGCAATGCTCTTGCATAAGGATACCACAAACCTGTAGGCTCTAGAGCAGCAGTTCTCAACTGTGGGTCAGGATTCCTTTGGGGTCGATCAGCCCTTTCACAGGGATCACATGTCAGATGTCCTACAATCAGTTATTTACACTGTGATTCATAACAGTAGCAAAATTATAGTTTTGAAGTAGCAATGAAATAATTTTATGGTTGGGAGATTCACCACCTCATGAGGAACTGTATGAAAGGATCCCAGCATCAGGAAGGTTAAGAACCTCTGCTTTTGAACCAGGAGAGCCCTCACCAGAACCCCACAGAGACCACACACCCTGATTTCAGACCTCTGGCTTCAAAAAGCATGAAAAGTAGTTTCTCACTTCACCCAGTAGTTTGTTTTCAAAGCCAGCACTGAGGAGGCAGAAAGGGCTATAAGGAATTCAAAGGAGGGTTTGAGAAGGGATATCCACAGCATTGTCTGCAGAAGAGAAAAACAGAGTTCATGCTTCTGCAGCCTCAGGCTCAAAGGGCTTCTGGCGTCACACTGCGTGATAGGATGTGTGTACATCTAGTCCCTTGGAACTACAACCTGCATCCCCTTCTTTCTCCTCTTCCCTAGTTCTAGCCCTGTGGACCCTGAAATTTCCTCTTCTGGCTACTGAGGAACAGGGCAGAGATATCCATTCAGTCAAGCCTGTCTTCAATCTTCAGTGCTCTAGAGTCCCCTTCATAATACAATCCTCCATTGACTTCCCCACAGTCCTCTTTGTCCTGACCAATTCCAACTGTTATAACAAACTGGCATGGACTGAGTGTCATGAGACATTATTTTTCATGTGTCTCTTGGGAACACAGAAAAAAAATGAAAGTAGAAGTTTCTGAAGGGGATTAAGCCAACCTGTACACCATCAGCTTCTCAGACTCCGGAGGCCAGCAGCAGCAGCATCCAAATAAATCTCTTGAGACTGCTGGGAAATAGCCACCACTGTCACCAGTCCTGGATCCTTTCCTTTGTCTCCCTGTGCTGTGGAGCTTCTTGTAGTCATTGATGGTTAAAACTCATTAAGATAGTGAGCCAACAAATGGTCAGTTATAGAGAGCCCTTACACCTTGTCCCCACGTGCTCACCTCCTGCTGGAAGAGGAGCTTTGGGAAGGAGAACACTGACTAGGTTCAGACTGTAATCCAAAGACATGTGCCCACTCCTGGATCCATCACTGCCCAGAAAGTGTTATATGAGAGTAATATGGCTTCTTGGGTCCTACTCTTCCAACAAGATGGCTGAAAAATGAGCGTGGAGAGGAAGGTGCACTGGAAAATTCAAGAATCAGAAATCTGGTTGTAGGGAAGGTCATTCAGATAGGATATAATTAAGAGTGTGGGTTGGATGAAATATAGGGCTTTGAGATACAGAGTCACATGAACCTGTAAAACCAAAGTGGTTGTGATTACCAGGATGAATTCCATCACTGAAGAAGTTGCAAGAACCTCAGATACTAACTGCTCTAACTTAGGTAAAGTACCTTGTTTCGGGTTCCTCTTGAAGTGGCCACAATGGGCTGGAGAGATGGCATAGTGGTTAAGAGCACTGGCTACTCTTTCAGAGGACCCAGGTTCGAGTCTCAGCACCCACATAGTGGCTTACCACTGTCTGTTACTTCAGTCCCAAGCAGATTAGACACTTTCTGGCCTCCAAAGGCACCAGATATGCATGTGGTACGCAGACATAACATGCAGCTAAATATCTTTACACATTAAAAAAAATACAATAAAATTTAAAAAAACCTAAGTGAAGTGGCCGCTCTGACAGATTTCCTCATAAGCACCTCTTCCTCGAATGGTAGGGACTTAGAAACTGTTCTCTCGTCAACAGCTTAGTGAGCCATCCAGGAGTGTTGTCTGAAGCAGTAGGGAACAGAAGGGGGCATTTGCCATGTCACAATCACTGGTTGTGCTTCCATATCTTATGACACCTGCTTTGTAATGTAGGAATTACAGTCCCTCTTCAGGTAAAGGAACATACATGCTCTACGAGGGAGGAGAAGATTTTTCCAGATCCAACATCTGAATAGGAGAAGCAGGACTATGGCCCACATGGATGACTGCCATGTGCTCCCATGACTCTTCCCTGTTTCCCTTAAGGTTAGCCAGGAATGCCTTCAAAGCAACATCCATCACACCCAAAGGACTTTTTCAAAATGACATCCACTTTCATTGATGGTTGACATTGGAGGAGGATGTGTGGAAGGGAAAGACTGACCCTGTAAATCTGAGGGTTCAGCACCCACGAATCCAAGCAACTGCAGGCTGAGAATATTTTAAACAGATATATTTGTATATAGAGAACATGCAAATATTTTTTCTTATTATTCTCTAACCAATACTGCATAACAGCCATTTCTACGCCATTCACACTGTATTAGGCATTGGAGATATGATTTAAAGTACAAGAGAAGAGGGCATATGTTGAATGCAAGTAGCAGAGCATGTTATATGAGAAATTTGAACACACCTAGATCCTAGTATCTGTGGGGTTTCTGGAGCCAATCTCCCATGGATACTGAGGGGCAATTACATAAATCTGGTGAATCTCTAAAACATATGTGCCAGAAGTCTACAGAGACATTTAGCAAAATGGTTACTTGTAATAAACCTTGCATAAGCTCCCTCATACAAAGTGTCTTTTCCATCTCAGAGAGCCCTCCTGAGACCACACAGAGTTTCAGATTCTGAAGACAGCAGATGCTGTTGCTCTCATGAATAATGTCACCACTTTGTACACAAGTGGGACAGAGGAAGGAGTGTGTGCAGATGGAGACCGGGAGGAGGGGCGGTACTAAAGTCTCTCTGAGACCATGCCAGGCTCCAGGATAGCCTTAGATGCAGGGAGCATGAGGGAGAGGTGGTCTGGATCTGAGAAATCCCAGGATGGACCAATGCAGCTGGAGAGGCAGACACCCACAGCTGGGGACAGAGGAGCTGCCAAAGTCATGAATCATGAGCTCAGGAAGGTCGAGAGCATAACATAGGTTCCCAAACTTGAGGTGCCAATCAAATCCTAGTTCTCAGATTTGGAGAAGTACCACACATCTTTAATCCTGGCACCAAGGGGGAAGAGACAGGCAGATCTTTGTGAGTTCAAGGACAGACTGGTTTGGTTTAGGGATTAAACAGAGAGTTCCAGAACATCCAGGGCTACACAGTGAGACCCTATCCCAAAACAGCAGCAGCAGCTGCAGCAACAACCACAACAGTCAATCTGTTTCTCAGGAAATCTGCCTATATGTTTGAGAGGGGACTGAAGGAGGTATTTTGACAGGTGCCTCGGGTAGTTTTGTATAGGCAGGACTTGAGACTTAACTGGCAACACAGTCTTTCTTTCTGGACCCCTCTGCTCTCTATACTGAGAAGGTTTCAAGGACAGTTTCTAACCGTGGAAAGGCTCATACGTACCTGCCCAGCTCCTGGAAAAGGTCTCCAAGATGACAGACCCTAAAAGCTCCATCTGGCTTGCCCAGCTGGGCAGGAACAAAGCAGTGTCGTGTGTGTTCATGTGGGTGTCCAAATGGGACAGAATTCCTCTCTCTGGAGGCCGTGGCTCAGGTCCAGGACAAAACCACTTCCAGTCTTAGGTCCCAAGATCACACAGGACGATTTATTCAAAGGGCTCAAAAGAAAACGAAACGTGTGTATTTTGCCGACAATCATTTGTGTGCTTTTCCCTTGACAAATAGTCCCCATGCTTGGCTGGGAGACAAGCCAGGTTCTTAAAACCGCCTTCCAAGGGTCTCTAGACTGTGTTTGCCTAGCAGGGAGGCCGCATGAAAGTCTTCCAGGCACATCACGCTGCTCCCATGACAGCTTTCCACAGGGCAGAGGGGAGAGCCAGGGAGTCCTGTCTGGAAAAAACGAGACAGGCTGGGCCTGAGGCATTGATTTCTGGTTCAAGTTTCCCAACAGAATGTGAAGGAGGAACTTTCCATTTCTCCTTGTTCTAACTGACCTTGGCAGTCTGTGGAGTCCCAGAGGAGGGCAGGGAAAGTCTGCTTCAGGTGGGCTTCTGGCCAAGCCTTCCTGTGAGGGTCCAGTACCACTTGTTTCACATGGGTCAGGAAAGGGCTCTACCCACCTGCCTCCAGCTCTGTGTTAACCATTTTGCTCTGTGAAGAACTGGCTGGATTTTCGACACCGGAGCCTATGAGCATGGCATAGAAGCTGGCTACACTGGAGCCTATGAGCATGGCATAGAAGCTGGCTATGAACTTACACAAGTGTCACAAATCATTTTCTAAAATAAGTAGCTGGTGCTATTTTGCATCAGGTTCTGGAAATTAAAAAAAAAAAAAGGTAAGAAAGACACTTCTCATCAGAGTTTAAGGTTTATAGAGATGAGGTTTAAGGTTTACAGGGTAGATTTAGCCAGGGCGGACTCAGGTAAAGGGGACAAGAAATAAATCAACAGAGAGATCAGGGATGGTGTCTAGCTGGTGACATCAGGTAATAACTTCCCAGGAGAACTGGTGTTCACACTGGGTCTTGAAGGGTGAATGGGATTGTAGAGGGAACAGACATGGTTGAGGGAAAACATGTAGGAAATCGTGATGATTAGCGTGTACTGCTGAGGAGCTTCAGCTGATACAGCCAGCAGTCACCAGAAGGTAGATAAGACAATGGAATGAGAAGGCTGGATGTGATCACACACATACCTTTGATCAGAGAGACAGAGGCAGGAGGGTCTTTGTTAGTTCAAGGCCTGCCTGCTCTACATAATGACTTCCAGACTAGCCAGGGCTACATAGTGAGATCCTATGTCAAATAAATAAATAAATAAATAAATAAATAAATAAATAAATAAATAAATAAATAAATCTAGAATAAATAAATAATATATGGAATAAATAAAATTGAAATCTAGAATAAATAAATAAATAGGAATGAAGAGATGAGGCTTAAAAGACAGAAGTCACCTCTTTTAAAATTTATTTTATATTTATATTTTTAATTTTCTTTTGTGTGTGGTAGGGGAGGTTGCAAGGGCAGAGGGTGGATGTTTGCAAAAATACTACAAAAATAAATCCTTCATGTATTTTTCTTCTTGGCAGTACTGAGATTTAACCCAGGTCCTCATAGTATGTTTTAAGATATGAAATAAAGCTGAACACAGCAGCACATGTCTATAATTAAAGCACTAGAGAGGCAGAGGCAGAAGGATCAGAAGTTTGAGGCTCGCTTTAGCCACATTATGAGTCTGAGGCCAACCTGGGTTACATGAGGCCATATCTCAACATAACAAAACAACGAGCTATGAAATAAAATTAAGCCGGATGAGAAGAATAAAGCATTTTTTATGTTGAGTATAAGAATGTCTGCTATGTTATTCTGTAGCTATCTCCACATATTTGAAATATTTCATGAGTTAAGTGTGTTTTGAAGTTCAATATTAACTCACATTGGTTACTGAGAAATGGGAAGATCCAGAAGCCTCATTGGCTATGTTAGTCAAGAAGCAATGGAAATAATGACTGGAAATAATGATTCTCCATAAGGGCGGCCCTGGGTGCAGCCTGGCCAAGCCCTGCTGTTCCTCCAGGCTGTGGTTCGGGTCTAGAGTCAGATGTGCATGAGTGGGTTCCAATTCTGCTTCCCACAGACTGGGTGTGAGACACTGAGCAGACTGCTTTCATTGTCAGCTTCTGCCTCTGTAAAATTGGAAAACTTACTCTATTAGGCAGAGCTGTTACGGAAATTAAATATAGTCACGCATAGACAGAGCAATTTTTCCAGTCTGGGTTTGACGAGGGAAGCAGATCCGTTATGATTGATGCTGAATCAAAGCCTCGTTTTAGGATCGGCCATCCCAGTTGTGGTTGAGAAAGAGACAATGCGCGCTACAGTTTCGGTGAGCCCTTCCTAAATATTCTTATGCTATTTGAAGGTAGGAGTTTGAGGAGATAAAAAGATAGCTTGGAGATGGGTCCTACTGATGGCATTAATGGCTTTGCAGAGGCATACCTGGTCCCAGCGCTGCCATCTTGTTATAGCTGCAGACCATCTAGAAAGATACAGTCAGAGATCAGAGAAAAGTTGCCCACCAGGCACCACGTAGAGATGTCAGTGTCAGATAAGGCTTTGTGTCAGATGGTAACTTGACAGTTCTATGCATTGGCAGGAAAAGCAGTGGGCACACCACGTGAAGAAGAACACAGAGCAGACCGGGACTCACAGAAACAGAGCTCAGCTCATGACAATCACTTGGGTTGCATGGTTGAGAATCCAGGTTCGGTTAGGCTCCGTAGTGAAGCAGAAGCTTTTCTTAGAGGCCACAGTTTGGTACCCAAGTCATCCCTCAAGGTCTATGTTGTGACTTACCTATAGGGACCTACAGACAGCTCTGCATAGCTCCCTCACCGTCACAACACAAGCAGGTGCACTGAAACTGCTTTAGATGGAAGAACAGCTTCCCTCGCAGGTTGAATCATTTTGTAGTCTTCTCATCTCTCTGTCCACCTCCAGCAATCTTTCGGGTTACTCAGTGGGTGCATTGAGGGAGTGTCCCAAAGGCTTCCCCGGCTTCCAGAGGTTTACCAGGCATTCCACCGTCTGCATGGTGGTCAGAGATACCAGCACCTACAACTTCTCCACATTGGATGTAACATCTTCACACATGCCCAGACCTCAGGCCCTTTGAAACTGTAGCAATATAGCCATGCCCGGATTTTCTATGGAATTCACTTCCCGTGATTTACTTGCATTTTCTCAACAGGATATCTAGAATAATAGCCGTTCGTGATCATCAAGGACCAGTTTTGGTTATATCCACAGCACAGGAAACTGTGTGGTATAATCTGATATAACCCACAGCGTGTGGAACATGGAAGCTGCCGGGGTCCCTAAGACTAGGTTATGATAGACTGAGGAGTTGTAGGCCTGAGACATGACAGTGGTGCATTGCTGGGTGTGCTAGCTAAAAACAAACTGATTCTGGTGGACTTTATTACAGCGTACCCAGAGGGGGGAGAAAACAAATTTTGCCAGGTCAATAACTGCCAGGATTTGAATTGGTTTTCTTAGCAACAAAACCACACCTGGAAAAAGTACAATAGAGTCATCACCCAATTAAGTTTATGATAATCCATTGTAATTCTCCGTGAATCATGGATATTGGCAAAGGCCAAATAAGCAGGAAGAATGAAAGATGTGACCACACTCACCTCCCTGCATCTTTCAAGTCCATATTGCAGGCCCCAGTATGTGATGTCTTCAAGAGTTTCTTTGCTCTTTTGTGGTTGGAGGGGTTCTACTGGTTCCCACTTGATTTGTCTTACCATCATGGCTGTACAGAGAGAAATGAGTGTGGAATCCTGCTAAAAACTGTTGTGTCTGCTTCCAAAACCAATAGTCCTGGAGCTAGGAAATAGCTGCCTGCTAGGGCTATCCCACTGTGAGATGGACCCACACACTCCACTCAGCACCTGGTTGCTATGAACTCCTGGCAGTAAGCCACACTCTGGTGTCAGTTCAGAGCCCATACCCAGTAAACCTTGAAAGGGCTAGCAATTTCCTTATTTCTCCCACAGAGTCATACTGGTTATGTCCTCAGGTTTCTTTGGGGGAAAAGTGGGGGGGGGCAGCAGATTCTTCCCTCTCCCACCACCGTGGGATCCACTCCCCTTGTGGTCATATTGTGACGAAGCTGAGAAAGGATCCAAGACCAGGAATCAGTTCAGGGCTGTGGTTCCCTGCTGCGATCCAGTCACTTCTGCTAGTGGAACCAAGCTTTTCAGTGTAGGCAAATCAAACGAGATTTGGGGCTGCCACACTTCACTTTCAGCTTTAGGGACAACAAAGTCAAAGTGACTCATTCCTGTGACAACTAAGTCCTGGGGATGCATTCTTTCGACAGCTTCACCTTTGCTTTCCATTAGTGACTTTGCATTGCCCGTTTGGTGTCTGCCACCTCTCTATCTCACCCATGATTTTTCAGAGCCCACTATGTATTACATGAGTTTTCCTGGAGAGGCGCGAACAAATGTCTGTTGACTTTAGATAGGACACCACAGACAGATCCAAGGAAGGATTCTACCCCAGTCTAGCTTGGTGAACCACTGTTTAGTTTTTGTTTTGGGTTTTTTGCTTATTTGTTTGTTTCTTTGGTTGCTTGGCCTTTTGTTTGTTTGCTTTGTTTTGTCTTTTAAGGCTGCTTACAGGACCTTGGTTCTTTAATGAGGGTTCTCTAGAGCAGAGGTTTTTCAACGGGTGGATCGTTGCATGACCTTTTCACAGGGGTCACCTAAGACCATGGGAAAACACAGATATTTACATTATGATTCATAACAGTAGAAAAACTACAGTTATAAATTACAGTTTGTTTACAGTTGTAAACAAAATAATTTTATGGGCGTCACCACAACATGAGGAGCTGTATTAAAGGGTCACAGCATTAGAGAGGTTGAGAACCACTGATCTAGAGGAACAGATCCAAGAGGATGAAATACATACATATACATACATACACATAACATACACATCATACACATACATCACATACATACATATAATCATATACACATACATATATTTTATATACAAATAGAGAAGGGGAAGAGAGAGATGGGATATTTTTAAATTTTTGAATTTTTTTAAGACTATGGAACTTTTTAAAATTATTTTATTGTGCTGGATAGTCTTATGCCGAATTGACACAAGTTAAAGTCATCAGAGAGGAGGGACCCTCAATCAAGAAAATGCCTCCCTAAGATGGAGCTGTATACAAGCCTGTAGGGGATTTTGTTAATTAGCGATTGATGGGGGAGGACGAAGCCCATTGTGGGTGGTGAGATCCCTGGATGGGTGGTCTATAAGAAAGCAGACTAAGCAAACCATACGAAGCAAGCCAGGAAGCAGCAGCCCTCCATAGCCTCTGCATCAGCGTCTGCCTCCAGGTTCCTGTCCTGTTTGAATTCCTATCCTGACTTCCTTCAATGATGAACCCAGCAATGTGGAAGTGTAAGCCAAATAAACCCCTTCCTCTCCAAATTGTGTTTTGTTCATGCTGTTTTATCTCAGCAATAAAAACACTACCCAAGAAAGATATTATTAATAGTACTAATATTAAAGGTTGCAGTTGATAGTGACGTGTTGAGCCAGGCCTTTAATCCCCAGCACTTGGGAGGCAGAGGCAGGTGGATCCCTGTAAGTGTGAAGCCAGTCTGGTCTACAAAGCTAGTCCAGGACAGGAAGGCTACACAGAGAAACTCTATCTCAAAAAACCCAAAAAAACAGACAAACAAATAAAATAGATATAAAACGTAGTGATGTGTTTGTATGTCAAGTAGACAAGGGAACAGGTGTTGTGGTGGGTGAATAAAAATGGCTCTGTCTGAGGGTTTCTATTTCTGTGAAGCAATACCATGACCATGTCAACTCTTATAAATGAAAACATTTAATTGGAGTTGGCTTACAGTTCAGAAGTTTAGTCCGTTATCGGCATGAAGGAAAGCATGGCAGAACATAAGAAGACTTGGTGCTGGAACGGTAGCTGGGAGTTCTACAACCATATCAGCGGACAATAGGGACTGTGATACTAGGCTTGACTTGAGCAACAAAAACCTCAAAGCCCACCCCTTGTGACATGCTTCCTCCAACAAGACCACAGCTACTTTAACGAGGCCACACCTCCAATAATGCCCTCCTCTGTGAGTCTATGGGGGCCGTTTTTTATTCAAACCAGCACAACCCCAATAGGCTCACATATTTGAATGTTTTTTTTATCAGGGAGTGGCAATAGTTGAAAAGGATTAGGAACTGGGGCACTAAGGGTGGACTTTGAGATTGAAAAACACCCCTATCAGGGACTTATAGATCAGGATGTGGTTTTTAGCTACGTCGCCAGCATCCTACCTGCCTACCACCATGCTTCCTGCCATGATGATAATGGACCAATCCCTTGAACTGTATGTACGCCCCCCAATTAAATGCTGTCCTTTATAAGAGTTGCCCTGATCATGTGTCTCTTCACAGCAGTAAATCACTGACGAAGACAGTGATTGTCCTTCTTGGCTCTTGTCAACTTGACACAAACCTAAAAATATCTTGGGAGAAGGAATCTTAATGAAATTACCCCCAATAAGATCAGCCTGTAGGGGATTGGAGAGATGATGGCTCAGCGGTTAAGAGCACTGGCTGTTCTTCTAGAGGACCAGGTTCAATTCCCGCAACCCCATGGCAGCTCACAACTGTCTGTAACTCTAGTTCCTGAGGATCTGACACCCACACAGAGAGACACATGCAGTAATAAACACCATTGTACATAAAATAAAAATAAATAAAAATTTTAAAAGATTGGCCTATAGACAGATCTATGTGGCTTTAAAAATTATTATTATTAATAATTGATGTAGGAAGGCACAGCCGGTGGTAGGAGGTGCAACTCCCACACAGGTGGTCCAGGGTTACATAAGAAAGCAGGTTGAGCAAGCCGCGAGGAGCAAGTCTATGTGCAGTATTCCCCCATGACTTCTCTTCAGCTCCTGCCTCTATGTTCTTGCGTTGGTCATATCAATGAACTGTGATCCTGGACATGTATGCCAAACAACCCTTTTCTTCCTCAAATTGCTTTTGGTCAAGGTGTTTTATCATACCAATACACATCAGACAGTGGGTGAGGGATACTTCCCAGGAGCAAATAGGCCAGTGATGGTACGTGTCCCTGAGCTGTGGTGGCACTTGGGACCTGGCAATCACTTTCAGTCACCTAGTAGGATGATTATACTTCCCAAGTCCCCTTTCCTCCAGCCAGCCAAAGCGGGGGGTGGGGGTTGTTCAAAAGAGAGGCGATCTGGGAAATGTTTGAGCTTGTCTAGCCTGACCTCATACAGAGAAGTCAGGATCTGGTAGCCCTTATTTGGAGAACTTAAAGTTGAACATGAGGATTGGGGCCTAGAGGTTGCTTTGTAGAGAGAGCTAAAGAGCAGTCATGCAAATGCTGGAATACAAAACAGACCACATTTATACAATGTAGAGGATTTCCTCATAAGATCCAGATCAGGAAAGGTAGAGGGGAGGGTCGGCTTTGTTTCAGAGCATTCTAGTATTTCACAGTGTTAACAACTCACCATTTTATCATAAAGCGTTTTCTAGGTCATGAGGTGCTTTCACTTGAATCCTTTCCTTTTGTATGGATTGACTTCCTGTTTTGTTCATTTGTCCACTAAACACTCTATATTTATACCAGATACCATGATATGCTGTCCCCTAATACATCCCACATTAATAACAAAGTTACCATTGCTATTTTACAGATTAAAAAAAAAAATCCAGCTAAACCAGTGGGATACAAAACCCCAAAGACACAAGATGACTTTATATTTGCTCTCAACAGCAGGAAATAGTAAAAAAAAAAAAATTGCAGCGAGATATTAAAAAACAATTTAATCTTTGTAACTTGTATAGATGACATTAAAATGGCTCAAAAGCCATAGGCAATGAAAAAAAAATGTTTGTATATGATTCAGTAAAATTTTACTTGTAAAAATAGGCTGTGTTCCAATAAAATTTTATTCACAAAAACAGGTCATGAGCCATAGCTTGCCAGTCCATACACTGCAGGATCTCAGTGCAGAGAAGAGACCACTAGTGTAAACAGGTCACGGTGGAGCAACACGGTCAAGAGATGAATACAAAGGGCTGCAGAGTGTGTCACTGTGTGTGGAACTTGGCTATGCCTCCTTGGCAGCATTTCTGTGGCTTGTATTTCCAGGTCACTGCCATCTAAGAACCAGGAAATAGCTTGCAGACTGACACAGGGTGGGACCTGGAGCCGGCTTCTTATCAGCACTCCTGTCTCCTTCTTGAGCCGAACGCGTGGTGTTAGAGCTGTGGCCCATCCTCTGCCTCTTCTTCCTGTACTAGCCAGTCCTTAACACCTCCTACAAGCCAGTGTCCCTCGGCCTTGGCAGCATAGATGCTGAGCATTTGGCAAGATGCTCCTAAATGATAATTCCTTGCATCCCAGTGTCTTCTGACCCAGAGCATATCCTAGGGCCCTCGGGGTCTTGGTCCACACCTGAGGAGTCATGCTTAAGGGTAGATTGGTGGTCTAACTCAGTGCAAGCAAGATATCTATAAAAACAACAGAAATGACCTCAAAGTGGAAGGGGCTGCCTAAGGAGGTGACACTGGTGAGGGAAAGCTTAGGAAGGGACCAGACAGCCATTTAAAGGATATGTTCTAGTGTGTGTAGGGGGAAGGTTCAGGTTTAAACGTCTGTTGCTTGTCCTATTTGCTACCCTGTCATCTTGGAGTCTTTCTTTGATGCTCTTACTTGGTTTCTTGATTTGAAAATGGAGATTATACGTCTCACAGGGGGGCTGCCATTATTAAAGGGGAGCATAATCCAAGTTCAACAGCAAGTGCTGACCTGGTGTGCATCTGATTCTGACCAGCTTTAGAGGAGCTGTGATAGCAAGTTGTGTCTGGTGACCATGTTGGATGAATAATTTTTGAGGTCTGAGGCTTACAAAAAATTTTTTTTGATGTGTAAGTCTAATGAGAACCTTTCTTTATTTACATAAGATTATTTAATAGTCTCCCAGAAACAAAAGAATGCAACTCCTTTTTGTGAGATCCCCTCACATTGGACACACATGATGGAATATTTATTAACACAAAAGACTTTTATTTGGAGGACAAAACCAGTATAGGATTTTAAAGTGTGTTAATAGTTTCCATGCACGTGAGTCATTTTGGATCCCAACACAAAGTATTTCATCAAACTGAATATAGTCCTGCTTTTTAAAATGCCTCTATTAATTAACAAAGCTTCCATTAAGGTTTAGAGAGAGGACCTTTAATATTTTTCTGCTTGGTTCTTACTTAAAAATATATTACTCAGTGAGTTACTGTTAGTGATGGGGAACCCATTTCTTTAAGTCCTACATAAAATAAAAGCAACTGATTTTTGTGGGCAAAGGGAAATCCAATTTCTCTTTCTTAGTGCAAGTGGGAAGAATTTCCTAAGAGAAAATGACCAGAACTGATTTTTACTAAGTTGCTTTGTGCCAGTGAGGGGGCTCCTGGTTGTTGTTGTGGGAATTATCTGAACCCAGACACAGAAAAAAAAGGATTCCCATCGGGTGGGAGAGCCCCTCAGGAGGGCCAGCCAGGCTCTTTGCCTAACTCACAGCTGAGCTGGCCGTGGTATAGTCCTCTCAGGAGAATACCACCACACACACACACACACACACACCTCTTTCCTGGCCCTTGGAATTTGTTGTGCTCTGGCTTTTTCTGTTGTCACTTGCCTTGGCATTTCTGGTTTTCTTTCCGTTTGGAATGCTCAGATCTTTCCATTGTGCCCGATGTCCTTGTGCAAAAGCCTGAGTCACGCTGCTTCACACCAGGCAGCCTCTGTGTTCCCCTGCAATGAATGCAGGTCACCTAGCAGAAGCATGGTGGCCCAGTGGGGGGAAGGCGAGGCTTATCACCCTGGCCCTGGGCCCCCTGGAGAGCATTGTGGAAGGACTTTTCACAAGAGAGTCTGCAAAAGGCTGGCAGGAACTTCTCAGGACAGTGACCTTTGGGGCCCCTTTCAGTTCTGATTTTCACATGCTGACCCACAAGCAAGGGCAGAAGAGGAGCAGATGGAATAGAGAATGCTTCAGAGGTTGCGTGAGAGCTGCCTGCCAGCGTTTTAGAGAACATAAATGGGGAAGGGAATTTAGTCCTGATGTCAAGACACTGGCTGGGGTTTCATGAAAGGACAGGAATTCACTGCTGATCTACAAAAGGAATCTTGCTGTAGCTCACAGAACAGGGTGTAAAGCCTCCAGACCTGCTTTGGACTCCAACATCTGTGTGACCTCAGGCCAGTGAACCTCTCTCTTGTCTTAGGCCAAATAATGGTAAGATTCACTTTGTACCTATTAGCTTTAGGGCTACTGAGAGGGTCAGATGGGATAAGGGAATGTGCTTGTGGTTTCTCAAGTTTCACAGACTCGATTCCACTGTCCAACCGTCTCATTTAAGAGAGCGGATAACGAAGTCTGAAGAAGGTAAGAAACAACACAAGACCACACAGTGGTGCCCCCGGGCAGTTGACGATGCCACCACTGATGAACCAGGGATACTTAGCTGTTCCTGGGTTGCAGTAGGGTATAAAGCTTCAGGGGTAAAAATTTAGCAACCTGGACGTAGCCCCAACTTTCCAGTGGCGTTTCATCTCACACTTAATTTTATTTTGTGATAATAAAAACTAGACATGCTCACTATGTGAAACTTGGCAAATACAAGGGGCACAAAGCAGGAAAGGTAAAAGTGTTCATGGCTGTGCCATGTGGATAGATCTACTGTTGAAGTTATGCTATATAGTTAGTTGTCTAGCGTGCAATAGTGACCACGCCTTCAACACATGAGCCTTTTGAGGATTGTCTTGGTTAGGGTTTCTATTGCTGTTTGTAAAGACCAAGACCAAAATCAACTTGGGGAAAAAAAGGTTTATTTCATCTTGACCTTGCAGACCACTGGATCCAGGAAAGTCAGGGCAGGGAACTAGGGATGGGAACTGATGCAGAAGCCATGGTAGAGTACTGTTTACTGCCTTGCTCAGCCTGATTGTTGTTGTTGTTGTTTTTTTAATAGAACCCAGGACTACCTGCCCAAGGCTGGCACTGCTCACAGGGGGCTGGGCCCTCCCATATTGATCACTAATTAAGAAAACACTCCACAGACTTACCTACAGGCAAACTTTTTGGAAGCATCTTCTCAAGCTGAGGGTCCCTCTTCCCAGATGACTCCAGCTTTGTCAAGGTGACATAAAACTAGCCAGGACACGGAGATACTTCATATCTTTACCATGATCCTCAGTGAGCTTTGGGAGTGATTTTTTAACCTCTGCTCATTGGGGTTATCTCAGGAGCCTTTGTAAAGTATCAGTGGAATAGTAGTCCGTTAGAACTAGTGATAATCCATGCTTGACCTTAGCAACTAAGGCTGAACACAAGCATGTTCTAGCAGGTGTGCCCGTGTGTGGCCACTCAGCCTGAACACATGCGTGTATGCACCAAGAGCCATTTAAAGAATACTCACAAGTTATCTGGGTTACAACTGCAAGCAATTCAGATGTTTAGCAACAGGACAGATTGGTCCTGTGCGTTTGTGGCCAGTGTCAGCCCGCTCAAGCTGCTACACCAAAATGCATCAACTGAGGAATTTACAAACAGCAGAATCTTTTGTCCATGGTTCCTCGATGGTCTGAGGGCAAGGCATCTGGTAACAGTTTATTTCTCCTAGATGCCACCTTGGAGGGACAAACAGGCTGCTCCCTCCAGGGTCTTCCAGATTTACCAGTCCCATTGCTGAGAGCAGGCTTTCACATCCTAACCACTTCCCAGAGGTGCCATCTGTTCATGGTGCCTTTAATCCCAGCACTCACTTGAGAGACAGTGGTTAGGCAGATCTCTTATAAGTTCAAGGCCAGTTGGTCTACATAGCAAGGTCCAGGACAGCTACGGGTACACATTAAGATCCTGTTTCAAAAAATATTAATTACATTTTACTTACTTATTATTGGGTGGTGCACTCACTTGCATGAACACATACATTTCAGAAAAAATGGCCTGTTCTCAAGGCAGCCCAAATCAAGTGCCCAGATGTTCAAATAACTGCTCCAGATTTCGGTCCTTTGGACCAGCACACACTACAACTTTGTTGTTGTTATTGTTGTTTTTCCCTAATGGCCTCATTGGACATCCAGGCAGTTGCTTAATTAATTTCCAGTGTAAGTGCCAGTCAGGTTCCCTAAGAGGACTCTATAGGGCTTTATAGGACTCCAGGTGAAAACAAAACAAAACTGGAGGCTCCCTGGTGGGCTGTGAGGAAGGGCAGGGAGCGGCTCTCTCTGGCTCAACCATCTTCATTGTGGACTCTGCTGCAGAAGCAGCTCAGAGACCGAAGTGGTGTTCCAGTTCATGCTGAGAACCCCCAAGTTCTTCCATCTCCTTATCGGGCAACAAGGACTGACTTGAGACTGCAGCCCACCTTCTGAGTTGTTTTGTTTAGCTCTCCGGATTCGAGAATATGGAAACTGAGGCTATGACAGAAGCAGCTCCCTCAGGTCCCAGAGCTAGTTAGAGGTGGAAAGTGTGTATGATAGGAGAAATACAGTCTCTGGAGCCAGACAAGCCTAGGACGGGCAGAGCTGTGCTCCCCAACCGTGACAAAATTCGTTTGTGTCTCCTACCTTAAGCTGTGAAAGGGATCACATCACAAAGCAGGGCCATCATGAGCGCTAAAGAAACCTGCAGATGAAATGCCCAGCACACACTAGTGCTCGGGGCCCGTGCAAGTCATCAGAGCAGGAATGCACGCAGTGGAAATCTGTCCCTTTCAGCGGCAGGTAGAAAGCCACAGTAAAGGCTGTGCTGCGCTGTTTCTGAGCGTTTGGCTGAAAAGCGCTTAGGTCTCTCTGGAGCTGCAGTGATGGTACAGGAGGGTCTTGCTCCTGTCCTTCATGAACTCTGTCCTCAGTGGGCAGGGACTCTCGAATACTTCAGAAAAAGGAACCAGTGAATAGTGTGAAGTCTGGTGACTAGGCCACTAATTCGTATCCAGTCACTTATTCGTTTAACAGATATTGAAGCACCCATGCCTTTGCTGAACTCTAGGTGTGGTGCTCGGGACATGGCAGTGAATGAATGAACTGCCTGCCCTCCCCGAGCTGAAGCTTTAGTGAATTCTAACAGTTTAAAGGGAAGCCGGATGTCAAGCTCCGGAGCTCTCTGCTCAGAAGCCTTGTCCTTCCTCTGTCGTTCTTTTTCTTCAATCCAACGCCTCCATGCCTCTCCCCCCGCCCCCTCTCTAAACCATGCCCCCCTCCGCCCCCTCTCTAAACCATGCCTCTCTAACCGGGGGAGCTAAACCCAGATGGCACTTTGTTTAGAGACAAAGAATCTATTTCCTTTTCTTTTTAAAAATTTATTTCTTTATTCACTTTACATCCCCTCTCTCCTTCCACTCCCCCGTCTTGTGCATCCCTTACCTTCATTCTTCCCTCTCCTCTTCAGAGAATGGGGAGGCTCCCCATGGGTACTAACCCACCCTGCTACATATGTGCAGGGGGCCTCAGACCAGTCCATGCATATTCTTTGGTTAGTGGTTCAGTCTCTGTGAGCCCCCACAGGGCCCAGGCTAGTTGACTTTGTAGGTCTTCTTGTGGAGTTCTTGACTCTTCCAGCTTCCTCAGTCATTCCCCCAACTCTTCCATAGGACTTCCCAAGATCTATCTAATGTTTGGCTGTGGGTCTCTTCATCTGTTTCTATCAGAGGAGTCACGTTAGGCGCCTGTCTAGCAGGGTAATATTAACAGAAGCAGGGACTGACTGGTTCTCTCCCATTGGATGGGTCTCAAGTAGGGCCAGTCTTTGGTTGGCCATTCCCTCAATCTTTGAGGACTCTGATATTTTTAATGATGAAGAAATCACAAAGCCCTTCTCTAAATTATGCCCCCATTCTGATTAAGCTGTGTGTGGTGTGCATGTGTGTGTTGCAACTGATAGATTTTTTTCTAAGCATAACTGGCCTGTCCTGGAAAGGACTTCTCACCTCCTCCTCGGGGCCCAGGGGCCCAGCCCTGCCTTTCAGCAAACAGCACCCTAACCCCACCTTTTCTATCAGTTGACTTCAGCTGTGAAAAGAAAGAAAAGAACAGTAAGTTTGTTTAGTGTGAGCCCTTTTCTGAAGCCAACAGGGAGAACAGGATTGGAAACCAGAGGAGGCTGCACTGGGTTCAATGGTTAACCAGCGAGATTAATAAATGGCAGAAGGAGGAAACAGCCAGTGACTAAAGAGGCCAGAAGAAATGTCTCCTTGTGGTTCAAAAGCCAAGGGAAGTTTACCTAGATCTGGGTGACCTGTGGTTAAAAGGTCCTGAGGGGACAGCTCTCATCAGATTCCAGCCTGAACTACTGCCTTTCAAGAGCCCCACCTGGCTCCTCTCAGAAGCTCAGCAGCCTGACACTGAGCCTTTCAGACCTCAGGCAGACTGTCCGTGCCACTGGGGGCCTCAGGCTCTACCCCTTCCCACAGGCTTCTCCCAGGGAACAGGGTCTTCCTAGTCTCCCAGCTGTCTCTCCAACACAGCTTAGGCCATCAAGTCGTGATCTTTGGCCAATATAAATCAAGAGAGACCATTCCATGCTCTGCCCCGACTCACTTTAGGAATTTCGCTAAATATTCTCTTCTCCCTATGCTTCTGTTTCGTTGTTGTAAGGGCTACCCAGCTTTTTGCCTTAAAGGATCAGATATTAAATATTTTCAGCGGTAGGCCACATAGCTGGTGTCTGTCCCAGCTACCCAGTGCTGCCACTGAAGTGTAAAAGCAGCCAGAGGTGGTATGTCAAGAATAGATGAGGGTATGCTCTATTAAAATTTTATTTACAAAACAGATAGAGGACAGGGTTGCTAGAATGCTGTAGTTCGCCATCCCCCTGGACTAAACTCTCAATAACCAAATGATCCTGGATTGCCTACTGAAATGGGGGCCCACTGACATGGCATGCTCCAAGCCACCAGAGTGTGCCAATAGTGGTGCTGAAACTGTAGTCCAAGAGGCCTGACTTTGCATTTTTTATGTCCCCCAATTCTTTGAGAGGCAGAACACAGCAACTTTTGTCTTGCAGTTCTAATCCCAGGAGTAGCACTTCCAGTGTGACTTGGAGTGGGACAGAGCACTTTCGAACTGTCTCAGGGAGAGTTTCTGATGCATCAAGGATGCACCAGCTAAAAAAAAAAAAGTACAAGAAAAAGGGGGGAGGGTGGTGGTAGAGAATATCACATGGCTGCCTCTGACCCTGACGAAACTGTCTAAGAGGAGGGAACTGTCTACGTATTCCATATTGAATGTCACACGTCCATGTCTACACTTATTGGTGTCCTTGTCACACAGCTGTCTCTGGGATGGAAGGACAGACACCCTCAGCACATGCTCTTCCTGTGTCAAAAACATTTCACCTAAGGGGTTATTCCCAGATGGATGCTCTGGCCTGTTCTGCTGCGGCCGAAGTAGTATGGCTGACCCAACACGGTTCTGTTTGTTGCCACGTGTCTGTGATATGCTTCCCTTCAAACCACCTTGTATAAATTTATGTGGGACTTTCTGTTCCTTGGCTGAAGACCCAGGGAGCTTTTATGATGTGAATCCATTTTCTGCTTTGTCCCCAGCTTCTGTCTTCCAGAAGGGAGAGGCTGAGGATAAGGTCCAACGGGGCGAGGTAACGCCTCTTTAATTGAGGTTCTCAAGGGCCCTGAGGTTCAGCCAGTGTGACCCTCCTTTCCACACACCACCCTCTCCTGCTCCCTGTGTGGCCCTCTTGTTGGCCACAGGATCTGGAGAAAAAGTACTTCTTGACCACGGCTGTGCCACAGTCACCTCTAAACGTGACATGGCGCCCAGATGACTGCATCCGCTGTGCTGTTTGCGGTGGCAATGGTTTGTAGCGAGAAGCCGAGTGAGAGGAAAAGAAGCCTGGGGATTGCTTTGCCACAGCCAGATTTTTCCTGCCAAGTGAGGAAGTGAGATGTTGACTGGCTTCAGCCTGAATGTGGACTGGAGAGTTAAACTGGTTCTGGGGACGATCAGCAGAGGTTCCCACGGAAGTATAAGGAATTAATGGTTAGCCTACCTTTTCTAACTGCAGGGTGCGCTCAACATGACCATCAGGCCAGCAGGAGAGCTGCTGAAAATATGGCCGTGGTGTCCTGCATACTGAGCCATCACCAGCCTTCCAAAACTCTGAAATGGACAACAGTTGGAGCCTGAGTTCTGAGTGACAGCTTCCCTTCCTCTCCCAGAACCTACCCACTATTCCTGCCAACCTCAACAGTAGTAGTTCTGCCCTGACTGTGTTCCAGATCCCTCTCTGCCTGGCTTCCTTGTCAAAGCCTGGCCTTCCCTTTGTTCTTTCACTGCTGATCTCAAGGCTCTTCACATGTATGTCTGTCGTGTGAGTCCCAAGTAGGCAGGCTGTGGTGCTCTACAGAAGAGGGACCCTGTATTTATTATTACCATTTCACCAGCTCTTCCTCCTTGAGGCAACTGATAAACGTGTGAACAGAGAAGAGAGCAGCCTTGCAAGATAGAAAGTAGAAAGGACAAGTAAGCACCGTTCGTTCCCCAGTATGGCTAAGCACTCAGGACAGAGACTTCCAGCATCTTGTCAGCTTTTAGGTACTATGTCTTACCAGTTGAAGTTCTGAGTTCCCAGCCATAGAAATGAGTGCAGCCAGCTCACACAGGAATCTCCATGAAGCGGAAATAAAGGTGTTCTACACATTGGTGGGAAAGGTACAATTCAGCTTCTGAAGGCAGGATCAGACAGCTGGAACCGCACTGAACCTTGGGCAAGGGCATTCTGGGAAGAGACTCCCAGCACCACATGGAACCTGTCCCAGGGATGAGGGTGGACCACCATTGTTTCCCTGGACTTTCAGGGAAACACAGCCAGAAGGCTTCCATTTGCAAGCCAGGAAGAGACCCCTCACCAGTTACCAAGGCAATCAAGGTCCAAATCTTAGACTCCTGGCTTTCAGAATCGGGAGAGGTAAATTTCTGTTGTTGAAACCATCCACTCTTTTGTCTTCTGTCAAGACAGTCTGAGTGAAGAGAGATGGGGTGGGATATATTCTCATAGGGAAAAAGTGTGTATCCCCAAGTCCTACCATGAAAGGATTTGCACTTGTAGTATCCCTTGAGAGACGCGAAAGGAGAACTGGGTTCAGATCCACATCTGGGTTCTGTGGTAGGCGCCTGTAACCCCAGTTTTGGAATGCAGAAGCAGGTGGATTCAAGGGACTCTTTGGTCAGCTAGTCTAGCCAGGTTCACTGAGAGACCCTGTCTCAAAAAACAGGGTGGACACTGATCAAGGAAGACAATGACATCTGGTTTCCATACTCATACTCACAGCAGAGCACCTTCATCACACACACACACACACACACACACACACACACACGCAAAAGTAAATACTAAGTCCTACTGTCTGGGAGTAGAATCTAGTCAGCCTGGGAAGAAGATCCACCAGTCTGGATTTTGAACAATTCTCCCAGGAGACAGGGTTAGGCAGCCTCAGGATATAGGACCTTCTTAGGACAACCTCTTCAAGTTGCAGATGAGGAAAGCAGCTAACGAGGAAGGCACAGACCCAAGGTTCCCCATGCATTTTCAAATTCAGCCTGGACCAGGGCCCTGCTGTCTTGAGGCTATCACTCTGGTGTGTTGGCAAACCAACTGCGCTGGAAAGAGCATGTGCCACACACAGGGACACAGAGACCTGCAGTAAGAGGGAATGTGAAGAGACAGATGTGGATTTAGTCCTGATGACTCTTAATTTGGAGGTAGGCCTGATGAACAGTAAATGAGAATCCGTGGAATAAACACAAATTCAATAAGCAAATGTGGAGACAAGGGTCTATAGGTATAAGGTTATTGTTTAATTCAAATTCTGATTTCTGCACCCCCCCCCATACTCTATCTGGTTACAATTCTTGTTCTGAGAATCTTCTGTCTCAATGTTGTATAAACACTGCTCCCCAATAAGTCCCCTGATATGCCAATAAAGCAGTTTATAGGCAATAACTAAGCAGGGGAGAGAATGGGACTTTCTGGCAGCCAGAGAAGGAGGAGTTGGAGGAGGAAGTAGTGATTGAGCCACAGACAGAGATCCAAAAGACATCAGGTGAGGAGCTGGAAAAGAGAGCTACAAAGTGCAAGAATTTCTGACATATAAACCAAGAGGAAACCAGATTGGCTTAGAGGGTTAAGAATAGAGCAATAAATTCTCAGTTATTGTGCTGTGAAACTTATTATTAAAGAAGTATAAAAGGATCTCAATTGCTTATATGATATCCAGGTTAAGAGAGAAACTGAGAGAAAAAAAAAAGAAAAAGCAGAGTTTTATAAAAAATAACCTTAACAAGGATCCTAGGTAGAGGGAAGGGGTTGAGAAAGCCCTGGATGGAGGCAAGAATTTGTAAGCAGAGAGAGGAAATGGCAGTCCTATGCAGCTGCTGCTGGCCTGTCTGGGTCACTGACGCTCTGCAGATGCAACCTGGAGAGAAGGCTGCAAAGGCTGACCAGGGTACCAGTATCCTTTGTAAGCCATAAATTACTCAGTAATGTCCCTGCACACATAAAGGAGGCGAGGGGTATAAAGGCTCATAGGTTCATTTAAGAACTTGCCTTCAAGAAGCAAGGGAGGAATTAAAGTATAAAGCAGCAGGAGACATGTCCACATATGACTCATGCTGTTGAGTTCAGATCAAGGAGATTCATCTCATAGGGAAAAAGCATTTACCCTCAAGTCGTACTGTGAAAGGAGCCCTGCTTAGTTCTTCCAGCCTTTTTGGTGCCCATTGTTTTTAATGAACATGAAAAACAACTTTAAAAAAATAAACAAACAAACAAAAACCCTACCAGATGTGTAGGAAGTGATGACTTTCCGGGTGTCTCAGTGCAATGGCTGCAGGCTCCTCTGCTGGGAGTCAGGAGAACAAAGCATGCCTAGCCCCATCTTATCAGGACCCTGCCATCTCTTCTGAGGCTTTTCTGGAGGGCAGAGGGGGCTGCCAGGTAACAGAAGCAGATAAGACCAGCTCCAGATAATCTCAGGACCTCTTCTGCCTCTGGCCCATGTCACAGGCCTCATTTCATTCTTCCCCTGTCCAGCACCTGGCTCTCCGGAAGGAGCTGAGATTCCATCTCAGACAGCACACACTTCTAGGCACGTCCCATAGGGCAGTGTTATGGGTCTCAGAAGATGTCAGGAAGATGCTGAGAGAAGCCTTAAGCACCTTGTGCTCTGGAAGAGAGTTTGGACTCATGGGTGAACAGGATGTATAAGACAAGACAGGATGTGTGAAATGTAGGAGAGAGGTAAGGGACAAGACAGCATTCAGTTTCATGGAAGAGGTACTGCTGTCTGTGAACATGGTTCCTGGAGTTAGGACTTGAGGATGGGAAAATTGCTGTCAGGAGTGAGAAGAACCATGGGCAGATGGAGTAGCCTGGATGAAGGCAGAGGAGAAAGGACAAACCAGGTCTAACCAGCACTCACTGGCTCAAACCCTTCCCGTTCCCCTCGGGAGATGTAGCAAAATCTCTGAGTGCCCTTGATGTTCAAATCACTGACCCCAGCTCTCTGCCATTTATAGGATGAAGAGTGGCTGGCTACACTCTGCCTTGTAGGGTCTCAAAAACTTTAATACAAAGTGAGCTCTGGGCCAGAAGCCTGCGCTACAGAGTGAATGAGAACCAATCTCAATCTACCTCCCCTTCCCAGAAGTGCAACGAGAAATCTCTGAAAGACGGTCTCACCCTCAGGTTTGTCTTCAAGCATCCCAGTCATCCTGCTTTGCTGTATGCATTAAACATCCTTCCTTCCCAGTGTGAATGTCTAGCCCTGGCCCATGCCAAGATAGAAAGGCTATTCCCTTCCCCAGGCTCTCACCACCCAGTGTATCTTCCTTTCTGGACAACAGTTCTTAGCCTCCTTGGTTGATCTGTGCCTGGCGCTGAGCTGTGAGCACCTGGAAGGAGCAAGCAGGACACAGCAGGTTCCTTGGCAGACACCTTTATAGGCAATGGCTGGATGCTGAGGTCCTCTGATGACACAGAGGCCAAAGTTACTCAGCAAAGCTTAGACATATTTCATGAGGCTGACTGGGAAGATTATAACCTTTGGAGATTTGTGGGAGGTGTTGATGGTTCATCTGAGAGTCAAAACAGATGAAGGATGGGCACTAGGAGCGAAGAAGATGTATGCTCAGACTGGGGCCTCTGAGAAACTGTGGTCTCTGAGAGGACTATGGTCTGCCCACCACCCAGGAAGCCCCCATCATGGCCTCAAAGCCAGACACATGTCACAGGGATGCTAGGTGGAAGCCTTGGATGTGGGTTTGGGGGTTGGGTGGTAGGGTTAGGGAGGTTGAGCTGCAAACTGATTTACTGAGATTGGCAGTGGTGGGGGTTGGGTTTGGTGGTAGTGGGGTGGTAGGAAAAGAGGTGTGGGGGGGCAGACACTGTGCTTTTCAGATTTTTAGCACAATGGGTGGTACATTTAAAGCAGAGAGCCAAAATCTCTTGTCCAGAGATTTGGGTGCAAAATCTTTCAGCAGAGGTGGATGTGGTGGCATACATCTGTAATCCCAATATTCAGCAGGCAGGAGGGTTACCACAAAATGGACGTGATCTTGGTCAATAAAGCATTTTCCAGGTCAGCCAGGGCTATTATATCCAGACTCTGCCTCAAAACAAACAAACAAACACCAACCTTCCACATACAGAAACAAACAACACCCCCCCCCCCAAAAGAAAGAAAAACCCACCAACAACAAATAGAAGTCTTCCAAGAACCCTTCATTTCTCTTAGCATACAGGATCCTTCCTGTGGTTCCCAAAGCCTTAACATGTCTGGCTTCACTCTACTGAGCAGCTCAGCCTGACCAATGGCAGCGTCTATATCCTTCCTTGTCTCTGCCCTCACTATCTCTCTCCCAGGTCACCTGTGTAAGCTATGGTCTCCAACTGACCCTTGCTAAATGTGTAAGGAAAACAGGGTTGGAGAAATGACATGAGTTACAGGTCTTGGGAAGGAAAGGTGTGAGGGCACTAAGAATAAGCGGGTAGATTGGTGCCTAGTGACACATGCTTTTAGTCCCAGCAGTCTAGAGGAGAGACCCATGGAGATGTAAAGCCAACCTCAGCTTGGGGAATATTTTACAGATGTGCTCTGCCAAATGGGCTGGGTAAGTGTTTACTAAGCACCTGGAACAAAATGGGGCTCATAGGAAGCAGAAATACGTATTAGCCATGTCACTCTGGCCACGTAATAAAGCCATCTTACTGATTTTTGTATCCATAGCCATTCTATCACCAACAGATAATAAAAAAATCTGGAGGCTTGGGGAGATAATTCAGTCAACAAAGGGCTTGCCACACAAGTGGGACGATATGATCTTGAGTCTCCAGAACCCACATTAAAAACTGGGTCTGTGCCTGTAACCTCAGAGCTGGAGAGGCAGAGACAGGAAGATGCCTGGGCGTGATTACCAGCTAGTCAGGCCAAATTAGTGAGCTCTAGGTTCATCGAGAGACCCCCCCCCATCTCAAAAAACAAGATGAAGAGAAAATGAGGAAGACATTTGATGGTGGTCTCTGGTCTCTCTGGCATGTACACGCACGCCCACGCCCACCCACACACACACATACACACACACAAAGTATTTGAGCCACGGCATGGTGGTTCATCCCTGTAATCCAAGCACTTGGAGGACAGAGACGGGCAGAGCAGGAGTTCAAGGCTAGCTTGTGCTACATAGTAAGACATGGTTTTAAGCCAACGGTTCTCAACCCTCCTAACGCTTCAACCTTTTAACATCATTCCTCACGTTGTGGTGACCCCCAACCATAAAATCATCTTCATTTGCTACTTCACAACTGTCATTTTGCCACTGTTATGAATCATGATGTAAATGTCTGTGTTTTCTGATGGTCTTAGATGACCCCTGTGAAAGGGTCATTCGACCCCTAAAGAGGTCACAACCCACAGGTTGAGAACTGCTGTTTCAAACAATAATAACCAGTGTGTCTGTAGTGAACATGTACAGACTACTCCATAAGCAATGTGTGGCAGCTCTCGGCAGCATATATACTTTATTAGTGACTGTGTGGAATTGGAAGATGACTTAAGACATGGAAAGGTTGTATAGGCAGATGCTGCCACTTTATAGAAGGGACTTGGGCATCTGAGGATTTTGGAATTCTCAGGGACTCCTGGGCGCAGTCTCCCAGGGACAGCAGCGTGCTACCCTACCACCTTGTCTATTACCCTGGAGTAATGCCGCCCACAGCAGCACACACTTTTTTTTTTTTAATTTGGTTTATTGTATGTGGGTAAAATCATAACCTCAGATGGGACACTCATTTCTATATTAGAATAAGTACATAAACTGCTATCAGCCAAAGCAAAAACAAAACAAAATAAAAGATATCCATGAAAGAACGAAAAGCAAAAAATATACAGAGATTTAAGAATATGTGTTCATTGTTCAAGTCCTGTCACAGAAGCAGGGCTGACCTGCCTTCTAGTCCAGCTGTCTCATTGCAGAGACAGAAAACAGAGGACTCCAAAGAGATTGGGGTTTGACCTCTTCATCGTAAATGTGCAGAGATCATCCAGGAGCAGAAGTCCCTTGTAGCCTAGAACATAGGACTCAAGACTGAGGAGAACCCAACCTAGCTCCTTGGTATGGGTGGAGCTTCGGCCATGTCTAGATCCTTTTGCCCTGGTGGAAGTTGAGTGACAGCTATGCCCTTCCCCTGAGGCAGGACAGAGTGCTCCAGTTACCAAGGATCCCAGGCTGGCGTTTCAGAAAGGGGCCCTGTCAGCTGGCTCCCTTCCCACATCCTTAACTGTGTTCCCAAAGGTGATGGGCAGGGAGGGCCTAAGAGTGCAGTGAAGACTGAATTAATACCACATTCTTGGTGCCCCTGCCCTTCCAGCTGTTGATGTATGCAGTGGCTTTACCATCCCTTTCTTAGCACTCTTGGTGTCTCTAAAGTCCAGGGTAAAGAACTGAAGCTTTGTAGGGGCTCAGGAGGGAGCATGTCACCCTAGCGCAAGGCCCCTCAAAAATGAAATCAGATGCGACTGGCTACTTACAAGTTATGATGCAATCAGTGACTCTGTTGGAACTTGAAAGCAGATGGCAGTAAGACAGGCAACGACCAGAGAGTGGAAAAAAGTGTAAATAATCCTAGGTGAATGCCGTCTTGTTGACCTGGTGGATTTATTTCCTGTCTCCATAATGTAGCCTTTCATCAGGACGACTGGATTCCAAAACTCCAGTCTAGACAGGAATTGATGCTGCCACCTCTTACCCCCTTCCCTGTTTCTCCACACTCGGGGCTCCTGTGTGGTGATAGAAGCGGCCTTGTGCTCCCAGGGTTCTCTGGTGGGGACTCAGAGGCCAGTCACATCTTCTGAGCAAAGAGACTGTGTGGGGGCAGTAGCGGAGGCACGGGGCTCCCTCTGAGGATGACGCCACCGTCTTTGTCTCCATCTCCCCAAGAGAAAGACAAGTCTAGTCATGCCTGCCACCCAGCAGTCAAACAGACTCATGCCTCTTCTTGGTTCCTTTCATTGGAGCTCTGAGCTGGTTTCGGTGGCTTTCATCAGACCTGAAACTCCCCCCTCCCCAGTACCTCCCAAGGCTGCGGGCAGGCCCAGGCTGACAGGCCAGGCTGGGAGTCTGGGCAATGATAAATAAAGTGCTGGGGGGACTATTGGAGCCCACTGTCCTGCCCAGGCAGGCTCTCCCTCTGGGTGGCCACAGGAGCCAGGACTCAGGATCACCTCACTGGGAGAGTCTGAGAGCTTTGCCCCTGCTGAGGCCTCTCTTCTACTCCTATTGTTTTAAGTCCAGCAAACACTTTGGAAACTGGGATGGCTGACCTGGGGGAAGGGCGGGAGGAGTGATCCAGGAGCTAGGAGCTTTTGAAGTGTGGCAGGTGAGAAGAGGAATGATAGAGTCCTGGGTCTGAGAGCTGGAAAACAGATTATTTAGAAAGCAAACACTACAGACTTCCTTCCTTCTTCCCTTCCTTCCTCCTTTTCTCCCTTCCTTCCTCCCTTCTCTCTTTCTTTCTTTTCCTCCTCTTCTTCCTTCCTTCCTTCCTTTTCTTTTTTTCTGACATCACACACTAGTCTCTGACTTGGTGTTTTACATCCATGGTGGTCTCCATGCCTCAGGGCCTGGGGAGAGGGCAGCTGCCACAGGACATAGAGCAGAGGGCAAAACCATGACCACTGCAGACCAGGAGAGTCACTGAGCAGCTCTGAGCCTCAGCTTCTTCCTTTACACAATGAAACTCTCTCTACTTTCCAGGGTTGGTGTCAAGGTTAAATGGTGAGTCCTCGTTCTGCCTGAGATAGAGTAGGCAATAAGCTGTCAAATTATTACCCTCCACCAAACGCTGTTCATCAGCACCCTTTTAAAATTTGCTCTCAGGAAACAGATTTACACGTGCAAACTCGATCAACTTTCACCTTGCCCATAGCCAGGAGTGGGGTGGGGACAGGTATGTGCTCGCATGGAGAAAAGATGTTTGTTTGGCATACTAGCATATGCTTCCTGTACTACAGTATGCGCATTACATGCATGTGGGGTGTATGTGAGATGTATGTAAACACCCAAACAGAGACAGCCAGCCCCAAGGGATGCAAAGGGCTGGTTGCATTTTCTTTCTTAGAAAAGCCTGGTGATCTGTCTCACAGAGCGAATGTGCTTTGGAGCCAACATCTCTTCAGGGCATTCCTCCAGCAGGGCAACCCTGATAAACAGACCTGAAACTCCTGCCTTCAGGGCTATTTGCGAATGTCCTCTTAAAAGGTGAGGCTGGGCTCAGGTGGTGCACACCTGTAATCCCAGCACTCCCGCAGGCAGAGGCAGGCAGATCTCTGTGAGGTCAGCCATGTCTACAAAGCAAGTCTAGGACAGCCAAGGCTACATAGAGAAAACCCTGTCTAGAAAAACAAATAACAAACAAACAAAAAGATATCTGTGAACTGTCTCGAGGAGGTCATCAAGGAAATGCATTTCTCTGGCAGCACTCTGTACAATTGCCAAATCCAAACTCCCCCAACCCCCAGCCCCGCTGAGCAGATTCCTGTGAAAGTTATATCACAGAAAAGACCAGCTGCCACCCTCAAAAAAAACCTTATTTTGCCCTAAAGAACTCCTGGGATTCTTCCTTATCTCCTTTCAGGAGGAGGCAGGCTGCTTTGACTGCAAGGCCAGGCCCAGGGATCATAAAGGCTTGTAGAAATGGTCCTGTGAGGCAGAGGACAGGCAGGTTACAGGGCCCTCATTTTACTGGAGAGATAGGCAAAACTCCAGAGACTTTCAGTTTCCTGTTCTGCTTCAGGCTTCCTGTCGTCCTTAAGGTGACCTAGCTGGTGCCATTTCCCCCTAGACCACTGCACCTTTTAAAGACTCTGCTGTGAAAGGTGGCTTTGCTCCCCTGCTGGGACTGCCTGTGCTTGAAAGTATCTTTTCTAAATAAAGTTGATGAAGTTTTACTCCCTGCTCCAAGGAGAGCAGGGACCTACTTTGAAGAGGGAATTGGAACATGAACAGTCATGTTTTGTAGGCATTATTGTTTATTTCCTTGTGGGACTGCAGCTTCCTCTGGAAAAATCTAACCAACACAACCATTTCAAGGCCCAAGGAACTCCCCAGTGTTGACCCTCTGTCTGATTCCTGTGTGGTCAGGAGAATGATGGTTTTCAGTGCCCACACTTATTTCCATGGTAAAATAATTCCACGCTCGGCTAAATCCCACTTACACACAAGTGTGCACCTGTTAAAATAGGTCATTTTTCACAGTTAATCTCCAAGATTCCATGGGTATGTGTGGGAACTCCAGACAAATGCAACCTGAATGTCACAAAGGGCATTCTTCTCTGATGAATGACTCTGGTGATCGCAGGCTTCTCCATTGCTTGACTGCACTGATCTAAGAAAAACGGAAGCTCACGTTCTGCTGGGAGAAGAGACTATAGTTTCGTGTTAACATGGGAGGATGTGTGAACTAACATAGCCTTTTGTCTTATATTTGAATTGGTCTACTGAGTACTCCCTCCCTCCCCCCAAGCTCAGAAAACTTTCCTCAATGTCCCCAGTGACATGGACAAAAGGGAGGAATGAAGAGGAGGGATGGATGAAGGTAGGGAGGGAGAGAGGGAGGAAGGAAGGAAGGAAGGAAGGGAGGGAGGAAGGAAGGAAGAAAGGGCATTTTCAGAGCCAACCACTCTTGCGCGTGATGTTCTGTTTCCCAGACAGCCATGAATCATCACTCTGCTACAAAGGATAAGGCTGAAAAGCAAATGCACAAAAAGTCATTTTGATTCTGAAACCTTGGCGATGAGTTTCCTTTCCTTCTTCAGATCCACTGTGTGTTTCTGGGAACCCAAAGACCCAAGTCAAATTTCTGGAGACCAGGGTCCTGGGTCCCAGACACACAGACCAAAGGTGACCGAGATAAGTGACAGAGTTTTGGTTCTTTTTTTGTTTTTCAACTTGACATAAGCTAGAGTTTATCTGGAATCTCACTTGGAAAAACGCCTTCATCAGACTAGCTTGTAGGAGAGTTTGTAGGGCATTTTTTTTTTCTTAATTAGGGATTGATGTGGGAGGAGCCTAGCCTACCGTCCTTGGGCAGTTCGGTCTTGGGCAGTTCGGTCTTGCAGAAAGCAGGCTGAACAAACTTTGGAGAGAAAGCAGGAAGCAGCACTCCTCCACGGCTTTAGTTCCTGCCCTGGCTTCCCTTCTTACTAGACTAAAACTGAAAGCTGACTTAAACCCTTCCCTTCCCCCACAAGTTGTTTTTTGGTCATGGTATTTTATCAAAGGAGGAGAAAACCAAACTAGGACCACCGAAGGCTGTTTGGGGAAGCTTAGCTTGTCACAGCCTGTCACACACTCCTGTCCCCCAGGTTTGTGAGGCCTGCTTGGATTGCTCCTCTTCCAGGCAGTTCATCTTAAAGAGAGTCAAGGTGAGTCTGGAGCAGGGGCATGGACAGCTGCATCAGCCACAGATCTCCCAGGAACGACTCCATACTTAGGAAGGCAGGTGCCAGCTTTTTGCCTTGAACATGGTCATTATTACACATGGGAAAGCCTAAAGCTAAGCACAGGTTCTGCAAACTGATTTAAACACCTTGTCTGAGACATGTGTGCAGGCAGGCTACAACTCCTGGGCTGGACTGGAGGAGGGAAAAGTGGAAGGTTATTTTTCTGGGCAGCAGAGGGTGCATGGCAGATGCCCAAAGATGTCTTGGCTGGTAAGTTCCTTCTTCTGTGCTTTTCCCACCTGCAGCATGGCCCTGGGGATAGTGATAGCCGGAGCCCTAAAAGATCCTCCCTGGGGGCACAACCCACCCTCTTCATTCAGCTCTACTTCACACACAAGTCCTTATCATCCACCATCTCTAAGGACTTCAGAGTGTGCTGTGTGGGGGTGGGAGGGAAGGAACGGGACAAAAACTGGTCCTTCCGGCTGCAACTACAGCTGAGCAAGCTGGTAGCCAGGGTCTATTTGTCAAGAGCATGGGCGACTAAATGAAAACAAAACCCTACAAAGTGGATTCAGTGTGAGGCCTCATCTCCCGGGAGGGTGATGCGAACATCCAAAGTCTGAAACCCTAGGGCTGGGAACAGTTTGTAGAAGACAGACATGGCAACGCCAGGGCGGTTGCTGAGGGAACCCGCAACCATGACATGGGGAGATGAGTAGGAGCTAAGGACCTTTGACCTGGGGAAGAAAAGGCTTGGGGAGCAAGCGAGCTGATATCACATACCTGAGGGACTGTCATGGCGAGGACCTGTGTTTGCTCCCTCTGTGTGATGTGCAGAGTAGTCCAGAGGCTGCTGGATTTTCAAAGTTCACAGTTCTCCTATTATTTTGTACAGTTAGTAGACATTAATAAAAAATGAAAAAATATATAGGTAGATAGAATCTGAATTTTAAAAATAATGTTGAGTGTTTTGCTCTTGTCAGGGATATCCTAAAGATGGGTCAGGAAGAGCGAGGAGATGATGTCCCATCACTGTCCTCCAGTGATTAAGATGGGGACAAAAAGCCACCGGACAAATTGGCTGTGGAGAGGAGCCACGTGGGAGCTGCGCTCTGCCCAGAGCCCTGGATTCTCTCCTCCTGCTGCTGTGATTTAATGAGCTGCTAACACCCACACCTGGCTTCCTATTCAAACAGGCCTGCTTGTGAATGGGGAGGGTTTGCACCACAGGTGGGCAGATTAGTAACAGACTGGACCCTGGTCTCTGGAATGAGAGGGAAGTTAGGGAAACAGATCCTTCTGCAAGCCTGAAAGTTGTTTGAGGTGGAAGGTGTCTCCTCTGACCTCAGGCGGCACTAACCCCTCCTGAGTGGCATGGGGAGTATTTTTGCTGTGTCTGAGCTAAAGGGTGGGGCAAAGGTAAAGCAGAACCTTCAGCTCCCTTGGTCTTTAGGCCATCCTCTCAGGGAATACTAGAGCCTTGTCTGTGCAGTGAAGTCTGCAAGCATAGTTCTGTACAGTTGCTCCAACCGGTTGGTTGGTTCCAGCAGAGCGGTTTCTGAGGTTGGAATCAGGGGGAGCCTCTGCATTCAGCTCATCTCCTCTTGCCTGCCTTCTCCTTTACCTGCTCTTTTTAATGGTAGAATTGGGACATAGCAGTTTCAGAAATAAGTGGCTCATTGAGTTGGCAGGCTCTTGCCAGGCTCCTTCCACAAGTGGCAATTTCAGGTCTGAGATGAAGAAGGTAGCACTGGAGAGTTGAGAGGGAAGCAGCAGCTGAAGACGGCCTGTCCTTAAAGACATGTGGGTAGATGGATGCCCCAATATTCTGAGAAACCAGGAGGTGGTGCTCCCTCATTTTGGGGCATGGGTTAGAGAAGACTCCTCTCAAGTCCTATCAGAAGAATACCATTGCTCACTCTCTGTTGTTTTGTTTTGTTTTAAACCAGGTCTTGGCTATGTAGCTGAGGTTGTCCTTGAACTTGCAGTCCTCTTGCCCAGCCTCCCCAGTGCTGAGATTACAGGCCAGAGAGGGAACAAGGCTGCCATTGCAGGTGGAGGGAAAGCTCAGTGAAGAACCAGCAGTGAGAGGGGACAAGGCAGCACTGATGGCAAGGTAGAACAGGATACCTTGGGTGGAGAGAAAGGAGATGAAGCATCACTCTGGACACCAGGGCCTGCTGACAGCTTGGATGCCGGATGGATGCTGCTAGGTAACGGGGAACTGAGGAGTGACATGGATTGACTTATACAGATCTTTCTGCCTGTCTCAAAGATAAAATGTACAAAGGGACTCGTGTTGAGAAAGTTGGTTAGAATGCTCCTGGCAAAGCTCTGCTAGCGTCGGTGCGGTAAGATGCAAATCAGTGGACTAAGGGGAAGAACTCTTCAGATTTTAGGATTGACAAGATGTTCCAATAGATGAAAATGTCAAAGATAAATGGTGCAGGAGAACATGAACCAAGGACTTGAATAGAGACTTTACAGACTAGAACAGAGGAAAATAAAACAACAGCATTCATTATCAGGGAAATGCAAAATAAAACTGCAACAATATTATCTCACATCCGAAGAACCTCGGACATGAAAATGGCTGACCATTTCAAAGTGGTGCTGGGGACCAGAGAAACCAGAGCCCACTCATTGCCAGGGGCAGAGTTTTGAAATGCTAGAAGCATTTTGGAGAACACTTGGAGAGTCTCTTGTGGTGTTAAATATGCCCCTACCCTAGAATTAGGCGGTCCCACCTCGATGTATTTACACACAAAAAAACAGGACACTAAAGATTTATACGAGAAAAACATGTTCCCAATAAAACTGTAAAGAATGTTTATAGCAGCTTTAGTCAGAGAACAAACTGGAAGCAGTGCAGATCTCCACAGGCAAAGGTCTGCATAAACAGCCTATAGCATAACCACACAGTGGAACACTACCAAACAGTAAAAGGGAACAGCCTATGCATGTGGTAAACCATGGCTGAATAGACTCAAAATGGCAAAAATTGCAGGGTCCCATGAAGGAAATCCATATCCAAAAGAAGTCTGAAGCATAATGTTAGATATGAAACAGTGGGTGTGGATGTCTGGGGAGACCCAGAGAGTGTCGTAAGAGGCTGGTGGGCGGGGGAAGTTTCTCAAAAGACAATGTGTCCATACTTCGCTTTGGTGATGATTATACAAGTCTATAAAGTTCTTGAAATTTGTCAAGCTGTGACACAAAATGTAAACGGTTTTTGCACGTAAACTTTATGTAAAAAGATGAGGTCTGGTAGCTGATTTATATATTCTAACTTGAACACTTGTGTGGATCATGGTGAAAGAGGTACTATTGGTCAGATTTTTGTTGCAATAACAAATCACCTGTGTCAAGTCACTTTATGAAATAAAAAAAGAAGGCTTCTTTAGCATATATATTTGGAGGCTGGAAGTCAAGACAGCATAGCACAGTCCTGGGAACAAAGCCCTTGGCAAAGTTTCAATTATCATTAGTCATTGGATAAATAATTACAAGCAATGAATATAAATATCGCAGGCTTCAAATATAAATTAGATCTAGTTCCTATCTCCCTCCATTTTCCCCTTTTCTTCCCTCTTTCTTTCCTTTTCTTCTCTTTTCCTCTCTCTTAGTAAGTTTTATACATGAAAGGTCTCTTTTGTCTATTTGCTTTTTGGTTTTGAGACAAGGCCTCACTGTGTAGACTTAGCTGTCCTGAAACTCATTCTATAGACCAAGCTGGCCTCAAAGTCACAAAGAGCCTCCTGCCTCTGCCCCCCAAGTGCTGGGGTTAGAGATGTAAGCCACAATCCCTAGCTTATGCTGGAGAGTTTTTAAAAACACATCCATTGAGGTAGAAATGATATGCTAAAAAATTCATTGACTTGGGCTGGAGAGATGGCTCGGCCGTTAAGAGCACTGTCTGCTCTTCCAGAGGTCCTGAGTTCAATTCCCAGCAACCACATGGTGGCTCACAACCATCTATACTGGAATCTCATACCCTCTTATGGCATGCAGGTATACATTTGAGTAGAACCTCATCTACATAATAAATAAATAAATCTTTTAAAAAAATTGGTTGACTTCTTGTGTCCAGCTCAGTGAGAGACCGTGAGTTTGCGTTGTCAATGCCGCAATGTCTCATTGCCTCACTATACACATGTCCCTCTTGTGTCTTCACATACAGTTTCAGCCCCTGCAGCAGCTTTGAAGTTCTTTACAAAGTTAATGCAAACAGAATCATGATGTCTTTGGTGACTACTCTCTTCTAGCATGCTTTAACTTTTTTTTTTCTTTATTTTGGAGAATTTCATATGTTAACACAACGAAACTTGATCATATCTGCTCCCCACTTCCCCCTCCAGCTCCTATCATATTCCCTCCAACATTGCTCCCTCCTGTGTCTATTTATATTTTTAATAACATTTTAAGTTCAGTTATTGCTGCTCATATATACATAGGTAAGTAGAAAATCTGTAGGCAGAGAGAAAGAATAGGCCTGACATGGGATTTTGATACCTCAGAGCCCACTCCTAGTGACACACTTACTCCAACAAGGATACACCTCCTAAACCTTCTAAACCTTTCAAATAGTTTCACCCCCTGGTGATCAAACATTCAAATATATGAGCCAACGGGCGGGGCTTGGGGGGATTCTCATTCAAGCTACCTCATTCTACTTCCTGGCCTGCATAGATTTGTGGCCATATTATAACGCAAGAATGCATTCAGTCCAACTTCAAAACTCCCCATAGTCTAACACAGCCACAACACTGTTAAAAAAAAAATTCCAAAGCTGAAAGTTTCTTCTGAGACTCATAGCAATCTCTTTACTATAACCTCCTGTAAAATCAAAATCAAAAAGCAGATCATATACTTCCAACACATAATAGCACAGCATATACATTACCATACCAAAAGTGAGGAACAGGAGCATAGTGAGAAAATACTAGACCAAAGTAAACCTAAAACCCAGCACAACAAACTCCAAATTCTGCATCTCCATGTCTGATGTCAAAGCCAAGCACTCTTCAGATCTAATCCTTTCAGCTTTGTTGACTGAAATGCACTTCTCTTTCTTAGGCTGGTCCCAATCCTGGCCTGCAGCTTTCCTCTGCAGACATCCCATGACTCTGGCATCTCCAACATCTTGGGGTCTTCAACAAAATCCAGGCTTCACTTTCACAGCTTCATGCAGTAGACTCTCTGGGCCTTTGTGCAGAGAAACTCCTAACAGCACCAGCTTCAGCAGCTTAGCTGTGGAATTGGTGCAAGAGAGCACAGTATTGCTGTGACAGGCCTCATCATGCTGCTTGTTGGTGGAATGTAGACTTTTGGACTTTGGATTAGGAAAGCAGTTGAACAATTTAAGTGAGTCTCAATGGGCCATACTACTAAGAGCATGAAAGACAACAGTGCTGAGAGAAACATAAATTCTGGGAGCCTGCCTCAGTGAGTTTCAGAGGGGAAGAATATTAGTAGGCAGTCTAAAGACCTTTCTTATGATGTTTTGGCAAAGAATGTGGTGGCTTTGTTCTAAAAGTCTGCCTTAAGGCTAAGCTGAAGAGTTTTGCCTTGATGGTCTTGGCGGAGGAGATTCTGAGATAGCCTAGTATTGACTATGTCATGTGGTTATTGGTAATCACAGAGATCTATAATGAAAAGGAGCAAAGAGAAATACAAAAGACAAAGAGAAATATAAAACATAGCTTGTGAAGAAAAGGAGCACTGGAAAGTGTAATGGAGCTAAGTCCTGAGCTCAAGGAGATAAAAAGTTTAAAGAAAAGTCTGATGCCAAATGGAATAAAGGAAGTGGTGACCCCAGGGCAAGACTTTACTCCTGGTATCAACTTCTTTCTTAGTCACTGTTCTATTGTGTGAAGAGACACCATGACCAAGGCAACTCTTACCAAACAAAACAAACCATTTAACTGGGGGCTTGCTTACAGTTTCAGAATTTCAGTTCATTGTCATCATGGCAAGGGGCATGACAACTCACATAGCTCTGGGACAATAGCTGGGAGCTACATCCTAGTCTGCAGGCCACGGTGACCACGCACTCAAACATATGAGCCCATGGGGGACATTCTCATTCAGACCACCACACACCGGCATACAACACTGTTCCTGAGTGTGCTGAGGTTGGTGTCACTGTGACTGAAATGTTAGGCCAGCCCTCGTGAGACTGCCAAGAAAGTGGATTTGACTTTCAAAATGGATCATTTTTGTATGGTCACCATGATTAATAAGGAAATCATTGTGGTAGGTTCATAAAAGACCTCAGGTCTCCCTAAGCAGGACCACTTCCTAATTCACATTCCTTTCTCTGAAGGCCAGGTCCCCTCTTGGAGGTCAAACCTGGCCCTCAGGACAAAACAAGAAGCCCAACTCTCTAACCCCGTTACACCCTGTGGCATCAGAGGACAAACTCCTCAATGGATCAACTGAGCGTGTCTCATTCTCATAGACACTTGGTAATTGTGCACCCCAAAGTGTGATCTGGGGACCAGCAGCACTGGCATTGCCAGGAAGTTTTTAAAAAGTGGACAATCATGCACTTACAACAAGTGGGTGAGCTAGAACCTCTATTTCAATAGACATTTCATGAGCATTAAGGTTTGATACACCAGATAAAGTCCACTTTTGCACGGCAGGGTTTAAGTTTACCTCTAGAAAAAAAAATTGCTTTATCAGTATGCTGATGAGTGAAAATTTAAAACCTGGTAAGGGAGAAATAGAAGGACTTGTCCATACCACCGAGAATTAAAGAAATGGGAATGAACCCTGACTAGAGAGAGAACAGAAAGTTTAAGTCTACTTTAGAGTAAATGGGGCAGCTGGGGAGGCATCCGCTGTGCTGCCCAGTCATTGGTCTAGGTTTTTATTTGACAAATAATTCCTTCCTTAGGACACGGGCAGCTGAAGTGAAGCCCTTGGCTGCTCACTGTCATTCCCCTGTCAGCAGATGACCCCACCTCAGCACCATACATGTCCTAGGTCAGTAAGCACAGCAGAAAACACCCAACACCAAAACACTTCAAAGACTCAGGTGACAAGCTGTGCTCCGGTTCCTACCTGCCATCTTAGAAATGTCCCTCTCAGTCATCCTTGAGGGCAGTGGCATGTGGACATTCAACACGGTCTAGCAAACTCCTGGGCAAGGTGCAGCACACACAAGCTTCCCATAAGCAAAGGCTGTCACATGGGAGGGACAGCTCTATTTTGCCAAACTATCGGGGGCTTCGCTTTGGCCTTTTGCACAGTGCTGTATTCTCTGGAGCCCAGTCCCACAGTGCTGCACTGGATAATTGTCCTGTCAGGCAACACTTCTCCAGTGCTTCGGAGGCTGAGCCCCGGGGGACAACAGCAGCTGCTTCTCCCTCCGTCGTTTAGAAGGTCAGCCAATGCTATCCAAGGAGAGTTCTGATATAGACAGCAAACCTAAGCAACACCTCTGCTGGAAAAGCAGAGCCAAAAGAGACCTCACTCACCCAGAGCGGTTCTTCCTTATCGATCACTGCCAGGAGGCACAACAGAATGGGCAACAGAGCTGCAGACCACATCAGAATCATTGCAGCCATGTGACCTCACGTTAAATATTGACTCTGTTCCCGGTTTCCTCATGGGCAAGACAGGAATGCTGATAGCGGCCGCCATCCTAGCGCTGTTCTGAGAGAACCATCAGCTTCCAGCACTTAGGAGACCATCTGACTACATAGTATGCACTTAGCCAGGGGTAGCTTTTGTAACTGTTGAGGCTGCTTCTGGCCGGGAATCTCAGTGAAGGGGAGGTATGCCAGGTGCTCACGGTTTCGTGCTCTAAGGAGGAAGCATCATATGGGCTACAGGAAGTGGGGGGGGGGTCAGAAAGGGCTTAAGGGGTGCTGATTCTGGTGGAGCAGGGAATCACGTGCTCCCTGCCTTGCTCTACCTCTTCGTCTTATTTTTCTCTGCTGGGATACACTCTCACACTTGGATGGACACACACACCCCGCAACAGATTTGCAGCTGTCATGAGAGAGAGATAACATGGGAACAACTGCCAGCAGCTGGGCTCCCAGCCCCACTGGTTCAGGCTGTTCCAGCTCCAGCTGTGAGGAAAGAGGAAGACCGGAGCCAAAATCAGCCTCCCCCACCCCTGAGAAAATCCACCTAGATTAGACAGCTGCCTTCTCTGCCTCCTCCCCCCCTTGGGCTTTCAGCGGGAGCATGGGAAATTGGACTGGGAGGTGTGGATCTGGGAGGCCAGGAAATTGGCTCTGTTTGTTCCCGTCTTCCTGGAGAGTAAGCAGAGGACCCCCGCAACGGATCTCAGTGTCTAGCCTGGCCTACAGCTGTTGTGTGTCTGGGCCAGGCATCTGCCCTGCTCCAGGGTGAGAGGCAAGAGGAGGGGCAGGGTTCTACTCAGTTCCAGCAGCGGTTCCCAGCCCTGGCTGCACATGACAATCACCCAGAGATCGTACCTGCAGCACCCCCAGAACAACTGAGTGTGGTCACTAAAAGGAGGGCCATGGGCTGAAACTTTTTTAAATTTCCCAAGAGATTTTAATGTTCGTGGTTGAGAACCCATGGCTGATGTGGGAAAAACAAGACTCTTGGGAGCCATAAATCACCAGCTTCCATGTCTTGGGAAGTAGTTCGGCTCCTGCTTGCCACATCCAGAATAGCTCTAGGAACAGAGCTGACTTGGGTGGCAAGGAACGAAGAAAAGACTGGCAGAAGAGCACCCAGACGGAAAGCTGAGACCCTGTGGTCTGTGTTCTCTGCTGGGGAAACCACAGCCTCTCAGAAGCCTGGCGTATTAGTTATACAGAGTTGAACAGAGAGGCATGGTTATGGAATACAGAGGAATGAGAAGGCAGGGTTTATGGTTACAACTACATCAAGGAGGCCGGTTTAGCTAATCTCATAGGACAGTCTTTTTATGGGAGCAGTCTTCAAGCCATGAGTATCTGGGGTGTGGAGGCGTGGGGGTTTATGATGGACGCGTCTCATACACACTATCAACACTCACACTTGGTTCCCTGAGGAAAGCTTTGTCATTCCTCTGAGCCTGAGGCTATGGGGTCCTGGACGTGACTGTGCTTGTGTCAGCAATACACCTTCACTCAAGACTTCACTAGCTCAGGCCTTCCTCCTCTGTCCGTACACGCTCTTACCTTACAGATGGGAAATATGTGGCCAGGGCAGCTGTCACCAAGCCCACGTCCACTGTTGCTTTCGCCGAGCATACCACAGCAAACGAGTGGACAAAGGCACGTTGTGAACATGCAGGCCTTGAAGGGCAGTGCTAGTTGCTATCAGTAGTGACAAGACCAGGCACCTGTGACCCAAGAGCTGGGCGGAGGAACCTTCTGCATATCATCACCTACCCTTGGGTGGATAAGGAAGTGCAGGCTTCAAAAGGCCCACCTTTGCTGATCCCCAGCCGTTCAGCGGATCTTAACTCCTAAGGCTGGGACTGGTGCAGTAGCTCCACCGTTATGTACACGAATTTTAATTCAGAACATGGCTGCTCCAGCAAGAGATCGCACCCAAGGGTGTTCTAGGTCTGTGTGAACCTGTTGGAATACAAACATGCCTTTAATACAGGAGAGAGAGGCAAGCAGATCTGAGTTCAGGGCCAGCCTGGTAGACAGCAAGTTTCAGGAAAAGGAAAGCTTAGATCCAGGTGTGGTGGTACACATCCTTAATCCCAAACAATGAAGGTAAAGTTAGTTTGTAAAAGGAAGCACCTATGTCTGAAAGTGATGTCTAACTGAATGGCAGAAAAACTGACAAATCAGAGGAAGATTTGATAAAATAGGGTGCGATCAACTCTCATGAGAAGAGAGAGGAGGAAAGGGAAGCTACTTAAGGGGCAATGCAAAGAATTAGAGAAAGAGGAGGCAGTTTTATGGGGAGAATTTTATAGAAAGAGGTTGAAGACTGAATGAACCAGAGAATGAGAGTCAGGAGACGAGAACAGATTGCTGGAGTTAGCGTGAGGCCAAGCAGAGCAATTCAGAGGCTGAGAGAAAAGCCAGATTGAACAAGTCAGATGGGAGAGGAGATTGAGCCAGAGCAGCTGGCTTGAACCCATCAGCCCAGAGCTCAGTAAGAACAAAAAATGATGAGCTTATTAAGCAGTAAGTCTAAGAGACTGAAAACATTCTAGGCCTAAGTTAGACTGTATAGAGACTAGAAGCTTTCAGGATTAGGCCTAGGTTAGCAGACAGAGGCAGTAAGCCTCCGAGACAATAATTGAATCAGGTGAATAAAAGTTCCTTTTACATCCTTATGCCTGGTAAGATGAGTCCCACCCTTTCCAGGACCATGCCTATCTCCATGCGTCATAAGGGGTCAGTAAGTCCTGCGGTTCACATTCTGGACCATCTTCTGTGTACTGCGGGCCTCTAAGTTCCCCAGTGAAGCACAAATGTGTGACTTCTGGGGCCTGCTTGGGCCTTTCTTCAGGTCTGTCTTTGAGACTTCATAGCTTTTAAATAATAGATTGAGTAATTGGAACTTTTGCTCCAGCCTCTCCAATCATGTCTGTTGGATACGTGTAGCAAATCTCAAAGTGGCGGGTGCTCTGGGTTTCATGCCTACTTGGCACTATGTCTGGGAGTCCTTGTTCTGCGCCAACAGTGCGGCACCTTGCCTGGAAGGTTAGGTCATTCAGATTAAGGAGTAAGCGTGGGGCTGGGGTCTGGGCCAGAAGAGGGTCATCATGGTTGTTCTCAGTCTTAAAGAGCTCACCTTGCAAGGTCTGCAGTTTCTCTTCATAGAGAGCAGCTCTTGAGTCAAAGTTGCCTTAGGTTTCATCACAGCACCGACAGATTGAACTAAAGTCCCCAGGATCCCCTTCTCCACATTAAATCACCTGTCCCACATGGTACCAGTACCCACTAGCTCCTCAGGGGTCTCTCATCAAGCTGACACCAAATCTCAGAGGAATATGTTGACCTTACTGCCCCATCAAAGCCTCTAATTTGAAGAGCTACAATCACCATCCTCCATGTGCACCCGGGAGAGCAATCTGAAGTAAAGGGATTAGGTGAAACTTCGTGAGAACTTGGATGGCAGGCTGAAGGCTGAACACACACAGACAAGGAATGCTCATCCGGGAGCCAGGACCAGGAGGGGGTGAAACAGGGGGGTTGAGAAGACTGTGATCGGGTCAACTAGGCTGTGCGTGAGTCAGCGGGTGTAGTGCAGGAGGTTGTGAGTCCTGTGGGCTGTGTGCAAGTCAGTGGGTGTGGACTCTCTTGGACTAGGAGAGTCAGAAAGAATCATGACAAGCAGGTCCCGGGGCCATTCTTGTCCCCACCCTGACATTCTCAGCTGCCCTCTCTGAGGCCACCCGCGAGCAAATATTTTCAGGTTATTGATCATTTTTGACAGCAGCTAGGTGTGCTCTCTAGAATGGAAGCTTGTCTGTCACCCATGCAGGAGGCTAAACTTTTTTTTTTCTCAGAGTGGGGGTGTTTTGAATACCTCAGAAGCATCCATCAAGTTGACCCTGCTCCATCCGGTGCCTAACTGGGTGACTGAGCACTCTCTCGGTTCCCCCCCCCCCGCCCCCCAGCGTATCTGCAGTAGCGTAACGCTGTAGTCGTTAGTGTGCCTTTCTCATCTGTTCCTTCATTCATCAGCTTCCAGCTAAAGTCCTCCAGCATGCCAGATAGCCATGAGAGCTAAGGACAAGCCGAGCAAGTATCAGACACGGCCCGCGAAGCCCCACGGTTGACTGACAGAGTGAGTAGAGGCAAGAATTGTCCCAGTGTCCTGCCAGGCAGATCTCAAGTGGTCGCTGTCTTTGTTTTGTTTTCCCTTGCAGGCGGTGGTGTGTTGCAAATGAAGTCTTGAAGGGAAGAGGCAGGAATGTCTTTAAAAGCCTAGTCCTAGATGTGCGGCCAGATGACACCCTTCTTCCCAGCTTGTTTGCTTTTCACTGGATGAGGTGGCTACCGGCAGCCTCTTGCTTCCTGCGTCTTGAAGCGACCCCTCCCCCACTCAGCCTCATACTTCTCCCTCTGCTTTGCAACTCTGTCTAGCGCCTGAGTAAGAACAAAGTAGCTGAACTGAATAGGGCCAGATGTTTTTGCCTTTTCATCCCACACAATACCAAACTCCCTCTGCCTTCACACCTTTGCCCCAAACACACATCCTGACACCCCCACCTCCCTGCCACATGCATGCACAGCAGGCCCTTCATTCTTGATTTAAACATATACTTCTTCTGGTCATGATTCAAGTCATACAACAACATCATGGATTGCATTCAAACCCAAGCTCATTAATACCTCACCCCCAGGATTCAAAGCAGGAGCAGGCAAACAGGATGAAACACTTTGTCCACCAAAGTGATCTGCAGTGGAGCCGTGTCCGCAGCGAGCGCTGCAGTCCCTCCACAGTTCTGTCGCATACCAAGTCTCACAAACAGGCTTATGTCTGTCTGAGCCACTTGCCTGCAAGATATTTAGGAAAAGGCTCCCCAGGGCTGCCTGCCAGGAGGAAGCACACTCCTTAGAGCCTGATGAGGACTCAATCCATGACCTAGCCAGAAGGCCCCAAGCTAGCTCTCCCTGATCCAATTCCTTCGTTGCTTTGACTTACAGAGTGTGGTTGAAGAGTTATGTTTCTAAAGACAGCCACTAAATGCAGCCTCATCCTATATTCCAGGTTCTGCAGTCACTCTTTGCATCTCTACAGTCACGTCCTGGGAGAGACTGTGTGGCCCAATAGCTCTCTAGGGTTCCCTGCAAGGAGGCAGCAGAGCATGGATTTTAATCAAGTCACGCCAGACATTCAGCAGCACATGCTTTTCATTACAATGACACAAACATGGCCAGATCCAAGGGCCTTTTGGTCTGTTTATCAAGATTCCAGCTACATATGATGCAACAGCTCTTCCACCAACACCAATCAGTAAATGCAAGCTTTCTGCATCTTCTGAGCCAGCACGTTGTTACTTTAAAGGAAGTGTGGATAGGAGTTTCCTGTGCATAGGAATGGATGTTGCCCACAGGAGAGGTCCCTTCATTTTCTGTTCCGACAAGAGAACACAACAGGTGACCCTCTCCCAGGAGAGAGTCAGGTTTCCATCTGTATTTCTCCCTTAACTGAGAAATCTGACAGTCATTTATCTAACCCCTTCTTCATTTTACTGACCCTTCAAGGTATAGCCCTTGTGACAATGATTTTGTAAGCCAGTATTTTTCTGGCGCTACCTTGGGATGGAGCATTTGAAACCTTGGGATGTGCCTCCTGGGTTCCATAATCGAAAGAGAAAACTAAAATTTGGCAGAGAGAAGTGAGTTTTTTTAGAGGCATGACCGGAAACACAACAACAAGTGCAGCCAGAGTCCAGCTCGATGTCTCTAAACCCACGAGGCTGCCAGATGACAGCAGGTAGCATCCTAGCCTCGATGTAGTGCCATACCACACACAGACTTGGGTTTTGTTTCCTTTGGCTTTTGATGCTGGTTTTGTTTGTTTTTGAGTCAACATTTTGCTCTGTATCCCAGGCCGGCCTTGAAAGTGTATCCTCCTGCCTCAGCCTCCTAAGTACTAAGATTATAAGCATGCTGATGCTTTGATGGGGTGCTGTGTAAACATTTCTTCTCTCATTTTTTTAATGCTTTATTTTTATTTTTTTCCCGTGTATATGTATTTATGTATGGTGGTTTGAATACAAATGGCCCCAGTAGGTTCATGTATTTGAATACTCAGCGCGTAGTACTATTTGAAAGGGTTAGGAGATGTGGCCTTGTTGTAGGAAGTGTGGCCTTACTGGGTAGGCGTGGCTTAGAGGAAGATGGAAGAGTTGGTCATGGTGTCCCCTTATATCAATAGAACGCTGACAAAGACAGTGTGTATGCCTGTGTGAATGTGTGCCACACTTCTGTGGGTGGAAACGGAGGCTAGAAGAGGGGATCAGACCCCCAGAAGCTGGAGTTTCAGGTTTCTGTGAGTCATCTGACTTGGCTATTGGGAACCAGACTCAGTTCCTCTGGAAGAGAATGTGCTCTTAACCAGTAAGCTATCTCTCAGCACCTCCACTTAGAGTAAGACACTGATTGAAATGAGCACCTCAGCCTTATAAATAAATGGCAAAGTATAAACCAGGTTTTGTTTCAACAAAAAGCTAAATCAAGTTGAGTTGGTTCATTTTGAATTTGTGGTCAATACCCAAATGTATTTTTACCTCTAATTTTCCATGAAATGTGATCTCTGGACAGCAAACAGTGTCTCTTTTCTGTCCTGTGCAGACAGCACTCTTATGGGACAGTACCTCTTTGATTAGTCAATGCTCTTGTAAGTGGACAGGGCCAGTGGAGCAGTTCGGGGGGAGCCTTCTTGAGAGCCTGTTTCTGGACCAAATATTGAATAAGCTTGAACTCTCTTTGTTCCTGAAAGGGCCAGGCTGAGATGAGATAGTGGAGTGGAGGAAAAGCTCCCTTATGGAGTAGTTAAGGAGTTACGTTCCCTCTGTGTGTCATGCCAGCTTCCTGCATGGTCTCAGGTATTGAGAGGTTCAAAAATTTAGAGTTAATTATTGGGACTAGGGCAAAGTCACCATAGCACAGTTCTTTCAGAGCAAGGGTTCAGCCATCCCCCACCCAGATTAACCTTGGGATGTGACTAGGGTCACGTAGCCTCTAAGGAAGCCTATGGAATGTGTTAACTCCCTCCCACTTGCTACAAACTATCCTGCACGTAACAAGGCAGGTCTCCTCAGGTAGCCAGATCTGATCATTTGCAGTTTTGGCACCTGAAAACAAACCAATCATTTTAAGGTCAACTCCCCTAGGGACCCTTTCACCCAATCCTATAGTGCCAAGACTTACACTTCCCTACTTTTGTTTTCACCCCCTTAAAAACCCTGTTCCC
>CM053753.1:50458410-50566545 GCA_028658305.1 Pachyuromys duprasi | reverse complement strand
ATCCTGCACGTAACAAGGCAGGTCTCCTCAGGTAGCCAGATCTGATCATTTGCAGTTTTGGCACCTGAAAACAAACCAATCATTTTAAGGTCAACTCCCCTAGGGACCCTTTCACCCAATCCTATAGTGCCAAGACTTACACTTCCCTACTTTTGTTTTCACCCCCTTAAAAACCCTGTTCCCCCAGAGCTGGGGGTCGCTCTCCTCTTTGTTCTTGCAAAAGGCAGCCACCCAGCTCGAGTTTGTAATAAAGGCCCTCGTGTGCTTTACATCGGACTCAAAGCCTGTTGGTCATTTGGGGACTTGAGATCTGGGTATTTCAGTATCCTCCATCTACCTCAGGATCAGTTTCCCCAACTGTGGTAAGAAGGATGGGGCCAGACCCACTCTTTCTAAAATACTCTGTTGTTCCCGCATGCTCCTAAACCTTTGTCTCTCCATCTGACTTTGGCTGTGCTGTGTGTGCCAGTCAGGAAATGAGAGGAGTGAGATCCCCAGGTTGGGGTTGGGGTGGTGGGAAGAAGGATTTATTCCAAGAGACAGATGACTAAGAAAAAAATTGCCAGTAAAGAGAGAATGAAGTCTGGCCCTTGCACAGAGCTGGCTTGTTATAGAACCTTGTTGGCCTTGCAACATGAATTGCCAACACATACACACACCCAGCAGCCTCCACTGAATGCTGCGTTATGGCGCTGGAACCCTTCAGGCACAAGTTGCTATTTACAGAGTCCATCAGGGCAGTCTGAGGGAGTGAGCATCCAGAGCTGTCAGCTTTCTCCAGGCATAGCCAGACTGTGTCCAGCACAGGGACCTCCCAGAGAGACCAGAGCAGAGGAAATCAGGTTGGAAATTCACTGACAGCCCCCACTTGACCCCATGGAAAGTGCTGACTTGAGCTAAAGGGAACGTCACAATTTAGTGTGGCCAGGCTGTGCTGTCCAAACAAACTTAATGTAGCGAGGCTGTCTCCTATCCCATGCTGTTATTTGTACAGGACACCAGTGTGTAGCTGCCATGAGAGATAAAAAGGTTAGAATCCCTGATCCCTGTGCTCACAGAGCTTGCAGTCAGTAAGAAGAGCAGAAACAACAACTTGTCGCCATGATCTAGTTTGCCAAATGGCATTCTTGATCTAGATGGGTTTGTGGGGGCAGAGACACTGATTCTGAGAGATGGTGTATGATTAACTGTGATGAATGACTTGCTCATATCCAGCAACACCTAGGAGATGAGATGGGAAGGAACTTCTGTGTGCCTCTGTGATGATGTTTCATGATTACAGATGAGGAGGTTTTGGGGTTCAAATGAGTGGATTTATTCCTTGATTCATTCATAGTATGATGGTACTGTTGGGAAGTAGTAAAAGGTAGATGTATTTGGAGGAAGGAAGTCACTGGGGGAATAGCCTTTTACTTGACATCTTCCTGTTTCCTTTTGCTTCCTGGCTGCCACCATGTGAGCTGCTCTGCTTCACCATGCCTTCCATACCCTGATGGACCTCTAAAAGAATAAGGTGTCAGGTATTTTTTCTCAACTCTACAGACTAACCCATGGTAGGAGGGAGAAGAGGCTCACAAAGAAGAAGAAATGTCCCCTGAGTTTGGAAAGATAATGAAGATTTTTCAAGGTAAAGAAAAAGGCAGAGAGAAACATCCTGGTGTGACGGCCCAGTGGAGGAAGGCACAAAGGTGTGAGACTATGGGGAGTCTGGAAACCATACTAGCTGTCTCTCTCAGGCTGGGGAACAGAATGTAAGGGAAGAAGGACAACAGGATATACTGGAAGCTTTGTAAGTTGAATTGCATCTCTACCAAAGAGAAGTCTATGTTATAACCTCTAGTAATTGTGTATGTGAACTTATTTAGAGATAAGGTCTTTGCGAGTGTAGTTAAGTGACAGGGAGGTCACTTCAGTGATTGGTGTCCTTATCAGAGGAGGATGTGGCTCAGTGTTAGGACAGCATGGGAAGACAGAAGTAGAGGTTTGATCAATGCATCTAAAAGCCAAGGAACAGTGAGAACGGACAACAGCCTCCAGAAGCCAGAGGGGAAGAGGAAGGCAAAGTCTGGATGAATCCTCTGAGTCCCGAGGAGGAACCAACTACGTTAACACTGTGATCAAATTTGAGAAGTAATGTGTCTTTTATTCAACTTCTAGCAACTGCCATAATAGCCCTGGAGGCTTGTACTGTAGGCATATGAGCAAGTCTGAACTGTTACAGCCTGGCCCAGGATGCTTGTGTCTCCAGGTCACTTCTTGTAGAGTGAGTAGAAGGGCTTGGAAGCTTCTGTACCCAGATATCCAAACTGATGATCTTTTAGACTCAGACCATTCTCTCATATGCACATGTGCACTCAGTTATTTTCAGCTTTCTTTTTGATTTAGAAAGGTAAATTCTCTGTAACTCCCTTGGATATTTGCTCTTGCAAGTGATTATTTTAAATAATTTTAAATTTGTAGAAGACTGTCAAAGAAATGCACAGAGTTCCTGGGAACCTTTCTCCCAGCTTCCCAGTGTTAGCTTCCCACAAGTCAGACACTGACACTAAGACATTACCATTGTGCACTAAATGATCTCTATGGCTCCTGTGACAGGCTTCTGTCTTCCCTCCTCTCCTTTCTTTTTGTCCAGAGTTGAAATGTACTCATTTTAGAGGATGGATGAAGATATATGTCTTTCCGGTGATGAGCTTCCACTCATGCATCTGCACCAGCTGACTCCACAAATCTAGGTGAGATTGCTCCTTCTAGCTGCTACCCTAACATGCTACTTGCTCTCTATGTATTTTGACATCTTTTATTATTATTATTCATACAGCATTCTGCCTGCATGTGTACCTGCACACCAGATCTCACTACAGATGGTTATGAGTCACCATGCGGTTGCTGGGAATTGAACTCAGGACCTTTAAGAAGAACAGCCAGTGTTCTTAACCTCTGAGCCATCTTTCCAGTCTGTACTTTGACATCTTTACTGGTCTCCTCAGTAGAACAGACTGTTGGCACTCATTAATTGTTTATGGGATGGATGGATGGATGGATGGATGAAGTCATTATGTCTGGAGCTGCAATTTGCAGTTGGCACCAGAAAGATGGCACCTCACCTACAGACTGAAGTGCTTGAGTGACTATTGGGGACCAAAGTCCTTTATGGGACAGAAGCCCAGTCACAGCTCAGTTGGAAGTTAGTGCCATTTCCAGCCTCGCTCTGCCCACCTTCAGTGACAAAGATGAGGACAAGCCTGAAGTCACAACCTCCTTGAATGTCATGTCTGGGAGAAGACCTCAAATCCAATGGTTCCCAGACCTAGTTGGCTGACTCAGAAGCTCCAGGGATGGGCCTGGCAAGCTGCCTGGTTAATAAGCTTGCAAGCTGATGTAGTATCCTGTAGGACCTGGCTCTGATCTAAGAGCTGGCACCGGAAGTCCCTCTACAGGCCAACCTGCTTACTCTACAGGAATCATATGACTGTGAAGATCCTTCTACTCTAGCTTTGCTTACAGGTTTTGCTGTTCTTTAATCTTACAAGAAGCTGCTGAATCTAAATGTAATACACATCCCAAGTATAGTATTAGTATTAGATACTAAAATGTTACTTTTAGGGAGTCAGGAGAACAGAAAATATGGGCCATTTCTTAATCTCCTAACTTGTTATTCGCAGCCTCATTTTGTACAACATAATAGAGGAGATTTTTATATAATCCTGCAGTAGCATTTCATTTGGATCTGATGGGTGGATGATAGATACGAGAGTCCTGATTTTAATTTGCAATTGTAGTTCCTGTCTACTCTGTCTGCTGGGCATTGGCCAGCTTTTATTTCTACATAAGGATATACCATGTTTTATTACCAACATAGCAGTGGTTTATAGTCCAAATTAGGTCTTCCTAATGTTCACACCTCTCCAAAATTATACCTCTCAATACAAGGAAGCCAAATTGCAGTAGATTTTTCCACTCTTCAAAAAGACCTGATATCCTGGTTTGGCTAGTTACTTACTATATGGAGTAAGAAACACCATATGTCAAAGAGTGGCGTACATCCTGCTGCCCCCAGTGCTGCCTCCCATCTTCTGGACAAGGTAAATAAAAGACTTTCAGGAACCCCATGAGCAGCTGATGCCATGCATTTACTCTGCTGTAATAAGCACAGGTGTCCTCGGTGGGGACAAATGGCTACCTCCATGTTTATCCACCCCAGGTAAGAACTGTGCCACTCACAAGTCTGCATCTTTTCCACCCACGCCTCTTACTGAATGCAACCTGGGCCAAGGATACAGTTAAGCTAAGGAGAAGACAGTGAAGGTGCTGTCAATCAAAGAGCAGGCAGCCCAGAGGGAAGAAGCTCTGAAGGTTGCGATGGGGATTCCGATGAACTCACTGGTACACTTGACTGTTAACCAGTGTTTAAAAGCCCAGCTTAGTTGTACCCTTCCAAGGAAAACAATACTGGATGTTCCACACAGTGAGAGTGGAAAAGACTTTGTGGTCTGTTCTTCTTCCCCATTTCTAAGAAACATGGAGGAATCAGCTCAGCAGCCTGGCTAGTCAGATGTACACATGCCATGTGTGTGCTGGATTACTAGTTTTCTGACAACTGCTGTGATGTCTCTTCTATAATGCAGGGCCATGGAGAAAGACACCATGACTTCCTTTCAATTTTAAGATTTATTTTTCATGTGTGCCTAGTTAGGAGGGGGACAACTTACAGAGGCCAAAGGAAGGGGCAACTTGTCCCCTGAAGCTGGGGTTACAGGTATTTATGCGCTGCCCAACATTCCTGCTGGGAACCTAACTTGGGCCCCCTGGAAAAGCAGCAAGTGTTCTTAACTAATGAGCCATCTTTCCAGCTCTGAAGTGCTCAAGCCATGTCCCATGGGAATATGGGAGGTGAAATGAAGTCCTGACCTCGCCAGGTGACAGAGAGCACTTTCCCACATTTTGCCTTTGGGGTGAATTGTACTTGCAGACAGTGCTTTCATCAGGATGTGACAAAGGTCTTTCCTACCTTGCTTTCCTCTTTTTTTCCCTGTAAACACACACTGAGCTTACTCTGAGAACCAAGCCCTGTGCCAGATGCTAATTGATTGACAGATGGAGTGAAGCAACTGCTGACAGAGCATGCACGGGACATTTTGAAAGCTTCAGGGTCACCTGTGGTATGTGCAGGAGTTAGTCACTGAGCAATCGCTGTGCTATGCCAGAGACACAGAAAAAAAAAGTAGAAAGAGTTCCTGTTTCAAGATCTCACGCTCTAAAATATCTATGAAACAGGACAGATACCGTTCAGTGACAAAATTCTGATAGTCCACCCACCTGCTTTTCCAACAACCGTTTGTTCATCAAGAAGGATATATTTATTATATTGAACAAAACCAGCGCATGAAACACAACTAAGAAACTAATGAATGTAGTTAATTCTGGTAATGGAACATTCTATAAAGGGAACCATCCCAGTGTGGATAGGAGCCTATGATTTAAAAAAAGAAAGAAAGAAAGAAAGAAAGAAAGAAAGAAAGAAAGAAAGAAAGAAAGAAAGAAAGAAAGAAAGAAAGAAAAAGAAAGTCTCCCAGATAGATTTTGGAAGACCTCTCTAAAGAAGTGACATTTGGTCAAGGAGAGCATGTGCTTTGTAAAGGAGGGTGGAGATAGAAGCCTTAGGCAAAGAGACTCCCAACTGCAAAGGTACTGAGGTAGGAGTCATTTAGAAATGGATACAACTACACTATTGTGTAGTTGGTGGGAAGAGGCTGGGACGTGAAGATTTGATCTTGGGGGAGGCATATATTAGACTCTGAAGTGTCTTATTAAACTTTATTCTAAGCACGCTTGTGGACTGTTAGTTGGAAAGACTGCTTTCTGACATGATTTCAAAAGTTTCTTCCATGCCCTTTTCTCAGCACTTCATATAATCAGTATACAAAAGAGCAAAAGGTAAAGATATAAACCCTGAACTCCTGACTTAATGAACATTTACAGACCACCCTAAACCCCTGTCAGTATGCATCCGTGTCAGTTGGAACCAGACATTTACCAAAGTCACACATTTGTTGAGCCATAAAAATGAATTGAAACATACTGTAAACAATAGAAATCTTGAAGAGTGAGTTCCGTACACCAATGAAACTAGACATGAAGGGCAAAGAAAGTCTCAGGGATTTAGAAATTAAATATTGCATTTGCTATAGTTTGGAGAAGTGCTCTTTGGAAGATCTGTGGATTGACGGCGTGCTTCTCAACATACCAGTGTCTAGGTGCTTGGATCAGCAGAGTTGTGGTTTCATCAACAGAACTGATGAATTCACAGTCGGTGAAGGGACTGCTGGGAGGTGGGACCTGGGAGGTGGAAGCAGGTTCCTGGAGATAGGACTTTGAAGGGCACACCAGAACCCTACATCCTCATGACATTAGGAGCTTTGCCTGGCCAGCAATTCTACCCTGGTGCTTCTGCCTAACTGCCCCGGAGCCAACCCACAATGGGCAGAAGCCTCAAAAGCCAAGAGTCATAACAAACCTTTCCTCCTCTTAAGCTGTTTCTCTCTAGTTCTTTGTCACAGCAACAGAACACTAACATGATGTTACTCATGCTTCGACACAAGTCAAAAACAAAATTACAAAGGAAGGGAGAAGATATTTTAAACTGACCGATAACAAATAACCAATATATGAAAATATATTGTGCAACTAAAGCAATGCTTTGGGGAAAACTCATGGTAAAAGTTTCCACCTTAAAAGACTAGGAAAGAGAAACAAGATTATGTATGTGTGGACATGTCACAGTGAGGCCCACCGGTTTATACAACCAATACCAGTTGCAACTATAATTTAAAAGGCTAGAAAAGGTACATATTAAAGTTGAAGAGAAAAAAAGAGCAAGCCAAAAATTGAAAAAGACAAAACAACGCAAAAACAAACAAACAACAAACAGAGCTAGAAAGACAGCTCAACAATTAAGAGCTCTTGCTGCTCTTGCAGAGGACCTGGGTCTGCTTCTCAGAACCTACATGGTGGCTCAGAGCCACCTACAATTCCAGTAGGAGGGAACTGACACTCTCTTCTGGCCTCTGTAAGCCACAGGTAGTATACATACACACTAGCAGACAAAACACACACACACACATATATAATAAAAAATAATAATAAACTAGAAAAGTTTAAAAGGAAAAAGTAAAGAGAAAAACTGATAAAGCCCTAAGTTGGTTCTAAGAAAATATTCATAGAATTTATCAACCTTTATTAATATTTGTGATGGTTGATCTTGGTGGTCAATTAGCCCAGATTGAGAGATTCTTAGAATTACAGCACTCAACTCAGAGTGTGGCTTTCCATCGGGGATTAACAAATGGTGTACAGTTAGCTAAAGCCAAGGACCCAGCCTTCATGCAATACCAGTAAGAGTGAAAGTCACCCAGTGTCTGCAAGCTTTGTTCCTCCTGGGTACATAAGTCTACCATCTCGGGTGCATGGGTCTGGCCTCCTGAGTGCATGTGTCTACTATTGTAAATAAAAAGGTATCAGGCTAAATATGTTTATCATTAGCCCTATAATTATTATGGTGGCATTATGTAACCCACTATCATAATCAATAACACACAGGCACCTTGTTTACCTTGCTTGCCTTGTTTACCTTGGGCTGTGCAGATAATCCACCCATGATATCCCATATCTTCCGGCCCCATCCCATGCCTTAACCATTCCTATCTGGGCCACCTTCCATCCATAATCTTATAAATATTTGTTTATATTTTTCATCTTGGTGTTTCTTTTCACGCCATTCTCAGAGTCCTTCCTCTGGGCCCACATGGTTCTTTGTTCACCTAACCCCTAATGCAGCTTCCTGCTCTCTCTTTTCTTCCCATCTATCTCTCTTTCCCATGATTCTCCTCTTCTCACAGCCCATAAACTTTGGCCACTCCCTGTCCAGGTTTATGCCTATTAATCAGCCAATAAGGAATATTTTCTTAGGCAAGGTTAAACAGAAATACTTGGGGTACATGACAGTTTGCTTGTAAACAGTAAGAAAAATCTTGGTGGGCATGCACCAGGCCATACTCCAACAGTGTACCCTCCTGGGTGCATGGGTCTACCATTGTTACTACTGTGTATGTGGATCAGGGGCCAGCTCTTCCAACCTTTCAACATGGACAACCCCAGCAACTTTCTAGAGAACACCCAAGATTTTATCATCAGAGAAGATTGTATCTGTGGTTTTCCTTTTTCTGGATTCTACTCCTTGGACCAAGCAGCTGCCTAGTAATTTAACAAAGCTGATTGGAGATGGAACAGAAAGTCTAAATGGTATAATCTCCGTGTTTTGTTTTGTTTTAAATCTGTTTACAGTCATTCACAACACTTCCTCAAAGGTAACTCCAGGCTCCGTTGGTTTTCTTGGTGAGTTTGGAATCGATAGCACACGTTTTGCACAAACTCTTAGAAAGTGGAGCATTTCTCAATTCATTCTGTGAGACCAACAAAAACTGCAGGAGAAAATCTGACACGGACATTTTAAGAATACTGTCCCTACTCCATGGATGAGGATGTAGAAGTTCAGAGTAGTGACACAGTGTGGCCCAATCCCCAAGATTTGGAAGTGACAGCACAATACTGAAGGCCCAGGAGGTTAGACTCATGAACCCAGGAGGATAGACTCATGGGTGCAGAAGGGTAGACTCATGAACCCAGGAGGATAGACTCATGGGCGCAGAGGGTAGACCAATGTGCCCAGTCAGACAGACGTACACAACAGAAGTCTTTCTCACTGTGTTGCTTTCTAGAAAGCAGCCCAACAGTTTGGAAATCACAGTCCTGAAGCCGTAGCTAGAGGGGCCAGGGCCAGATGCTGAGACCCATAAACCCCCCTCCTCCAGCTTGCTGCCCCCAATGGAATGTGCACACTCAATTCTGTACACCCACATCACAGGTTGTGGAAGGCCCCGTGCGAATCTTCCTATTCACAGTGAACAGCTGTTTGAGGCTAGAGATATTGTGTGTGGTTCTAGAAGCCCCTCTTCATCTCACATCTGGTATTTCCATTTGGGCCAATAATCCTGTCTAGTCCATTATGTATTGCTCCATGTAACAGATACGGCACAGAAGGAATGCTTGAAGGTTTTAACAGCAGAGCAAGTCCCTGCCAGATGCAAACAATGGCTGCACATGGGGATAGAAAGGGCTGCACAGGTTGTATCTACATGGAACACCCAGTATGTGAATGAAAGCTTATGTTACTAATTAACATTCAAATCTACAGCGCGTCTCTGTTCTCACACATTGTCAGAACTTGAAATCACCAGCTTTCTTCTGTGACTCTTCAGTCTGCATGTCTTGGTTAGGGTGGAGATGTGGGTCATTTGCTGCTGAAACATGGGAGGTTATGTCCCAGTCTGCCATGATGTATTGCTTCATTATGACTTTGCTGGGAACGTGCCTGGAGCTGACCTTGACACCTCAGCATACCCCCTTGCCTGGTAGTCTCTACCTCCTGGAACACTTCTCATCCACCCTGTCGTTTTGGGGGTCTCCTTCTCAATTGCACAAGCCACAGTCGCCTTCTACAACCAAACCTCGGTCTCCTCTCCGAAATCTGCTTTCCATGGCATCATTTGCATGCCTGCCCTGTCATTGTGTTAAACCAAACATATTGGTATGACTGCAAATTCTGGCCTCCTCGGCACATGCCTCTGACTTCCCAATGTTATGTTAACTCCACAGACTGAGCTGTAGTGCTCCCTCTCTCCCTAATTCCTCCTCCAGTTTTCCTTCCTTGGCTACAGAATGTTCAATCTATCTCAATAGCTTGGGCAAAGGCTTGCATTCTGTCCTAGAACCACCAAAGCCAGGTAGTCCTGTTGCCTTTCATTCCTGAAGAGGACTAGCCAGATAGTCCTGCGTGCCCAATACCTCTTCTGCTCTCATCCTGAATCCAGTTCCCTGTCTCCCAATTGAATGATAACAAGAGCCTCCTTACGGCTGTTTCTTCTACCTCCATTGCTCACGACTGTTCTTCAATAGCTCCTATTGGCTCAGATACTGCAATCCATGTTCACACTCCGCTGACTGTAAAAGCACAGCTCCTCCACTAGCTGGCAAATCCCATTCTACCAGCTTCTCTGTTGCTGGAAAACTCAGTTTCCAGGTTTCTTTCTCCACTCCATCCCTGCCCCCCCAGGGCCCTGCCATGCTGTAAAGGATCCCCCTGCCTCAGAGCCTTTCTCTGAAAGCTGTTCTCCTGGGTTTCTGCAGAGCCCACTCTGGTATTGTTAAGAACAGAAATGCCCCTCCCCCCCCCATGGTCTTGTGTCCAGTTGGTGGCACTGTTTTAGGAAGTTCTGAAATGTTTGAAAGGAGCTGAGGTGGAAGAAGTAGACCTGTCAGTCTAAAATCTTCTGGAAGCAGAAACCCAAACAAATCTTTCCTCCCTTGAGTTGGTTTTGTTGAGTATTGTGATCAGAACAATGTAAATGCAGTCAGCACACGTATCCTTGCTTCTGTAAAAGCAGGGCCTTCTCTTCCTATCCAGTGGAAAATGATACCTTCTGCTCTGGCCCACTGTAGAGGATTGAATGAAAATGACCCCATAGACTCATAATGAGTGACATTATTTGAGGTCTGGCCTTGTTAGAATAAGTGCGGTCTTGTTGGAGGAAGTGTGTCACTGGGGGTCTGCTTTGAGGTTTCAGAAGCTCAAGCCAGGCCCAGTGTCACTTTCTCTTCCTGCTGCCTGTCCATCCTGATGTAGAGCTCTCAGCTCCTCTCCAGCCTGCCTGCAGCCATGCTTCCTACCACGATGACTAACCCTCTAAACTGTAAGCCACCCTCAACAAAATGTTTTCCTTCAAAATAGTTGCCCTAATAGTCATGGTGTCTCTTCACAGAAATAAAGCCCTAACAAAGACACCTCTTTTTAGGATTTTATTTTTATGTGTGTGTGTGTAACATATCTGGGGGGCCTGAGTTGTCCATAAGAGAACAGCAGCTTCCCTGGAGCTGAAATTACAGAGCCTCCAGATGTGAACACTGGGAACCAAGCTCAGGTCCCCTGGAAGAGCAACAAGTGTTCTGAAGAGCTGAACCATCTCTCCAGCCTCTGTTCCTACGCTACTGTCTTACTTCATTTGCTAGCACAGGTAACTATCTCACATTGCATTGTTTGTTTGTTAATATACTTATAGATGATAATATTGGCTCCATGAGAGCTGATCCTTTCATTTACTCACCCCTGCGTCCCAGTGCAGTGTCTGACACTTCACGGGTTATCCACAAATAGAGTGTGCAACCAAATAGGTGTTGTTCTCTAGCCTCATCCTCCAGAGATCTCTCCATCTCTGAACGGTAGCTTTTAAATAAGTATAAGGACAATGATGGTGACAAGGATGAGAAATACTAATCAGTAAACTTTCCCTCTGCACTTGGCATATACAATAAAAGCATTAAAGCACAGAGATTAGACAAGCAAATAGTAAAGAGGAAGACTGAAGTCTGCTCAAAAGAGCACAGCAAAGCGTTGACTGGATCCCAAACTCTGTAGATGAACTGTGCTTCTCTGCTTTCGTGTGCGTCCCATTGGTAAGGACGCTGTCAAGGATCCAGATGTTGGGTTTAATGTGCAAACCTTTGGGGTAATGTCGATGAGGTTGAGTTGCTTGGCCCCTCCAGAACCTGCATACTAAATGTTTAGATGACTTGACAAAAAGAGAAAGTATTCCTGAGAGTCTCACAGTGTCTGTGAGAAGTCCTTTCTAGGAAGGAGATCTCACAGGTGCAAATGGCTCTCCCAGGCCTGCGATGTTTCCGGAGAAAGGAAACCAGGAGGTCTCCTTAGTGCTGCTTGCTACCCCCTCACACATCCCACAGCCAGGCCAGCCAGATGTTTCAGGACACAGGTGCACCGAGTGGCCCCATTTCCTGTCCCTCGTCCTGTTTCAAGCTGTGTTGGGATACCTCATGAAATCAGGATGTGAGTTTCTGTGATTACAACTTCTAAATGTCTCCTATAAAAGTAGGGTTTCCACGTATAGAGGCCTATATAAAAGTGGGGTTTCCACCTATAGAGGCCTACATGAAGCCCCTCCCATGCCCTACAGACAAGTCCTGCAAGCCAGGACCTGATGCTTCCAGAGGCAGGGAGGTCAAGATCCGACAGCCCTAGGTACCCAGGGTTCCTTCTAGAACCTTCTCTGCCTCAGCATGCTCTCTCTCTCTCTCTCTCTCTCTCTCGCACTCTTGGTCTCTAATCCACCTGGCACTTGTATCAGAATACCCTGGAGGGATTCCTAGCAGTGTCCTGGATCCACCCTGATAGTTCTGTCTGGGCACTGTACGGAGGATTGGAGCTGTACATGCCCAACAGATTCCCCCGGTGATGACTCTGGCGATGCAGGAGCCATGCCTGGAGAAAGCCGGTTATCATTTTGCCCGGATGACTTTTTTTTTTTTTTACCCCATCTCCTCTCCATTGTCTCTGCCACTGGCTGGGATGGAACCTTTACGGACTTATAAACATGAAGACTTAGAGAGACAGCAGGCTCAAAGTCAGGCAGCCACGAAGAGGCAAAGTCAGCATCTGCAAGTAGCATAATAAGGCTGGTTCAACCCCCCCTTGGACAGGAGAACTCATGTCTCGAAGGACAAGACCTTTCTGTGGAAGAGATGCAGAGCCAGGGGAGAAAGCAGGATCCAGTGCTACTAGCTCAGCTGGCCTGCATCTGCTCTTTCCTCCCACCTTATTCATCTAACAGGCACTTACCAGGGGCCAAGCATGAGGCCCTCCCTCCATTCTGACAAATGTACTTCAAAGTCGTTTTTACATGACACAGTCATTTGTCCCCATGATTTGCCGTCTAATGAAAGAGTTACAAGTTAACTGAATAACAGCACACAAAATTAAAGTGGCCCTATTCCAGGGCTACAAAGGAGTCGGAAGTGGAGCACTAAATACATGTAAATAAAGAGTTTAATGTAGACTGGATGTGGAAGATGTCTTTCCCACGGGGTGACACAGATGTAAGGGACAAGTAAGAGATAAGTGGGTTCAGAGGATAAAGAATGGTATTTGTTGGTTGAACAGTACATCCGATGGGCCCCGTGGTCGGAAGAGCCTTGGTGAGTGTGAGAATGAAGAGAGCAGCACGGCTGGACCAGGAAGAGTCAGGGTCCAGGAGGAAGGGAGATGCCAGGCCATGCAAGCTTCAACAGGGCAAAGAAGGGACAGTAGGAGGCCCCCATGGGGGTCAGAGCAGGAAAAGGAGGCATAATCAATTTTGCTTTTCTGAAGCATCCATGTGCAAACATGTGGAAGAGGAGGGAAGACACAGGTGACCTACTGTCACAGGAGACTCCGTCTCTGCCTTAGAGAGTAGTGGGACATTGTAAGAAGCAAAGGACAATAGCAACATCTCCACCCACACCGGTTGGCAATGGGTAGTTTTGGCAAAACACTATGGTTGACCCCTGGGTCACTGGAGTGGGTCCATGGAAAAAGAGCAGTGGTTCCTACTTCAAAAAAACTGTACTACGGTTTTGTGGAGAGCAGTTTCCGTTACTGGAAGTTGGTTGGGTGACTTTCAGAACAGGAAGTATCTCTCACTTTGCAGCTTTTCTCTTAGCCACTGAAAAGTAAAGACCACTTTTCATTTAGTATAAGGAAGCATAATGCTTTCCTCCATCTTTGCAGCACACAAGCCAGGCCTCTCCGACTTACAGTCAGAGATTCGTGTTTATGGAAATTGATGTCGGATTCAAACAGACCTTAAGCTTTCAAATGAGTTTACACTGCTCCAGGTGTGTAGCTGGGCTGATTATTTCTACCCCACATGTGTCTGATCAATAGGTGTGTAATTGAGCCAGGCTTGGCGGTACAGACCTACGATCCCAGCTCTTTTTATGCTGAGGAAAGGGAGACTATGAGTTTCATGAGTTTGAGTCTAGCCTAAGATATTTGGTGAGTTCTGAGCAGGCCTGGACAATTTAGTGGGGCTATGTTTGTTTTGAAACAAACAAACTACAAAAGCAAGCAAGCAAAAGGGCATGTAGTTCATTGTCCACAGCTGGAGCCAGAGAACATTGCCTTGGTTGGAAGAAAGCAGAGCCAGCATGGATTCTCAGATCTGAGGAAATTTGAGACCTGATGTGGAGTGGGGGTGGAAGGCAGTATGTCCCAAGCCATGTAAATTATAAAAGGCTCCAAGCAGAGAAAACAGTTGTGTATTCCCAAAGGTACCTCTTTAGGTACCTCTAATTTTGTAAGTAAAAACATGGGGCCCTGGAGCCATTTTGAACTCAAATTCACCTTGCTCACCCTCCTGAAAGCTAAAGTGTGTGCCTAGTGTTGACTGATGACCTTGGGGACACTCTAACCAATCATGTCCCCCTCCCCCCGTGCCATAGCTTGTGGTTTGCCTGTGGAAGGCCTGTATTTGAAGACACTGACTGATGCTGTGCCCAGTTTCCAGACCGCTGCTGATTCTCAGTGTTACTGACAGGCAATTTCCTCAGCCTCTGCTGGTGACTGTGCCTCCCGGTGCCACGGCTGGGATGCCAGGCTGTTAAGTCATCTGTTTTACTTCAGCCCCAATTCTGGGAAGCATTGCCCTCTCCCTTCCTGAACATTTGATTTGAAGATAATGGGAGGATGTTCATCTCTTCAACGCGGAAACTTCCAGGGTGTTCCTACTATTAATCTTCTCCTATCTTGGAAAATTCCTCCCAAACAGGGGCTGGACATGAGTCAGATGCCTGAAAGTGAAGGAGCAGAAAGAACCCAAAGAAAAGGCTAAGCAGTCTTTGTCACCATGACATGGGGTTCCTGTTCCTCAGGCCCAGATGGCAGACTGCAGGACTGTCAAGAACACGGAGTGCCGTGAACTGCCCCTGGGCCTGGTGCCCCAGTTCTGAGTCTGGCCTTAGTCTGTAACCTTAGTCAGGTTTCTTTACTCACTTAGCTGTGTTTCAGCTGGAAAATGAGCAACATGTAAGCAGTGATTTGCCAACATCCTTCAGGTTTTTAAAATTATTATAATTATACCTGTAACTGTTATACATACATATATATATATATGCGCTCTGTGGGTTTTTTGTTTCGTTTAGAGGTTTATCTTTTGTTATTTTAATTATGTTTAGGTGCATGTATCTGAATTTGAGGGTATATGAATATACCAGGAGGCCAGGTTCTTCGGACCCCTTGTAAGCCACTTGACATGGTGAACTTAGGTCCTCTGGAAAATCAACAAGTGCTCATAACTACTGAGTCATCTCTCCAGTTCTAGATTGTTTTTTTCTCTCTCTCTCTCTCTTTTAAAAATATTTTATAACATTTATTTATATGGAACGGAGGCACATAGCATGTCTGTGGCTGTCAGCCCCTTCCCCTTTCACCACATGGGTCCTGAGGATAAAATTCAGAATATCAGACTTGGTGTGGGGTTCCTTTACCCATTGGGCCTTCTCTTTGTGCCCCATGCTCTGTGTCCGGAAGAATTTGGTTTCTAGACACATTGAACTTGGGGGGCACCCTTTTTCTTCCCTTTTCTGTTCATCAGTACACACAGCAGGGCCTCTGACCGATGTGACTACATGATACAATTCCAGACAAAGGCTCATTGTAAGGACGCATCATTTCTTATGAGATGTTTGGAATTTTTTAAATAAGTTGCACTCCTTCCTGCAATATTCACCAGTCCCTAAAAATGTTGAGGCCCCCCAGTAGAGGAGGGACTTGGCTAGCATATTGTTGGAGAAGCCTTTTTCTGTGTCTAGCATTCTGGCTTTGGCAACAGGCCCCCACAGCCCTATTCAAGGCAAGGGTGTGTACAGAAATGCTTAAACAGCCCCTGGCTCAGGTAGCCCGTCCCCACCCCCAACCCCAGCTCAGCTAATGATGTCTCACGCCATAGACCGCCCCTCTCTGTTGAAGAAGAGTCACTCTGTATCTCTGGATAGTGTCTGTTCACGCTCCGCTTCCATTTAATCTCGCTAGTAACATGTGCTCTCCAGAGCTTTCAATCAACCACTAGCCAAAACCATGAATAACAAATTCTTCATTTATCTTGTTGATAGTTTCATTTACCAACATCGCCAATACTTACAGATTACTCCAGACTTCAAAATGTAAATTCATTTTCTAATTCTGCCTTCTTTTTAAAGATCAGGTCTCACTATGTCACAGACCTGGTCAACCTAGAAGTCATTAAATAGACCAGGCTAGCCTCCAAATCACAAAGATCCATCTGCTTCTGCCTCTTGAGTACTGAGATTAAAGGTATGTGCCTCTATGCTCTGCAAAATTTGTGTTTTAAAAACAACAATTTAGGTTGCCTGCTGTTTGCATGTACAACAGTACTTATATAGCATATAGTTGCTACATGCATAAATAAAATAACCAACACATGTAAGGATGTTAAACATTTTCACATATCCCAAGTCACTTAACTCAACCACATGGCAAGGTAAAGAAGTCTCATTTTATCATTGGGGAAATGAGTCTCCCCAAGGCACTGCACTTGCTCAAGGTCATCTATCTAGCAAATGGTGAGACAGACTCAAACCTCGGTCTTGTGTTTCTACATCCTGGGTCCCTCTTAGAAACTGCTTCATAGCGTCCTGCTACTTCTCCATCATTCTGGGGTGGCTGACATTCTCTCCTCCCTATGCTGTTCACAGTCTCGCCCTAGCTGTCTTTTTCTTTCTTTCAGTATTTCATTTTTGGACCTAAATTGCTGCCTACTCAGTGCTGTCTCGAAGCTTCCTTCTTTGAGTGTGATCCTTGCTTTCCCAGCACTCCTGACTCTGCTGCAGTCCTCCCCACACTCCGCAGTAAGTCTTCCACAACAGTCTGGTTGGGACCACAGAGCGCAGGAGTGTGGAGGGAGCACTCAGTCTCCTGATCCTACCCTTGCTGAGCAGACAGGCCTGCTCTGAGCTACCACACCTTCTGTTGCCCTCTTCCTTATATACATCCTTCCTTACCGTGTGGTGTGGAAGGTAGTCTTCCTGGGGACCACCTTCAGTTCCTGTGGCCCTCACCTCACTGACTCACATTAGCTCCAACACATCCTTTATCATGTAGAGCCAATCTCTTTGTGAGATCAATGTCCCTAAGACATGTTTCCATTAGTTAGTTCAAGAATTTAACACATCACTTTTTAGCCTTTGGGTGATGGCCATAACAACTTTGGCATTTATTACTCTCATAAATACCCCTTCTTCTGTCTCCTCCCATTTTCAAGATTGTGCTATTCCTTGACTGCAGTATCCCTTGGGGCAAGAGCATCCGCCTTCTTTGCCAAATCAGCTTTGGAACCTCAGAGTCCTCCTGAACCAAGCTACCTAAGGAGGCCATTAATAGCTTAATGTCCCTGTAGAGCTTAAATACTTATTATCTTGGAACCATAAATTCCAAGGGAGGCACACAGTGTCAAGGTAGCAAAGTATGCTGTTCCAGCCTGGACCATGGCCTCTCCATCCTTACTAGATGCACACAGGTGAATTCACCCTCACTGCTCTACACTGAGTTATTCCTGCCAGTTTGAGAGCCACAGGTGACATCATGATGCCATGTGGTTTCCCTTTTGAAACCAGAAACAACTGATTTGATACCTCCATGACTGCCCCCAGATCTCCATGCCGAGCTTACAAATGAAGACTCTCAGATTCCTAAAACCATGGGTAAAGGTTTATAACATGAACTCAAAAGACTTAAGTAGCAAGTGCTTCTCTCGGGGTCTGGAGGTGGAGGTTTTGGAAAGTGTTATTCCCTGACTTTTAGGCTGAGACAGCAAAGCAGTATTTTCCTTATCAAGCGCTAGGCCTGTGACTTGCCTCACCCTTCTGGCATAAAACTAACAAGGTCATGGGTAACTCCAGTTCTTCCATTTTGCACCAACTTCTGATCATGGCTATACTTCTAATAGAGAAACAAGAAGATAAAACCTGTTAGTCATGTGTTTCTGCTTAATCTAAAATATTTTTCCAGGCTCATGGTTGTACACATACACACACACACACACACACACTCAGAGGAATGCTGTCTTTGATTAAAAATTGTTTACCCATAATGCACTTTTAAAAACAAAGTTAAAAATACCCCAAGTCTGATACCTCGGGATAGACCCCCTTCCTCTTTCTTAGCTAGTTTTATATCAACTTGATACCAGCTAGAGTAATTTGGGAAGAGGACTCTCAAGAAAATGCCTGCATAAGATATGTCTGTAGGCAAATCTGTTTGACATTTTGTAAACTACTGATTGATGTGTGAGGACCCAGCCCAGTGTAGGTGGTGCCATGCCTGGGCTGGTGGTCGTGGATGCTATAAGAAAGAAAGAAGACTGGTGGTCCTAAGTAGGTCAGGAGGGAATAAGCCAGTAAGCCGCATTTCTCCATGGACTTTGCATCAGTTCCTGCCTATGGATTCCTGCCTTGGGCCTCTGCCCTGATCCTTTAGTGACTATGGTGTGAAAGCATAAGATGAAATAAAGCCTTTTCTCGCCAAGTAGAATTTGGTGATGGCATTTTATCACAGCAATAGGAACCCTGACTAGGACACCCTCATTGCCTGGTTTATTTAGAAGTCCAGGATTTGACGTCAAGGGACAAGGAACCTGGCTTTGACTTTCACTGGATGCTTAACCTGGAACAAGCATTTGCCGGGACTGTCTTTCCTAATACGAAAGATACAAAGTTGTTCACACCAGGTTTGTGAAGATGAGTGGAATAGAGCCCATGAGAGTGCTTTGGAATCTGAAAAGTGCTGCTCAAACCCATGCACGCGCACGCACACACACACACACACACACACATATCCATAACATATATATTCATTTAAAAAGACTTCCAAACTTGTATTTATTAATTATTTGTCTGCATGTGTGTGCCCGTGTGAATTTACGTGCCCTATGTGTGTGCAGGAACCTGCAGAGGCCAGAAGAGGGATGACGGCACCCTGGAACTGGAGTTATAGGAGTTTGTGAGTATTGGGAATGAAAGCCTGGTTTTCTGCGTGAGTAGCAAACACTCTTAACAGCCCCTTACACTAGATCTTTACTCCAGGAGTGCGCAATACTCACAGGCTCTAGGAAGAGTAGGCTTTCCCTTTGAGTGCCATTGAACACACTCCTTTTATTGTTAATGAGCACGAGCGGGCAGGAGGAGGGAGCCTCGGGTTAAACCTACAGGAGGGTCTATCCCATTCTCTCGGTGAGGCCTGGCCTGTAACTGCACCATGCCAGGAGGAAGTGAGCGCTCCGTCACTGGACACATTTGATAACTACCTAATAGAGGAGCCATGGAGAAAATGGAAATACCACCTAGATCAGAGGTTCTCAACCTGTGGGTTGCAGCCCCTTTGGGGGTTCAATGATCCCCAAGGATTCTGCAGGACACTTTAGTTCTCTTTAGAGAGTGCATGAAATCACGCTGAAGGAGTAAGAAAGACAATCACACAGCAGAGCTCCGTGTGACTCAGCAGGAAGGAACCTGCCACATGCTTTGGAGTAGCATTAGTGCCCACCCTGCGCCTACTGCTGCCACTTACCTACCCTCTCCCCGTGGTATGTGTGCCCACGTGTTGTCCACTGAGAAAGCCAGGTCAGATTCCCCGAGCGTGATGTTCAAACTGTTCATTATGACTCCGGTCAGTATAGCCAACCGATGAGACCTTCTGGTCACCTAACCAACCATCTCTCTCTCACACAGCCACCCCACACTGGATTGTCCTCTCATCCACCTCTGAATGTCAGAGGCCTGTTCATCCTTCTAGGCACAATTTCAATGCTGATCGATGCCTCCAGCAGCCCTTTCCTGCCTACGGTCAGCAGGAGTGATTTCCTCTGCCCTGCCCTAACTTCATCTTTCCTTCCCTTTCAAGCCTTAGTATTAGAGCTAATTGGGGACACACACACACAATCCCTCAAGTCTGAATTCCTTAAGAAATCCTATGTTCCTCTGTTCCTTCACCCTCTCTTCACAGCCCTTCACAATTCTCAGCACAATTCTCAGTGCTTTCAGTTGAATGAGCAAATAAATCAATTTTTCCCTTCCAAACACAGAAGCCACCAGCCAATTGGCTCAGTCAGTCCTTCTCCCCCTGGGGTGCTGGTCTGGAACACAGACAGAGACCTAAGAGATGTCAGCAAGTAGAGATCACGGGAAAATGAGAAGCACAGGGGAACATTCAGCCAGTAACAATGACGTCACAGAGTGCAGGACTGGGACCCAGGATCGGTGACACATCTGTGAACCCGGCATTGGGGTGTATGAGATGGAAAGATCCAGCCTGAGGTACACAGTGACGACCCTATCTCAAAAAGAAATAAAACAAAATACCCCTAAACACATAGGTTGGTGATTAGTCACCATATTTGGACATGGGAGATATTTGTGAAGGCTGTCGAGTTATTTGGCATGTCTATTAAACATCATGGCAATCGTATGCTGGCTTAGTTCTTTGCAATTGTTTTGCTCCTACTCATATATGCTATTCATGCCAATATCCAGTGTCAAAGGAGGAGCTGGGAGGGGCAGCTGACAGTGTTGACAGACCCCGGGCCGAGGAACAAAGATATGGGCCCTACAGCTTGGAAAATGTAGACGTGACAGAGGGCATGCCCTTCTACACGCCTCTAAATCCTCATGAGAAGCTGCCCCCCCCCACTTCGGTTAGAAAAAGTAGACATACTTCCCCAGTCTGTCTTCCTGATACCTTTAAGCCCTCTCCCAGTGCCTTCCACAAAAGGCTCTGTGGGTCTACTACTTACACAGTAGCACACTGTTGGCCAAAGCAAGGTTTCAAGTGACAGCTGAGAAACAGGAGCTGGGAAAACAGGGCTCTTGTTGGCTCCTGGTCCCAGGTCTGCCCTTGTTTCCAATGCTGGGGTGTAAAGTGGGTTAGTGGAAATGGGTGAGCTGGAGTTCCTCACTCTGCCGTTTCCACTTTTCAACTTCATCACACCCATGGGTAAATGGAAGCTATATATGATTCTGTATTAGCTAAATTGACCTCCAACCCCCACTGGCCTTCCCTGGGAACCCAGGGGAGAGCGTGAGGGACAGCCATCTGTAGGGGGTAGAAAAAAAATTGGAATGTCCTGTCCTAGTTCCCAGGGGGCCCCTGCCACCCACTGTCCAGGGCAAACACAGCAGTCATCCCAGGAAGCAAGCAATTAGATGCTCCCAGGGGGCCTGTAAATTCCTAACTTCTCTCTTCAGGAGGTGGAAGGAATGGGATTTCTGTTTTTCTGTCTGTGGGTGAATGTGTATTGGGAGGTGTGTGTGTGTGTGTGTGTGTGTGTGTGTTATCCCTCCTCCCATCCTGTGCCTTACACAACTAGCTATTTACACACCAGATGATCCCTGCAGGAAAAGGCAAGTCCCCAGCCGCTGTGGAATTTTAAGAGAGCTTCCTGGAATGCCCTTGTGGGATGTCTGGTTCTAATTGCCTCCGTCAGCGGAGCTGGCAAGCTGGCAGGCGCAATGAGAGGTGAAATTGAACAGATTCCAGTTCACATCAGACCCCCAGTCCTGTCAGAGTCCCCCAGGGCCCGGAAAAGAAAAACAAATGTGGCCCAGGCAGTGGGTGGGGTAGAAAGCTAGACTGGAAGTTGGAAGTCAAAGATTCTGGCCCCAGAGCTGCGGATGGTGACTGGCTTCACTTTGCACCCATTGCTTAGCCTTGTGGGCCTCCTGTTTCCTCATATGCCAAATGAGTGGTCCTCCCCACCTCTCCACCTCTTCCTAGTCTAAGATGGAAAGACAGAAGCGTCCAGCTGTCTCTGTTGTGAGAGGACACAGTTGGGGGTCAAGGATACTATCTTTGGACTCAAAGATTCAAAACTCAGCTCCTTAGATTTTAGATCTTTAAGCATAATGGGAGGCGAGAGAGAGGCCTTCGGTCCACCTGCAAGAACCTAGCCCTGTCTCAAGTTTGCCCTAGAACCTCTTCCACTGCTCTGCTAGGGTGGCTGAAGGTCTTGAGGTCTCAGCACTTACCTTTGCCATGAAAGAGACAAGATCCACAGTTCCTTAGTGCCCCCTATGGGTCCAAAGAATGGAGACACTGAAAGGAGGCTGCTCCAAAAAGCCTCAGAGCCAGAGGCCTCAAACTGATCCCTAGTTTAAGGTGGATCTCTCTTTCTTTTAAGCCTGTTGTTTTAAAACACAGACTAAATTAATTTAGTCAGTCTTCCTAACAGGTTATGGACGGAGCGCTTCCCAGGGGGCCCACGGTATGTATAGAGTGACGTGGTTTATCAAATACAGACATTTGCTGTTTGCTAGGCCCAGCCCCAGCTTGACCCCTAACTCACAGCTAACATGTGTGCCGTCTCCAGGCACCAGGAGCTTACTTCTTTTGAGTCATCTTATATGGCTAAGGAAGTCTGCTTGGCCTAGACCAACCAAATCCTCGTTAGGGTGGCTTTTGCCAAATTCAGACCTAATTTGGCAGAGATGTCTAAGAAGACATCTGTAGACAGGCTGCAGTCTGCAGGATCATCAGGCATCCTAGAGTATGTCTTTCTCATGACTCTATTGCTTCATGGGCCAAGATAACCATGTGAGCCCTTCTCAGAGCCTTCCAGAAAGGACGTACCAAAAGGCAAAGGTCACTATGGTCCATCTAATGAGTCAGCTCCATTTAAGACCACTTGATGCCTTTTGCTCAGATCTCATTGGCCAGTCCAGCTGCAAGGTTAGCTGGGAATGTAGTCCCGTCTCCTTTCCTAATGAACCGAGTTCTTTTCCTAGGGAATGGGGGCAGATATAGGGCCAGTGGTGAGTAGACTGTTGTACCTGCTGCTGTGTGTCTGGAGAGGAGCGAAAGGGTATGCCACCTTGTCTCCTGGGGACACTGGCTCCCTTCTGCAGAAAGACAGAGAGCCGCTGTGTGCTGCTCCTCTGATCCAAGAAAACCAACTCCGCAGCTTCTCACACAGGACTAGACGGTCAAGTTGGTGGGAGAGATGCTATCGTCAGGATTATCTCGCCCAAAGTCAATGCCAGGCAGGTGACTCTGAGCCAGGCCTCTGGAACTTTCCCTAAAGAAAACCCATGCCAGCTCATCCATGAGGCTGTCAACTTAGTTCTCAATCCGCCTGTCTAGAGCGTACCATCTAGTCTCAGACCAAAGAGCAGTTCCTTTTCTGGTGGCTTTGTTTTAGTCCCAGAGGACACAGGGGAAAGACTCTCACTCTAAATTTGGACACACACAGTCTTTCCCCCTCCAGGCAAAGTCCATTTCTCTCTTCATTTGTTCTGCCAGGAGCCTGGGCCAGCCTGGCTCAAAGAGCAAACACCTAAAAGTGTAAATGTGGTTTTTAAATAGTACACCTTGGCATGGCTCTGTAGTCCCCTGATGACTGGCCTCAGGCTCTCGACTTTGGAGAGGAGGCTCATCTCTAATTTGGTTCCTGGTTCTGAGCAGTTGGTGCTCCGCAGACTACAGCAGGGCCGCTTTTCTGAGAGGGGAACTGAGGAATAGAAAGTTGTCGATAACCAGAGCTGTTATTCCTGACTCAAGAACAAGCTTTGCTGGGGAAAGAAGGGCCCAGGTGGAGGGAGGAGAAAGCTTTGGCCAGCCCAGTGAGCTCCACCGTGAGGAACCATATTCTAAACCTGGAAGACTTCAGCACTTTCCCGTGGGGCTCAGTGAGTCGCCTCTGCTGCAACCGCCACGTCATTCTGCAGCAGCCATCCCAGTTGTCCTACTAGGCTGTGTGTATCTGTACGGCATCACGTTAATCACACTCCAGTTGTTGCCGCCCCTGTTTGATGTCACCCAAAAACACCTATTCTGTCCTTCCTGTGACTTTCATGCCCGTTGCCCTTCCAGGAGACTCAGATAGGACATTTCCAAGGTTGGAGCTTCCAGGAGCAAAATACTGTTGAAAAGAAGAGACCTCTTCTTTGAGAGGACTAGGGACAGAAATAATCCGCTCCAATTTGTTAAGAAGCATTTATCATGAAGGCCCTGGAGCTACGTACATTTGAGGTCTTTTTTTCTTTTCAGTATAATTTGGTGATTATACATACATCATGAAAGGTCCTGGACTCTTGGGCTCCACAGACAGCCGCCAGAGGCCAGTTTCTTTTTTTTTTTTCTTTCCCCATTTCTCATAATATACCTAAGCAAAGACAGACTGTCATTTTCAGCACTTTGCAAGTTGATAATTCCTCTATATAATTTTATGCTGTTTAATGAAAGGTATTTAATACCTTGGAGCACTTAAGAACCTCAGATCAGGTTGCATTTTCACTGCTTTGGAGCCAGTTGAAAGAAAAGTTGAAAAAAAAAAATCTGCTGTGTGTTCCATCTTCATTTCATGGTGGAAGGAGGCACTCAAGCCTGACAGCTCTGTCGTTTTGATAAGGTGGTTCCTTTCCAGCCTAGCCGTGAACACTAAAATTAGTAGGAAACTCAGCCACATCCCCGCTTTCTCTGGGACTCAACTCTAAAGTCTCCAGGCCACAAAAAAAAAATCACAGTAACTGAAAAGGTTTGCAATTTAACTTGCACAAAACATTTCTACCTCTGGATCACTTTTTCTTTTCGTTTACAAAAGGAGAGTTGTATGCCACCCCAAACAGTGGGTAGTCAGTCTCCTGACTTCCTAGAATGTATACAGGAGAAACGCAATCAAGAATGGGTCTGTAGCTATCTCTTAACATCTATGTGATGGTTATTGTTTTACTGAGTATTAACAAGAATAGCTCCGAAGTTATGTGTTATCTGGATGTACAGGATGGGCCTCAGACTCAGAACAAATACAATTTAATTAAAATGTAATAAAAATAGAATAATGTAGTATCTGGATCAATGGAGTATGAGATCTGCTGAAGGGAATGATCTTCAATACAAGTTTCAGCAACATACCTGGGAGTTCTGATTCTCTGATCTCTGCCTAGGCATCTCCCGCTACCCAAAGCCCTCCCAGAAGCCAGGGACAGTGGCGGGGGAGGGAGGGGTTGAGGTTAAAGGTCACAACCACATGTCACTTCTTCAAGTATAAGCTGAGGTGCAGAGGTACTTGCTGGCACGTGACAGTTGTCAAGCTGATAGATTCTGGGTTTGGACCAACCAGAAGGCACATGTGGGCTGACAGAAACCACCAAAAGCATGAATGTGTTACTGTGCAGATGAGAGGGCTTGAAGAGCCAGAGACCAGCCGAAGCTGTGTGATGGAAGGCAGGGTAGGAGAACCCAGGTAGAAGTGTGTGAATCCTCTTGTGTTAAAGACTTAAGTCTCTTTTTACCACCCCTGATGTGAGGGGGTGTCTAGCGCTCAGGAAGCACTCTAGAAATTTCCAAGCTTATCCCTACACACATTTCCTGTCACAGCAAGTATATTGGTTCAAGGTGGTCCCCGGGATGAAAGCTGCAAGAAAACAAACACAAGCCTCAGTGAAGAAAGACAGCTCTGGGACTGACCTCCTTCAGGACAGATCACTACCCCCACCTTCCTCTTACCACCTTTTGTGCTGTCTTTGGGGTCTCAGAGTTCACCAAGTATCAAAGCACACAGGTGGGTATCAGACATCCTCCCTCTTGGCCCTCCCAGCCCTCACTGCTCTCTGTCCCTGTGTCCCCCTTCCAGGCAGCTTGCAGCTCCCAATTAGGAAGGCATTTCCAGACCTCTTCTGGGGCTGGCAACGACCACATTGTTAGCATTCCGTGCCTACGTCTGCTGCTCCTGAGCTAGGAGGCGTGCACGTGCACTCTGTCTGCAGCTCTCTTATCTACCCCAAAGGGCACGGCCTTCTAACTCACGGTTCCGACCAGCGACAATCCGGGAGGTTTCTTCTGAGCATGAATGTTCTGTATTTGTCTCTTCAGGTGGCATTCTGGGCCCACGGGGACTCCAGGTTAGATGGTGTCCAATCAAGAGAGAGGTGACATACATTTTTGCACTGGGACAGTGGTAGGTGTCAGAAGGACTGGGTGTGCAAGGGAGGGCCTGGGTGAAACTAAAAAAGCGGGGGAGGGGGCAGGGAGGAGCGGGTTTATGAAGCAGGTGTTATGGTACAGAGAAAACAGCCTTTGTTAGGTGGAAATTTGTGCCGCCTGGTATTAAGGTCACTTTAATACAGCATTGGAGGGTGGGGTAAGGGGGAGTCTTAGTTGGTTTGGTGTGTGGGGTTGACATGATGTCGGGAATTTGCCATAAAATATTCCGGAAAAGGCTGGGGAATGGACCTATTACCATAATTACCAAAGCTGGTGATGGGCATTAAGTGGGATGTTACATCAATTCTTTGTACTTTTGTATCTGCTTAGAGATTTTCAGAATAAAAATGTTGAAGAAAAGAGAGAGAGAGAGAGAAAAGAAACAACAGAAATCTGGTGATTAATTCATAAGCATAAAATCCAGACTCGTGTCACACAGCAGTTGAGGAGGTTGTCACGGGTTAAAATTTGTGTCAGCCGGGGAGTGGAAGGGATGGGCCGGAATTGGAAGCTCTTGGCTTTGTTTGTGTCTGTGGATCCTTCTGGGTCTTCATACCAGTGAAAGCATCCCTCCCAGGGTGTGACCCACCCTCGCCTCAGACACCCCTCAGGGTGGGACTTTCAGAAGGGTTCTGGCTGCCACAGCTGAAAGCTGTCCTAGCCCTGGCTGACCAGACCCACCCTGAGACTCGGCTCACCCCTGCCCCCGCCCCCTTTCCTCCCCTCCAGTGCTCCAAGCCGTCTGGGGAAAATTATCCAAACCCCACGTAGAAAATTGAAGACCTTGGCAGTCGTCCCATAGATGACTCCCAAATTATGCCATTCCGAGGGGGTTGGGGGGAAGGCCAGAAGTTCAGAACTGAGGCGCCCATTGTGTCGTCTGAGAGCTATGAGCGCCACCTGCTGGGAGAGACCAGCAGAAAGGGAGGCCAAAGATGGCCAGGAGTTCACCAAAAACAGGGCTAAGTCTGGCCCCAGATCTCTCATAATAGAGGGGATACACTGATGAGCAGAAAGAAGGGAAAGAGCGCACTCTCTCGTGCGTGCGTGAGTGTGTGCATGTGTGTGTGTGTGTGTGTGTGTGTGTGTGCGCACACGCGTGCGCATGCTGTGATTTGTGTGTCTGTAGATTTATACTTGATGACTGACTGCACGCTGGGCTGTGCATGTTGGGAAGTGTGTTGGGATGGTGTATTTCTGCTCCAGACTGAAGTAAAATAAGAAAATCTGGCTCAGCTGTATCCCTCCAAGGGAAGTTTCCAGATGTCCACTCATCATTAATACCCAGCCCAGACGTCAGTGATATATGGATCTCAGCAAATGGAATTTTCACTTGGGGAGATTGAGGCATGGGAACATACTCAAAGTCCATCATGGAAACAACAGGTTCACTGCAGAGTTGGGACACCTGGGGATAAAGAGCTTGTGGGTTACTGAATTCATCTTCTGTTTTGCAGAGAAAGAACCTAGAGTTTAATGAAGGAAGGGGCAGAAAGAGAGAGAGAGAGAGAGAGAGAGAGAGAGAGAAAGAGATTCTTCCAGATTGTCGTTAGCATCTCCATCTACCGTGAGTTCTGGTGGCCAGTCCCCTCCACCAGTAAAAGCCAACATCTGTACCAAGAGACTCCTGGAGCTGCTGCCCTGCCCTGCCCTGCCCCACCTTTGCCTCACCTCTTCTGTTTTCTCTCCTGAAACCATTTCCTGACTCATAAATCTTGAAAGATTTACTGTTTCCTGAGGCATCCCTTACACAGAAGATGTGGTATCACAGCTCAGACTCAGAACCACCCCGGGGTTGTCGGGGCTCTTCCGTGGGAACAGATCTTTCCTAGAAGGTGATGGGGAGGACACTAGCCCTCCATCTGTTTCTGCGGGTCCACAGACAACACAAACCTTCCCCAAGAACACCCAGTTGGGATGCTTCTCTTCAGCCTGGGAGAGCAGGGAGACCTGAAGGGCGTGGTTCCTTCCCTTCCTCCCTCCATCTGGGAAGCAAGGCAGGGGCCAGAATCTCCCCATTGCCCCCTTCCATTCCATCTCTCTGAAATGATCATCTTGTTGTAGTCTTCTTCTCTCTCAGGCCGAGCAGTCTTCCTTAAGCACAGCTCATCTCAGAAGCCTGTAGGTAACGTCGCCTGTTGGATGCATCAGGACTACTTTCTGGGCTTTACACTCCTTATAACGCGACTGTTCCTCACCAGGCGCTGTCTTACCTATTTTCTCACAGGCACTGAGCTATGCCCCGTCCTTGTCCCTAACCACACCTGCCCTGTGCCTGAGTGGATGTCAGCCATCCTGTCGCTTCCTGCTTCATAACCTCGTCTGTTGGCTCCTCTATCTTCAATTGCTTTAATAGTTTCTTCTTTGCAGAGGCCACCTTTCCCTGGAAGTCTCTAGAAATAGTCTTCTTCATCTCCTTTAGGGTCTCCCAGGCTTTATTTGGCTTGTGCCTTTTCTGAGCTCTGCAGGTTGCTACCATTTGCACCTTTTTGTGTCCATGGATGGCTTCCCACCTCTCTGAGGTTCTGAGCCCTACAGAGCAAGCCCAGCACCTACAGCATCCTGTCTGTCTTCACCTCCCACCTATGTACCCAGAGACACAGAACAGTTTCTGTTGGAGAGAAATTTCTCAGGGAACATGGGTGTGAGTGAATTTCCAAGTGACTTGTATGTTCCAGTGTATAACCCAGTATTTTGATTTTCATAGTTTTGAATATGCTCCCCAAAGGCCAGTTAACCCAGAAGAGCAACATCCTATAGAGACATAGTTTCACTGTCGACGTGGGGCTCCGGAGGCTGCGGCCACTCCAGCTTCTCATCATGCCCATTATAGAGGCATAGAGGCAGACTTGGTGCTCATCTGTCTCCACAAAGGACTCATTCCAGAGCCTACCACTGACACTGAGAAGAAAGAAACGTGGGGAGATCACAGGTGGAGGACCCCAGGAAACAAGGCGCAACCTGCTGTGCCCCACTGCTCGGAGACAGGTGTCCTTAAAGTTGTGGTAAATGGGTGACAGCAGGGTACAGGGTTACAGGCCTGGCTCTGGCTCAGACCATAGTGACTCCTTTCCCATCTGCATAAGGCCATCGCTACAGCCTGCATGAGACGGAGACTCTAAGATCAGAAGGACCACAGCCAGCAAGCAGAGGCCTTCCTGCAGAGACCTTCCCGTATTTACATCTTCACCCAGACCAAAGTTAAGTCCTTCATGCTTGTGTGGATGCCAGACTATCACTGTGGCCTTTTGAAGCTACTGATAGTTGTTGTTGGACGGTAAGATAAATGAGACATGTATATATTTGGACCAATATTCTATTTCTTTGAAAATTTTTCTATATTTTTTTCTGATTCTCTGAGTGATAAGCAGTCATTGTAAGTAAATATTGGGGAAAAAAGTCCTGTAAGTCCCCAATCTCTTTACTTAAATATGTTTTCTTGGGCTTTTCTTTCTTTCTTTTTTTTTTTTTTTTTTTTTACAAAACTACCATGTGAGAGTTCTTGCTTCGAGATCCTGAACTTTCATACACACCATACTGTGAACTCCTCTCCAGGCCTACAATATGCTCCGCTGCTATTATTAATACGGTCCTAAAATCCTAACATATAAATATACTATATTTCATTTCACCAACCCCTTATGATTTCAGAAATTCCCTGTTTTCATGTGCTTTCCAAACTGTCTCTGGGCGGCGTTGCCAAAGGATGTCCACCCTCTGCACACGGCTGGTGCTGGACCCTTGCAGCTAGGGAACCACCCACCTTGCCTCTCACTCCTGACACAGCAGCTCCATGACGGGATGCCAAAACATGCAGGGACCTACCCAAGAAGGTTCACAGATCCTTTACCAGATGGGAGGACCAAAGTCTGAAGAAGGGCAAGGGACTTTCTGTAGTTCCAGAGGTGAGCTAGTGGCAAAGTGAGAGCTTTGCAAAGTGGCAAAGTGTGGGTGGCTACCTGCCCAGCAAACTTCTCCACAGTCCACTGCCTCCCTTCAACCAGGACCCTGAATTACATTGCCTGGGGGCATGGTTGGCAGGCCGTCACGCTTCTACGCAGCCGACATGGACATTTCCTGAGCTGGCATCTGCACCAGATAAAAGTCTGGGCTAAGTGCCTATACTCATTCCACATAACCTGGATCAACCGGGGCGCCGACTGCCCATGCTCTTTACAAATAGAAATGCCCTACCAGGGTCCAAAGCTTGGTTTTAAGGGGGTGGAACTGAGACACCAAGAAAAAGCAGTACAGTACAAGCCTTCTGAAAACTGAGAGTTTGGGGGAGCCTGGGGTAAAGTGGTGTGCAAGCTCAGGACTTTAAACGTTCTCCTAAAAACGAATGGCAAATCCAAACTCCAGCCTCTGCTCCCCACCTCTGGCTGAATGGGGCAAACTCCCATCTTGGCTGTGACTCCTTAGGCATGAGGGCCAAATAATGTGTGCCTGGCCTAGGTAAGTTCCCCACAGCTCTGGAGAAAGCCTTCTGGTGGGGACTAGGCAGGCTGGGGAGGCCCTGCTTATGCTAACAAGGCACTAAATTAGGGCATTACATGCCTCATTTAGCACGACCGTGCAAAAACTAAAAGTACTAATAAATTTTCCTTCTGGGGTCAAGAATCATAAAAGGATAGATGATCAACCATTAATTAACAGGGCAATTACAGCTTGACGGCTTCTGTTCTATCTCTGTCTTCTCTCAAATGGCACAATTTGTTCCAAACGCTTCTTGCATAGCAGTCTTTCTCGGGGTTGGGGGGTTGTAGCATTAGCCAGGAGAGGGGCTCCTGTCCTTCAGCTCTCTTGCCTGGCTGTAAATGTTCTAGAAGATCAGGCCTGGGCATTTGACCAAAAAGGAAACCTTGTTCCCCTGTATGTATTTGTGCCCCCCACCCACCCAACCCCCTTGCCCTCAAACAGCCTGAGTATAAAACACAGGACATTATAGAAAAGGACATTCACTCATTCTGGCGTTTTGGGAACACCTGGATTTTTTCTGATCTTGCCAGCAGAGCTGTCTGGGATAAGGAGAGTCATTCTTTTACATAAGTCCACCAGAGAGGACCAAGGATGAGGCTAGAAATATCCACTGGTTCTTTTTCCTGCTGTTTCAGGGTGCATAGTATGGAAAGCTGACTGAGGGCTTTCTAATTCTATTGGTAATCTTAAACATGCCAGCTTCAGTGCCCTCCATAAGTGCTGAGTATAAAGTGAAATGTTGGTTAAGAATCATGGGGACTGGACAGGTGGTAGTACGTGCCTTTAATCTCAGGACTCAGGAGGCAGAACTCAGAGACTCTCTGAGTTCGAGGCCAGTCTGGTCTACAGAACAAGTTCTAGGACCGCAAAGGCTACACAGAGAAATCCTGTCTTGAAAAACCTAAAAAGAAAATCAATAAAATAAAATGAAAAATCATGAGCCAGCTGACATAGTGGCATGTGCCTTTAATTCCAGCACTCAGGAAGCAGACTCAGGTAGATCTCTGAGGCTAGCCTGGTCGATAGAGCGAGTTCCAGGACAGCTAAAGTCACAGGGAAAAACCCTGTCGAAAGAAAGAAAGAAAGAAAGAAAGAAAGAAAGAAAGAAAGAAAGAAAGAAAGAAAGAAAGAAAGAAAGAAAGAAAGGAAGAAAGAAAGAAAGAAAGAAAACAAACACACAAAAGAATCATGCAGGTAAAGATGCTTGCCACCACACCTGACCTGAGCTGAACTTGATCCCTGGGACATACATTGTAGAATCAGAGAACTGACTCTTGCAAGGCGTCCTCTGACCTCCCAGACAAATGCTGTTGCTCTCACCACCTCTAACTTAATAAACAAACAAAGGAATGAACGTAATTTAAAATTTATAATTAAGCAAATAAGCAAGAACGCAAATACAGAGTCAAGGTGGTAGTCTGGGCAATGTGGTCAACGTAATCTATTTAGAGCCTCAAACCTCTGTCTGGGCTTTGACTGAAGAGGCAGGTGAGTGACACAGACACCACAGAGTAGTAGACCTGAGTTACCTCAGGATGCCCCAGGGCGTCTGTGGATGAGTGAAAGTAAATAAATCTAGAGGAAGGTTTCCCCAGTGTGTTGAACCCTGGTTCGGAGGTATAAACATACCCAGATGTTTCAAACTTTCCCCCTGTTATATCTAATCATCAAAACAACTGGAGCTTTTGAACCTTTCCACACTGCCCTCCGGGGACAGGGGAGCCTACTTTTAAATGACTTCCCTTTGTTTCCCTAATAGTGCTCAGCCATAAGGTGCCCAGAGCCTTTGCTCAGCCACAAAAAGCTCTAACTTTAAGCCTCCCCCCACCACACACACACACACACACACACAGGTCTGCCCAGAGTGTTCAGATGAAAACCCTGAGGCTCTGGTGCTCCGGAGTCCTGGGGAGAGGGGATTTACCCTTTGAGCTCTCTGTGGGGGAGCTGGGAAATGATGGGAACTGTGGGAGGAATCCTACCTAGCTAACCATTCAGTGTTCAGCTGGCAGGTGCCCGGCTCTGCCAGGTGACTTGTGCGTGATAAAGGAACCCCTTTTCTCCCACCTTGGGGCTTAGCCCTCCCCACCTCCAGCCAACACCGTCTGCATACACCAGCTCTGCAACAGCTATTATCGGCCTCTGTTGATGTCGTTGTCATCGCCCAGAGCATCCTGCAGACTTGTTTACATTGCTTTCCCATGACAGTCCTTGTTTGACATCCTTCCTCAGCTCTTCTGGCCTCTAGAACAAAGAACATCTCTGCGTTCTTCTGCCATTCACCTCATCCCACACCAGGCTCCATGATGTGCACTGGGTACCTTGTTCTTCCTTAGCATGCCTGCCTTTGACTTTGACTCTTGTCATAACTGATTCTGGGAAAAGCCATCCTTCAGAACCCAGCCAGGTGGGCCCTATAGTACAGCCTCACACACCTCAGCAAGCAGGGACTGCTGCCCTGTTCTCTGTGTCCCACTCTTTAAGTGTGTATATGTCCCTCCATGGAGGGAGGGATCTGTCTTAACCAACCTCAAGCCTCCATTCCTAGACACAGGGTCATTTTAATACTTTGCAGCAATCTCCACTGAGGAAACCTTTCATCTGAGTCTCTAGACCTAGTTCCCTGAGCATTGCTAGTTACGTGCTTTTGGTGGCCAACCAACTCTCCCATAGGTTCCCGAGCCTGTAACACCAGGCCCCGACACTCATCTCCTTTCAACAGTAGTAGCCAGTAGACACCTGCAGAACAGGTCTACACTGAGCTCAGCGTAGACTGGAGGGACACCCTGGCTCAGACCAGTTTCATCCCTGCCTCTGGAATGGGACCAGATGTACAGTCAAACTCTCAATGTGCAGTCAAAATTGGAGACGACTAACTTAGTCTGAAATGGTGAGACTCTCGCTTGTTTTTCTTCTCTCCTGAACAGACAGCCCTTCCCAGTAAAAAAACGGGAAATGCCTCCACATCCCAGCCACTTGAAGGAGTCAGAGTGATGCTTCAGGATTCATTTGGCTTCATTAGTTAAGGATGCTACCAAGAAGGCAAGCTGAGGATTCTGCAAAATGTCTCCTTGTAAAGCTTGGGATCAAAGGGCTGAGGTTCAAGTTCATCACACCATTTCTCACTGTGGATGACTCAGAGTGTCACTTTCCTTGTCTGTGAAATGGGCTCAGCAATAATTCCTACCCCGTGGCACATTGCAACGGCTGGAATAGAATTGGGAAAGCTTTCTGTAAGCTATGAAGGGCAGGTGTTGATGGTCATATTTGTTATTTTACATTTCTGAGTTCGTGAGAAAGGGACCGTGCCTTAAGTCCCGTCTGCAGCCTTTGCATGAGGTGCATTTGATGTCTGGCTCATGTCCCACTCAGCAGCATTTGTACTGAGCACACAAAAGGATGGAGGAGGGGGGCTGTGTGAACGTGGAGATGAATGGGTACTGTGAGTTCGGTGTCCCAGACTCACACCCCAAAGCTCTGCAAGGCTGAGACAAAGCCAACCCTCCCTACCCCCCAGCCTTCAGGGACTGGATGCGTGTGTGCAGCGGTGTAACAGAAGAGCAACCTCTGCTGCAGAAACTGCCCTGTATTTAACCCTGAAACCAAGGAAAAGCCTCCACGCCCTTGCAGTCTCCCAAGGTGCCCTCCCCTCTAAGACGCTACAAGTAGAGGCTGGAGGGTGAGAGCAAAGACCGCTGCAGGGCCCACAGGCAGCCAAGTGCAAAGCCAAGGGGGGTGTGCTGCTGCGCTCTGGGGAAAGGGCGCTGGAGCCAGGTTCAGATCAGCAGCTACCACAGAATGGCTGCACAGCCTGGGAAGATCACTCCATCCTTTGAAGTATAAGTGGAAAATGTATTTCTGGAAACTTCCAGCATGATGTTTGGCTTTAAACAGTCATTCATTCGTGGGCTCAATAAAAATTCATGTGTTACAGATTCCCAAGCCTGGGACACTACATTTAATAAATCCTTTCTCCACCGCCTGCTGCCTGGACAGTCACTTGGTTTCCATACAAGGGCCGGAAGCAAGGAAACCAGGTTGTTATAACTGAGATCCCTTTTCTTGCTCCACATCTCAGGTTTGGATGGGAAACTGTGAATTCCCTTCTCATCCTACAGAGAGCGCCACGTTTTCAAGGGATTTGTTTTGTTTTGTTTTGTTTTCAGCTGGCAGCAGAAAGGCAGAGGAAGACCTTTCTTGGGTGAAGCCAGCGCTTCACCAGAGGGCACCCCGCAGGCCAGAAGCGCCAGGGCAGCCTGGGAAGGCTGGGTGCCATCGAGGGCGCAGATCCCAGTTAACTCCCATTTCCTTTGGGAGCCCCAGAGACTCGGCCTTCCCCAAGCAGCCTCCGAGGTGGCCTGTGAAGCTTTTGTCCTTGGCAGCAGAGAAATTTCTGCTTCAGTGACTCCAAACAAGGCTTGCATTAACTCCGGGCCTGTGAGGGGAGCACGTGCAACAAAACCCAACACCGTGTCCCAGCCCTCAGACAAGCGCAAAACAAATGGTGCCGGAATTTTTCAGAATAGAATCATCCGCTCAATGTCACTGCATACATTTACCTACCTCAGAGGCTATTCAAGGCCCCTTTCAAGGGAGCGATCAATAGAGATGGATCGGACAACATCTCTATGGCAACACCTCCATTGAAAAATGATGGTGGCTACAGTGAGAAGGGCGATGACCATTTTTTAAAAAATTATACACACATAAGGCATGGCTCACTCCAAAAAGGGTCCAGTGGCTCCCAGGCTAGGAGGCTGTGTTAAAACAATACTGGGACAGCTCATGACAAGACTGATGAGGCAAGGCAAGCAAGAGAACCCAGTTCTGAACGTTTGCACAAAGCATTAAGGTCTGGGTGTGAATCCCCCCTCTCACCACACAGAAGAGCGCCTGTGTGATGGGACAAGGAAATTTGTCAACAAAATTAATACTCTCTCCGTCTCGGGCAACTCTCTAGCTGAAGGAGTGCCTGAGGACCTGATTTTGAGTATCCACTGTGGGGGGAATTGTTAAGCAAACAGTAGCGGCCACCAGGCTCTCAAACTGAGTTATTAAGGGACAGAGGGAAGGCCTGGCTAAGCTCAGAGCCTCCTGCTGCTCTAGCGCCTTCACACTTATTCTGGGTTAGCCCTGGTTACCTCAGAAATGAGAAACCTTAAGGGGCTTTGTGGTTCAGAGGACTGTGGTGGGGACACAGGGAAAATGCTACCCACCACAGAGGGCAAGCCACCACCACCACTTTCCTAGCAGGAGTTGACCGTTTCAGAAAGCAGCCATTGGCTTAGAAGTTCCTTCCAACTGTCTGGAGGATAAGAAAAGAACAACGTTACCTCATCTATCGCTCTGTGTGTCCTCTGAGGAGAACTGGGGAAAGGTGGCCAGACTGGGTGTTGGAGAGGTTGTCAGGGCCAACAGCGAGGTCGCCACGTTCTGCTTCCTTACCCCGTGACCTTCGGTGAGTCATTAACCTTGCTTGCCTCCACAGGCCCTTCCATAAAATTTGAAGTACTCATGGATTGGTAGATGAAAGATTCCAAGGCGAGGGCAGAGTTTATATACCGTGCCCTTTATACCCAACACCTGAAAGAAATTAGCTGTAATAGACGAAGCGGCGGGTGGAGGGTGTGTGGGCTGCGGCTCCCCATGACCTGAGTGTCTGCATTCCTGGGCTTTGAACAGCCTCACTTCACCCTGTCAGGGGAAAAAGTAGGTTGTGGCTGGTGGTTCCTGTCATTCATGCTGCTGTTTAGAGAGCAGAGCCCCGAGTTTGCCTTAAAACCAGCACCCCCATATTTTCTACTATCTCAGACCCATAAGGCTCCTCAGACCCTTCAAGGACTGGTGGTGTTTTTGGTTTTGTCTGTATTTTTGTTTTCTAGACAGCGTTTCTCTGTGTAGTCTTGGCTGTCCTGTGTAAAGCAGGCTGGCCTTGAACTCACAGAGATCTGCCTGCCTCTGCCTCCCCGAGTGCTGGGATTAGAGGAGTGTACCACTGTGCCTGGCTAAGGACTTGTTTTTTAATTGTTACTATTGTGTACGTATAAATGGAGGGGCCATGCTCACCATCGTACACATTCCACCTTTGCGTGGATTCCAGGGATCAAACTCAGGACATTGGGCTTATTTGGCTAGTATGTGTTACCCGCGGAGCCATCTTGTTAGTCTCTAAAGTCTTTCTGTCTGGGATTTTTATTATTGAAAGTATTGTTACAGTTTGAGGCGGGGTCTCCAGTAGCTCTGACCTAGCTTAATTCCTGATCTTCCTTTCTCCACCTTTAGGGTGCTGGGGTGAGAGGTGTTTGACACCAGGCTTACAAATAGTTGTTTTTTTCTTTTTCTATTTTTTTTTTAAGAAACAAGATCTCACTATGTAGCCCTGGATGATCTGAAATTAACTATGTAGACCAGGATGGCCTCAAACTCACAAAAATCCTCTTGCCTCTGCCTCCTGTATGCTGAGACTAAAGGTGAATACCACTACACCTGACTATCTATCTATCTATCTATCTATCTATCTATCTATCTATCTATCTATCTATCTATCTATCATCTATCTATCTATCATCTATCTATCTATCATCTATCTGTCTATCTATCTATCATCTATCTATCTATCTATCATCTATCTATCTATCTATCATCTATCTATCATCTATCTATCTATCATCTATCTATCTATCATCTATCTGTCTATCTATCTATCTATCATCTATCTATCTATCTATCTATCTATCTATCATCTATCTATCTATCATCTATCTATCTATCATCTATCTATCTATCATCTATCTATAGCTAAGATTGTTTTGTTTTTGTTTCTCTTTGTTCATTCTTTGTGAATTTTACATCGTGTTCCCCAATCCCACTTATCTCCTTGTCCCTTCGCATCAGCCCTCCAAACTTGCAACTTACCTCCCAAAATAAAATAAAAAATAAAAAGGACAAAGCAAAACAACCAACAAACAAAATCCCATTTTGTCGTGGAAGCTGCAGTATGTCACAGTGTGTCACATAATACACCCTTTTGTCCATACATCTTTGCTTGCAAATGTTCATTGCAGTGAGTCATTGGTTTGGTTCGAGGCCTCTGGCTTCTGCTACACTTTCAATACTGGATCCTCACCAGGACTCCTCACGGATATCCTGTTGCTACCCTGGGTCATGGAGATCCTGCAGCTTTGGATCTGCAGGACCCTCCCCTCACACACTCCAGCAGTTCATAGATGGGATAGATGTTGGGGTGGGCCAACTCAAACCCCTGGATCTGGGCCTGGGTGGTAGCTGAGGTGGTCAGCATGCCAGCTCTCCCGTACCACGCCACCAGGGTGAGCTCTCCAGCACTGTCCTGGCAAGCTCATCCAATGCCACAGCTGTTGAGGCCCTAGGCCAGCTCCCCTACTTTCAAGCCCTCAAGCTGGCTCACCTGCACCTTCGTCACCTCCAAGGTCAGCTTTACTGTGCTGCCTGGAGGAGGTGCATGGCCCTCTCTATGAACCATCGCTGAAGGGTGAGGGATGGGGCCAGCTCTGTATAGCCTTTGGACATCAGGCTGCAGCCCAGACCAGGGACACCCTCAAGGCCTTTGCTGGTAATATGAACCACTGACATAGACACAGACCTCTGCTAATGCATGGCCATGGACCCAGACAAGGTCCTTAGTGGCAGGACCTTGTTAGGACTTCACCAAAGCCTCAGGTAGCAGGGCAGGCTACTGATATTAGTCTATATTCCTCTGCACCCTCGGGTCTCCAGTTCTGCCTTTCTTCGTAGAACTCAAAACTGTTCCATTTCTCTTTCCCTCCCATCTCTCCACCACATGCTGTCATGTAGTAGTAGCGTCTGCTGTGGGTGGATTTCTGGGTATCTTCCACCTAGCTATGCTGACGGGTGGTGGTTTTAGTTGTTTGTTTGTTTGTTTTCGAAACAAGTTTGCATGTTGCCAAGGCTGACCTGGAACTTTCTATATAACTGAGGATGACCTTGAACTTCTCATCCTGCCTCCATTTCCCTGTGGAGGTTACAGGCAGGTTACAGCTGTCTGTCTGGTTAATGATAGGATGGAACCAAGCAAGCACAATACTCAGTGTTGCCCCAAATCCCGGGCTCAGCTTTTGTCTCTTCTATTTTCTTTCCTTTCTGTTCATTCTTTCATAATATGCACTCTTTTCAGGCAGAGGCTAGAATTTCTATGATAACTTGTGTTCTAGTTTTCAGGAGTTACAGAAAAAAACCCTTCCTTTTATTTTTCTTATATTAAGATCTAGAAATTATATAAATTAGTTATACAAGTTAGGTCATTAGGATCTTTACTTCAAAACAAATATCTCTTACAGAGATTTAAATTTTCTGTTAGCACAATCTAAATAGTTGCTTTACATTTGTTTAAGGTATAAAAATAAAGAGTTACTTCACCATTTCACTAATATATCACCACAATACATTGTGGTGGTATAATTTCAGGAAGGACAAAAAAATGCATGAATGGGAACTGAAAATATTCGATGAAGTGTAAAGACCAATATCACTAAACTCAAAAGCAATGAATACAATGTTTCTTACTCAGTGAATTTTCATTTCAAGGAATTCTTTTACCAACATTCTCACAATATAAAACTGTCAAATATATGTTTGTCTTAAATGACTGATGAAATGTTTTATAAAATCGTCATGAAGTTTACCTTTTGTAATGTTATCTTAAAAGTAAAGTTGAGTTCGTTATTTTTCCTTTTTCCTTCCTTCCTTTCTTCCTTCCTTTTTCTTTCTTTATTTGAGATAGAGTTTCTTTGTGTAGCCCTGGCTGTCCTGGATTTTGGGTCAGCTGTACCATTGCCATGTTAGTGTGCAGGTGATTCTGCCGGCCTGCCTTCAGGGACCTAGCAACTGCTTACACCATTACCTGTGGCCACAGCCAGGTGCTGCAGGTGTCTGTGGCTTGATAAAAGGACCTCCCACCAATAGAGAGTAAAGCTCTCTCTATTACTGCTTTCTCTTTCTCTCTCTGTCTCTCTCTGTCTCCCTCTCTCTCCTCTCCCTTTCTGTTCTTCTCTCTGCCTTCAGGGCTCTGCCCCATCCATCTGCCTGCCTACATGTCCACTACCTGCCTCTCCCCCCTTCTCCAAGCCCCCACTCCTCTTCCTTTCCCCAATAAACCTCCTTATAGTAACTCCTCCAGGTTATTTCTTGGCATGGGCCATGGTACCCCCTTGCCACATCATTATATTTCATAACTCTCTATCTAGGGCTGTCCTTGACCCATGAAGTTAGTACATCAAGGCTTGTCGTTAGGGTCACAGCAAGTCTAAACTTCCTGGAAATTTTTAGAGTCTATTTTCATCCTGGGTAACATCCTGTTGTCCTAGCCAGGGAGCTGTGAGGGTCAAATAAATAATGGATGACAAAGTGGCTCATAAAGTGATATGTGATGGGGGATTCCAAGGCACTGTTAATGCAGTTCCTCCTGAGGCTCCTATGTTCAGCGGCAGCCTTTCCCCCAGACAACTGAGGGTGCTCACTCAGCTCTGCTGCCCCGTAAGTCCAGCAACAGGGACTGGCTGCATCCTAGGGAAGAACTGGGCATCTTCATGTTTAGAAGCCAGAAACATTTTAATGCAGCCAAAATGAGGGGTTGTGGGGGAAGCACAATTCTTTCTGCATGTTTTCTTCCTTACTACCAAGAAACATCTACCACAGGAATGCCTGCCACAGCAGGGCTGGGGAGCAAGCAGGGGGGAATGAGCCTCGAGATTGGCTTTAGGCCAGGATGTCTGCTGCACAGACTTCCTGCTTCCTGGGAAATTATGATAGACACTGTGACACCACAGAGGCTAGGTCTGAGTGGCCACACTTCTGTCACAGCTTCATTCTGTGAGCTGGCTGTGGCCTGGGTCTCAGACAAGTCAGTGAATCTATCCAAATTCTGACCCACTTACTCACTGTATGTTCAGATCCTGAGCTACAGTCTCCTACTCACAGGGCACACTGATGGGGCTAAAAGAGACCAGAAAAAGAATGGGGGTCTCTAGAATGAATTATGACAGGGCAAGATAGGGCAGAGGCTCCTCCATCTTGTATTCTTGCTGAAGGCTTTTCAGGTTTAACTAGAATATGATGTTCTTGATGGGAATCCCATGGAAAATTACCAAACTCTATTCTAGGAACCTGAGGTCAAGATGCCCCAGTCAGCCTATCTTAGTTTCTGTTAAACTGCCTGCTTGTGCAAAACTCCCTCCAGCTAACTGCTTATCTTAGCTTCTGTTAAACTGCTTGCCCCCTGCAGCTGCTGAGAAAGATGCCAGGATGTGGTTTTGCCTTCAAAAATACTGTGCTCTGGACACTTGTGGCTACATCTGGATCTCTGAATACCTGAGTGTAGTCCCAGCCCATCTGGAGTAAAGACTTTCAGTTGGTCATCTCTGGTGTAACAGAATAATACTGTGAATAATACCCTGTAACAGAATAATACTGTGAGAGCTAGAGACCAGGGCCACCTACAAAGAAGGCCCTGGATTCAGAGCTACTGTACTCTGGCTAGCTGTTCATGATGCCTGACACTTATACGCCTCTTTGGGCCTCCAAAGATGAAGTTGCTATCTATTTCTGCTGTGCTCTGGCCATGAAGTAAGTGGGAGAGGTGACACCAGGGACCAAGATGGGAGGAATGTTTATTGTGTTTCATTTGCAGCAAACATTTAAGTGCCAAGTGCCAAGTATGGTGAGGACCCAAGGGATACACCTCCTTGCCTAGGGAAGCTTTGAGCATCAGGAATAGTCGACACAGATCTGTGGGTTCCCTGTCTGGAGCCACTACTGTAATGGAGACCCACCCTGTACACTTGTGACCTGGGAGCTATGAACAGAGGATCCTCTCTGTAACAAGAGGCATGCGATTTATTAATCCAAATACACAGCTAGAATGTTTTTAAAAAAAAGCAGCTTGACCAACTGACCCTTACCCACCCCATTCCCATGACTTACCCTGGCTAGAAGAGGGAGGCAAGGCCTGGGGTGGAGGCTGGCTGGTTTGAGGGTCCTGGTGATTTTATTTCACTTATCTCTATAGGCTCTACATACACTTGCTGTTGAAAATGTAGTCTTTGTGGTTACCTTTGTAAAGATGCAGCCACGAAGAGGCTGTCACTTACCCATGTTGGTCCAGAAAGGAGTGGAGCTGAAGTTCCGACCCGGAAGTCTGGCTCCAAGTTACTTTGTGTGCATGTGCTTGTGTGCTTGTGTGCGTGCATACATAAGTAAAAAGATGGAGGGAGGCTATTGACAATATCCATCATGGAAAAGAGATTTTGCTCTTTGTTTTGTTGTGTGAGTGTTTTAGCTAATTTTAAGTTAAATAAATAACTTCAAAATCAGTTACTGACATAGAGAGTGTATAGCAGCCTGTGCTGAGCCTGAACCAAAAGCTGATCGTGTGCTCAGGCTCCTGCCATGACACTCCAAGGCTGAGATATGTCAGCTTCTGCTAAGGACTAGTTGGCCTCCTTGTTTCCATGCCTTTGATTTAGCTGCATTGCACCCCACTTTGAATATTGCACTTGACACCAGTCCACAACAGCTGGAGCACGAGTTAATGCATAATTGGGAACATTTGCGGGGAGAGGGATCACAGTTTTTACTTACGCTGATCCTGCCATGAGCAGAAAGGGAGAACACCATACTCGCTGTCATTTGAGGTGGTGAAGAAGGTGATATCCAGGGCACTTTTCTGCCCCACAGGCACAGGATGACTGGGCAGTGGTCCAAGTTCTTTCTTCATCCTTACAGCTGACTGGAAGTAGGCACACCTGGAGGTGACAGACAGATTGCCACTCCTTCCTTCCCAGGCAGTGGGGCTTAGAGCTGATGAGGGAATGAGGCAGGCAGTGACCTGGGCTCTGACACCATCCCTTAACAAGATGGCCAGCATGCTCACTCTGGCCCAGAGAAAGAAACAAAACAAGCAAGGCCTTCCATGTTGGAGCCATGCCCCACTTGCTGGGGGCACCACATCGCCCAGGCCACCCCAGCAGAGGCCCATGCTTCAAGCTGTCACACCCATCACCTGGACTGCTGCCAAATTTACTTTGTTTGCAGCCACATAGAGTTGGGGTCCCTGTCGGACATCCACGTGGTGCTCCTGGGTCACTGATGGTGGTGTCAGCTGGGAGTGTCTATTCAGAAGCTCTCCACCCATCCTAGTCCAGTTTCATCACATGCTCAAACCCGTGATGAAGCTGGTGATGCCAGGAGATCAGCAAGAGGGAGGAAGGAGGCAGGGGCAGAGCCATACAGTTCTAAAACCAGGTCTCCACTTGGCTGGTTTCTGCCTGGATCTCTGAAGATGCTTAGAGTGAATGCAGAAGAAAATAAGAGCCGGCAGCCTGGACAAGGAGACTCCACTCTGAAGTCTGAAACGGGAACAGAAGGTCAGATCTGAGATAGCTGGGGTCACAAGTCAGATGTCTTTTTACAATGTCTCCCTCCTATTGCGAACACAAGGGATTTGGCCACTAGGAGAGAGATAGGGTTGCTTTTGAAGGCTTGCATGAGCCCGTTATTCTATCCTTGCTCTTGAATGACAATCTCTTCAGCCCTCACAAGAGAGCCCAGGGCCCAGATTCCAGGCAGCCCTGCTGGCCTATCTCCCAAGGGCTCCTCCCTGAGAAGGCTCTGATCTCCTGCCCAGTTCCCTGCAGCCTCCTGGATTAACATCATGTAGTCACTGAGTCCACTCTGACCTTATGAGGCACTGCCTTCTGTTCAGCAGATGTGATACTTTGGTCCTCTTCTCCTTTTAGGCCTTCAGGACAGAGGAGGATGCTGTGTGTCTGTTCTTTGTTGGGTGTTGGATGTTGGAAACTGCCTTGAGCCAATAATCCCCAGGCTCACAGTGCTAATTGAAAGCCTGAGACTTTTTGATTTATCCAGAAAAGAACATTACGACTTAGACTTTCGGAAGCTTAAAAGTCCGAGTTTTAGGGCTATATTTGGAGACAGTCCTGTTGCTGGTAGTGACACATTCAAGAGACAGCCATATTGGCTTAGACAACAGACCTTTCAGATAATCTCCATGAATGAACAAGTCTGCTTATGAGAGCCTCTCGAAGTTCCAGCTGGGCCCATACCTCAGTACCTTACCATGGAATTAAACATCAACTTGAGTTTGGGTAGGGACAATGACACCATGGCTTGGTATAACTGGGAATCCATCCGGGCCTGGTCAAAGGCTTCCTTGAGGATGAAGCAACCTCCCGTTACGCAAAGCCACCAGCACAGAGTGTATTATCCCTCCTCTCAGTCCCGTTGCATTTTGAGCTCTTAAGGTAGAACTTGGGAACCTGCTTTGTGTTTAGATTAGACTGTGTGTGTATGTTTGTGTGTGTATCATCAACCAGGAGTTTTGATAAAGGTTTCATAGGAGAACGAATGAAAGAACGATTCAGTAACTGGCACGTGTCTCTGACAGCAATCTCACTCTGTCATCAGCCAGCTACTCTCTAATTGACAACTCATGCCAGTGACATCAGCACTAATCTACTTCTGAGACCCAGCCCTCACACCGTTACCACCGCATAGAGGCTGCGGTTCTCAGCACATGTGCGGAGATTCCAAAATATGCTTTTGAAGGGACATTCAAAGTCTTTTAGGAGTCTAGATTGTACGGGTAGGCTCAGTAACACCCCCCTGTGACATGTGCATCTTCTCATCTTCAGAACCCATGAACACTATATCAAAACAGGGGTTCAACACACGATGAAAGTATAGACCCGGAGATGAGACTATTTTTTTTAATTTATTTATTTTCATTTTATGTACATTGGTCCTTTGACTGCACGTAGGTTTGTGTGAGGGGGACGGGGGTTACAGACAGTTGTGAGCTGCCATGTGAGTGCTGGGAATTGTTTACAGGTCCTCTGGAAGAGCAGCCCGTGCTCTTAACCCTGAACCATCTCTCCAGCCCAAGGAGACTATTCTTTACAGTCATGGTATGACTGTAAGTGATTGTGTTGGAAACAAATGAAAGGAGAGTAAAATTACGAGAGGGGGGATGTGATGATGGAGTCAGAGATTAGAGTGATGCGGCCGTGTGACAAGGAACACTGGCAACATCTTAAAGCTGAAAGAATGGATTCTCCCCAAAGCCCTCTGAAGAAACCAGCTTTGCCAACACATTGATTTTTAATTCCATAAAACTCCTGATCTACAGAATTATAAAGACACTAACTCAATGTTGCCTTAAGCCAATAATATAGTAGTTTGTCAATAATGTAATAGCAAAAGAAAGAGACTAAAGTAGCTGGAGATATACATTTGGGAACACACAAAACCTGTTAGAACTTTGAGATTACCATGGAACAAGTTGAACAAAAAAGAGGTCAAAACACGGAGAAGTTGGGATGACGAGGAAGAGGAACAGAAATAACTGGACAGCATGTGCTGCCTGAGGATAATCAGGAGAATGTGGGGTCCAGACTGTGGGGGAAAATATACTGAGGTTGGAGAGATGGCACAGTGGATAAGAGCACTGGCTGTTCTTCCAGAGGATCCAAGTTCGATTCCCAGCACCCACATGGCAGCTCACAACTGCCTGTAACTCCAGTTCCAGAGGATCTGTGTCATGAGTACATCTGTTAGGACAGTAACGACTGTGTAGGTTCCTGTGACAGATGGAAGTTATAAGGACTTTTTAGAAAATGACCGTTAATGGAACCTGTATCTTCCTAAGTATTAAAAAATATATATTGTCTTTTTTCCCCCAATTATAACTCTCACTGGGTGTGGTGGGCTCTTACTCATAGAATCCAGAAGGCAGAAGCAGGAAGATTGCCAATCATTCGAGGTCAGCCCATCTCCATAATGACTTCTAGAACAGCTATGCCCCTACCCCATCTCAGAAAAAAAAATTAAAGAATCACCCCCAAACTCAAATATAATTTCCATCCTGGGACATAGCAAGAACTGTGAACCATTTATTTATCGAGTTGCAAATGAATCTCTAGCAGGAGTAGGGTTGATTTACCTACAGGTCAGAAATCATAACCCTCCCAACACAGGGATCTCCTGGAAAAACTCTAAGAAACATTAATTCCGCCCCCTCCCCCACCTCTGTCAAACACCATACAACTTGTGTTTATGACAAAGAATTCAAATATTTTTTATCTTGGCATCTTGTAAAATATTTATGCAAATGTTAAGATACTCGCCTCCACTAGAGCCTTTGTCTACACAAAGGACCTACTGCATTTTCAAAACTTGAGTGACTTAAGTGGTCCACCCCTTCCACCTTTCCTTCATTTCTTTTGCACCAGTTCTTTTAAAACTAGTCAATCATGAGATACGGTGAGGTTGGACCCCAGGCAGTGGGGAAAGGATACAGTCTCCACCTGAGTTGGCTTTCTGTCTGGTGTGCTTTTTCTGCCATGTTTGTGTGGTGTGCACCCTTCTGATGAGAAGTCACAGTTTCCCATGTCCAGGCATTTTCTGGAAGGTAGTTTCTTTCTTTGGGATACCAAACCTATTTGTAACAAGGCTCATGATATCTCCTCTGTGGGGATGGCCTCTGGTGCTCCATCAGACTGTAGCTTTCTTCAGGATGCCCCGTCTCCAGAGTGCTCAGCTTTTGTTTGGAATGCATATTCCTTAGGAACAGGGACTCTTTCTGACACAGATTCTACTAACCTGTTCAACAGCACTCGGAACACTTCTGCTACGAAGCGTTCTGAATGCACTTCAGCAGAATGTTGGAGATTCCCTGTCTTCTTTAGGCTACTCCTTTGAGGATCCTCAGAGGCAGAAGACGGAAAAGAATGCCCTGGCTCATACAGTAGGCCCAGAGTGACAGGCTGAGGCCTCCGGGTTCCTGACCTGGTTGTCTTTCTGTCTTTTTCTCCTACCAATTCTAAACCGTCACTGGACTTTAACCAAGGTCTTATTTTCCAGGATATTTCAGACTTCTCTTGGAGCATCTTTCTGAAAAAGAGTCCACTTTTCCGACCCTCCATTCCTTTTGGATTAGAAAGCAGCAGGCTCGGACTTGGTACTGTGGGTGACCCAACAGAAACACAGCCATGTACCCTGTGGGCAGGGGTAGCAAATGATCCCCAACAACTTCAATTAGAAGGTTGGTGTCCTGGAGACCAGCCCTTCCACCATCTTTACTTGTAACATGTCTTGGTCTCATTCTATCTTGTCTCGGTCCCTCGGCTTTTCCGCATCAAGTGATGGGAAGTGATGACCACATGGTCCTTTCCTTTCGGTTCTGTGCCCACAGCTCCTTCAACTGAAAAAATCCCAGACTGGCTTTGTTTTCCTTTGTCACTGGATCCAAGACAATGCATAATGTTCCCTGGGTAACATATAGTGTTCTCTAGGAACACATGTCATGTCGGGGTCCTGGGGTGCATGAATACCCATGCATGATAAGCCCTAGCATAGAAAGCCAGAAGCCCTTCCCTGGTGCACACAGCACACAGTGCAGCTATAGGCAGACAGCTCTGGGCAGAGCTGCTTAATTTTTTTCTCTTTCCACCCAAGAAATGTTTTCCTGACCTTGGGTATTTAGGGACATAAAGCAGATATTCAAAGCAAACACAACTGGTAATAAATCATAAAGGCATTCCTTTTAAAACAAGTCTTTGGTATGTGAATAATTTTATTTATTAAAAACAACAAATTTTGCACACGAATGACAAAGATTTGCTTGTTTATTTTTCCATGAAAGCTTAAGTCTGAGCGGAATATTTGTTGCAATGGGACACGGAGCTTCTTCAATGATAGAAATTGTATCGCTGAACCATCAGGTGTTCTCTGTGTGTGTTGAGAGTGGATTCTGAGAACACAGTCCCCACTCTCCCCAGCTCAGATTCAACCATGTCTATCTCATGTGTCCTCTGAGATGCCCTGTTCCAGGACAGCCTAGGCCTCCAACACTTTGCAAAGAGGAAAGCAAATGGCAGATAGACAAAGGTCCCCAAAACAGGTCTCTTCAGAACATATAAAGAAAGCCATTCCCCATCGTAGTTATTTTCTATCCCATGCTGTGGGAACAAGCAGCTGGAAGCTCATTTTTGGAGAGACTGCTCTGCTCTGCCCCAAGATTTCTCAAACAGGAACTCCAGTGTGACCCATTCAGCAAGGTTTCCCCAGGCTGCTTTTGCTAGACGTTGTGAGCTTCGAATTTGACGCTACTGCTTTTGCTTGGTTTCCCAATCAGGTTGTGTAGATCACCTCTGTTGGATGTTATGAGTACGTTCTTGGACAGTGTTCCTTTCTCTCTGCTGCAGCAGCCTGGTCGTTTACATGAGGGGACACTCTGGGACTCTCAGTTGGGACCTCTCGCTGGCCTCTCAATGCTTCCCTAGTTGATTTCTGCTAGATGGTTAAGTTTCTGATTGGATGATATCATCTACCCGCTACTTGCTACTTGTGCTTCCACCTTTTCTTGCTAAGTGCTTAATAAACCCACTCACTCAAAACCGGAAGTACAACTCTGTGTAGTGTATGTCCAGAACCAGCAGTGAAGTTATACGATATAATGCGGGTGAGTGCTGCCAGACGTGCTGTCATGCATTTGAGTTTGAACTTCTAGTCACTGTGTATGCAGAAGCTTCTTACTGTTGCCAAACGTTCCCACACTCACTCAAACGACCACTGCATGTGAGGCCGTGACCCCAGTGTGCCTCTAAGGTCTCTTCGGCCCCAGCCATCCCTGCAGACCTTTCCTGTCAGGTTCTTGGTGCAGCATCTATTAGTAGCTTCTCCAGAACAGAGTTTCCAGAACAACCAACTCCGGTCAAAGATGCCTTCATTCCTGCAGTTAGAAGATCTCCAGCCCTGGCCATCTGACCTTTGTTAGGATTGGTTAGGTTCATGGTAATGGGTACTCCCGATTGTTTCTGACCTTGGAGACAAACTGGTTACCTCATATCTAGTTTAGCTCGAGGCCAGATGTCTGGCAGCTGCTGATTGGCTGCTTGTCTTCTGTGTGCTTTTTGTTTTGTTTTGTTTTGTTTTGTTTTGTTTTGTTTTGTTTTCCAAGAACTTGTCAAGCAGGAAAGGGGTAAGGGTGGCAAGAACTTTGGCCTGGCTTTGGGCCCATTCTCAAAATGGAGTTAGTCAGGTACTCTCATTCACAGCTGCAACAAGTGGATGGAACAAGATCTCTCTGAGCTGAACAGAGACTGTCGTTTCGGTTCTATAGACGAGGCTAGAATTTGTGAGGATGAGTGTCATAGAAATAAGGGTGGCATAGAAGGACACGTGCATGCAATGTGCTTGATGGCTGAGAACTGAGCAGTGCACACATAGGAGAAGACTGGAAAGCTAGGGCTGGGCCAGCTCTGAAACTATGCTCCGTACAAAACAGGCCATGTCTCACATAACTACTACTAAAGTTTTGAAATGCCATCCACCGGCCAAAATGAAGCAAAAATTAGTTCTTTCTGTTAGATTTACTGCTAAATAAGTAAGTAAGGCTACCATTAATGTGTTTTAGCAGTATGGAACCTTTATAACAACAAGTACCTGGCTCAGAGCAGTACCTGGCTTAGTGAAGCTTGTTGACTACTTTGTATTCTGCATGTTTTGAAGGCATGCATGACACTGTGAAGAGGCAAAAGCAATGGGACTGAATAATTGGACAAGTATCCTGTATATAATTAAAAATGCAGCAACCTCTTCCCCAGAATCCAGCTTTCTACCTTTCAAATGATCTTTTCTTAAGGGAGGGAAGAAGAGAGTGGGAGAGAGGTAAGGAGGGAGTATAATTGGGTTTGGGTATTTTAATGCTTGGGTTTTTAATCTCTTAGGATTGTGATAGTCCTGATTTTTGACCTTTAGAAACTTTTGATGCTTTAGTATATCAAGATTATGGCTTTCATGATTGCATCTTTTGAGGACATGATCAGCATTGGAAATATTCAAAGAAAGACACGATCTGGGAAAGTAGAAGTAAAATCAGGGCAAATAAAAAACAAATGGTAAGATGGTAGACTCGGGGCTGGAGAGACGGCTTAGTGGTAAGAGAATATACTGCTCTTGCACTGTGTCTGGCTGCTCCTAACTACATGCAGCCAGCTCTAGGGGATCCAGGGCCCTCCTCTGGTCTTCCATGCTCTTTGTACTCATTTGCATACATACAAACACCACATAATTAAAAATAGTGTACAATTTTTTTAAAAAAATGATAGTAGATTTTAATCGTAACAATAATTATACACAGTGTAAATGATCTAAATATACCAGGTTAGAGGCGGTGATTGTTAGACTGAAAAACAAAACAAAAAACAAAACAAAAGCAACATTCATCAGTATGTTCTTTATAAGAAAACCACAATCAACTTTAAAATACATGTATGTCAAAGGCAAAAGAAAAAAAAAGTATGTACTATGAAAAACACTGACCATAAGAAAAACACTGACCATAAGAAAGCTATATACTGACCATAAGAAAGCTATATACTGACCATAAGAAAGCTATAGTGATTTTTATTATGGCATTACCATATACCTTGACACTGAATTTGGACAATTATTGATGTTAGAACAAGGACAATTAAGACACAGATATCTTAATTTTGCATAACATAATAGTAGAGCCCCAAAACACACTAAACAAAATTGACATATTGAAGAAAAAGAGATAAACTCGACCCCTTTCCCTCAGCATTTGATAGACTAAGAAGAAAGAAACATCAGTAAGGATATCAGAAAACAGATTGTCATCACCAAGTTGACATGCAGAATACAATACACAGCAACAGGACTATACATTAGTTCATATACATGTAAACTCACAAGATATCTCATATTACCAAGTTATTTCCTACAGAAAAAAATAAACTAAGCAGGTGGTGATAGTACATGCCTTTAATTCCAGCAGTTGGGAAGCAGAGGTAAGCAGATCTCTGAGTTTGATGAGGCAAGCCTGGTTTACAAAGTGAGTTTCAGGACTGCTAGGGTTACACAGAGAAACCCTGTCTTGAAAAATCAATGATGATGATGATAAATTAAAAAATGAAAAGAGTTAAAAAATAAACTAGAAGCCAAAGCCAAAAAGTTGCTTAGGAATTTGTCAAATGTTTGAAATGCTAATAAACAGCATTAAAAGAGATATTAATATATTCTATGCTTCAAGAAACTGGAGGAGGAAAGTAACATGTTAAATAGAAAGAAGAAATACATAAAAACAAGATTAAAAGTGAACTTAAATTTAAAAACTCAATGAATAAGACGAATGGTAGTTTAGACAGTATATAAGATAAACTTGGAGAACATAAAGTCATTGAAGTTAAGATTATGGAAAATGAAACACATGAAGAAAACTGCTTGCAGAGGAATGAAGGAAAATCTGCAAAAATATACAGATTAGATCTTGGGTGTGGAGAACAACTGAAAAGTGACTGCTTATATCTTCTTTTAGAAGCATTTTATGTCTTCAACAATACCTGATGCCAAAATGTCATACAGACATTACAGGGAAACAAATGTATATCAATAACCCCAGGAAATTAGATATAAAAATCCCGAAAATGTAATATGAAATTAAATCTAGCACTAAGATTGTGGTCATTAATCTCAATTGTCAACTTGAAAGATCTAGAGTTATCTGGGAGTTTGGCCTCTGGACTTGTTGGTGGGGAATTATGTTGATTAGGTTAATTGAGTTTGGAGGACCCACCATTCTCCTAGCTGGGCTCCTAGAGATTCCTTAAAACAAACGAACAAACAAACAAAAACAAGTGAGCTGAGCTCAAGTACTCATCACTCACTGTTTTCTGACTATGGGTGCAGGTGGGCAGCTGCCCTAAGCTCCTGCTACCATATTTTCTCTTCATTGTTATGCCCAGTTCACAAGGCCCTCAAAGACCATCAGGAAACTACTCTGATGCAAGAGCAAGAGGTTTATTGCGAGAGCAATCGAACTCAGGACCCAAGTCTCACTGACCCAGCAGTAGAGAAGTGGGACCCCGAGCCCTGGGTGAACAGGGTTTTTTAAAGGAAAAAACCACAAGCTGGGGGTTTCCATGCCTTGGTGTTACAGGATTGGGTAAAAGTCATGGGTGCAAGGTGACCCTTTAGCTGAAGCTTAACTACAATTGCTATTCTTCTAAACTACATCTCGAACATTGAGGAGAATTTTCCCACCTGATTCTGATTGGTTGTTGCCAGAGGAATTATCTCTATTTTTCTACCAAGTGTTCATTCTGATATTTCCTGGAAGCTGTTGCTGGGAAAGTTAACTCTGTCTTTTGCCAAGTGTACATTCTGTGATTTTTTTTCCTGGCACCTGAGTTTAGCCCCGGTCACAGGTGTTCACAAGATGGCTTCTCATTTCAAAATGGAATCACCCAAGCTAACTTTAAGCTCTTCATCATGATGGAATGTATGATGCCCTTGAACCATTAGCCAATAAGCCCTTTTGTAATAGTGTGCTATCGCAGCAATAGAAAAGGTAACCAAGACAACTATATAAGGCAACATTACCAAGTAGTTTATAGAAGAAACGTAAGGTCAACTTAACATTGAAAATAAGTCAATACATGTTATCATGTTAGCAGAAAGGAAAAAAATTACATAATCACTTTAATATATGTACAGAGAAAGCATCTAACAAGCTGAACACCCGCTTATGTGAGGTAAATAAGACTGTAAATCAACAAGAAAACTTCCAACCCAGTAATGAGTATCCACAAAACACATGCATAATTTTACTCTAAGCAGTGGTATTTAAAAGTGCTTTCTAGGGCTAGAGAGATGGTCAGTTCTTAAAGGCACTTTTGCTCTTGCAGAGGACTGGGGTTCAGTTCCCAGCACCCATGTGGTAGCTCAGGACCATCTAAAATCCAATTCCAGGGGACCCATTGCCCTCTTTTGGCTCCTGAATGGACACAGTGCACATACAAATATGCAAGCAGTCATATACACAAAATAAACAATAAATCTTTTTTTTAAAGTGCTTTCCAATTCAAATATTTGGAAAATAATAATGTCAGGAATTCTTAACCTCTCCTGTTGATGAACCCCTCTACCATTTCTACACTACTCAGAATTGCTTTGACTAGCTGGGATCTTTTGAGGTTCCATATAAAATTTTAGGATTTTTTTTGCAGCTTTGTAGAAAACATTGTTATTCTCCTTTGTTCAGGGGGGTCTTTAGCCACAGGTCTCCTGGGACAAAGAAGCAGAAGCAATGAACTGGGGATTTGTTGACCTGTGGGCATGAATGGAAATGACATTCCAGGACCAGCTTCTGGGAGGCAGATCAACTTTATTCCGGCGAATGAGGGATAGGGCTATCCAGGGTGGGCAAAAGTCATTGGTTGAAGGGCTAAGGTACTGAGATGCCTTATTTACCTGTAGAGGCATTCTAGGAATTCCAGGTGCTTCCTGAATGGGTTCTTATTGAGAGAAAGGGAATTGGACCTATAATTTCCTTAAGAACTACGTGACATTCCTCAGGTAGAGGGTGTGGGGATCCCGGCTCTCTGAGCAGAGAAGAGGAACCCTTGCAAACAAAGGGAGTCCTCCATTTTACTCTGAGCTCAGCTTTCTGTTCATGGTAGACTGTGACCTTAGCAGCAGGGTTTCCTGACCAAACACTACTGGTATTTTATAGGGATTACATTGAACCCATAGATGATGTTGGCATGTATGAGTTTTTGTACAGTGTTAATTCTCCCAAACCATAAACAGGAGCAGTCTTTCTACTTTTAAGTGTCATATTAAATTTATTTCCTCAGTGTTTTATAACTTTTTCATCCATGTCCTTAGTTAGGTTTATTGTTAGCTGTGTATGTGTGCATACATATGTGGTTTGTATGCATGTGTATATACACGTGCGTTGTATATGCATGTTATGTTTGTGCATTGTATATGCCACATTTGTGTTATACATGCATCTATGTATGTGTGTTTTGTATGTATGTGTGCTGTGTATGCATGTGTGTCTGTAATGTGTGTTGTGAATGGGATTAGTCATTTCCTTTTTAAAAAAATCATTAGGTTAGAAAAGATATTTATTTTTGTGCATTGATTTTGTTACCTTGCCACCTTACTCTATTTATCTGTGTTATGCGAACTTTTCTTGTGAAGACAAACTAGTGTCTATTCACCTCAGCAGGACACCTGACAGACCAAAGAAACAATTCTACACCAAGTTTTGCTTGGTGAATGATTGAGTTTAGTTAGTGTTACTCACAGGACAGTGGGCAAAGGATTGTTTACAGCAGCATAGGCAACTTACAAGTGGCTGTACCCCTGAAGAAAATGTCTTCTCCCGTTAACCGTTAACTGCTTATGTGTTGTCATAGCCGGATGGGACTTCATGCGCCCCTCCCCTTAGCCACCATTAATTGGCTACATATCCTTGGAGGTGAAAGAAACTCCATAATAAATCGGATGTTACCTGTTATGGAGTAGACCCAATCTTGTGCAACTCTATGGTCAGTATTCATAGTGCTGGGTGTTCAAGCGGGCAACAGCGAATGAAGGACCACATACTCAACAATCTATTCTAATAGCATTTTGGTAGAGTCTTTAGGGTTTTTCATATAGAGAAACATCATCTGCAAACAGGAACCACTTGATTTCTTCCTTTGCTATTTGTATGTCTTTTCTTCCTTTGTCTTGTCTAATTGCTCTGGTGAAAATTTCTACTATTTCATTGAACAGTGTGATAAGAACAGATATGATCTCCTCCGTGGCCTTACAGGAAATTCTTTCAGTTGTTCCTTATTATTGTGATGTTGGCTGTAGGTTCATCATATGTGGCCTTTGTGATGCTGAGGGGTACTCCTTCTATGTGTACCTTACTTACTCAGTGTTTTTCTCATGAAGGGATGGCGAGTTATATCAAATACTTTTTTTTTCTTTTAGGGGGAAAAAGCAGGCTATTTTTGGCATCTTTGAGAATGCAGAGATTTCTTAGAATGAAGACTAGACAAAGATTTTTGATTAGTACCTTCACTGTGATTTTTAAAAACAGAAAAATAAGCCGTGGCTTGAAATAAAGTATGTGTAGTAAGATGCTTACTGAGAATCTGTGTCCAGAATATAAAGAATGAAATCCCAGTATTAAAAAGAGAAAAAAAAGCAAACAAAAACAAAACCACAACAACTCTATAATCACACACCAAAAAAATGCATACATGTCCTGTAAGCACATAGAAGATATGTTCAGCATCCTCTCAGAGAAATGTTCTCATGGTAGGTTCAATGAGCAAGACAGGCAGGAAGGGCCAATAAAGAGGCATTTGATGAATAGCAGGAGAGCAGTGAGTGCCAAGGCAAGAGGCTGGTTGGGACCCAAGTCCAGTCATTAAGGTTAATTGTCTATGGCAGACTTTAAGACGATAATAAAATCAGCAAGGGGCTGTCTGTGTTTTACGATGATCACGACAGCAATTCCAAACAGTGTCAGTAATAAAATATTCTTGCTTCAGAACCTTCTCTCCCCAGCTAACCGCTGATAATAGCTACTTCTTAATGTCACCATGTCTAGTGAGTCTTGCCCACACACTCCTTAACATGTGCACTCAAAAGAAGCTTATGGAAATGGGATTTGTTTTGGGTTTTGTTTGGTTTGGTTTTTGAGGCAGGGTTTCTATGTATAGTCTTGGCTGTCCCGGATTTGCTTTATAGAGTAGGCTGGCCTCAAGCTCACAGAGATCCACTTGCTTCTGCCTCAATGAATGCTGGTTTGTGCCACTGTGCCCTGTGGAAATGGGAATTTTTTTTACCTCTACATGATATTCCTTCATATTTTGTTGATAGATCCTCCACCATTGAACACTAGGAGGGTTCACATTTTTCCAGACTTAGAAACAATATCTGAACCATATCTCCGTGCATAAATCTCAGCACTTCCCAGGTATTCCTTCAAGAGAGCTATATTGCTTCTTGTTTTTGTTGTTGTCTGTTTTTTGTTTTTTGTTTTTTTTTTAATCTCAGAGGGAAATCTTGGCAAGAGACGTAGCTGGAAATGTGTGTCTGGGAAGGGAGAGCCTGGAGCTTGAACTCCTGACAGAGAAAGCCAGCCAGTGTGCTGGAAGGCGGCTGTAGCGGAACAGCCTTGCGTGGGCTCTTCTACCAGGCAGAGATCAAGCACTAGGCACATATTGGCTGGTTAAAATAAAAGCAGTGTGACTACAGAGTGGAGGATAGGGCGAGGGTGCCTGACAGGACATCTGTGCTGAAGAGCGTGCAGACGTGCAAACCGAAGCCTTGTCTTCCCCTCCTCGTGGGCAAGAGACTGTGGTTCCTGCTGACTGCCTTCCAACGGAGCATGTGGCAGCCAGCGCCTTTCCTTCTGCCTGGCCAGCGTCTCAGAGATCAGCTGAGAGGGAGGAAAACGCTGAACCAGGAGACAGCAGGGCTCCTGCCTGGCTCTTCTGTCAGCTCTTCGGGAACCCCAGCCGTCGCTTATTAAGCAGTTCCGTCGTGAAGCATCTCCCTGGGGGTCAGTGGAACCACGAGACGTGTAGATAATGAAGATCTATTGCACAGGCAGAAAAAGCTCAATGGCCTCCCTAGCCCTCCCTTCCTCAGCCCGGCCTCTCTCTCTTACCGGCAGTGTGAGAGAATTCATCGTGGATTTGATTTTTCTCACTCGGTTGTGGGGGGAAAAGGCATTGATCCGGGCGGAGGAAGTTCCTCTCCATCTGTGTCTATAGGCTGAGGACTGGCCTCCACTAGGGACCACTGTTCCTCTGGATTGATCTCAGGGCCAGCAGAGCCCTGAGTTTACTTCTGGTCCATTTGGCTTCTCTTTGGCCATATGTGAAGTTGGTAAGCACCCATTCTCAGACCCGGAACCAAGGAAATGGTCCTCAAAAAGAAAATGCCTTGGAGTTCAGAGCCAGTGGCTCGCTCTCCGGGTTTCCTCATTTACAAAAGCAGAGTAGGGATGCAAAAATGAGCTCTGGGGCCTTTCCAAGCCAGATGTAATGTGAAATGGAGGCCAGACTTCATCTAGATGTTGTCTGAGATCATGCAGGGGTGAGGCCCCCTGGGGGACAGTCACTGGGTCCCAGGTCTGTGGCATCCTGGGCAGATCCTGCTGCAATGGAGGCTTATTGTAACATATTCACTGACAGCCCTCGGTGACAAGTGTGGGTCGGAACTGCGTCATGAGTGAACTGCAGTGTGTCGTGACTGAACTGAAGACTCGCAAACAACACAAAACTTCTCTCCAATCGCCAGAACACAACCCTTAAAGCCTCTTTAAATAGCAGCTTGAGCTTTTTTTTTCTTTCATTTCCGGCCCGTGTAGGTCCACCGCCTTGTCTGGTAGGCAGGCTGAGCAGCTCACCCAAGCTAACTAACCCAGATTTCTACAACCCAAAGAAATAACTTCGGGAAAACCTCCCTTCAGTATCACTCCCGTGCGTGGGCCCTGTGCTCTCAGAAGCGCACCCCTTGAGACCAATGCACTGGTGGCTACCCCGCCTTTGCTTTTCAGGGAAGGTAGACACCACTGCTGTGTGTGCTGGGCTGTTTGGTTTAGAATAATAGCAGGATGTGAATAACTGCCTAAGAAAATTTTGAGAAGTGCCTTGCTCTCAAGCCCCATCTAGCTCAGAGGCAGAGATTACGCTAGCAGCGCTGCAGCTGGGAAACAATTTGCATGCCAAACCCCTGAAGTGTGCTAAACCCAGCAAGTTCACAAAGGAACAAGATGTGGATTAGGTGGTGATGAGAACACAGCCTCATGCGGGGAAATCAGGAGGACCCTGGAGGGAGCAGTCGGCATGAAACCGAGACTGAAATTGCCTCAGCAAGGAACTCCTCTTAATCCAGAGTGAGTTTGTCTACTTGAGATGTCCAAAAGTATTTCCAGAGGGAGAGAAAAACAACAACAACAACAACAAAAACCCACCTGTTTCATAGAGGAAATATGAGCTTTGCCACTGGGGTGAGGGGAAGAAAAGGTTAAGACTTCCATTTCTTTTTTTAGTGGATTATGAAGTATGCAATTTAAGTTTTATTAACATGGTGGTGTAAGCCAAGAATAGTCAGCGTGACAGGTATACCTCAGGCAGCCAGAGGACCCCCACTTGTTGAGCTGGGATGGAGGGACCCAGGAAGCTTCTGTGCCTTTGCTAGTTGATAGTCATAGATTGGTTGTAGGTTACAGAGTGAGACTAGCACAGAAACCTGTGGAAGCCTGAGCCCTTCTATCATATGATATAGCACATAAATATAATGGAGTTACGTCCTCTGGTATGTTTTAAGTCATCTCTAGATTCCTTGTAACACCCAAACAACGTAAGCACAATGCTGTTCTGTTTTGTCATTTAGGGAAATGTTGGCACATGTACGATTTTCTTTCTACTACTTTTGGTCTTTTTCTTGGTTGAGTCTGGAGATGCAGAGCCCACAGGTCCATGAGGTGCAGCTGTGCTTTCCGCCCAACTTTTCTACTGACCAAAAACTACTCCAAAAAAAACCCAAACCCTATAATTGAAAAAAAAATCACAACAGTTCAGCAGTTTTATAGGAATCCATACACAAGAACTGATTGTATTTCTTTGTGGCCCCATGAACAGTCTGAAAAAGTAGTCACCATGGTCATAATCCAGAGAAGGAAGTTGTGACCACCAGCTCTCTAGGACCTGGGACAGTGCAGACACCTGAAAGTGCTCAGCACTGCCGGAAGTATATAGGACTGCCCTGCTCTGACACAATCAGTCACAATCAGGCTGCTCTAACACTGAACAGTCGATTCTCCTGGAAAGCAGCCATAGTTGATGTCTAGTAAACAAAAGGCCTGGACACAATAATGCCTCAGAAATAACTGCCGTTGTAATCTGTAAGCAGGAAACTCTGCCCTCCGGTTGTCTTTATCTGTCTGCAATGGCTGCTGGGAAGCTCCCTGGCCTGATAAGCCTCAGCGTGACCACTAACTAGCTTCCTCTCCCTGGAGCCTCAGCATCCTGGTCTGGAAAACATAGGAATTGGATCTGGTGCCAATGAACAGTTCTGATGGTTGAACAGCCTGTTCGTCAAAGGGTCTTCCTAAGGTAAACAGTGAATATATCTGGTTGCTCTGTTTCCATGCTTGAAAAGCAAATCATGCTGAAATGCAGTAGAGAAGCAAACAGGAAAACAACCACCACCATAAAAACAAAAACACAAACAAAAAAACCCAAAATCTGTTCTCTCATTTCTACAATCTACAGCCATACCACCTTGAATGAGCATGGTTTTATCTCATCTTTGCGAAGGGGGTCTTATGATTCTTCTTGAAATTTGACAATTAAAAACAAAAATGATTTACTCTTTCAGCGTATTGAGGAAGAAGGGAGAGGGGGAGGGAGGAAAGGTATATAAATTAACAGGTTGAGCCAACCTGTTTCATCAGGTAGCTGGGGTGTTGGAGCTGGGGACACTTGACCTCCATATATCTCCTGAACAAAGTGGGAGGGAAAGGCTTCCTGCCATCCTTTGTCATCAGGCAGGCCAAGCCTGGCTAATAGGAACTGTCACCTGGGCCTTTCCAGGTCAGAAACGAAGAACAGCAATTAACTCCTCTCGGAGGCCCATGGCCCCGAGCAGACCCTGCTAGGCCAGGTAGCTAAATCATTAAAGACACAGTTCTTTTCAGTGATAAATTGTGCAGGCGCATGAAACCCGCTGCTGGCTATTAATCTGGGCTAATCAGGTTGAAAGCTGGGTTGTTTTATTTAGTAATTAACGGGTTATGTGAAAAACATGATCCATAGCCTGGGGTTCGTCTATAGAGCACTGTCCGGGAGGAGAGAATGGGGAGCCGCGGGGATTCTCTAGAGAGCCTCTCAGGCCTATGCAATTACAGCCATTGGCAAGCGCTGAAAAATGACCCTGGGCTTGTATTGACACCCAGGGAAAAAACATTACTGCCAGCAGCGCAGGCGGAGTCCTGAAGGCCATAATTGTTCTCTCTCTTCTCTTGCCACAGTCAGCTAAGGCAAACCCAAAGTCTCAGGGATGCACTGTACATCCTGCTCCCTCCCTGTGGTAGGGGGCAGCAGGTGTGTGACAGAAGATTAGCGGAAGAGCGGTTCCATTGGCAGAGAAGGGAGTCCCAGAGTAAGTGAGGATGGCAGGCTCAGGAGTCAAATGGTACCGTGTTGAACACACTAGAGTGATGACCAGGGCAAGATGGTCACTTGATGGCTGGGTGAACTCATACAAAGCTCCGGACTAAATAAGAGGGAAGGGCTTATGATGTGAACACAGAGAGGATGTGACAATGGCGTGTATTGAGGCCATCCAGGAGCATGTGTGTTCAGAGGAAAGAAGACTTTGCCAAGGGCTCTCAGGTGGCCAAGCTGGAGATCACAGCCATGGACTGTCCAGTTTCCCGCCACCCCCAACTCTCATGAGGTTTACTAGTCTGCCTCAGGACTTTCCTCACTGCTTGTCTCCTCTCTACAGGACCTGCTGCCCCATGTCAGGCTCTCTGTCTTTCAGTTTTGTTATAACGGCTACTGGTCATCTCTGATTTAGTGTCCCCGTGTGGCCAGGATGAGCCTTTGACATTGCAAAACCAGCCTAAACTCTTGAGGAACTCCTGAACAATTAAATTCATAACAACAACAAATCCCCACCTTCTAAGAAGCATTTATTTGGGTGGGGGGGGGTTGAATGGGTGCTACAGTGTGTGTGGAGGTCAGAGGACAACTTTCAGGAGGCAGTTCTCTCCTTCCAGCATGTGAGATCCAGAAGGGGGTCATTAGGCTTGCTGACAAGGACCGTCACCCACCAAGCCATGCCTACGCTGAACAATTTAAAGTTACAAATCACAGCTCTTAACTGGCTTGGTTAGGTCAAACATTACTTCAGGGTTCTGCTGTCTCTCTGGCTTCCTCTCTGCTCAGGTTCTATCCCTTCGCCCTCGAACCTGGCCACACTACACTTGACTTGCTTCTTCAAATATACCAGGTCCTCAAATGCACAAACCAGTGTCCTGCTCTCTGACACCTGTCCCCTCTACCCTCATCAGCTTTGATAGACTTTGATTCTCAGCAGGAATATTTCTTTCCCAGCAAAACTTGGGCTGTGCCAGGAGCCATCTTTGGGACAATGCCGCTGTGTGCATTGAATTTCTGAGCATTGAAGTTCTGTGGCCATAATCCCTCCCTCCATCTGCAGGTAAAAGCCACAGATATTCCCTGCTGCCTTTCCAGCTCCTGAAACAGTCCCTGTTGTACAGTAAGTGCTTGGTAATATGTGTTGAAGGAGTGACCACGTTAAAATAGTTCGCTCTTCAGAAAGCCTTTACTAGGTTGCTAAGTCTTAAACTCAGCTGAATCCAGAGAAGGCTAATAGATTCCTGGTTGCCCAGCATATTAGGGGCAGAGGAGAAAAGGTGTGCCAGCCTCCTCAGCAAGCTATGCACTATCTGGATTCTCATCTGCTACATTTTCTTATTATTTAAATTTCTTGTGGAAGGGTCTGGGCCTTTTGACCGGTTGGAATATTCCCATATTAGCTGAGCAGCTTGTCCCTGTCAGTGGAAACCCCTGACATTTCACACCAGTGACTGGAAACAACTCAGGAACTCCTGAATGGCAGTGTTAAGCTTGGAGGTGGTTTGTTGATGGGTAAACGGGAGAGTTTGGAGACAAGAAAGACCTGAAAATGCATCCTGCTACTACAACTGCTTAGCTGAATCATTTTGGGAAATTCGGTGGACTTTCTTGTGCTTTATTTTTTTTCCCATCTATGAAATGGAGATCTAAGAAAATATAGAACTAGCCCAGCATTGGTGATGTAGGTCTTTAATCTCAGCACTCAGGAGGCAGAGGCAGGTGGGTCTCTGAGTGTAAGGCCAGCCTGGTCTACGGGACACCCAGAACTACACAGAGAAACCCAGTCTCAAGGCAAGCAAGCAAGAAGAAAAGAAGAAGATCGGATGATGTTTAAGTGCCGGGTACCATGTGTTATATATTTTCTCTCATTTAATTTCATTGTCTTCTTATCCTTCCGTTGCAGATTAGAGAAGAGGAAGGGATTTTAGTTTAGTGCCCAAGGTCACAGCGAGAAGCAGGAGAACTGTGCAGCACAGGCCACCTGCATAACTGGTCCCCATTGCACTGGGTTTATCCAATGCTTCCAGTGAAACCTGGGGTCACAAAAGGACGTTACCTCTGCAGCCTTCTGTACCGCCATGTGCAGCACAGTGTACCAGGAGTATCAAAGTCCTGGCCTCCAGCTGGTCTGGAGTAATCAATAGCTTGTTGAGCTGTGTTACGCTGAGGAAACAAGAATTTCATTTCACAGCTTTCCAGTGGAAGGGACCTTCTGGACTTTCAATTAGAAGGCTTTGATTCTCGTGGAGCTACTGAAGGCATCTTTGGCCTTAGAGGAATAGCTTTCTTCTGCCCAGGAGTCTATTTGTCAGCTGGCCTTAGGTAATCAGCTGCTGGGATAGATGTGACAGGCCAGCTCCAGATGGTCTTTTCTTCAGGCTCAAGACTATGAACAGATAAAACTAGGCAAAATGACCAATGAGGTAGCTGGTGCTGGCCCAGGAGGAGTGAAAAAAGACCCTGGAGAGAGGGGACTCTGCTGTGCTTAAAGCCAGTCCCTGGATGTCGACTGGATACAATGCTCTGATAGTTGTTCCCTGTCCCTCCGTGGCTAGCCGTGCCCCAGAGAGGAACTGACCACCATCTCCTTCCATCAAGAGAGGGCTGTCATCTCTCAAAGAACATGTATCGTTTGTTGTCTGAGGAAGGGAAGGTACTGGTCATGACGTTTGGCTTGACAACGCAAAACCAAAGTAGGGATCCCATTAATCTGGAAAGGTAAGGGTAGCTGCTTGTGGAGAGGTGTGTGTGTGTGTGTGTGTGTGTGTGTGTGTGAGAGAGAGAGAGAGAGAGAGAGAGAGAGAGAGAGAGAGAGATTTTTATTTTTTATTTTACGTATTTATTTTATATTATACAGAGTATTAGTGTTTGCATATGTTTGTGTCTGTACCATATTTGTGCCTGGTACTCATGAAGGCTGGAAGACGGTGTCAGATCTCCCTGGAGATGGAGCTAAAGATGATTGTGAGCCACCATGTGGTACTGCAAACAGAATGTGGGTCCTCTGCAAGAACAGCAAGTACTCTTAACCAAGGGGTCCCTCAGGTGCTTTTTGATGAGTTTAGGGATGAATGCAAGCACCCAAAGCCTTCCTCCTGACTTTTGAATACAGGCCTTTTCTCTTTTTCTCTGTAATAATGGGAACAACAACGACACCTACTTTGTAGGCTTCCTCAAAGCCATAGAGGCTTTGTAAAGTGTGTAAAGTGTTTGAAAGGTACTTACTAGTAATTGTCAACAATTGGTAATTGTCAGTGTCAGCTACCTATTTACTCTCAGTGTACCCCAAGACAGTCTTTACTCTGACCAGTGTTTGGCAGTGCCTGCTTTGCCACAGCCGGTGATAGAAAGACCATTTTCTTCTAAGGCCTCAATGCTGTTGTTATATGGCTCTGATTATTGGGTGGCTCTTCTCTATGAAGTAACTAAAGAGTACACACAGGAAGCCTGCTGAAGTATCTACCAAAGTGAAGGCTATCCAATATGCACTAAGTGAAAAATTTTCAAGATAGCTTCAAGTATGATTTGTTCTGCTCAGTTTGAGGTGTCTAATGTTAGTCACAGATACTGGCCTCTATCTTGGGCTGATTAGCTTCCAGGATGGGGCAGAGGCATCATCTTCCCAAGGCGGCATTTTAGGTGGACGGGTGGGAGGGGAGGAGGGCTGGGAGGAGGCAGTTCCTGTGCCTGCATCCCAGCTGCCTGTCAATTCATTCTCAGGCGGCAGAGACTGATCAGAGGAAACTTACTGACTTCAGAAAACAAGTTTAGATCATTTTTGAAATGAAATTAGAATCCAGAATTGTTGGGGAATTCTCAAATATGTCACTTAAAAGTTTTCCTAAACCCTGAAGAGCTGGACAAGCATCTCACCTAAAACACAGTGTGTGTGTGTGTGTGTGTGTGTGTGTGTGTGTGTGTGTGTGTGTGTGTTTAAGCTCTTTTAGGCCATCCCAGGAGGCTGATATAGCATGTCTTATCATCTTGGAGGGTTGGTCTAGACTGCTTCCTTAGTCACTGGGGAATTTGGATTTCCTGTCAGTAACCACTAACCTGGGGAAAGGGTTGGGCTAGCATTCTGCATCCACTTTATTAGCATTAGAGAAGGCTTATGCTGTCTGTTAGCATGGCGGCTTTCATTGCCCCTGGGACCCTACCGATCAGGGCCATGTGACTTCACCAGGCGCCAGCTGAATCATTCTTTCATTCAGACTTACACCAACCATACCTGGTAGACAAGGGGGGCAGGAAGCACTTTCCAATGCAGCTCTGTGGTGGCTGCCTAGCCTTCTAAAGAGGCTTTGCTCTCTCTTGATAGCTCTAGAACAAAAGACTTGAGGTACTTCCCAGTTTATTCTCTGGACAGTTCTGCAACTCGTCAATCCCACGCACCTTCACTTCCTGTACCCTTGAGTAGCAGCTCCAGGTGAGCAGACATGAGATTTGACCTGAGAGGGTGACCCGTCCTTATACAGAACTTCGCAGCATCAAAGAAGACCTCTGGTGGGTGCTGCTCCCACCCCTCTTCCCCCTTCCCCTCTGAATTGGTTCCCTGGTTCATTTACTACTGGGCAAGACCTCCCAAAATGTCTTTGTAATTGTGGAGTACTTCAGAGAGCCTAGAGATCTACAAACATCAATTCCACATCCTAGAGCCTGGCTCTGTTTTCCAGGCTGAGTGATCTTTTCGTTTCAGATATGAATCTAAAAGCACACGCGCAGACACACAGGTAGGCAGGTTGCACACACCCGTTCATGTTTGTCCAGCAGATGTGCCTGCCTCCTCCTCTTCACTACCCCTGCTCCTCCTGTGTCAGTACCGGGTGCCAGGGCAGCTTCTCCTGGGGATACAGAAAAGACAGATACACAGAAAATGATGCCTGGCTTTGGGAGCACCATCACGCCCCTGTCTGAGCACTGAGCATTTGGCATCGCAGCTGATCACAGGAGACACCGCCTCAAAACAGAACCCAGCCTCCCCCATTCACAGAGAGGGGAGGTCACAGAGACTGCGCCACTGACCTGCTGGCCTCTCACTCACTGGGCTGATCACGTGCAGCTCCCAGGGGACCCCATTGTCTGCTGGGACAAGCCGGGGTTCATTTGGGAAGCCATCCCTGGGAATGGAAAGGGAGACTTCAACCGTGGAGTTAGACTTTTGTGTTAATACAACCGTGTTTTGTTTGGGGGGTTTTGTCTTTTTTTTCAAATAACACTACACAGAGAACCCTAAGAAAGTCCCCAGGCCGCAAGAGACAGACGCATCGTTTCTTTTAATTCTATCGGTCGGGGGTTGGAGGGGTGAGTAAAAAAAAAAGAGAGAGAGAGAAGAAAAGAAAGCAAGGAGAAAGAAGCCCCTTGAGCCTCCTTCCCGGTCCTTCCCATCAGCCACGTGGGCTTGCACAATTAAATCTCAATAGCTCCTTCCTGGGCTTTGTGAGGGCTGTGACTGCCCCAGAAGCAGGGTCCCTGTGGCTTGCAGAGTGACTTGGCTCTCCACAGCTATCGGCTGGGTCGCTCTGTCTGTGCCCCCACCCACCCCCCCTCAGCTCCTTCCGCAGCACCTAACCAGGTCCGAGCTGTTCCCAGCAGCAGGGGAGGCCCCTGCCTGTCAGGAAGCAACTTGGGCTCCAGCCATGAAAAAACCTGTCTGGTCATAAAGAATATAGAGGAAACTGACTGTCAGCGCCACTTGCTTTTGTGTGTGTGTGGTTACCATGAGTTCATCACAACTGCTAGACTGGTTTATAGCAGGGGCGGGGAATTTCTCTTCAATTAAGGATCCAGGAGAAATTATGCATATCCTAAAAATATAGCAGTTTTCATTTAAGAGGTCCTGAATTTTCAAATTACCTCTCGATAAAATTGCAAGCTTGGAACTTGGCAACAGGTGATCCTCTTGAATCTGAAGTGGGGCATGGAGCAGGCCTTAACTGAGTGAACTCAGAATCAGATAAGTAGGGGAAGCTCATCGCGTCTCCCCTTCACTTTCTCCCTGTTCCCAGGTCCATTTCCAGAGAGCTTTCATTTGGCTCATTGATCCCCACTACTCATCAATATCTCTCTCTGTCTCTCTGTCTCTGTCGTCTCTCTCGTTTGCTCTCTCTCTGTCTGTCCCTCTCTCACGCTTGAGCTTTCTCTGGAGTACTTGTCTAGTTCTGCTACCTCCACAGTATTTCTCTGTCCCCGTCTCTCTGAGAGTAACTTGTCCAGGCCCACTATCTCCACAGTGTTTTTCTGTCCCCATCTTGAGGTCCCTATCTCCCTGTCTCTGTCGTTTTTTGCCAATTAGAAAACACAGGAAAAAATGACGCAGGTAGTAAGTTAGTGTTTACCTGCCCCTTCCCCTCTGTCAGTGGTTTTCAGCCTTCCTAATGCTGTGACCCTTTGATACAGTTCCTCATGTTCTGTTGACCCCCAAAACCATAACACCTTTTTCTCTGCCACTTCATAACTGTAATTTTGCTACTTTTATGAATCATAATGTAAATACCCATGTTTTCTGATGATCTTAGTCGAGCCCTGTGAAAGGGTCATTCAACCCCGGAAGTAGTTGAGACCCACAAGTTTAGAAACAATGCCCTAAGGGAACAAATATCCCTCAGGAGTGACATCTGAGATGCCTTTGTGTTCTCACATATGAGAGCCTAACATGCTAAGTCCCAGGGATGCAATACGGGCCTGACATTAGGCAGGCTAAGCCTGTCTAGCTGCCACCCCACATTTACTGGGACTGTGGCTTGCTGGGATACCTGGGGGGCTCCTTGAAGGCTTCTTCAGCAGCCTGCATTAATGACATAAACCTCCCCAACTTTTGCTCTCAGTTGTGCATGTGTGGCCCGAGCTGGACAGGGGACTCAGGATGTGAGCAGCATTCCAACCTGTGTGTGTCTGGACATATCACTGTACCTCCGTGAGCACTGCCTTCCCTGAGTGACTGGGAGGATGTGAAGAACTGTCTAAAATTACAAATATAAGAGCTAGGCACGGTGGCACACACAAGTAATCCCAGCCTTTGGGAGGCTGAGGCAGGAGGATGGTGAATTTGAAACCAGCATAGGCTATATAGGAAGGCTTTGTCTCAAAAAAAAAATGTGGATACAGACCAGGATGTGATGGCACACCCTTAATCCCAGCATTCTGGGAGGCAGAGGCAGGCAGATCTCTGAGAGTTCTAGGTCAGCCTGACCTACATAGTGAGTTCTAGGCTAGCCCAAGCTGCATAGTAAGATCCTATAAAGAAGAATGTACATACAAATGATAGTGTTGTGAAGTGTCACTTCTTGCCAATAGGGAGGAACAGATTTGACAATTTACAGAGTAAGATAATGTGTAAATAAACACATATACACATGCATGCATGTACACACACATTTACATACATGTACATACCCACACCCACTCAGGCATGCACACTCACACATACAAATAGGTATGAACCATATATGTACATATATATGTGTGTGTCTATATGTGTATATATACATATATATGTGTATATGTGTATATATATATATGATGTGATGGTTGGGGCACAGCTCTGTGGAGGAAGAAGAAGCAGCAGCACCTACTGGACGGGAACCAAGTACATCTGTGTGTGATGTGGACAATTTTACTGGAGGAGAGAGGAAGTGTATGTAGTGAGTTTGGATGTGAAAGTCAAGGCAGACTTCAGTGTCCATCTGTACATGTGAATGGATGATGCCTTCGAAGTTTTGCAGGAAGACGTGGGGTGCTGCACGTTCTGTTGATTCTTTGCATTGAGAGGGGTGATCAGAACAAGTCTGGGAGGGATGTCAAATGCATACCCTTAGAGTGGGGACTTAAGGCTGAGACAACCTGGACCTCCATCTTTTTTATAATACCAGGTGTGTCTGCATCCTTAGAGTGAAGTGTGTGGCTCCTGGCTGTCCCCTGTCCTGCAAATGTACAGCTGTGGGATCCTGTGGCTCTGCTTTGACATCTCTAAGAAGCCTAAGATGTATGCTGTATGAGCCTCCTGGTGATGTGCTGAGAGGACCTGACTCACTCCTTTTAGAGACTGGGCCCAAAAGCAGGACCAAAGTTCTTGCCACCCTTCCATTTCCTACTTGACCATTTCCTGGAGACCACAGTAGATAGGCAACCAATCAGTGATTTGCTGATTGTGAAGACCAATCAAAATTGTACAAATACATCTTCCATGGGCACTGGTCCATCCCCATAGAAGCCACATAGCCACAGTTGAAATTCTCCATAAAAGCCTTTAAAAGAGCCTGCAAGTTCCCTTTGTGGTCGCCAGTTTTGTATGAGTGGTCAACCCCTACGTGCTTTTACGTACTGCTTGAGTCTGGGGTCTCCCTTCATCGATTCTCAGACCCTTACATTGGCACATGCCATCTCATTTGTTTGCATATCATACGACGGCAGTCCTTAGGCTAATGGTTTGCAAATTGTCAGTGGCAGGAGCTCAGGCCCAGATAAGCTCAGTGACTTTCAAGATCCTTCTTGACACTGCAAGCTCCATGTAAGTTCATGCAGTCTTGTCCCATTGTCCCATGGAGACAATGCAAGTCCACGTTACTGAAGGCTTGGACCTGCTGCTGCTGCCTCTGAAGTGTGGAAACAGTGCAGAGCTCTTAGCATTTGTGGCCTTGCACAGCCCTCTTTCTGCTAGAAGTCCCCGAATGCCAGACTGTAATGTGTATGAACATCTGCAGAACTCAGAACTCACAGCCCATGGAGAGCTCTTTTGTCAGCCAGGCTCACCTCTGGAAACAGCTCTGCCACCTGCCAACAGGAAAAGGGTACCGGATGCTTGCAAGCTGCCTTCACATTGAACACACCCAAGCTGAGCCTGCCACCGCCACCCTCCCCCTCAGCCACCACACCCCTGGCTCCTCCTGACCATCTCTCTCTGAGAGACTGGAAAGACTAGTAGCCACTCTGACACACTACTGAAGTTTCAGCTGCTCCAGCCTCACAGAGCAGGCCTTGTTCTGTCATGAAAGTTCTAATCTAGTTTGGTTTCAGGACTGCGGGGACATCAGCAGTGCCTTTGTGGCCAAGGAAACCTCCCGGACAATAGGCCTGCCCTCCCTCAAAGTGTTTGCTTGCTCTAGGCTGGAGGGAAAGCAGGCTACAACCCCCAGTTGCTCTACATTTGTGGATGTGGAAGGTTCTTTACAAGCCTAGGAGGAAGAGAGGCTCTAGTATCTGTTTAGGCCAATGCTTAGGACTATCCCAGCCCTTCCCTGGTGGGGTCAACATCAGCCACAAATATGTGAGACAAGATGAAGCCTGAGTTACCTGCCAAGTGCAGAAACCTATGATATAGTCGGTGTTTCCTCTAGAGTGCTGGCTTTTCTGCCAAACATGGGATTCAGTGGGGGAAGGGAAGGTGGAGGAAACATGCGACTTTACTGAACATCCCTCTTCCCCACTCCCTGAGCCCCCAGCCCTCTCACCCCACCCTGAGCCCCCAGTCCCTCACCCCAGCTTCCTGAACCCAAGAGCAGTAGGAAGCACCACAAGAACAGTCACCATTTGGGAAGCAAGTATTGTGTCACAGTTGTCGCATTTGCCACGTTGGATGTGTTAGATCACCCTACCTTCAGAAGAGTCTTGAGAGCATTAATATTACTGGATTGCAGAGTTTCAGAAGGATAAGTGACATGATTAAGCTCACACAGTGTGTAAGGAAAATTTAAATGTAGAATTTAAATTCATGTTTATATAACATAAGACTCTATCCTTTTAATTGAAATATATGACATATAACATGCTAGATATATTTAAAATGCCGACGAGGGTCAGCACACGGGAAGTGTAATGAGCACACACTTCAACCCCAAAGTTCCTTTGTACTCCTATGCCTTCCATGTTCAGGCACCCAGAGATCTGCTATCAATATGTGTTAGCTCGCAGTTCCTAATATTGGTGACTCTCAGGACCATATAATATGTATTTTATTATATTTTTATTGTCAAAACTTGTTCTTGGGACGGGAAAGATGGATCAGTGGTTAAGAGCACTGGCTGCTCCTACGAAGGTCCTCATGGTGAGAATTTTGGTTTCTTAAAAAACCCAGTTATGTTATACAAACATGTTTTTGTTTGAGTCTCACGTGTGGAATATGGGACTGCTCCAGATTGTCCGCAGTTGCTCACTATGATTTGTCCCGTGCTCTAGGAGGAGTGTGAATTTTGCCAACTGCAGAGAGTTTGTGTTTGGAATTCTGGGCACTCGAGAGGGTATAAATGAGAGTCCCTGAGAGGGCCTGAGGTGGCTGCTGCCCCTGCTGGGGCTTTTGCTACTACTAGATTGCGGGGTTGCTGGTTGGAGATGCCCCAAGGAACTCAAGGCCCCAATCTGCAGGGAGTAGTCTGAAGAGGTCTATTCCCCTTCTCCCCTCTAACCTTCTCTCCTACCTAGTTAGTTAAGGGGTTGGAAGGGAATACGGTGGGGCACAGTGGAAGGGTAGTAGATATAAAAGCCCAATAAAGCAGCCAAAGGAAGAAAGTCTATGTCTAGGATTTGGTTTACAATACCCACATGGCAGCTCATAACCTTTGTTAACTCCAGTCTGAGGGAATCCGATACACTATTCTAGCCTCCATGGGTATTGCACAGCCACACATGCAGGCAAACCATCCATAATAAATAGATCCTAAAACGTACCCTAGTTTTTCATTTGTATTTACATTTGTTTTGTGTGTGTTTTTTTTTCATACACACTTGATTCTGTTGTGTTTTGTTTTTAGAAAGCATGAGCCACTTGGTATTCTAGTCCTCAAATAATAATCATTCTGCACTCTCAGAATTCCTTATCTCCGACTGGAGAGATGGCTCAGTGGTTAAAAGCACTGTCTGCTCTTCCAAAGGAAGAGATTCAATTTCCAGCACCCACATGGTGGCTCACAACCATCTATAATGAGATCTGGTGCCCTCTACTGGCATGTACACACATATGCAGGCATACTACTGTATAAATAACAAGTAAATAAGTCTTAAAAAAACACAAGAAATCCTTATCCCTTGTCACTTTGTCTTTGTGATGGCTTGTAAGAAAAATTATGTTCTTGCAGGGGTATTAATATTTCCTGGGACTTAAGACTCCATATAGGCAGTCCCCAACCTGGCAGGAAGAGGCAGGTGAAATCAGCTGGCAGGCAGCTCCTTTGTAATCTCCTGGACCAAGGTACCATTTGTTCATGTCTAAGTGGTGACACTGACCCATCATAACAATGAAGGTGGTGTGGATTGACCAGGCTGATGGAACCCTCCACAGGACTGTGAGAGGCTGGGAGGACGTATATGGCACTCGTGGATTAAACACCTAGCTAACTGCTTTCCTCAGGATGGCTTTCATATCAGCAAACAAAAGGTCCAGTTTTTGAAATTATTTTCCACTTCCAAAGATTCAAGTCACTGATACATTAGTATTTCTGGATCAGGACAAAAGCAACCAGGGATGACAACACACCTAAAATTTAAAACTTTTAAATGACTACCAAAATATAGTGTCTGGTGGGCATGGTGGTGCAGACCTTTAATCACAGTACTCAGGAGGCAGAGGCAGGCAGATCTTTGGAAGTTCAAGGCCATCCTGGTCCACATTAGAAAGTCCTAGGACAGCCAGAGCTAGTAAAGAGACAGCCTGTCTCAGAAAACCAAACAAAAACAAAATAAACAAAGTAACAAAATAAAATTGATTAAAATCTGGCTTGTTTTCCAGCTATGCATTCTGAGACTCTTCCATGTTGTTGTGGTCAAGTATTAAAGACTATATGCTAGCACTCCAGTGTGAGGATAGAAACCACCATGTGTTTCTTGCTTTTATTTCTTGGCATACATTTGGGTTCTGCAATATTTGGGGATGCTACAAGTGAAGTTGCTGTAAGTACTGGATATAAATCTCCATATAAGTGCATGCCTTTGTTTCTCTTGGGTAGACACTTAGGAATGAAATGGCTGGGTCATAGAGAGTTCTACATTTAATATTTTAAAAGAAACTGTAGCCATGCCTTGGTGGGGCACACCTTGATCCCAGCGCTCAGGAGGCACAGGCAGGTAGGTCTCTGAGTTTGAGGCTAGCCTGGTCTACAGAGCTAGTTCCAGGATATCCAGGACTATGTATAGAAACCTGTCACACTGGCATGTTCAGTTTCATCCCAGTCACCCTGAAGATGTACAGTAGAGTGTCTTGGCTTTCCAGGTGCTTATGCACTATGTGCATCTTCTTTTGTGAAATGTTTTCATTTGTTTGTTTGGTTGGTTTATTTGAGACAGGGTTTCTCTGTGTAGCTCTGGCTGTCTTGTAACTAGATTTGTAGACCAGGCTGTTTTTGAACTCACAGAGATTTGCCTATCTCAGCCTTCCTAGTGCTGGGATTAAAGGCATGCTCCACTATACCCAGCTATAAAATATTCATTCATATTTGTTATTTGTGTTTTTGATCATTTGATTTTGTATAAACAGAGTTTTAGCAATAATTGTACTATAGCATAGATATTATACTGTCTTGAGATTTCATCTTCCAAACAACTTTGTCCAATTCTATTTTTAAGTTTATTTTATTTTATGTGTGTAGACATTTTGCACATATGTGTGTCTGTGCACCATGTTGTATAGTCCTAGTGGAGCCCAGCAGATGGCATCAGATTCCCTGGGACTGGAATTACAGAGAGTTATGAACCATTATGTGGGTGCTGGAAATTGAACTTAGGTCTTCTGAAAGAGCAGCCAATGTTCTTAACCTCTGAACCACCTCTCCTACCCCACATCCTTTTCAATTCAGCCTCACTTAAAATTTCAGGATATGGGCAAAACACAGCCATATTCTTTGCCAGAATAATATGAATGGCCTCTAACCCAGATTCTGATAGAGTCCTTGTATCCTTTGAAAGCTTAAGAGAACAACCATTATTTTCTTCATTTCTAACCATATTCTGCTTCTGAATCTCACCAGGAAGAGCCACTAAGTGCTGCTTATAATATTATAGGGCTAGTCCAAACTCTCAATTACCCTTGCAATATTCAGAAAGCCTCAGAACTGTGGGTCAGGTTTCTCAACACAATTACCCCACTCCTGGTAAATATTCTATCAAGTGGTTATTTTTCTTATTGTTGTAACTGAATATCTGGCAAGGACCAACTTAAGAAAATGAGGGGCTTTTTCTGGCTTGTGATTTGAAGATGGAGTCCATCACAGTGGGGAGGACACAGGAGCAGGAACATAATGCAGCTGGCTGGTCATGTTGTATCCAGAGGCAAGAAGCCCAAGTTTAAGGGAATTTCAATTCAGAGCATGGCTGCTCCAGCAAGAGATCACATCCAAAGACTTTCTAGGTTACTGTGATCTGGCTGGGATTTGGTAGTGGTACATACCTTTAACCCCAGGAGACAGAGGCAAGCAGATCTCTGAGTTCAAGGCCAGCCTGGTATAGAGTAAGTTTCAGTAAAGAAAAGCTTACGTCCGGGTGTGGTAGTACATACCTTTAATCCCAAGTATTGAAGGTAAAATTAGTTTGAAGAAGGAAGCACCCATATTTAAAAGTGATGTCTCATTGAGTAGCAGGAAAAGTGACAAATCAGAGAAAGATTTGACCGGATAAGATACATCCAACTCTCACAAGAGGAAAGGGAAGCTACTTAAGGGAGCAGCACAGAGAATGAGAGAGAGTGGACGCAGTTTTGCAGAGAGGTTGAAGAGAGAATGGGAAGGAGCCAGAAGATTAGAACATACTGCCAAAGTACGTATGAGGCCAAGCTAGGAATTCAGTCAGAAGCTGAGAAGCCAGTCTGAATCATTCAGCTTGGAAAGGAGTTTGAGTCAGGACAGCTAAATTGAACCAGCCAGCCAGAGTTCAGAAAGAACTAGAAAGGGCGAGCTTATTCAGCAGTACATTTCGGAGGATGGAAACATTCTCTGCCTTGGGTAGACTGTGTAGAGGATAGAAGCTTCCAGGACAAGGCCTAGGTTGGCAGACAGAGGCAGTAAGCCTACAAGCTGACAATTACATCAGGCAAATAAAAGTTCCTTTTACACTCATATAAGTGAATGCTCAAGTTCACCAGACTGTCTTCTCTCCCAACTTTCATTCCGTTTGGGACCTTAGGGTCTGCTAGGATACTGTAAAAAAGCTGCTTTTAAACAAGTGCTTTGATACCATGACAGTTGCTCTGATTACTCAGATCTCCACTGACTAACAAGATAGGGAATACAGTATGAGTATTCTGAATAAAACAATGATTTATTACACTTGTCAAGATTTAGTCCAATATTGTGTGATTTTACCGTACTACTTAGGATGGCACATTATTGAAAACAAATTTTCCACTCAATATTTTCAGGCCCAATTCACTATGACCTACAGTGAAATGTCCAGCTCAGTGCAGTTGTTTTAGCATCTTGGCAAAAAATGTTCACTGAATTGCTCTCACATTTTTGTTGAAAAAATCAAGTATCCTTATATTGGTGGGTCTGTTTGTGTGGTCACTGTGCTGTGTTTTTTGTTTGTTTGTTTGTTTTTTAGTTGACCTATTTATCTGTCATCATGCCAAGTCACCATTTATTGAATATGTTAGCTTTATCGTAACTCCTGATATCAGGTAGTATTGGTCATTCTTTTTAGGAAGGTTTATTTGAGTTTCTACGTCTTTTGTATTGCCTTATGAACTTTAGACTCAGTCTGCCTGTTTTTTCTTACAACATCTGAAGGCTGGTTATAAAGCTCAGTTAGTAGATTGCTGGCCTAACGCACATGCTTTGGGTTTGATTCACATCACCATGTAAACCATACTGGTACATACACCTGTAATCCCAGCATTTGGGATAGGGACAAGAAGATCAGAAGTTGAAATCCACCATCGGTCAAATCAGAATCAAGTCTAGTCTATGATACAGAGACCTTGTTTAAATATACACACCCATACCCATACATCTAGGAAGAGTGAGGAAACCAACATTTTCAGTTGCATTTTACGTGCTGTCATATTTAACCATTACCAAAAATCTAAGATTTAGTCATTATTCTCATCTCTGTCTCTTTTTTAAGTTGAAGATCCAAGTCTCATACAGGTTTTAAAATCTCACTAAAGACAATAAAACTCGAACCAAAGTCAGCTGGAATTTGTGCTGCTACCCACATTGTAGTGCTCGAAGATCTAGCTGGCCAGCCAGTCTGGACAGTAGCACATGGTGAGGCTCTCACAGATAAAGTCTAATGTTTGTGTTAGCGACATGCGCCGTAGACTCAAAGCTAGCAAAACTAAATGGACTTACATCTAACAGCCAATAGAGGAGATTAAACAGAATCATAAATTACGTTCCATTAACTGAGACGAAGAAGGAAAAGGGGAGAAGACAATAAAGAGTAAACTGAGCAAGGAGAATCAGCAAGATGATAGATTTAAATGTAGCATAGCAACAATCACACTACATGGAAATAGTCTAAACTCATAAATTCAAAGCAAATGTAATAGGCTTAAAGAAAAAAAAGATTAAAGCGTTTATTATTGTTTCTGTATGTCGGTGTTTTGTCTACATGTATGTCTGTGTACCATAGGTATGCAGTGGGAGGTCAGAAAAGGGTATCAAAGTCTGAGGAACTAGAGTTGGAGATGGTTGTGAGCTGCCATGTTGGTAGAAAATGAAACTGGGTCCTCTGGAAGAACAGCCAGCGTTCTTAACTGCTGAGCTGACACAGCCTCTGTAGCAGACTTCACAAAAATTAACTTAAAATAATTAAATTAAATATTATAACCATAATAATTATTATTATTAATTATGGGGGCATGTATGTATCATGGCATATATGTAGAGGTCAGAGGACAGTGTTTGGGAGTTGGTTCTAGCCATACGCCTTGCTGCACGGTGTTGTTTCTGCCACAATACAGACTACTCCAGGCTAGCTAGTTTACAGTCTTCCAGGAGAGCCTCCCGCCTCTGCCTCCCATGTCACTGTAGGATCTGGGATTACTGATATATGCCACTGTCTCTGGCTTTTTATGTGTAGGCTGGGGTTGAGCTTGGGCTGCCAGGCTTGCATCGCATGGGCTTTTACCTGCTCAGCCGAATTGGTGTTATAGAGTATAGTAGACATTTAACGACTGGGGAGTCTGGGCGAAAAGTATGTGGGATTATGATGACTTGTGTGGTGATTTTTGCATAACTTTGGAATTACAGGTTTAATTTAGAAAATGATCATTGTATCTTTTTTTTTATTTTATTTATTTTATGTATATGAGTGTTCTATCTGCATTTACACCTGCCAGAAGGGGGAATCAATTCACATTATAGGTGGTTGTGAGCCACCATGTGGGTGCTGGGAATTGAACTCATGAGTTCCTTTGGAAGAGAAGACAGTGCTCTTAACCACTGAGCCATCTCTCCAGCCCTTATTGTATCTTTTTAAATGCGATACATACCCAGAAAAATTCTCATATTCTTCTTTCTTAGACTCTCATAAGCCTGAACTCTAGCAGCGGCAGGAGACCTGCATTCCATCCACGTCCACTGTGTATTTGACTTGACCTATCTGAGCCTATTTTGTGTTAAGGAGAAGGGAGCAGGGACTATGTATATGTGTGCATATGTGGTTCATGCGAATACACAGTAGTGTATGTGCAGTGTGCCTGTAAAAGCCAGAGGTCACCCTCAAGAGCTGTTTCTTAGGCGCTGCCTACCATTTTTGAGACTGGGTTTCTTACTGGCCTGTACATTGCCAAGTAATCTAAAATGGCTGCTCAACAAACCCTAGAGATTCTCCTGTCTTCAGCTCCTCAGTGCTGGGATTACAGGTGCTTCACAACACCTGGCTTTTTTATGTGGGAGCTAGGTACCAAATTTACACCCCATGTTTGCATGGTGTCCCCTTTTCCTGCTACTGTGATAAAACACCGACTAACAGCAACTTGGAGGAAGAAAAGATTTATTTGGCTTACACTTCCATGTCATAATGTATTATCGAAGGAAGTCGGGGCAGGAACCTGGAGGCAGAGACTGAAGTAGAGACCGTGGAGGAATGCTGCTTCCCGGCATGCTCAGCTTCCTTTCTTATACAACGGAGGACCGTCTGTGTTCGGGGATGGCGCTACCCACAGTCCTATTATTCCACCTGCCTCTTCATCTCCAAACACGATTTTTGTCTTCATCCTATGGTTAAAAATGATGCTACAATGTTTTGGGTACTGTTTTTAAAAGCAATTTTAGGTTCACAGAAAAAGTAGGGTCATAGCTTTCGAAAACACCTCCTATCTCTGCGTGTGTTTAGCCTCCTTAGCAACATCTGGATGTTGTAACAGTCTACATGGGTGCATCATTATCAGTTAGAGATGGGTTAACATTAGGGCTCACTCTTGGTGTTAAACATTGACCGAACTTAGGCCAGAGCGCAGTGACATGTATTCCCCATGATAGCATCCCACATAGTGGTTTGAGTGCCCTAAAAGCTCTCTGGATTCTCCCACCCATTACTGTCTCGTGTTGAGGTTTTCATGTGGACGTAAATTTTCAACTCATTCAGAAAAATAGCAACATCCCCATCGTGGGTTCCACATGTTTGCTTTCATTGTGTCGTCAGTGCTTCAGAACATTTGTGCTGGCTTGTCTAAGAAGCAGTGTCCAGTTAGAACCCCTGCTGCCCCAGGTCCTCAGTGCCGTGGGGCACTGCCAATGTATCTCATTGTTTGGTTTTGTGTTTAACATTTTAGTCTTTAATTAAGCACATAAAAATAACTTACATATTTTTTCGTGAATTTTTTGTGAAATCCAGATCTCAGTACATTGTTTATAAATATTTTGTCTTTCTTCTGATCGTCTACACTCTTTGCATGGTTCTTTAAAAAACAACATCATTATCCCACCTTCTTTTCATTTATTTGGTTGGTTTTTGGTTTTTTGAGACAAGGTTTCTCCATGTAGCCTTGGCTGACCTGGATTCAGTTTGGGTAGTATTGGCTGTCCTGGATTTGCTTTGTAGACCATGCTGGCCTGGGATTCATGGATATCCACCTGCCTCTGTCTCCTGGAGTGCTGAGTTTGCAGGCATGCAGCACTGTGACTGGCTCGTCTTCCCTTCTTTTAACCTTGAAGTTGGCCTGAGGCTGGGATGGGCCTATAAGATTAAGGAGAGGGTTTCCAGTCAGGATAGCTTCCAGATTCTCTTCCTCTGCCTTTTGTTCTTGTTCCTTCCTAGCCTGGTCTTCGGCTTTTCCCTTCTTGATGTCTTCCAGCTCTGCAAGAAGAGGCGAGGTGTCATTATTGTAGCCCCCCTCTTAAGAGTCCCCATCTTCTTCCTCTGTGAGAGGAAGGTTAACAACAGGAATCTGGTCTACTCCAGGCTTCTTTACACCGAAGAGGAAGTTGTATGTTCTCAGGTTGGATGATCTCTATTTTTTCCCTTGCAGCAGCTCTCTGTCTCTCTCTCTTTTTCAACTCCCTCCTGAAGTCATGGTTTTGAGCATCTTCAGGGGGCAGGCATCCTATGTAGTTTGTCTGTATTTTATCTTTGTTTGAGAGGGGATGTCTCTGCTTAAACACTGCTTTGAGAAGTAGCTCAAATCTCCTTCTATTCCTCTTCAACCTCTTGCAGGTTCAAACGTTGGCCTGGCTGCTGTTGTTATCTTTTCTTTCTGGTGGGAGTTCAACACTGGCCCCTGTGACCCCAGTGATGGCCTCCAGGAGAGATGTTTATGGATCAGCCAACATTCTTGAGCTGACTCATTAGTTACCTCTGGCAGTGGCCAACTATGGGCCACAAAAGGAAACTTTTTAGCTTCCTTGCCCATCATCTCTTCTCTGTCCTCTAACTACCTTGGCTGGTAAGGGGATAGCTGGCTTCAATTCTTACAGAGACCTCCTTCTGCAAGTTTCCCTTCCAAGGAAGGGCCTGTGCCAACAGCAAGCTGCGCACTCCCTTGTCTATTACCCTTCTCATGGGCATCTCGACAGTTCTCCTGTGACACATGAGCACACTTTATATGCCAATGTGCCATCTGCCTGTCATCTCTGCTGAGGTCTTCCCAGGGCTCCATGGGTCCCCGGTTGCATGCCTTCAGAAACTTTGGTGCAGTGGTTTTCAATCTTCCTAATGCCGCAACCCTTTAATATTATTCCTCATGTTGTGGTGACTCCCAATGATAAAATGATTTTCATTGCTACTTCATAACTGTAATTTTGCTCTTGATATGATTCATAATGTAAATATCTTATATGAGGGATATCTGGTAGGTGACCCCTGTGAAAGGACCATTCGATACCCACTGGGGTCACTTCCCACCGTGGGAACCAATGCTCTGATGCCTAGGTCTGTGGTATTGCCGGCGCCATGCTTTGGAAGGAAGTAAAGCAAAGGCCCTCAGGACAAAATAATATATGAATTTTCCAATGACTGAAAGGCTGTTTGCCACCTGGGGCCACGTGTGGAGGTGAGCAATGGGGCCAAGCTTGGCTTGCCGTCTCTAGTCAGTCGAGTCTCTTGGCATCCTAGTATTTGAGGTCCCGCACCATAATGCATGGCTCAGGGAAAGGAGTAGTACTTGTTGGAACCTGTGTGCAAAAAATCTGAGGAGATTGCTTATGACCTCCAAGTGGCTCCAGAGCCTCAGCATCTCCAAGCCAGCTCCCTAGGTAAGCCACAACATTGACAGCTCAGTTCAAAGGCAGACCTGAAGTCTGTATCATGGAGACCATGATCTTAGAGATGGGGTGACTATTATTCTGGGGTGAAATAAATTCTGCAGCAGCCTGGGGTGTTAAGGGAGAATTAGATGGGATGGAAAAGTATGATGAGAGATAGAGAAAGATGGATGGATGAATGGATGGATGGATAGATAGATAGATAGGTGATAAAGCATCCTTAGTACAGAGAGATTATGTTTGTCCTTTGAAAAGAGCCATCAAGAGCTGGAGAGATGGCTCACAGGTTAAGAGCACTGGCTGCTCTTCCAAAGGTCCTGAGTTTAATTCCCAGCAACCACATGGTGGCTTATAACCATCTATAATGAGATCTGGTGCCCTCTGCTGGCATGCGGGCAGAACAATGTATATGTAATAAATAAAGAAAATTAAAAAAAAAAAAAAGCCACCCAAGAATGGAGAAGGCTGTTGGGCTAAAGGAGCCAGGGGCAGGCAATAGTGTTCAGAAGTACTGCCTTCTCGAATTTTGCCAGAGATGCTCTGAACACAGACTCAGGACTTAGGCCATCAGATTCTCTCCCGTTGTGGGGATGTCTTGTGCTTTCTAGGGATGAAAATTAGTATGGAGGGGAAAGGCAGGCAGGGCATGATAGCTTTTTAAAATTGCCCCTGAGGCTGTGTGTCAATACAGACTCAGACACAATCCTATGTGGTCAGGCCCCTCTGCATCTTCCATGCTGAAAATGGGATGGAGGAGCCAGCCACTATATGTTGGCCTTGGGGAGCTCTGCCCTTTTTTGGAGTGGGTCCTAGTTGCCAGTGTTCAGAGGGAGCTTGCTGACATTAATGGCTAGGTTGCATTTGCATCTTCTTGGCTGTGCTGTCAACCATGCCCTGCTGGACAAACACATACTGCATTTGCTTCCAATACCAAGGGGAAAATATCCAAATCTCAGGGCTTAAAAAAAACAAAAACAAAAACACAACTTCTGTACATTATTTCTGACGGAAGCCATCTTTGATGCAGATAAAGCAAGTGTACAAGTGCACCTGTGTGATGCTGGGAATGCTCATGTCCTGGGTCTCAGGGCTCAGTAGTCATAGGGTACAGTAGTTTGTGAAGACTTGTCAGCTTGCACTAATGGCTTGTGTACATTACACTTTAATAGAAATATCTCCATTAAAAAATGAACCGGAGGGAAGAAGAGATGTGTGTGGCTTAGCCATTCTTCAGCAGCCCCATGGGGCATATGCTTCCAGCAGCCCCAGCTGTCACCACGGAGGGGGGCAATGTTTGAGGGTCGACTGCTGGCATGTATTGGCAGAGCAAATACACGGGCCTCCTCACACACCATCCCTTCTATGTACACACGGTGTTAGGCCAGCCTCCATGAGCCGCACTTCATGGGAACAAAGACAACAATGCCACCATCTCATAGTTGTCAACATCATGGCGGTACTCGAGTCTTTGGCCCAATATTTGCACAGCCAGAGAAGGCATGTCAATTTGGCAATATTGACTTAGATTCATTACGCTCCAGAAAAAGCCAATGCCCAGGCCTGCTCATGTGCTGTGGCCTTTGGGAACTCCAACTCCTTGGTTTCATAGCTATCATCTTGTTATCTTGCCTGTGGCTGCCTGGGGGGTGAGGGACTTCCCCGTTGCTGGTGAAGGTTGCCTGGAGTCCTCAGTAGTACCACCTGCAAAAGGGAGCTGGGAAAACGTAAGCATTAATTGTACATTCTTGGAGTTTCCAGGAAATCAGCATCAGACTTTTTGATAACATTTTTTATAAGAAAAAAAATGTTTCTTTTTTTTCATAATTGGCAGGCATTTTAGCCTCCGGTTGGTTTTTGTTATTGTTGTTGTTTTGTTTTGTTTTTTGTTTTATGTTTTCTTGTTTCTGAGTGAGACACTTAACCATTGACAAGTACAAGAGACTGCTTTCCATACACTCTGTTGTCAAGGGAAGTGTCCTTTTGTAAGCTCCAGGGTCCCCAGGCCCGGCCACGACCTGTGACCCTCCTCAACATCAGCTGGAAGAAAGTGAGGGGCCAGCTTGCATCAGCTGGATAAATAAGGGCCTGGACACAAGGCCTTGGGACACTCAGCTTTTGGTGAGAGGCTGACCCCTCGCTGCAGGTGCTGTGTCCCCAGGGCATCTCGGACCCCCAGTCAGGTGGCAAGGAGCTGCCACATGCTTGTTCTGAGAGTGTTTCTCTTTCATCAAAAGGGCTTTGAGGAGTCTCCTAGCCCTGCCCTCTCTCTGCCTCCAGGGGCCCACACAGTCAGTAAGCCCTCCATAACCATTAATTTAGCCAATTTCCTGGGCCACACCATCCCCCAGGGACCCCACTTTGGTGGGCAGCACTGGAACAAGACTCCCTGCCGTTTCCATTCCCTTTTAATTACACAGGGACAGGCTTCCTTGGGCTGACTTTGGGAAGCAAGCCCCAGGCCGGCCTGGCTGCCCTCCACCAAACAATGCACACATATTCCGGAGAATTCCCTCCTCGCCTAATCCGGGCTGGGAAGAAAAGGGCTTTTCTTCTTGTCCTCAAAGGGGATCTTCGATGCTAAGATACCATTTTGTGTCTCCAGTCATGTCACGGGACTTCTGCCTCGGCCTCGCAGCCTGCTCTTTAGAAATGAAAGACACAGTCCTTGATTCACCTCGAGACGAGTGCCCTCCCCTCCACCCCCGAAAATAAAAGGAGGCTGGGGGCAAGAGAAGCAAGGAAAGTGGCCCGCTCCTACTGTTCCTTTCTCATCTTGGCAACCTCCGCTTTCTGGACTGTTTGCCCAAAGGATGAGTTGGGAGGGCTGAGCCTCACCTGCTGATCTCAGAGGTCATGAATATTCTTATAATCCCTGAGAAAGGAGGGTCTTTCATTAGGAGTCTGTCCAGGAGGCCTTGAGCACTGCTACCTCCTCTACTTGGCTTCCACTGCTGCAGCCTACCCTGCTGCCTTCTGGCCCTGGCGTGGCTGGCCCCGAGAATCAGGTTTTCACCAAGCCTTGCTACGCTGTTCTCTGTCACTAGCCCATGCTCCTATTTAATAGGCAAGTGAAAGGAAACGAAAAGGAAGTCACAGACTTGCAAACTGTTGCTGCCTACAGGGTGGGCCTTGAGAGCGAAAGCAGGCTTGTCTAGTGTCTCCCCGGGACCTGTCCCCAGTTACACGCATGCGCTACCTCCAGCGGCGTGCGGATGGGAGGAAGAGTTCCAAACAGCAATGTGAAATCGCACCAGGGAAAGGTTTAACACCATAGATGCAACACATAATTATAAGGTTATATGTGGGTGCTAAGTTGAAGATTTGGTTTCGGGTTTCCTAGCACCAGAAGAAAAGAGAACAGTGGTCAGTTGGAGCGAGGGGCAGCAGATCTCCGCTACACTCAGGCACCTCTATTCATGTGAGGACTTCCAAAACAAAACAGAACAGAAGAGAACAGAACCCACCACGTTCTGCATTCAAAGTGTTATCCTGAACATCTCTGCACTAAAAACGAGGCTTTTTTGAGTTCTGCTTAAACAGCTTGAACCTAGATTCTTCTGCACATCCTTAAGGAAAAGGAATGCAGGTATGTGGCAGACTGAGTTTTCCTGGGAGTCTATAACGTCAGCTTCTTGGCCGGTGTTGCACGGTTCACACCATCCTGAACACACAATGGGTGCCAGGGCTTTATTGTTCACTGTTGAGCCAAGCCCCGCAGCGCCTAGCACAGGTGCAATCAGAGGGGGGCCGCAGAGCAGAGCTGGGAACCACAGCAATGGTACAGCCTGCCGTGGGCTGGCTCCAGGAAACAGGGGCTCAAAGACAAGGCAGGTCCTTTGCTTAGCCTAGTGAAAGAAGCATCTTTGGAAAGTAGGTTGTATTCAGTGTGACCGAGTGGACAATAAAGGAGGTGGGCAAGATTTTAGAGGCTTACTGTTTCTGGTGCCATTCTTGTTTGGTTTGAAAACAACCATTGATTGATGACCTACATAGGATCATAATCCCAGCGAATGCTTTTGCACACTCATGCTAGAAGCTTGGAAAGTTATACATAACCTTGCTTTGTTTTTTTTTTTTAACAACCCCCTCCCCCGACAGAATTCTATTTTTATTTTTTATGAAATCAGAAAATCAAACTTAGAGAAGAATTTGGTGTCACATCGAGGTAGCATGGCTTTCCAGAATTTTAACCCAGTTGGATTTTCTTGCAGGATCACAGTTTCATCATCACACCCTTCTGGGGGTAGGGGTGGGAGTGGGGAATGGTAACGGACGTCAGAAAGCCTGGCAGTGTGGGGCGGAGACTGTTGCCATAAGAAAACAGCATCACAGTGTTCTACAGGCATTCATTTTCTGAGTAGATATTGAATCTCTAAAATCTTTTATTCTCTCCACATTCTGATAAACACATTCATTCAGTAATAATTTATTGTGACAACCACCGTGTTCAATAAAATCAGAAGTCTCCGACTGTCATAAAATTCAACACATAGGACAGACCTTAGTGACATACTATATCCCAAGCCCTAGACAAAGAACCACAGGTAAATAAGGATAGAGATACACAATTAAGGAAAAAGGCTATGATTTTGAGAGAGAGCAAGAAGGAGTATATGGGAGGGGCTGGAGGGGGAAAGGGAAATTAGAAATGGTGTAACTATATTTTAATTTCAAAAAGTAAAATAATCATTAAAGGCGGAAAGCCTGGCCAGCACAGCAAATTCTAGTGATTCTCCTTCCTGCTCATCTCCAACCCTCGAAGAGAGATGGCTCAGTGGTTAAGAGCAATGTCTGCTCTTCCAAGGGACCTTGGTTCAATTTCCAGCATCCACATGGCAGCTCACAACTGTCTGTAATGCCAATTCCAAGGGATCTGACACCTTCACACTAATGCACATAAAATAAAATTAAATAAAAAATTAAAAAAGAAATTTATAATAATTATTAAATACCATAGGAGTTCATTAATTTCTCTACTGATATTTATCATATTGGAAATTTAAACCAAGAAAAGTGTACTCGTTTGCTTATAAAATTATATGTTCAATGATGCTTCTTATCAGAACGATTGAATGGGTAAAGACCCTCAAGATTTCCATCACATTTTGTGTGCAGAATGTTTCATGTGACTTTCCCAATTTGTTTGCACAGTGGGTTGTTTACTGCTTTATAAAAATTGTTCTTGCAGTGGCGGCTGCGGTAGGTCCATGCAGTTGACTGGCTCCATGCTAAGGCACCAGCATCCCATCATTGCTTCGGCAATGGGAAAGTAAAGCAAACACTGGCATTACAAATTCATGTTGACCTTGGGGCACTGAAAGGCTCTGGAAGACCCTGTGTCCACTGCTGGGGCACAAAAGAGTTGGTATCTAAGGGGTTAGTTACTCATAAAGAGGTTTTCCTATACAAAATCAACAACAACAACAAAAAGACGAAGGTGCAATTTTCTTCTTGAAACATTTCCTGTGTTGAGTGTAGTTGACAGCACACAGGATCAGTGCACTATGCTACAATTATAACCATTTTAGAGGCTTAGTGTCAGAAACAAACTGTCTGATTAAGATTTAACTACTTCATTTGATGCTTAATAAGAGACTCGAATCTACACACTTCACACAATGGCTACCTTATCCACCTGGCTGATATATCTTGAAGATGACCTGTGATAATAGCCATGAAGGCCACCTGCCAGTCAAAGGTGATTTCATTTATAAAAGCCAGTTTCACAGGAGGCTGATCAAGGCTTCAGCAAGACCAGTTAAGACTCTGATTTTTATCAACAGAGAAATAAGAGTTATACAGAGTCAGATTTTAATGGTATAACAAGGCTGGGGTGGGAGAGCAAAGTGAGGGCTAATGGCAAGAACAGAGGTGACGCACGTTGGCCAGTGAGTGTTGAGGGAAGAGGCTGGGAAGGACTGTATAGATGCAGAAGGTAATGAGATAAAAACCACAGAACCTGGTGATTGGGTTGTTGGTTGTACTTTGAGGGACACTATCAGGTTTCTGTCTGGAGTACAATGCTTGTGTCTAAACAGTAAGTGTCAGAGAAGGCAAAGTTTAATGGAGGGAGGGATCGTTGCCCTTTGGTTAAGTATACACTGGTTGTGGGATGTGCAAGTAGAGAGCCGGAGACAAGGAGAAAGATAGATAGCATTGAGAGTCTGGAGTAGACACTCAGGATGGTGGCCAGCCGGGGCAGATCTGTGGCTGGGGATTGCTGTCCCAGGAGCACCTGCAGACCGTACTGCATGCCAGTGGCCACTTTGTCATTTTGAAAGAACCCCAGGAGGTAAATATTACGGAGTTTATGGAAGTGGCCAATTGATTTTGAGGTGTGAGGGTCCAACATTTTAAAAGCTCATTCCTCCTATTCCTGGGTAGCTGCAGTCAGAGTATCCAGGACAGGAAAAAAGTTCAAGTTTTGATAAAGAGGCCATCCACATGGGAAAGCAAAGTAGCTAATGTGACAATGATACTGAGCACTCAAGCACCCCCAAAAGAGAAGGCCAAAGTCAATACCAAGTTGTTTGTATAGAGGGGCAATCTCCTGCTTCTTGGCAATGAACGAAATGTGCCCGCATCTCATACAATCTATGCTCTCAGGGCTTATGGTACCTTTGGGTTGTTAATCCATGTCTGCTTAGAACTCTCCATTGGCTTCAGGTTGCTTCACCCTTTTCGAATGTAGACAACTGAGCCATGGCTCTCGGGTTTTCCCCTTGAGGGGAAGACTAGCCATCTCCAAGCCAGCTCCTAGAGGACAAGATGAGAGACTGGGGCTCAGTTCTTAGCACTGGGCTCAGAAGTGTGCCAATGAGTAGAAGGTGAGGACACTTCTGCCTCAGCGGCCCCAGGAGGCAGCTTAACCACAGTTCCACACGCCTGCCTTCTCAAGTCCTGACCTGTCACTTCTTCTGGAGACCCTTTGCCAACGGTGGCTTCTTCCTTTTGACTTACACTGGCAAAGACTGTTTTTGTTGTTGTTGTTGATTATCTGCCCCCAGGTTCCTGCCCTGTTCTCATTCCCTTTGATGATGAAATGAGTGATGTGGAAGCATAAGCCAGAGAAAGCCTTTCCTCCCCAAGCTGCTTCTGGTAACAGTTTTATCACAGCAATGGTAGCAGCCCTAACAAAGCAGATGTAAACTGTTCTCCCTGTGTTGGAACCGCAGCTGCCCGTGTGGTTTGGGGATTGGGGAGCTCACTGAAGCTTTAGGAGGTAGAGTCTCACTGGTGAAAGGGGATCATCAGGGAGCACCGCTTCTCTATTCTCTACTTCCTGGCCTGAGATGTACTGTGACCAGTCTCTTCATGCTCCTGTGGCCAGCCGTCCTCACCATGATGGGCTGTGTATCTGCTCAAGTTCAAGGCAGCAGAAATCCTTCCTTTTTGAAGCAGCTTCTTGTCAGGTATTTTCTCATAGCTGGCTCCTCCTCATTTCCAGTATGGAGGAGGAAGGCTCTCCTAAGGCCTGACATGATGGTGCAGTACCAGAACACACGCCCTTTACTTTGTCTCCTGGGATCTGCTCTTGCTCTTCCTTTGCCACACAAGTCAGAACTCTGTATACGCACATGGCGTCACCCCTCCCTGCTCAGCAGCAGCTTCTCTCCTAGCTTGCTTTCAGGCAGGCTTGTGCTTTTAGAACAGAGGATTTTAGATCACTATTGTGAGTCCTGATACCACAGCTACATCCTTCAAGGTTTAAGGGGGATACTGCAGAGGGCTGTCCTTTGGGGTAAGAGATTTATTAATAGAGCTATCAAGCTATCAACACTGTAGACAAATGGACAGATGTCATGGTGGGAGCTCTGAGGTCTCAGGTTCATGTGACAGACTGGAGGTCACTTCTTAGAGATTAGAAGGTTCTACACCACATGATGGATGGGTGGTCCACAGTAAGGTGGTCTCTCACTCCAGGGAATGGGGCGGTGGGTAAGTGTGTCTTGCATTTGCAGGAATGTGACCTTTAGGGTGTGTGCGTGTGTGGTGTGTGTAGGAAGAGCCCATTTTGTTAATATGTATCCATCATACAGGTGTACCACAATAGCTCCTGATGTGAAGGTTCAGTTATTCCAGCTGCAGATGGGTATGACTCAAGCAACACCTGGGATTTAACACACGCACACACTGCACAGACAAGCAACTTGGATCTAACACAGGCACAAGCACCACCCAGGATCTAACACACACACACACACACACACACACACACACACACACACACACTGCACAGACTTTATTGGGATGTTTTTAAGTAATAAAAAAATTACTATGATTTTGGATTGTTGCTTTTGGTAGTAACTTGTAAAAATACACTACCCTCTTGACATAAAGAATTTGTTAAAAATGAATGAACTGGCATGGCAAGTATCAACTTTTGCCTGCTGAAGCCCACCAGAACTTGACACCAAGAGTGAAAGGCTTTTTATACATACATGAGCATCTCATCCAATCAAGGTTTTCCCTTATCACGCACTGATGTATGTGCTGCAAGTAGCACTTGCAGCATATTCTTACAAATACATGCACTGGAAAAATGTGAGCACTCACCCAAACTGTGTGGAGGCCGGAGGCTGACGACAATGGATGGACAGCCTCCCCTGTCGCTCTTTGCAGTAAGCACTTGATAACTGAGCTATCTCCTTATCATCTACCACCTTGGGTTTTGATACAGTGCCTTTCACTGAACCTGGAACTCAATGCCAGCAGGCCCCTGGGACCTAGCTGATCCTGCCCCTCCCGAAGTGCCAGAATTAGAAATGTGACTGGTTCTAGATGGCTTTTCCCAGGTGCTGGAAATCCAAGCTCACTTTGCATACCAACCTTCAGAATATACATACTTTTTGTTTTTAAATCTAATAGTCTGTGTCATGAAAAGGCACTGATGCTTCAGGATAGAACCAATGACAAAATATGAGCATATGTCCAGACATTTCCATGCTTGCTTTTTCACATGTGCTCCAGAGAGACCCTGTCAGCTAGCTAGTGTAGACTTCACATGATGCTGATAGTGCCTGCCTTAAGACGTTGCAAAAATAAGTAGGGCAGTACCCTGGAAGTATCTGGAATCTCCCTCCAGGCCTCATAATAAAGCTACACCTCCAAGAATGCTATTTCCAGGCTGCAGGAACACCCAAGTCCACAGACAGACAGACTGCTGAAGCTGAAACCTCCAGACAGTGATTCACCAGTAGGCCACATGCTGTGTATGGATACTTCTGTGTGTCTTGATATCAAAATGGAGCTTCAGGCATTTAAAATAAGGAGATTCGCATGACTATTCCAACCCCCAATTTCTTTACACGCTGCCTGCTGGTGGAGGTAATGGCCTGGGCCCATGGGCCCGAGTCTTCATGAAACAGAACAGACTTCGCCCAGCTGTAGCATGAGCTGAGCAAGTTTCTTTGGGCATTGTCTTTCTTTGCAAAATATGAGCTTTTGGGGCTCTAAAGCTATAGGTCATCTTTTAGGTATAGGAAGAAAACCTGAGGGTATTTCAAAAAAGAAATCTTCCATCATACCACACGCTTTCCTCTTGGTTGGATACTAGGATGTACACACACACCATTATCCTAACCATAGCCATCACTATGAAGGCCATGGTGACCCAGGAGTAAAGAACTCCCCTATGCAGAAACACAAGGCAAGACTTAAGCACCCCAACAGCAGATGTTGAACATGCCGAAGTTTGCCATATCCATCTGCTCCAGAAAGTTCCCTGTTTCCATATTCTCATCTTGCTTTTTTTTTTTTTTTTTGGAGGTTGAACATGCCACGCCTCATCTGCACAGGCTTTCTGCTTGGCTGGCCTCAGACAAAGTTACCATTAACTCCCCAACCTGCAAGAAAATGATTGAACACAAAGGATTCCAAAATGTCCTCCTCTCCCCCTACAAGCCTGCAAACAAATAGTACAGGAATGAGGTCAGAAAGGAATCCCCCGCCTACCAGGCACTGAATTCATTTACCTACCTCAGTGCCCATTCAGAGAAAGGGGTGGGACAGGGAACAAGAGCTGCTTGGAGGCCAAGTAGAGTTTGGGGGTCGCACTACATTACAAGATTTGACAGGCCTTTGCCAGCCTTCAGCTTCTTTGTATCTTTCACATAATGGAGCAACACAAACTGAGCAGCCACGATCTGTGGTGCCGCCCTAGCACAGAGCACCCTCTTTGCAAATGCTAATAGTATTGCGGCATCCTGTCACCCGCTCACACAAAAAAAGGATGTTGGTTTTCACATGAACCAGAACAGCCTCATTGTACATAAGTTTGTGACCAACTTGTACTATCTGCGCATCAAAAGCGCAGGCAATCAGAGAGTACACAGCTGGCGAATTGCACCGAAGGGGGCGATGCCCATCCAGATGTCTCACACCGAATGAATAAAATTACACTCTGTGATCTTGACTCAGTGATGTCCACAGTGATTAGTGTAATTAGCAGGAATGCAAATGTGTCAAGATGTTTGGAAAGAGGAATCTGGATGCATAAAAATGGGAGTGGCTTTGTGTTTATGCTGAAAGCCGCTCAACGTGAATGAACGACACACTCCTATGAGACTTGGCAGGAAAAGTTGACATCTCCATATTAAGGTTCGAGAAGCCTAACGAACCTCAAAGCAAGAGAACTAAGGGGTATATGTGATTTCTGAAAATAAATTTAGTTGAAATGGTATGGGCTTCTGTTAACACCTTTCCTTTTAAAAGTGTTAGATTTTTTAAGTAATCAAAAGACAGCCAAAAGGAGTAACTTAGGAAAACTAAATTTGGTACCACGGAAAGAGAGAAAGAAAAAAAAAAAAACCAAAGTCTTAAAAACTGGGATAAAAATAAGTCTGCAATTTAAGAGGTTAACTCAAAAACAATGACAATCTGCAGAACATGTGGACATTCACAAGATGAAGGAAAACCACACAGCACCGGAGGCCCAGGCCTGACACATGCTCAGAACCCGAGTCAGGTCCACTGCAGGTGTCCACAGAACACCTGTTCTGCAGCACAGCCAGCTTCACAGGGACTTCACGGAGCCATCTGTTCGAATGACGAGCTCAGCTTGTGCTTTTCAGTGTGGTCATGCACTAATGGGCTCCCGCCCTCACTTTCCTCATAGCATTTTGAAGAGGAGGCTGCTCTGGAGAGTAGAGTGTAGTCAGACTAGTTTTCTGAGTCTGACTCTGTCGAGGTCACTCACAAATGATTGCACATCTATAAAATGCATACAGTTCTGCTAGTGATAAAGTTACAAAGTCCAAGGCATATTGGATCCTTTGCTGTGGATCCCAGTTTCCTCAATGAAGTGTCACAGGGACTATCTTTTGGCAAGATACGATGCTGAGCATTAGCTGAGTTCTAGATGGATCTCATGCCGCTCATAGCTAATTCTGCAGCACTAAGTCCAGCTCAGACACTTGACATGCCTTCCTCCTAACACACTTCTGGCATCTCGTACTGTAGTGTTGTTCAGTCAGAGGCCGGGTTCACTACTGTCCTTGGGTGTGTGCAATTTGTGGCTGAGGCATTAGTATGGTGATACTGGCTTTTGTTATCTATGAGTAATAGGGGGAAAACAGTTAGCATTCCAGGGGTCTGGCTGGCAGGTTCATTATTGTCTGTGAGGACATCTTCAATTTACATGCATTAGACAAACATCTTCTTACCCAAGAGACTAGTGATCCCAGCACTTCGGACTGGGTGTGGCTCATTGGTGGAGGGTTCAGTTTCCAATCTCCAGCACCATGGAGGAGGAGAGAGGGAAGAGACAGGTGGAGGTGGGCTAGCGTAGGGGTGGGCACAGAAAAGAGTTCCATGACAGAAGTAGAATACAGACTGGGCAGCAAAAAATGGTTGGGCTCAGTTGAGAGGTCATGGATTTGCAGAATTTCCTAGTGGCTGAAGCTGGTAAAGTCTAAATTCTCACTGCCAGAAACAAGAGAATAGTCCCAGTCTCTAATGGAAGCTTTCTTTGCTGGCTTGAAATTATCCAGTAATTCTGACACTAATGACCTTAAGGGCAAGAGTGGCAATCACTAGACTTTCAAAAGACACTACGCTACTTTTTCTGAGCAGATGTACCAGACATGAAAGCCAGGGCATGCCACCCGGAGGAAGGTGAGTAGTTCAGACAGTACTGCAGGATGATGGAGTCAACCATTCCTTTCAAAGCCCTTCACAAAGCCTTGAAGGCCTTGAGAATATTTGGTAAGTGCTACAGGCTAGAATCATGACTTGAGGCTGCTGCTGTCTGTCTGAGTGCACGCAGGAGCGAACAGCAGACCGGTCCCTCCCCAGGCGTAGCGAGCAGCAGACCTGTCCCTGGGAGGCTGCTGCCAGCAATGCTACATGGTGACGGGGTCTTCAGTGGGGTGTGTGGTCTCCCTTCCCAAGTTTCCTCACACAGGAATCAGCTTACATGTTTTATTTCAGACTAATAATAGAAGAAACAATTCTTTATCACAAAGAGGTCCAGAAGAGCTGATTTTAACATACTTAAGTAGTTACTGCCTTGTCAGTAACTTGATTCCAAAAAGATCCACAGCACTGGTTTTACAGAACATTAATGACTCACTAACGTCTTCTCAGGAGGAATCACACACACACTCGCCACTTCTTTTGTTTGTTTTGAGACAGCCTGCCATGTAGCTGGACTGGCTTGGGCTCTTTTGAGACAGGGTCTCTCTACATAGCCCTGGCTGTCCTGGAACTCATTATGTAGACCAGGCTGGCTTCAGACCCACAGAGATCTACCTGTCTCTGCCTTCCGAATGTTAGGATTAAAGCAGGTACTACCACACCTGGTCACATTTTCAATTTTTTAAGCTGGTAACTCAATTCTGCCATTTTAGGACAGCAATTTAATCTAATGACTTTCGAAGGTTTTTCTTGCTCGTAATTTTATCAACTGCGTTCTTCAGGCTAAAGATCAGCTAATTAAGCAGTCTTCACAATGTTACTTTTATGCCCCTAACAAGCGTGTGCTTCTCTTAACCTTCCTTTTCTGCAAATGCCTACTTATCTAGTTAGTGTAGAACCTGTGTTCAACATAGTTATCACAAGCTGGATACGTGACTGTTTTAAAATATAAACGCACTTGTATTACCCCTAGCATGACGTATGTAACTACACTGATTCCTGAATTTGACATGCTAAATGAAAACAAATTGTTCTAGTGAATCTTTAGTAACTAAATTCTTCACTTTTTGGACAAAGATTTGGAACTTGAATCATGGAAAGGGATGAAAGCTTGAACTAAAACAAAGGATGTTACATCCATTGACCACTGATATGTCTTTCTGCAGCTACTCTGAGTACTCCAGACAACAGCACTTTCTCCTGGTGCTGACTTCCGCCAAGCACATGAAGGCTGCTGGAGCACAGCCAACCACCAGTGAGTCCCTTTAGAAGCAGCCTTAGGAGCACAGTGTGGCAGCAATAAAAAGCGAGGATGTGAGGTTTTGCTCAGGATGGACAGAAGTTATCTTTACAGTTCCCCCCAGGCCTGTAAGTTAACATCCCTTAGCACGTGTCGTGTGGGACTGAATGTGTCAGCATCACGAATGGAAACAATGGTCGTGACAGCACACTGTAACTAGAAAACTGGCTTCCTCTTTATATTTCACTGAAGAAAATGCTGAAGTGTTTTGACAAATATCAAAACAGGAAAAGAAAGCATCAGCGCAATACAGATTACAACTGTAAAATGAAGGCCTTCTGAGAAAAGCCATTTTGAAAGCGTATTAGACCACGGATTTGGCTACATTATGGGGCTAAATAGTGACTCTAGGTACAACAGCTTCTCTCTCCCTCATTTAAACAAAGAGAATGTAAAAGATGCTCTCCAGTAATGAATTATAATGTCACATCAGTATGTTTTAATTACCGATCTACACAAATGACCTTAGATCACGAACAGGCAAATATAAGTCATAGTAACATTTACATCTGAGTGTAAGGTTTAAAAATAATACAAAGTCCATTCATGGTGCACAGTGAAGACATAGTTAAGTTTTAAATATTTAGCCGTCAAATGGCCATGATCATTTAGAAGGTAAACATATTTTCAAGCACATTTCCATTTGCTACAGTATATGACAATCTACCATACACCAGCATAGAAGATGGAGATACGGCCACACTGTAATCTCATTGGAAAAAAAAATATCCCACATTTCTTTAAACAGATAAATACATCTGAAATAAATAAATAGAAAATTAACTAGTTGAGATATTTGCCTGTTAAGCCCACTCTTAATTTTATTATTTTTGTTTTTGAGACAGGGCCTCCCTGCATAGCTCTGGGTTGCCTTGAACTCATGCTCATCCTGCTTCTGCCACCAGTCCTACAAGCGACAGTCCCACAAGCGACAGTCCTACAAGCGACAGTCCCACAGCGACAGTCCCACAAGTGACAGTCCCACAGTTGGGAAGTCCTACTTGCCGCGCCCTCTGTGCACTTTCACACAGTTCATTTCCATTTGGTCACTCGACAATCTGAGGGAGTCCTCTGTATACAGCCTGGGAAGCGGGATGACCCAGGAGGTCCACACTGCTCCACCTCTACTGCCGCTTGTCTGGTGTGCAGGTGAAGCAGCAAGCTTGCTTCTTATGGTTCGTGCTGTAGACAGACTGGGGATTCATAATTGACCAAGTCATTTTGCTTATGATCTACTTAAACTCCCTTAGTTCTCCAAATAGAATTTCATCCACTCCATTCTTTGCAAATTTAGACACGAAACCAAATGGTTTCTTGTCTAGTTCTTTAGCTCTGTATATCAAGCACCTGAACTACAGATACAATACTCAGGGTCTACTGCTGGGATTGAACTTTATTTCCTTCTCATAGCTTTTGCATTTAATAAATACCTACCTTTCAAAGGGGGGCAGGCATAGTAAGCATAAAACTAGGTTAAAAACAGCCCATGGCGATTTGAAGAATGACAATGATTTTTGATAACCTACTTTTAAGTTGAAGTTACAAATATCAAAGAAATAAAAGTTCTTTTCCACTTAAAAAATTATACAAAGGGATATGATACTTAACATCTGGCTTTTGCTTGGAAGAAATCTGCAGCTTTCTCCTGCTGGCCTCAGCCTGGGCCTCCACCGCCAGTAGGGCTAGCAGGGCTTGCACCAAGAGTTCTCAACCTTCCTAATGCTGAGATCCTTTAATACTGTTCCTCACTGTTACTTAACTATAATATTGCTAATGTTCTGAATTGTAACACAAATATCTGATATGCAGGATATCTGGTATGTGACTCCTAAGAAGGGTGACGACAAGTTGAGAACCCCTGGTTTAGGGTTGCATCTCCTAATGTGTATGTGGGCCAGCTGAGGCTCCACAGAGCTCTGGTCAGCACTGTCCCACACCTGAGCACTCATATCCTAGGAAACGATGGGTGCTGCTCTTAGCAGAGAACTGTACCTAAGTTTCTTGTCTGATAAATAAAGTACCTACTGAATTCACAGTTTCTGAAATAGGTTCCCTTCCATACTGTCAGATTTTGAGGGATTTAAAACCAAAAAACAGTTCCAAGAAAACTGGTTACAAAATTAACTGTGAAGTGAAAACTGCAACACTGGGCATTTTTACCACCAGCACAATAAGGCCTTAAAAAAAAAAGGTAGCAAGTGAAAAAGACATGTTAAGTATAGTATGGAGTATTCGTTTGCTTTAAAGTCTTTTAGCCAATATACTTTATAAAACACATGAAAATACCGTGAAGTAACTAACTGCAGTAACTGAATTGCAATGAATTAAACAGAATTTTCCACTTTAACAGGGGGTGGGCCAACAGTCTCCCATTTGTTAGAATTATTTTTTTATTTAAAATAGTGTATGAGGTCTGAGGTATAGCCTTTCCCTGATGCCTAGTTCAAATGTTTGACAAATGAATTCATCAACTGGTTACCTTTGATCTTCTCCATCTTGTGCCATAACTCAATGGCTAGACCTAGAGCACACAATATCCAAAATGAATTAATTGCAAACAGATACAGAGTGTAAAAGCAGCAACCAACTATACACTGATGCTGCTGGCTTCCGAGGCGAGTTTCTAAGCTGGCAATGGAGGGTTGATGTTTCTTTCACTCGCTATCCACTGAACTGTCCAACACAAATTAACCTGTCTTTAGTGTTCTTTTATAAACCAGCTTTCTCTCATGTGGTGAACATAACCTGAATTATCACAACCAAACAGTTCCTGGGTACAGAACACTGCAGACAGATGGCGGCTTAGCTGGTAACTGTCATCATATATACAATTGATGCCTTTTAAAAAATTACCAGAAGTTTTATTCCAAAGCAACTACCATTAAATGTCTGATAACATCCATAATGAATCACATTGGTGGCACCACACATAAGACTTGAGAGAGCAACTTCCTCATCTTTGAGGACGAAGCCTAATGGCCATACCAATTATTTTTCCCAAATTATCACCTCAGTACAAGCACAGAGAGTGTGAAAGCCATTTTCATTGTTCTTTGCTCAGAAGGCAGTGGGGGGGGGGGGTTTGAAGTGCCTGTAACACACAGAAGTTGTTTTTACCCTATGACTTTATTTTTCACTGGAAAAGGCAGAACAGGAGAAGAGGAGGCGGGATAAGAAACTGTCGTTTTCATTCTTCCAATGTACGCAGAGGTGATTACATTATGAGCAGGATTCTGTAGGAACAAATCCATTTGATACATTCAGATTTGGCAAGACAAATGGAAAGATTTAAGCAACTTTATCAGAGTATGATTATAAAATTAAAGCTTAACTGTTCAAATCTGCTAGATTTATAAAAATTATCTATATCTGCCATAAATAGTAGCACAATTTTACAAAACATGTCATGTTAATAAACATATACTAGAATTCTTTTTTTTTTCAAAAATTTTCCCGTCATTTATTAGTATGTATGTCTCTGTATGAATACCGATGCCATAGTGTGGGTGTGAAAGCCAAAAGACAACTTGCAGGAGTCAGTTCTTTGCATCCATGTTGTGGGTTCTGAGGATTGAACTCAGGTTGTTAGGATTGGTGGCAATCCTTTTCCTGCTGACCCATCTTGCCAGTCCCAGAATTCATTTCTTCCTTTTTCTTTTTTGAGACAGGGTTTCTCTATGTAGCCCTGGCTATCCTAGAACTCACAGAGAACTGCCTGTCTCTGCCTCCTGAGTGTGCTACCACACCCAAATTCTAGAATTCTTTCTAAAAACATTGGAACTACTGTACAGAAAAGCAAAACTATTTATTACTACTCCATATATGTTGAAATTATAGGGAGAAGTTATTCTTTCAAATACGAGGCAGCTTTTACAAAATGGTCAAACTGAAGCAAGGTTGCTCCCTGCCGCATTCACTCTGCTAATGGATATTTGAGATAGAACATAGAGCAACTGTCCAATTTGAATACATTGTGAAAGTCTCTAGAGGCATAGGAACAAAGGGGAGAGAAAGGCCTTAGGGACTTAAGATAGGTAGATTAGGAACATTAGGATGGGCTCCTTTGCTCAGGGTTTCCCCACATACAGATATCACCACAGACTGCATCTCAGATTGCCTTTAGGATGGACACTCTGGCAGATAAAAATAAGGCATGTCGAGGCAGGGAGAGCGATTATAGACTTTAGACTGACTAGGTTATATTAAAGGCTTCAAACTACTATGTAGGGTACCAGCTGGCTTCAGTCTTCCTCATTTAGTTTAAATCTCTCTCTCGCTACATACATACATACATACATACATATATACATACATGACTTGGTTTTAAAAGTTATGTGTACACACATGAGTGTAATGTCTACAGAAGAGGGTGTTGCCTCCTTTGGGGCTGGAGTTACAGGAAGTTGTGAGCTGTCTGATGGGTCCTCTACAAGAGCGCTATGCAGTCCTAACCACTGAGCTGTCTCTCCAGTCCATGGCTTTGATTTTTAGCAGGGTTTCATAAACTTCTTCACCTAAATATTATTTCTGTAAACACAAAGCCATGTGTACTCTGGGCTAAACGGAAGCTCCATATGAAGAAGAATGTTCATCCTTAGAGTAACTCCTCCCAGTGACTGTCATGACTAGATAATCACATGCTTTTCCCCCACAAGCAAACTTTCACACATACTGACACCAGCTTTTCCAAAGTCAAAGGTTACTTTGTATTTAGAATACTTTTACACACTTTTTTTCAAAAAAAAAAAAGAAAAACCAAACAAAGCAGTAAGATTTTTGCTCATGTTTTTTCTCCCCCTCCCCCCTCCCTTTCTTGTGTGTGCACCAGTGGAGGCAAGAGGTCAACGCTGAGTGTCTTCTTCATCTTGCTTTTTGACATAGGGCCTCTCCTGAGACCTGGTGCTCCCTCACTGTGCTGGACTGGCTGGCCAGCGAGCCCCAGGGATCCTGTCTCCACCTCTCTAGCACTTAGGCCACACGGGTGTGCCGCCACACAGGCTGTCTGTGTGCACTCTGGGGACTGAACTCAGACATTCACGCTTGCATGACAAGTACTTTACCAGCTGAGTGAGTTTCCCCGGCCTCTCCCCTAAGGCTCCCTAACTCCTTCCTCCCCTACTGCTGGTATACTGTTGTGAGTACTGTATAAGCTAAACAGTGCCTCCCTGGCCAGTGACTTCTCAAGCATGCTTCTTCTCTGGAGGAGAAGCCAAGGCACCTGGCTCTGAAGTCTCTCCTGGGATGCACTGAATGTGAGGAAGGGACAGTTCCTCAGTGATAGAAGATTTAAGTCAGTGATAACGGCTTAAAACAGAGTTCTTATCTCAACTTCAATATAAGCCAATGATATCCTAACAGAAATTCCTTAGTGATAATAACTAGCCATACTGAGTAACTAACACTATTTAAATGACTCTAAAAAGAAAAAGCCATATCTAAGTGTTTGTAAACAAGAGAAGTAGATTAAGAACAGTTTTTAAAATTTTCGTCAAGCCAAATAAAGCAGCTTTGTACGCTGAATACTTAATATACACAATTGCCTACTGTGAACATGAGGGTAAGATAAAGAAAAGTGCAGATCAATTTTTCAGTGCAGAAAACAAGTCACCTGCATGTTAGAAAATCATCATTATTAAATATCTTTATTAACTCCGGTTCTGTCTGAAATGAGTTCTAGAGAATAATTTTAGTTCAGCCGAAAGGCAGTCACAGGATTTAAATGTGTGGTACAACACATGGGAAGCTGGTTCCAAGAGTCATGCTAGCAAAAGGATCACACAGTAGAGAAGCTAACAAGATGCAGTCATGCAGAACCATAAACCACTGAGAAAGTTTTCAAATACATGCTTTGCGCTTGTATATGCCAGTCTCAGAACTACTCACTTTATTTATCCAGTCTACTTCTCCTGGTGAAGAGCTTCGATGAAAGCATCAAGTTTTTCTTGAATTTCTCTGACTTTCTCTATGGAGATGAAAAGAGATAAACAAAGGCATCACACATTATTAGAGAATTTCTTACTATTAAACAGTCTACAAACTTCTTTAACTGTTTGAGGACCAGGGAAGAAATCATTATTCCTAACCCTCCCCTGGTCCTGTCCAGGTGCATCAGAAGAGTAGCAGGCGACCACTTTTTGGAAGGGGAGGAGAAATGTTTGACAGAGCCTCCAAGAAGCTATAAAATGAAGCTGTGGACTCTTATATAGAACCGTGCCTGTCCACCTACCCACACAAAGTGTCTTAGTGCATTCTTAGATTCTGTGAAGCTCTACCAGAGAAATGATAAGGCCAGTTTTAGGAACTAAAAGAGCAACTGAAAATGGTGACTCTCATGTATGTAATCCAGCACTTGGGAAGCTGTGAGCTGAATACCAGCCTGTACTGTCAGACCCTACTGTCTCAACAACAGTGAAAGAACAAGACTAAGAGAATATTTAACCATCTCTAGTTTGGAAATGACCTTTTAAAATATAAAGCAATAGGCGACGTTATCCAGGAAGATAACCCTAAAAAGGGATGGGCCTGGGGGTCAAGCTGAACCAGACAAGGTTGTTAATCTTGGCTGTCAACTTGACACTACCTAGGGTTGCTTCGGAAGAGGTGACCTCCACTGAAGAATTGCCTTGATTAGAATGGCTTGTGGGAGATTTCTTGATTCATGGATTATGTGGGCGGATCCAGCTTACTGGGGGTGGCACCATTCCTAGGTAGGTAGGTAGGCCTAGGCTGTATGAAGAAAGGAAGCTGAGCACAGGTCAGTGAGTAAGCCATACAGCAAGCCAGTGAGCAACATTCTGGTGTCTATGTTTCTACTTCAAGCTCCTGCCTTGAGTCTCAGTGATGACTGTGACCTGGAAGCGTAAGCAGAACAGATGTTTCCTCCCAGAGTTGTTTTCACTTCTCCTCTTCTTATCCCTTCCTTCTTCTTCTTCTTTTTTTTTTTTTTCTGGTGACAAGGTTTGTCTGTGTAGCCCTGACTGTCCTGGACTCACTCTGTAGACCAGGCTGGCCTTGAACTCACAGAGATCCACCTGCCTCTACTTCCTGAGGGCCGAGATTAAAGGCGTGCGGCACCACCACCAAGCTAGCTTCCATTTCTTAATCAGCAGTCAAACTAGCAAACTTATTTGCTTTCCAAAGTGAAGTTGGTTTTAGTTTTAAAACTATTCTATTCAGTTGCTTAAAAACAGGTGATTTTTTTAAAAAAATGGGTATTTTCAGTTTCATACGCATGTACTTCATCAATTAAATCATTCGTTAAAAGAGTAAAAAAAAGAGCTTTTCAAATGATCTCACAGCAATTCTGGAGGAGGTGACCATGATCTTCATAAAAACCAAACCAAACAATAAAGCCTCACCAGAAACCCTACCTACCTTGAAGAGCACAATCAGAGGGAAATCCCACAAAGGAATCTCCAGCCTCAGCAAGTGCCTAGTCACTGCCTATTTGGGAATGGCATGCCATATGCAGTAAGGAAAATGCTATTTTATTCCATACATGATCTGAGCACAACTGGGCAGCCACAGGGTCAGTTTGGCAACTTTTGCCCTTATCAGTGGCCTCAGAGGGGCAGACTGTCTGCAGGTATATGGCATAGTACTGTCACTCAGAGGAGGAGGCTAGAGGAAGAGCCATTTGTGTGGAGAGATACCAAAGCCCCACAAGGGTAGGTATGTAATTCCGTAAGTTCTAAAGGAAAATCCAAATTTTGGAAAATTAAGAGGTAAGCGATACTTTTTCCTAAATGAAAGGTAAAGGACTATTTAATACAAAGATCTAGAAAATTTTAAGTTTCCCTTAAAAATTCACAATTTTAATATCAGGGCATGGTACTGCCTTGGCACAAAATCTTAGGAATGATACAAAGGGCCTAAGTTACTACCAGTAATGGGGACGGGTGATATGAAGAGAAGGATGAATGAACTGTTAAAAGGAAAACGTACAACTGTCAACATGCAACATTTTCAACCTAAAGAAATTCATTTGTCTTTTTCACTTGTACAGTGAACTATATGGAGTCTTCTAGAATATGGGAAACATTTACCTTTCCCCTTTATAAAAAAGAGTTATTTTTAATTATGTGTGTGTGCCTGTGTGGTTATATGCAGACAAGTACAGTTATGAACTTCTGTACTTTTCTGCTCTTAACTGCTGAGCCACTTCTCTTTGGTCCCAAAAGATTCCACCTTTAAGAAACAATTGAAAAGTATTCCACAGCCTCGTCTGGTGGTGCACACCTTTAATCCCTGTACTGAGAGGCAGGCAGATCTCTGTGAGTGAGGCCAGCCTGGTCTACAATTTGAGTTCTAGGACAGACAGGAACCCTGTCTCAAAGAACAGGGGGAGAAAAAAACAGAGCAGCATTCTTTGCTTCCTCTCTTACGTCTGACTGAGGAAATTCTACTCTTTAGAAGTGATTTCAAGCTTGACATTCTGTTTGTCTCTTTCAATCCTGTACTCCTCACTGCTAACGATGAGCCCTGCTCACTTTCCACTGATTTAGAAACACGTATGAGGTCTTGCTGTCACATGCTGAATGAAAAGAGCAAGTCTGTTTGGGGTATTACCTTTTATATAAAATAGGATACATTCTGGTAAAAATCAGAAATAAGCACAAATCAGCATGGCTAGTTATAAAGCAAACTCCCACTTCTCCTAAATATTTGGATTAAATATTCACAACTAGAGAATTCTTATAAAATCTGTGGCCTCTTTGATAAATTAAACCAATTCAGAAAAGGCTTAGACTATTCTGTTACACAGTTCTACATGTAGTGAATACGAGTCTCCTTTCCATTTACCCAATGTTTACTTAAAAGATGAGCCATCTCAAACATCAATTCATTGTGCATCTTGATTGGGTCATGAATATTCCCATAATCCCCCAACTCATAAACCGCCAGCCTCAATGAATGACGTTCCTACTCTTTTTTTCTTCTCTTCAGATGACTTGACACCCATTCACATTTCAGGTCTCTTTATCCCCACATGAAATAGAACTGCTTCTCTCAGTGCTTTCTGAGTCTTTGGATACTTGCTCTAACAGTCCCAGATACAGACTAATCTGTAATTAGGTTCTGAATACACTGACTGCCAAAAGGCCTAACCCAGGAGAGGGTTCACGTTAGTGGTTAATATCAGTTTAGAGCACGAACAAAGAGCCACACACAAAGTGTTAGTACATACACCGAAATAAACCTTGGGTAACTTTTGATGTTTCAAAGAAAGTGTGAAGAAATTAGCTGAAGAACTAATGAAATGCACTTGAAGCAAACCACACACCCAGAGATCCAAGTCGCCCAACAGCTAGTCTCTAACATGCTGTGTGAGCACTCCATACCACCCTTTAGGACACCTCAGGGGTGAGGATCTTCAGTAAGGGGCTGTTTACTGACGGGCTGGAGTTACTGGAACCTTTTTTCCTACGGAGCGCACACTGCTATTGTAAACACTTGCTATTTATTGCACAACTGTACTACATAAATGCCCTTTAGAAACTCAAGATCTAGAGGAATCTAGGAATGAAGAAATAAAGAAAAAGGAAATTACAAAGAGAAAATGGAAACCAGAACCAAAATGATCAAAACTATAGTCAAATTTGATATTCACAATTATTTAATCACTGTTCTGCTTCAAGCAAAACTTAATTCAAACAAAGGGTACTATTAAAAGCGTGCTATTTTATGCCCAAAGCTCACATTTGCTAATACATAAGTAGCTCAATAGTGACTCACAGGTAAGTCCAGCTCTCTTCTTTCCCCCTCCCCTCCACCCCCCCATAGTTTTTCTGGACCTGTGTAGACATGGCTGGCCTCTAATCACAGAGATCCACCTGCTTCTGCCATCTGAATGCTGGAATTAAAAGTGTGCACCACTATGCTTCAAATCCAGCTTTCTTAAACTATTTTTTTAGAAGTCATTTAAGGCAAGGTAAGCACTATCAGGCTCCTTTAGCAACTATACTAAAACCTATTCATATAATTTCTAAGTATTTTGAAGTCGATTTTCCAAAAGGCTTTGGCGTGAACCACAGAGAAGCCTTATGTTTAGATCTGTATACTTGTTAGACTCTAGAATCTTCCTAGTTGGATGGTGATACCAATTTCAGCGCAGCTACCTATTAATGGTTATAAGTCCGTCTTATTTAACAACAAAGAAGAGAATCATTTCACAATGCTGGCCAGTGTCCTTAGGTATAAAACCATGAAGTTTTGGTTGTATCACATTCACTGAAAGCAGTTTTTTGTGGGATGGAAATCCATCTACTTCTTGAGATACATTTTACTTAGACAAGTCACATTAAATAATCATGTATTTGGACAATACTGTGATTTCTTCCAGGAGGACTTCTACTACTGGCCCATACCTAGAATAGTACACTGAAGACCCAGGCCTGGGAACACAGCTCAGAGGCTGCCTAACTTGCATGAAGCCCTGGGTTCAGTATCCAACACTACACAAACCAGGTGGGAGGCGGAGCCACCTCCATCCTTGGGCTAGAAGCGAGTTCAAGGTTAATCTGGGCGACATGAGACTCGTATCATAAGACATACCCTCAAGTCAGGTGTGGCCATTTGATTTCATGTTGTTGAACTCATCGTCCACTTTAGAGGACCCATGAGACACTTCTTTCGGGTGTGTGTATCTGTGTCTTTACCCTGCTTCTCAGCTGCTGTGCTTTGAGAATGGGCCATCCAGCTTTACTCTCCACTGGGCACCACCACCTATGTCTAGGAGGGTAGACAGAGCTTTCTGGAGCATGGACTTGCGTATTACTAGCTTTACTCCAGTTCCACATTCATAGAAGACGTTCACAGCCTGCTGACTCACACAGTCAAACAGAATATTCTAAAAGTGGTCTTTTTATATTGGTGATTCTTTTACAATCATAATTTAAAAGCATTCCGCAGGGTAATGGTGGAAATAACAGTATTTGTCACATTAACCTTTAGGGAACAATTTTCTCATGGAAGGAAAAAATTGTGATTTGTATTAAATTCTTTACTTTCTTTCTTTTTTTTAAACGACTTTTTTTTTTTTTGACAAAAGGCTTTGCTATATAGCCCATGTTGGCCTAGAACTTACTATGTAGCCTAGCTGGGTTCTGAACTTATGGTAGTCCTCCTGCCTTAGCCTCTTGAGTAAGTGAGATTACATGCATGGCCCACCATGCCTTACTATGCTCAATTATTAGAAAAGCTAACATTGGAATTATCTATAGCATATACTTTCACGATCAGAAATAACAAAAAAATAAGATTTTATGTCATTTATGACCATCTTGTTCTAGTAAAGGGCACAGAATCTACCATGATGTTACAGCTGTCTACTGTGAGTCATTTAATTGTGTCCAGCACACAACATATTTCAAATCATATCAGTTCACATTATGACGATAAAAATTTAAAGTTGTTTGGTTTTATAATTTATTAGTGATACATTGTTTTCTTTTCTCCTCTAACAGCTAAAATATACTTAGTCAAAAAGAATCATTTTATTTGCCAGTATAGAAAATGTAAGCCATCACATTTCAAAGATATACTGACACAGGGGTCAGCAATTACTTGGTAAGATGGAAAAAGTCAGTAAATTATTCTGTTCCATAAAATTAAACACGGCTTTAAAACTTCATAGTTTTTTTGTCTTTTCCATTTTTCTCCTATTTTTAAAAGTATATTTTCCTCTGAATTTTGTTAGGAGGAAGGCTCAAACATTGTAAGAAAAGAAAAACCACCCAGGCAGCCCTTAAAGAGATAGGGCATCATTTATCACTTGCAAAGACAGATTTATAAGAAGAGGCCCCTTCTGTTCCTTTAAGACTGCAAAACAGATGGGAAGTGAACAGACAGTCAATGGGACAAGAAAACACATGGGAGGTGCTGCAGTATGCACGTTCCCAGCATGAGAAAGGAGGCCAAGATTGTAACTGCATGACTGGGTCCTGGAGAGGGTCTTTCTTCAAGCTGTTACAAAGACAAACGCTGCTCCTCATCCTGCTGTCAAACTGTTATAAATATTGGTTTGTCAAAAGGCCTTCAGTACTGAAGCTTTAAAAAGGGGCTGTAGCAGATAAATGAATCACAGGAATGAGTCTCAAACAGCTTATTAATGTAATTTTTAAAAGGAAGAAAAAAATGTAAGCTCAGGGAATGTAATTCCGATTTATGAACTGAAGAGCTTTAGTCAAGCTCAAGTTGAGATGAAATAAAAAATGAGACATAAGTTACAGCTATAAAGTGAGATGCTCCATTATGCAAAGTACTGCTTGTTGGAAGCGGGTCACACGTAAGGAGAACTAGTCACTAATCCAAGCTGTCTTTCTCCAATTGGAAGTGCTTGGGACCAGAAATATTACACATATCAGCTTTTCTAGTTGAATAACCAGAATCTGAAAATCTAAAATCTAAAATGTTCAAAGATCTGAGAGTCAGAGAGTATCATGTGAGTACTCACGGGTCAGATTTTATAGCCCTTTGGATTGGATTGGAAGTGCCCAGCATGTATTGCTGCAGTAACAGGAGGAGTTGCCAACGTGCAGTAACTTCAGAATTGATGTCACTTATTATTTAAATTAGAAATCATCCTTGTAACTTTAATTACACATTCTTTTTCTCAGGTACCTGACATGGGTGCTGGACTCAAACTCAGAGACTTCCTAAGAGCAGTACATGCTTTTAACCACTAAGCCATCTCTCTAGCCTCAAATTTTAGATTCTTTTTCAAAGAAATAATTTATCTTTTAATTAAAAAAAATAGATACATGTGTGTGTGAGTGAGGGGGCATATGTGAGCATAAACTCTAAATTCTTGATGCTTGGTTTCACTAAGAAAACAGGCTCTGAAACAACACAAAATAAGACAAATTACAGGAACTGTTGTATCTATGGTTGCTCACAAACAGAAACCAAAGAATCACCAAGCAATTCTAAAAAGGCACCAGTGCTAATAGAACTAGCCTCTGCTTTGCTATAAACATTCATGTAACTGGCTAAGTCATTAACCTCAGTGAAAATCAATTTCCAAATTTGGACAATGGGAAGATGCCTCCTCTGAAGCCTCATACAACTTTAAAAGATGTTCTGTGAACTACACAAGCCTGAGAGACAGATGACTTAGAAGCAGGACACAGAATCCAAACTAACACATGATGCATGGAAATACTCTCTATTTCTCAATAGAATATATTCTATTCCTGTATAATTACTTTCTCTTCATTTTTGGTAATCTGTGGGAAAAAATATCAGTAGAGATGAGAATACAAAGTATTCAAAAGAAGGAAGCGGATTCTGAGAAGCAGGGCAGCAAGCAAACATTTTTTTTCCTGAGTGTAAGAAAATTGGGATTAAAAAATAAAAGTGGCTAGATCTATACTGAAGGGTCTATGCATTAATTTTAAGATGAAGACAGTTTGAGCATCTCTGGAGAAGGAAGACACAGTGGTGGCACAGCACATACAGGAGGGCCAGGGTCCTGAGCAGGTGGACAGACTTTCAAGGAGGGTGTCTATTAGTACATAGTATGCTACAACATGGCCCCCGGTCATAGGGATATGGACCCTATAAAGTCACAACTCCAGAGGTTTTAGTTTTACTAATGTTGCTTGTGCTCTGAATGAGAATTTTAATACATATGTACTAGCCTTTCTGTTTTGCTTATAATAAAACACTTAAAAAATGAAAACCTAAATCCTGGTAGTATACCTGCTCGATCTGTTTATATGCAGAGTAAAGGGTTGTATAAAAGAAGGATATAAAACAGGGATAGAAAGCTGGCTCAGAGGTTAAGAACACTGGCTGTTCTTCCAAAGGTCCTGAGTTCAATTCCCAGCAACCATGTGGTGGCTCATAACCATCTCTAATGTGATTTAGTGCCCTCTTCTTGTGTGCAAGCACACAGGCAGGCAGAACACTGCACACATAACAAACAAACAAATAAATAAATACATAAATCTCAACTAAAAGGACTGAAAACAAAGCAAAACAATCTTAAATTCCTGTCTCAGAAAGGGAACAAGAACTTACTTCACTTACTTAAGTAAAAAATAGCAGTCTCCATCTATAATTTAAAGTACTAAAACTAGAACAAGTTAAAGAGATGTGTAAGGAATAATTAAGACAGGCAATTTTGTACATTTTGTACTATCACCTAGTGAAAGAAAAAAAATCTTCCTAAAGTGAACCATTGAAGCTTGAAAGCCTCACAAGTTCAAGCAATACTTCAATACGTTCCTAGATGTCCATTCAAGATGGAAATAGAAAACAACAGACTTTCAACAACAGGTACTGGTGCTAGGGCAAGCCATTATCATGTAGGCCTATGAAATGTTTCCTATACTACTACTACGGAGCTTTTATTTGGAAAAATATCAATTTACTTTTAAGATTGAGCACATTTATGTATAGATTTCAGATTTCATCTTTCCCATGAATATGGTAATTCAGGTGATGAAATTTCTTTCTTTCTTTTCTTCTTCTTCTTTTTTTTTTTTTCTTAGACAGGGTTTCTCTGTGTAGTCCTGGCTGTCCTGGAACTTGCTCTGTAAACCAGGCTTGCCTTGAACTCAAGAGATCTATCTGTTTCTGCCTTCTGAGTACTGGGATTAAAGATGTGCACCACCACCACCAGGCTGAGATAATGAGAAATTTAAGGGAATTTTGCACTGTACTTATTGGGAGGAAAAGTTTAGAAACATATAAGTAAAATGTCAAAATGCCTTGTCTTTAACCTTCGTTCCATTTACCCCTAAGAAGTGTACTTCACACTGAGCATGGTGGTGCTTGCTTTTAATCCTAGCACTCAGAGGCAAAGGCAGGTGGATCTCTATGGAGGCTAGCCTGGTCCTCAGAGACAGTTCCAGGCCAGCGAGGGCCATATCATGAGACTTTGTCTCAAAAAACCAAAAGAAGAAAAAAAGTGTATTTCCCATATACTTGGTATAGGGTGCCTATAGTGGGTCTATAACTCATCAAGTTCTCCTTTGCTTTATTTTTTTATATATATTTTCATAAGACAGCGAATTCTATTTTGATTAGATATGTATTCCCACTATTAGGTTCTATTTTTCCCATTTTAGAATTGGAGAGACTACATAAAATTAGAAAAAATAGGGATGAAGAAGAGGTATCTTTGAGGTTAAGAGCACTGGTTGCCCTTACAGTGGGACTTGGTGCAATTCCTAGCAAGTTCATGGCAGGTTACAACAGTCCAAACGCCAGCTGCAGGGGATCCAGGGCTTTCTTCTCATCTCCCCAGACATGAGGCATGCATGTAGTATACTTACACACATGCAGGCAAAACATTCATATATATAAAAGAAAAGAAAAAATAAAGAAAATCTTTAAAAGAAAAATTGAAAAACTTTCACCCTACTTTAACTTTATTATTTCATTCTAATGCTCATTAAGGAAATGGTAAGATTTATAACAGGAAAAAAACCCGGCAAATGGTGGGACCTGGAAACGATTATACTAAGTGAGGTATCCCAAAAGCAGAAAGAAACATATGGTATATACTCACTTATATAAACCTATAGGATAGGAAGTTCAAGCTGAAATCTACACACCTAGAGAGGATATACAAGAAGGAGGACCCAGGTTGGTATG
>CM053753.1:50394153-50457910 GCA_028658305.1 Pachyuromys duprasi | reverse complement strand
GTTGGTGGACTTGGAGGGGGCGGGGAGGAGGGAGATGAGGGAGGGAGTGGGAGGGTAGGAGGGAATGAGGGAGGGGGCTACGCCTGGGATTCAAAGTACCTAACCTGTGATTGAGATAAAAATAAACAAATTAAAAAAAACCCCCGCTAAATCTCTAATTTTAAATATAGATACTGGCTTCCACAATAGCACGTAACTAGAACTTTACAGCAGTGGTTCTCAACCTGTGGGTTGCAACCCCTTTGGCAAACCTCTACATCCAAAGATATTTACATTAGGATTCCTGACAGCAGCAAAATTACAGTTACAAAATTACAGCAACAAACATGTTACGATTGGGGTCACCACAACATAAGGAACTGTAATAAAGTGTCACGACATTAGGAAGGTTGAGGACCACTGCTTTAAAGTGACAAAGTACATTGGTTATAGTTATGTACTTATTTAATTCCATCACTTAGTGTTGAAGGACAGAGGCAGGTAGATTTCTGTGTGTTTAAGACCAGCCTGTTCTACACAGTGAGTTCTAAGCCAGTCAAAGCTACACAGTGAGACCCCGTCTCAAAAAAAAACAAACAAAAAAACAAAAAAACAAAAAACAAAACACAAAATCCCTACTACGAATCCAATTCATAGATTATTGAAAATAACATTGTTTTTTATTATTTATAATCATAATCTCATGTATAATAATAACTTATAATTATTAATAATAATCTAAAACTACACTTAAACAATAGAAAGATATTCACTAATAAAGTACTGAATATGGTAGCCTATATAATATAAATATCCCTTTAATCTTACACCAATTTATTCCTCAATTGTGACTTTAAACAATAGACTTGGGCCACAAAAAACGGCCTTTCATCTGAAAGCTCAATTTGAGCCTGCAATTCCTCATCAACATCAGGGAAGCATACTTCTGAGGCCTACGCATAGAGAATTTCGCGTGTAAATAACTACTTCTCTAACACAGAGGTTTCTCCCTACGGGTACTTTATTCTTGGTATTCGCTGTCTTTCTCGACTATAGCACAAAGCAGAGCCTGCCCTGCGAGTGTGGTAAATGGTGTTTTATGTTCTTCTCAGTTGCTCTATCATTTCCACCTTAGTATGAAAAACAGCTTCACAATGGCAGAACTTAATAAAGTAATAACTTTATCCAGAAAAGATGTCTTAAAGAGTCACTAGTAACATAAAACAAAAATGTTTATTCTGTAGTAAAAAGTATTAATCTTTCCTTTTTATAAACATATGTCTAGAAATAACCATTTCAAAACACCTGAATGCCAAAGAAAATGTGCTCCAATAAACTTAAATTCTTAATGTTAGAAATTTCTTAAAGTTTTTTGTTTTTGGTGGACTGGATGGACTGGCAATTAGGGACTCATTGGGGGCACAAAAATCAGTGGTTTACATACAGTGAACGCTAGACTACAAGAAGTCAGTAAGGGAGTGGTTGATAGCACATGAATACAGCAAATGTGAACTGCTCACAAGGGATGAAACAGGGGCTTCTGCTGAGACAGAAGAAAGGTCTCTGGCACCTCTAGTCTCTCCCTCTGACATCCAGAGAAGAGCTAACGAAAGTCAGCATTCACTGGCAATGTATGATACACAGCGCAAAGTACAGTAAATTCACAAATGAGCCAAATCATTTTGCTAGGGTGGGTCAATCATAATAGAATGTTTTCTTTGAATGCTTATTCTGGCTGATTTACAGTTATGTAGTGGGAAGGCAGTATTCTTTCTGCTCGATTACACAACCATGGCAGTAGCTGAGCGTGCCTTTAATCACTGAGGGAAGGCAAGTAAGCAGGTAGGAGAGAAAATATTGGTTTAGGTGAAACGATAATGACATAGAAGAAGGCATAAGAAAAAAAGGGACAAAGCTGTGCCAGAAGCCAGGAAAGGCGAAGCACTATCGGGGCCAAGGAGACAGCACGAGGGCTGAGAGAGAAGCGAGGCTGGGCGGTCACAGTCCTGACTCCTCATGCTTTCTTCCCCATTATTCTGATTGTACCTTGCTTTCTCTTTCTTTTTAAAAGAGGTTTATTTCTATTTATGTGTATGTGGAAGTGCCTGCATGTCTGTGCGTGCACCACGTGTATGTCTGGTGCTTGCGGAGGCTTAAGTTACAGGCACTTGTGGGCTGCTTGACGTGAATGCTGGAAACTGAACCTGGGTCCTGTGCAAGAACAATAAAGACCCATCTCTTCAGTCCCCTTTTTTCTCTTTCCCCTCTGGCCTAGGTACTAAAACTCAATACCACCTTTTTCTTTAAATTTTGTTAAAACTGATTTCTTTTGTTAAGTCTCCAGAAACAAATCGACATGATGCCACCCGCATTTGGAGTTCAAAGGATTTAACAAATTTGTGACAGTCACATATTACTTTCAAAAGAAGTTATCTGGCTCTTCTGCCCCAATTAAGGAAGAGAAAATCGCTTTCCTGTGAACAGAAGAAATCTCTAGAATATACTTGGGGTGGGAGGTACGTGATAATGGTGACCAACAAGAATGACAGAATTTTCATGCAGTTTAGGTTCTACATTCAGAATAAAACAACCTTTGTGGGGTGGCTTTTAGTCCCCCATCTTCCAGGATCACTGATCTCATCTATGACAGTAGCAGACACCGGAGAAGATTAGAAATACAATCTAATCAACAGAAATTAAATCTCAGGCTCACCTGACATGCTCCCTTTCTGAACACAGGAGAGTAAAAACATTCCAACTACAGTTTTATTAGATACGACCTACCCATATTTTAATTCAGATTTAACATGAAGAAATTCTTATGAGTATCCTGTAAATTAGAACTGTATTTGAATCACTGAAGCATCTGTAGACTTGGGTAGCTTTGATAAATTTCTAATCATGGGCTTGCAAATGAAGACTTAGTGCATTCTCCTACTGCTTCCTTTTTGTCCCCATAATTTAAAAATGAACAAATATGTGTGTTTTTTAACATTAAATAATATTAACCATGATGAGCTGAGTTCTCAAAGTAAACATGACTTCTGTTGCTGAATATCGGGTAATTCAGAAAAAAAAAACCCTCCTATCTCTGTAGCTACGCTTTGGCGTCACAAGTGAATGTCACACAGCTTAAGATACAAAGGTTGTATCTTTGCTCCTTTCTAATTATCAAGAGAAAGCACAGGATGGCGGATAAGAGGAGACTGGGAACGTGAAGAAACACAAAGAAGCGCCCGAACAGCATTGTATATGCTCAAGAGAAACAAACTCTAAGTTTCCAGTAACAATTGCTTGCTGTCTGGGAGATGCTCAGGCATCAAACAATAAAGAACAGTCAACAGAGGCAAGAGGCCGCGCACGCTGCTGCTCTCCTGCTCTCTAATCCCTCTGAGCTCTGGTAAAAAGGCCAGCTGTTGCCACCTCGCGTAGGGTGGAGGCAGTCAGCAGAGCAGATTAACTGGGGGGTGGGAAGAGGGGATATTGCAAGATTCTAAATTAACAACCTCTTTGATTTTACAGCTTTTAACATGAGGCCATTCAACTGTACCATTACAATAACCCTGCACAGTACCAGCCAGAGCGCATTACTGTCTTTATAATTCACATATTTTTATTTTATGTTTATATTGGTAAATGTAAAGAAATACACAGAAACTTGGTGGAGAACATTTCAACACTCTTAATCCTGCTCAACAAAAATCCTAAAGTTAGAATAACAACCAGTTAAAATTTGAAGGGTTGGTATATCTCACAGTTGGACCTTAGGACTTAGGCATGAACACAACACACTGAGGAGCTCTTTAGTTTGGGGCCTGGGTTGCGGTTCAGTTGGGAGAGTTGGCTGAGCATAAATAAAGCCTTGCTGGATTGGGCCAGAAACCCTTAAACCGAACACTCGGTAGGTGGAAGCAAGTTGAGGCTGAAGTTCAAAGTCCTTCTAGATACACAGTGAGTCTGAGACCAACACAGGGGAAAACATTCAGGTTTTGGGCAACTCTGATTCTAGTGAGCCCTGGCAGTCTGGAGACAGTTTAGAGGTCACATAAAGAAGACAGGCTTCCTTCAGTTCATCTATTGACTTCATATGCATGTTGGTGTTTCTTCAACCAGATGTTTTCAGAGTGAAAGTCTCAGTTCCAAAGTTCCTTACATGGCAGGAGGGACTGAAGCTAAGAAAAGGGCAGTATCCCTGCTGATACCAGGAGTCTGTCTCTCCGATATGCCACTAGGTACATATCCTAATGCAAAGGGTAATCGTATATAATGATGCTTTTCAAAGCCCTGAGTTTTGCCCTCTTATAAATTAAAAAATCTGGGACCACATGGTGGCTTACAAACATCTTTAATGGGACCCAATGCTCTCTTCTGGCATGTAGATGTACATGTAGACAGCAATACATGAAATACATACATTTTTAAAAGACATTCCATAGGTAATCCAAATAGCAGTTGGTTCTACATTTAGACACTATAAAAAATCTGCTGGGCTTACTCTTACTACAGAATCAAGATGCTCTAAAGGTCACAGTGGGCTGTTTATACGCTGTGGGGAGGTACTGTGAATAAGGGCCGAGGTAGGAAGACTAGCTGTGTATTGCACTCAACTGTCCCATGAGATGCTCAGTCTTTTGACATCTTCACAGATTATGTCTGTGAGTCTCATTTTCTGTAAGTATTTTCACATGACACTGATCTTCTATTGGCCAGAAACAGAAACCTTCTTCTTTTCCCATTTCATCAAAAAAGAAACTAAACCACCCAGCTCAGGGAAAAGCTGAACCAACACTATAAAAAGCTTCTCTCTCCAGAAAGTTACTATTATTAGGCTCCATCACATCTAAATGCTGTATACTAGTTGGAATCAAGTGTATTTTCTTAAATAATCACAACTAAACAATTAGGTCTTCGAAACCAACATTGACATAGTACTTCCAAGGGGCACAGACCGAATTTCTGATGCATTGTCCTCTGCCTGGACTACTGCTTCTGTCTAACCTTATCTTTGATGCATCTGACGATTTCAGGCCAGCAATTCTGTGGACCATACTTCACCTTGGGTGTGTCACATCTAAAGCCATATATCTTTAGTAAAAAAGAAAATCCATAAGATGGCATAGGGTTTTGATTTGACCATATGATTCAGGTGGTGAGTGCTCAGGTTTCTCCATGATATAGTTGTCTTTCAAGTTAATAGGTATTTTCTGTTGAGATATTTTGGGTGATGAGATAAACATTCTATTTTTTTACCACTAACTGCATGCCTCTTCCCATAAAATTCCCAATTCATGGATTTGTGTTTCACTCAATAAGCTACAATTTGCCACTGTCTCTATTATTTGGGGTCTGGCCAGCTGCAGCATCAAACAGTGCCTGTGGCATGTGAATCCGACCCTTACTCTACAGAGTTCCAGGTTTATCCTGTCCTTCCTGTGATTCAGCTATGGATGCCACTGTGTGTCCAAAGCATCCTAGCCTCTGTCAGCAAACCTCTGGATACAGAAGTGGGCTTTATTCTCACTTCTTCAGTCTTCCTAACCAGAGTCTCATTGATTTAGTAGAAAATAATGTTCTGCTTATAACTGTACTTTAGTGAACAATTAGTGGGTGAATATCCAAAGAGATGAATGATTGAAAACCAGGCAAAATTTTTTTAAAGGCTTTTAAATTATGTATATAGTATTTTGCCTGCATGTCAGAAGAGGGCACCAGATCTCATTATAGATAGTTGTCAGCCACCATGTGGTTGCTGGGAACTGAACTCAGAACCTCTGGAAGAGGTCTTAACCTCTTAACCTCTGAGTCATCTCTCCAGCCCCAAAACCAGGTAAATTTATGACTGGCAAAGAATGAATGTTAACAACATTCTAATAAACTCTATGACACCATCTTTACAAATCTTAACTTATACTTAAATCTCTAGATTGTCCGATACTATATCCCAAATGCATCTGCCATACTAGATACCTTGTTCCCTACAATACATCATGACTAATAAACCTAGAGGGTGCTCTGGCTGGAAGATCCCTGACTATATTCCCAATCCTTAGACCGAAGAGAAACAGTACAGAAAGGGGCTTTCAGGACTTTTACACTACGGGGCAGTCATGGCTCATCTCCATTAATGTGACTGATGAAGTTGAGTCACGGGAGGAACCCCTGCTTTTAAGGACATTATTTGGAACATTAACACCACAACTCTATTTACACAAATGTCACAAATCACTTTAAAGGGCTCATAGACTGCTTTCTTAGGGAAATCACCAGAACATGGAACTTGGCTCAACATAGCACATATCTGAGTTAGTAATATACTTTCTTTAAATAATCAAATTACAACTGGAGACTAATGGGACTATGTAGGCTCTATTATAAGACACACAAAAAAGCACATCATTTTTCTGTCACTTAAAAAAATGCAGAAGCTAGTAAAATTCATTGACGTAATCTACAGTCTAATAGCTATGTCCTAAGGGACACAGAAGTTGCATACATTGTGACAATGATAAGCCCTTTCTTGTAACAGTACAAATTGCACGAAATTATGAGTCAAGGATTTCCAAACGTTTGCTGAATGGACTTCCCTAAGAATCAGCACAACAGGTATCTTATAGTACAGAAGCTTCGTGGGGCTATGTAAGACACAACAAAGAAGTAGCAGATCAGGCTTGCACATAGGGGTTCTGCAGCAGCACAAACTTAACTATACTGCCAAAGAGGTGGGAAACAGCCAAATACAACAGAAAAGCAACTAACTAAAGTGAGATATACATCAGAAAGAAGAGCGCCAAGAGAAAGCAATGGACTCTCAGCTTACCTGAGAGAGAGCGAGGATGAGGCAGCACAGAGGAGAAGGGAAGCCGGGCTGCAGCACAGCACAGAGCCCTGCCTGGTTCCTTTGGACATTTTTGTGACTGACTGAAGAACTATAAACTCAGCTTAAAAACCATTCCCAAACTTGAAAACCTTCTTCCTGTTCAGTGTTTGCTTTCTTATCAGAAAACACACACTAAAGTACATTCTGAATCGAAAAACCGTTTAATAAACTCAAAGGGACACTAATGACTAGCTAGACTCAGCCAGAAGCGCCTACCACCAGGAGTTCTATGATGTTACTCCTTCTCTGATCACCTTGGGCTCTCAAAGATCCAAGCAAGTATCCATGCTAGGAACTTACCAGCACTTAAGAACCAGACATGCTTCCAACAGGCAAGGTTGTGGGTGGGATGCTATGGGTGCAAGAGCCTGAGCAGGGTGAACAGGCTGTGGGCAGCCTGTCCATGACGCAGATCTGCGTGGGTAGCATGGTGCTGGAGCAGAAGCAGGATGAACAGAGTTTCTTAGGCTTCAGGGTAAGGGGCCCGCAGGAGACAGGTAAGGGGGAGAATGTGGGAAAGATGAGGTGGGGAGATCCCTGACGCAAAGGTCAGATCATGAGCTCTGTGAAAGGACTCCATGCAGAAGAGTAGCTTCTAACAGGATGGCATAGTTTGCACAGGGCGTGGTGCTGTGATGGTGGTCTGGTAGAAGATAGCTAAGAGTCCAAGCTGGATGAAAAGAATATTTTTGTAAAGGGGCAGCAAAAAGTTTGGTTACACATTAAGAGGTCTGATCAAAATAAGTAATTATGTTAAGGATTGCAGAAGCCAGTTCCTCATGTCAGAATTACAGTGGAAAAAGCAAAGCCAAGAACAAACCAGGCAGAACGGGATGCAACTCGAAACAGCATCCACTAAGAGTCTTTAACAGGTCCACAAACAGCATCCACTAAGAGTCTTTAACAGGTCCACAAACACACACTTTTTACTAAGAAGGCCTAAGAACTGTATTTCACTAATAACAAATACATCTAGTTCCCAGACCTTGATTTCTAAGTACCATTCATTCATATATATATATATATATATATATATATGAAGGAAGCAGAGTTGTGTTAGGGAATGAGCTTGAGCATTGTGTTGTGTGGCAGGACAATACCAAGCAGGAGATGAATGAGGTCTAAGGATTAGATACAGGGTCACTCTGACTTTGGGAGTTGCTAGGAGAAAAATCTTTATTCTTAGGAAACACACATTCAAGTATTTGGAAATGATAAAATAAGAGATTGACCTAAAATTTTAACAATTCAGAATATAGCAAGTTCTTTATGGGTAGTGATGACTCCCCTTTGAGCTTGAGATTAAACGGGTACGGACACATGGGGATGGGGAAGGGATTCCAGGAACTGGGGCAGAGATACTTACTGAGGTCCTCAGCCAGCTGAACTCGTTTGCCAGTAAGCAATTTAACCTTCTTCTCACCGTCTTCAGCAAAGTCTTCTAATACCTCTTTAACATTTTTCTCTAGTCGCCTAACTGTTCAAAGTAAATCAAAACTCAGAAGAGCAGTTTTTATGAATGTATAGAATGAAAAATTTCCTCATATAGTGAAAATTATGTATCACCATGTTAGTTCTACGCTTGAATTCACATTTCTCACTTTGTAGTACATTTACTAGTACAAATCTTATCTGTGGTCTGATGACATGTTCTTAAGCCATTATACTCAACAGATGCACAGATTTCAAACCACACAGTGATGCTCTGATGCCACCCTTTTTATTATAACTTTTATCTGATGAAAGTAGGTACACTGCATCTTTTATCCCTATCATTTTCTAACTGTTACTTACTTTTATTAATATTTCAAAGAAAAGTATGATTCTAAGGTTTTCTAATCAGCTTGTTTTTAGGAGTTCCCTTACCTTCAGTGTTTGTAAGCTGCTGCCTTAACGTATTGGCAGTGATAGCCAGCATACGTTGTATTCGCCAAAACAGGACCACATCATTGCATTCCAGCTGAATGTGAAGTCACGAACATCAGATGCAAATGTAAAAACAAAGTGCTTATTAAACACATGGAACTTGTTTCCTAAGCTTTAGTAAAAATATTAATACTTATGTAAGTATACATACATAAGTATACTTACATACAAACAAATACATACAAATACATACATACAAACAATTTTCCTTTGAGTTAAAAAGAATCAGAAAAGCACTTAGAAGCATCAATTTAATAACAACACAGATTAACAGAGCTTTGTCAAGGGCTATTGTAAGAAAATGCACAAAAAGCGTAAGTCTGCTGCCACCTAGGGGTTACTTTAAAAGGTGTGAGAGCTATGTCCATTATAAGAACTTCTGGATCTTTTAGAGAAAGCAAGATTTCAGTGATGTAAGAAGATAACTATCACGCACGCGCACACATGCACACATCATAAAGTAGTCTTGCTCAATGGTCCCCACCACACCTGTGAATGGCTATGTTCTACATACATCCTCCTCTTAAATATAAACATAAACTGTTTCAAGTCACTCTGGGGTAAAAAAGACTGCCCTTTCCATGTTCTTACAGCCCACATGGAATTCAGTTATTCCTAAATTGGTAAATCGCTGACAAGATAAAGGTTATTCTTTATAAGTTACACATTATTTTCTTCCAGATGCTCAAGGGCTTAAAATTCATAGTAAACCTCAAATTTACTTCTTTAACACCTTTCAACAATTATTACTAAAAATTACCTTTTTTTTTTTTTTTTTTTTTTTTTTTTTACTTTGTGAAGCCTTACCTCAGAATCTATAAAATGCCTCTGGTAGTAATAAAAACCTCTTCGACAAAGGTTACAATGATTTAGAGCTGTTTTTAAGAAATGTCTTCTATAAACTTGATGCCAAGTATCCTTAATCTAAAATGAGAAAAGAAAAACCAAAGTGTTATCATAGATGTTATTGACTACTGAGAGGTTAGTTGTATACAAACTTTACTTTGAAAAGTTAATTGAGGGATAGATCTCCCAGTTCGAGGACAACCTAGGCTACAAATCAAGTTCCTGGACAGAACAACAAAACAAACAAAAAAGCTGTTGGCCAGGCAGTGGTGGTGCACTTCTTTAATCCCAGTGCTCAGGTGGCAAAGGCAGCTGGGATCACTGAGTTTAGGCCAGCCTGGTCTACAGAGATAGTTCCAGGACAGCCAGGGCTACATAGAGAAACACTGTCTTGAAAACTATTTATCAAAAGCAGTAGCAATGTTCTTATTCTACCAACCTTTTAAATCCACTTACATAATTTTTCAAGTCAGATATTAAATTTATCAGTTTATACACTTTAAAATCTACAAACTTCTAAGCAAGCATGTAGTTACATTCAAACAATCATTGTACAGAGTAGGTTGGTAAGCCTAGCTGAGCAGTGGGGAAAATATGGCAAGAAGAGTGGGAAAGCCAGAGTTAGGAGCTGGAAGCTGGTCTCAGGCCATGATGAGTAACTGACAGTCAGAAAGCAATCCTTTCTATTATGTTACAGTGTTGCCACGACAGTGCCCACCACTATGGCACTATGGTCGGTGAGAGCATTTAATGTTTATCTCATCCAGTAACAACAATAACGTTAGTAGGCAGAGCAAATATCCACCCTATCTGGGATATGAAGGAAGCGGAACTATTAATAAAGAAGCAGTACTAGTAAGTAACACAATGGAGCTGTATGAGAACCTATATCCCTTGACACCCCATATCCTTGTACTAAGCAATGTTACTAGAAAAAACAAACAAAAAACACTGAGCCACTCGTGCCTGCATAAAGTAGCAACCTGTTCCCCTCTTCTTCCAAGAGAAAATGTCTACTGCATTACCATAAGTATCATAAAATTAAAAGTACCAAAGTACATAAAGCTTGAGTATTGCTGACCAGTATATGGGACCAGAACTGGTCTGAAGATGGGATTTTGGGTGGGATGATTTTTTTTAACATTTACATACACCCCTTGGAGGTGGGACTAAGGCATAAACAAAAAAATTCACTCATGTTTTATACATGCCTTATACAGCCTAATCATAATTTTATGCACTACAGTTTGCATTCTGAATGCTGTCACATGAAGATCTTTCTTGTGACATCAAGTTGGAAGGAAAAAGTTTCAGGTTTTGGAGTATTTCTATTTTCCTTGTTTGAATTAGGGGTGGGTGCTCAATTTGCATGGCCTTTTCTTTCTTTCCTTCTTTCTTTCTTTTTTTGCTTAAATAACCTTTATTGATAATTTAATATTCCAGATGTCAACATGGTATTACCATTGGTCTTCACAACAATATTATAATCCCATTATATAAACATTATATGGTAACACTGTAATCTTTTTTTTTTTTTTTTTTATCAATCAGAGGTTAGGTACTTTGCATCCCCGGCGTAGCCCCCCACCCCGCTTCCCTCCCACTCTCCCCATCCCTCCTTCATCTCCTCCCAGCCCACTCCAAGTCCACCTACAGGGGAGGATCTCCTTCCCTTCCATCCGACCCCAGTTCATCTTGTCTTCTCAGGGCTGGCTACAATGTCCTCCCCTGGGATCTAGCCAGGCTGTTACTCCCTGGCGTTTATGGGGGAGAGTCAAAGAGCCAGCCATGGAGTTCATGTCTGAAACAGTCCCTGTTCCCCTTACTAGGGTCTTCAGTTGAATATCGAGCTACTATGGGCCACTTCTGAGCGGGGGTTCTAGGACATATCCATACATGGTCCTTGGTTGGAGAAACTGTCCCATAGAAGACCCCTGTGCCCTGCTCAGTTTAGTCTTTGTGGAGCTCTTGTTCTCCACAAGTCTTATTAACTTCCCCTGGCCTTTTCTTTTTTCCTTTTGAGATACAGTTTCTCTGTGTAGCCCTGGCTGTCTTGGAACTCACTCTGTTGACCAGGCTGGCCTCAGACTCACCATCATAAAAGGCCCAGCTGCATAGTCTTTTATAATGAGAGTTAGGACCATGTAGACAAATTAGATCTATACCCAAGTAAAAGTGTCATGCCCAATTTATAGATAAATGACATTTACAGCAGCTTAAGTGCTTAGGCTCTTGCCAGGCTCTTGTAAGTACAGAGACATGAAAGCAGGTGATATTTAAGAGCAGTCATGGAGGCTTGGAAGGCTTTCAGGTTGCTCTCCTCACTAGATTTATTTTTCTAATTAGGTTTCATACAAGCTTTTCTTTTCTTTCTTTTTTTTCTTAAAGATTATTTAGTTTTATTTTATGTGTATGGGTGTTTTGCTTCTATGTATGTCTGCGCACCATATGGTGCAGAGCCTGAAGAGGCTGTGAGATACTCTGGAACTGAAGTTAGGGATATTAGTTAGATGACCTGTGGGTGCTGGGAACCAGACCCAGGTCTTCTGTGAGAACAACCGCTCTTAACAGCTGAGTCATTTCTCCAGCACTTAAGATAAACTTTGAAGATTTTCAGTTCCCTACAGTCTAACTTCTAAGCAGCAAGAAATACAGACATAGTAACTGCTTTTACAAATTTGCTACAAATAAGCACTATGAAGCTAAGAAGAAAGATGGCCTAACATCTCGACTTTGTTCTCATTATTTATCAGGAATGAGGAAAATGAGATCTAATCCAAAGATCTTATCCAATAAAAAATTAAAATGCATGTTTCTGCCCCTGAATCTATTTATACTAACTGAGCTATATTGATTGTAAACATTATAATTACCTATGTTCTGGGAATGGTGCCCTGCTCCTTTAATCCTGGCATGACACTTCCGAGGCAGAGGCAGGTGAATCTTTGTAAGTTTGCTGCCAGCTTGGCCTACATAGTGAGTTTCAGGCCAGCCAAGCCTAAATAGTGAGAACTTGTCTAAAACAAACAAGCAAACAAACAAACAAAGTCTACCAAAAAACAACACCCCCCTCAACACACACATGAACATCTATCTGTCTATGTAAGTGGAACGTATTTAGACAAAAGTGAATTACTGTACTGTGTGACACAGCCGAAGCAAGGTCTGGATGCCTTTACCCCTTTTGCAGGAGCCCCAAATTCCAAATCTTAATTTAACGAATTGCCCTTTAAAAAGCAAACTGAGATTAAAGCTGCTGCTTTTCATATAATTAAATGTCTACAATTAGGCCAGTAAATGTGCACATGCTCACAGTAGGACGCAGCACGTGGATCTCTCTGTAACCATTAGTGGCTGGGATACTGCACTGTTAAGGACCACTGATTTAGAAAGTGGACCTCCACTGCGACACCCTTGTAGTATGGCACCCCAATCTCACTTTTTATCTGAGGATGACGTGCAACTCTGCCTCCACATTCCAAGTGTTTCATATGTTACCACACCTGGCTTTCAATAGCATTTCTTGCTTATGTAATTTTTTTGTTGAGGTATAGGGGGAGCTTGCTAGACAAGCAATCTACCACTGTGCAATCTACCACTACCTCTGTGATGGTTTTTCTTACCAAGCTTGGATCTACTTCCACTCCTCGAGATTCCAGGTTCTTCCGGACTGTGGTGATCTCATCACTTGCAAGGTAAGCTGGGTGCTCCTCACTGCACTTCAGCATCTTCTCCAATTCATTCTTGGTTTCATTGTGAACACACTTTAACACGTTAAAAGAATGCTGTTTAGATAGTTCCTAGTTGGCACTTGTGAAAATAGAGGTCCATTGTAATAAATGTATTACTTATGACCATTACTGTTAATTATGATAAGAAAAGCTATAAACTTGGAGGCCTATAAATGGGGAGCCACTTGTATGCATGGTTAGCTCTAGAATCTTTCATGTGTGCAACAGTGTTTTATTGGGGAAATTAAGGCACCAGGCTCCTTAGGAAAGGCTTTCATTTTGACTGTAGAGTATAACTGTGTCAAGAAAAAGTAGCTATGTGGGCCTATGTGGGAAAAAGCAATAGTCTATAAATGCCTAGAAGGACTCAGACCTTGTGAAGTGTTTCTTTTCTAACCAATGAAATATCAAGTGTGTAGTTTGATGCTTTTCAAAAGAAGCTCTTCCATTAAAAATCATACGTAAAGGGGGCTGGAGAGATGGCTCAGATGCTAAGAGCACTTACCGCTTACTCTTCCAGAGGACCTGGGTTCAATTCTGAGCACCCACATGGCAGCACATAACTGCCTGTAACTCCAAGATCTGACACCCTCATGCAGATATACATGCAGGCAAAACACCAATGCACATAAAATAAAAATGTAAAAAAAAAAATCATACTTCAAACTATTTCTGAGGTATTCTTAGTTCACTTTCAGCCTCCTCTTGGACACCATGCATTAATCTCAGCAAAGGAAGAAAACACATGCTAATTATATGTTTCAAAGTAAGATTCTTATATTGTCCAACTCAGTTTATCTTGTTGTTTTTTTAATCCTCTATTTTGACATGGACGATGAAAGACACTACCTAGCTTTAAATCACTCATAACATCACTGACTATAAAAGAACTCACCTCAGTCTGCAAGGTAGCACAGCTGTGGCCTCTGAGCATTCTACAAGGACATTTTGTAATTGACCAGTTGTGAATAAAAGTGCAAATTTCACAGGCCACTTGCACAATTCCATTCTATTCAGTAGGTAGTGGGAAGGAATCCTGATAATGTAATACTCTCTATCGGGGAGTGCTTTCACACCTATATTCTCATCATCACTAATCCGCTGTTAAAACAACAAACTGCTTCAAAGAAAACATCTTTCTCATTTATCCTGGCTGTCTGTTCCACTAAGTCATAATGAGAATGTTTCACAGAGTGGGCTTTCCTACAAAACTAGTGGAAGGTTACATAAAGGCATAAAAGCACTTTATTATTATTATTATTATTACTATTTGTATGTATGTGTGTTTATCACTGGGTGTAGGTGTCTGGAGGCAAGGGAAGGGACAGAAATAAAGGCTCATTTGGGAGGGGCTTCCAGATTCTTCTTCTAGGCATACAGAGGCTTTGCAATGGCCTTAAAATGAACTTATTGCTTCTCCTACAGGTTTGTGGAGAAAAACAACTTATGACTAGAGATATCTCTGTTTGTTTAGAGTTATTTACCAGTAGTTGCTGAGGCAAGTACTGTCATTACTGACTGTTCCTGAGGCTTCCTGCCCAATGTTGAGTTTATCTACCATATAGCAGCTGTTTCTAATCAACGTCTCTTTCAAGCCAGGCATCTATGATTGAGAGACCTACAAATTTTTCAGACAGACCTTTTCTCAACCCATCTGCATGGCAGTCAGAACAGATGCATTGATGACTCAGGGTCAAATCACTTATTTAGGGAGCTTATAAAAGAAGTGTGGGACATCAGAAAAGAAATGGCATCATTCATATATTTCATTAACTTTATTTAAAATGTAAATGAAAACAGAAAAAATGGAAGTATTTTATTCTCTTTACCTCCAAATTGTGACACATTTTAGCATCCTTTTTGCTAGTTAAGTAGGTATAGCAAAGAGAGGAAACAACAGTAAGTGGCCTGGATACCACTGCTTTTCCTTATTATTTCACTCACTTATGTTTTTTGGTTCTATATTCTATATATGCACTTCCCTTTAAGAACTGAACGCCTTTAATCCCAGCACTTGGGAGGCAGCAGATCTCTATGAGTTTGAGGCCAGCCTAGTCTACAGGGCTGGTTCTAGGACACAGAGAAACTGGTCTCAAAAAAAAAAAAAAGGAATGAACTGAAGAACGAGATAGAGGTATAAAACAGGACAAAAAGCTCTAAGAGCTCAGAAGGAATAGAAGGGTGGCTGTGGGAATGACATGCACTTTTCTCCAGTTTACCAGGTTTTTTTTTTTTTCTTTTTTTTCTAGATTTTTTTCTGCCACCCATTTTTTAATTAATTAATTTTTTATTAATTACAATTTATTCAATTTGTTTCTCAGGTGTAGCCCTCTCTCTCATCCCCTCCCAATCCCACCTTCTCTCTCTCATTTCCTCCCATGTCCCTCCCCAAGTCCAATGATAGAAGAGGTCCTCTTTCCCTTCCCTCTGACCCTAGCCTATCAGGTCTCATCAGGACTGACTGCATTGTCTTCCTCTGTCAGTTTACCAGTTTTTAAAGCTGCTCACACTTAGCTTTGCCATTCTGTTCTTCTGAGGTCCTAACTAAAGGATGAGTTCTATCATACTTGTCTGAATTTTCATATTTATTTTATATTCACATTAACAAAAATTACTACAAAATATAAAATAGTTTGAATGAACTTCCAACAGAAAAATCCAGAGATAATATAGAAAAAAATTATATTCTTCCTAACCACAATTGTCACATATCCTCTGATTTTGTTTAATATTTTTGCTTATAACTACCCTTCATTTAAAAAGGTTTTATTTCTTCTTTGAGTGTGGGTGTTTTGCCTGCATGTACATATGTGCACCATGTGTATGTCTGGTGCCCTAAGAGGCCAGAAGAGGATGTTAGATCCTCTGGAATTAGAGTTATAGGCTGATAGTGAACTGTCTCGTGGGTACTGGGAACTGACCAAACCCATGTCTTCTATAAGACCACTGAGCCATCTCTCTAGCCTAACTACTCTCTTTTTTTTGAACGTTAATTAGGAAACTGAAATGAACAAAGTAGTCAACTGCAAAGGAAGCATACTTCCTCTTTTTTTTTTTAAACATTTATTTATTTATTATTTATTTATACAGTATTCTACCTGCATGTATGCCTACACACCAGAAGAGGGCAACAGATCTCACTATACATGGTTGTGAGCCACCATGTGGTTGCTGGGAATTGAACTCAGGACCTTTGGAGGAACAGCCAGTGCTCTTAACCACTGAGCCATCTCTCTAGCCCCATTTCATTTTTCTTATCTTGTAGTAAAACAGATTGACTATATTTTAGAAAGGCTAATGTAACTAAAAGTCTAAAGAATCTTCTTAGAGCCATGAGAATATTGTGTGTGCATATGAACATGTGCGTATGTGTGTATGTGCAAACATGCACATGTGAGTACTGTCAGTCTTCACCTCATTCCCTTAAATAGGTTTTCCTATGGAGCTAGGCTGGCAGCCAGAGGCCTCAGAGATCCTGTCTCTACTCTCAGAGCACTGTGGTCACAGGCACTCATGCAGCCATGCTGAACTCTTGGAGTACTGGGATCTGAACTCAAGTTCAGAACTCTTACCCACAAAGGCATCTTCACCAGACCCAAGACTGTATGTTAAAGCCTGAACTGAAATAAGCAAAATGAAGGTGGATATGGTGGCACAAGACTGTTATTTCAGCAAGTAAGAGGCTGAAGCAGAAGAACCTCTGTGTGTTCAAGGCCAGCCTGGGTTACAGAAAACCATAACACCAAGCCATACTAAATCAGGAACAAAATGCCATCATGAAAACAGAGATGTTTTAGTTCCTACCTGCTCTTGGGTCCGATTCTTCCAGTACATCCACCTCTTCTTCCAGTCTGGCCCTATCATGTTTTCAATAGTATTTTCAGCTAAAAGAGATAAAAATTAATGTATTATGTATGTGCACATATGCTGTGTGTGAAATTGGAAGTGCACATGAGTGTCCCATGAGTGCACTAATGTCCCAGTGCATGAGTGGAGGTCAGAGGACAGTTTTTGGGAGTCTGCTCTGTTTGTTCTGTGGGTTGCAGATATCCAACCAGGGTAATCAGGCTTTTCTGGCAGCTGCTTCACCCACTGAGCTATCTCTCTGGCCTGATGACTATATTTCACAATGCTGACAATTCCAGAGTTCACACCCCTACTTACTATCCTTGAGACGAGCTTGAAGTGCCTCTTCCATAAAGTAAATGGCTGCATCCCACTGTTGCTTATCTGATATGGACCGGTCTTCCAAAGCATTGTGCTGAATGACCCTCTGAAACAGTCAGGGCAGAAAAAGCTAATTTAATTTATGTTCCCACATGTCAATAATTTTAGTTAAGCTGGCAACTTAAATATCAAACATAACAAATAACAATAGTAGGTTACCCCCACAAAAATGCAAAAGTTCCTTCTACTGGCTGTACCTGTTAGTTTTTTTAAATCAGAAAACTAGAGTGGAGCCTCTTGAGGCTGAAATTACAGAGCTAACTAGGGGTAAGGTAAGTGGACAGCACATTGGCCATGTGAGTCAGGTGGAGGCCTACCAAGCTGTCTTCTGCAAAGTCGTTCCACTTGTGTCGCTTGATACTCTCTTCCTTCACAGCCTCCTTCAGCTTGTCAAATATGTCATCGTGTTCTTTCCCTTTGGGCTCCGTCATGAAGCGGGAAAACTCCTCCTGGAGTGTCTCCCAAGCTACCTAGGTATAGAAGAAGCTGTATTTATACTATTTACTCTTATTAAACATGCAACATGAAGATGTAACACAACAAGCAGCTGTGGTCCAGCAGCTGATCAGGAAATGCCTGTTCTTTGGTAAACGCACTCACACTAACAAAGAGGCAGCACAGCAGGGCGCAGTGTCACACACTCTTAGTCCCAGCGCTCAGGAGACACAGGCAGGTGACCTCTGTTAGTTCAAGGCCAGGCTGGTCTACATAGTGAGTTACAAGACAGCCAGGGTAGCACACAGAGGCCCTGTTAAAAAAAAAAAAATGCTGCCAATTTTAAAAACTGAGACTTTACAACTACACCTGTACCTCCAATGATTGAAAACAACCAGCAAACAATCAGGTCATATTCCCACAGGATGCTTTTCCCACAGGATGCCACTTGCTGAGCCAGGCAGGGTTGGCTCCTGTAGGCGAGTCCAGAACCCAAGTCTGCCAACACATTTATGTCAATCATTTCAATCAATAACATATCTGAGTCTGCCTGCTGCTTCTACACCATGCCAAGTTTAAGTTCTTGCTGAGTTAGTCACCTTTACATTTGTGTCTGTGAGCAGATCCATATTAAAAGCTTCAAGTACTAATCATTCAGCTTTGTGGTTTAGCTAACTTTTATTCATCTCAACTGTGAAAGGAAAAGCACAGGGCAAAAGCACAGCTAGACGGTGGGGTGAGGTTGTTGTGTCTGTTGTGAACTTGAGGCAATCCCCTGCCTTATTCAGCTTCCTTAAGCGGAGGACTACAGTTATGAACCCAAAGGCTCCTACCCAAATCAGCTCCCCTTCCTCTCCACCCAAAGCCCAGGGCAGAAAGTAGAAAGACAGTTACTGATGTCCTGATGACTAGTTTCACAGCTAGAAGCTTTGGTTATGCAAATGTCTGATCTCTGGACACACCCAGAATACCTTGAGGAGAGCTAGTGACAAGAGGCAGCCGCTCTCCAATTATTTTCATGGCATATCAAGAAATTAGCAGAGTTCAGCAACAGGCAACATAGGCAGAGGGTGCAAGAGCTGCTGGAAACAGAGGCTCAGGAAAATGAGAACAGTGCTGAAGAGGCCAGACTGCAGCAGGCAGGACAGGAAAGAACCCGTGCTATTTCTAAGGCGGGTATGAGAAACAATCACTTTTAGTATTCACCACAAGTTTTGGGCAACCGTTCACAGGGTCCAGGACACACTGGACTTGGCTGGAGTAAGAGGCAGGACGAATGTCGATAATGTAGATGAGCCTGAGTGGTTGCTATGAACTAGCCAGGTATTACCTTAAGTATTTCACACATTAACTCATCTAACCCTGACAGCGGCCCTGGCCGGTGGGCAACATTATCAGCAGCTTCTTCGATGAAGGAAGGGTAAGCAAGTAGAGCAGGCATGCAAAATTAGCAGGTCCCTAACTCAATGCGTACCATAGGCTACAGGTCCTGGAGAAAATGTAAAAATGGTAATGTTTAAATGTTTAGTCCATTTAAAGATACTCCTTATAGGAGCTCAATTCACAGAAGTTCAAGTTATTTCACCTTTAAGACCGTTTGGTGGTTTTATTAAATTTATCTTTAGAGGGAGAAGCAAGGCCTTTAGTCAAATAGCATCCTGATTAGTAAACGTTCATGTTAGCAGCAACTCAGAACAACCTCAAGTCAGCTCCAGTAGGGCAGGAGCAGTGCACACACCAAGTGTTAAGGCCACAGGGAATGACGGCAACTGTGAGGGAAGTAAGACCCACAACCACAACCTCTATCCCCTCCAGACGATGCTTCTTACCCATTTAATTACATTATATCCTAACCTCGACTGCTTTGTTAGGAAGCTGCTTGTCAGTCCACTGTTTAAGCTTGATGTCCACCGTGGTGTTAAACGTCCCTGAGTTCATGGTCTGTGCAGCTGGAAGGTAGATGTTTTCAATCACATGTGTTGACACTCTTTCCCACAGAGACTGCTGAAGGATTTCCTCCCTGAAAGTGAAAAGGAGACCTTCCTGAAAGCCAATATGGCATTAAACTTTTTAAAGGTAGCTTGACTGAAGCATCACGAGCTATAGCGATTAACTACAAATATTTGAAGGGCTGATAAATTTGGAATTTGTGTACATTCATGAATCACAGGAACCAAGAAAAATGTCTGTCATCAGCTCTGTAACCACTCTATTTGCTGTTGTTGTTATGGTTACTTTGTACTTCCTAGAACTTAACATAAAAGCAATCACGTTCCACCTAAGTTCTCTCACCCAACATACTTATTTTGAAATCTGTGCTGTATTACCATTTCACTTCTTTTCATTGCTAAGCAGCACCCATTGTGCACACTGGCTCATCCAACCACCTGTTCCTTCATGGTTATGCCCTATTTCTAGTTGTTGGCTGTTACAAAGAAAGTTGCTAAGGGCATATCATCATAAATTTTGGTAAGTATACAAGCTTTTCTTCTCTTTGGTTACATGTTTAGGATCAGAATGGGTGAATATGTGACAGTTTTTAAAGACACTGTTCTTTTCTAAAATCCCCCACTGGTTTACTAGTAGAGCAGAAGGGTCCAAGATGCTCTCATGGCCCTGTCTCACTTTCAGCCTGTCTAGTGGGGTCACAGTGCCAGCTCTCTATGGCTGTTGGCCTCTAATAAATAATCATTCTGACAGTATTTTCATATGCTCATTTATTTAGTCCTAACAGACACTGTGTGTGTTTACTGTGGAGTCCAAGGCTAAAAACTTTTTGATATGTTTTACAATTTAATAAACTATCACAAAGCAAAGAGATATGGGATGTCACAATATAAACGGTTTCAGCACTTCATGGCTAAAGTGATAGTATAAAGGTTAGGTTAAAAATTCTGCTCTTTAAAGTTTCCTTTAAGAATAAGATATTTAAATAAAAAAAGACAACTGTTTCCACTATGAAAATATTTAAAATCTCAAGAAAGTATTTATTTGGCTTCCACTGAAATAAGTTTTACTGTTACAGAATACAAGGAAAAACCAAAACAAAAACCGACAAGAAAAAAAACCAAAACCACACTGATCGTGTGTGGGTAAGCACAGCCCAGTGAGATCTGGGCCATCACTGCTGCCAAGACAAAGGGTACTCTCCTAGTCCTCCCCCAGAGCACTGGGCCTAGCTGCTGGCTTCACCTTGCTAGCATTCAGTTAGCATAGAGGGAACACTATGAGAACACATACCACTCAATGATGGGGTAAAACAACTGGCTGTAAAGATCCACTCTTCTTTATTGCTTAACTATCCAGTCACTATCTGTGATTTCTCATTTCAAATCAAGAATCTCTCCTGCCCGCATTACTACCTGCATTCAAGTCGCATGACCTCTTACATGTTTACTTGCTTACAGTCTCTTTACTTGAACGAACAGCCTTAACAAACTTGCTTGCAGCTCCTGTTTTATCTCTGCCCTTTACCTCTCTCTGTGAGAGGCTATGGGAACAAACACTCAAGTTTTCTTTCTTCCTCTCACCTCCTGCCTTTGCAATCCCCTTGCTGCTGTCTTTACTCAACACCAATCCTCTCTTTAAGTTTCACATGGTAGTACTGCACAGTTCAGAGCCCTCGTATTTGAATTAGGGGACTCAACTGTATGTTTTCCCCATTTTTGTTTTAGTCTTTTAAACAAATCAATTAAGTATTTAAACTTAATACTTTGACCAAAAATCATACACATACCATAATACTGGATTTCACAAAAGTGTATTTCCATAAAACCAGCCAATTATTGTGCCAGAAAAGATTGTTATGTGTTAATGACACACCAGTATCTCATTTAATGTCAGTAGCTGGATCTTACAGACCATGTCCATTGCTGGACAAATGCACTGTGTGTATTTACTAACGTAACACCTTACATGGCAAGTTGAGGCCTTAGGAATCCTTTCTTAAAATATGGCTAAAGTATGCAGAATGCCTGTAAGTAAATAACAAATGATCCCATTAGAATATACAGTACTTACAACACAGACCTAGGACTTCAATAGTTCACAGATCTAAGGCATCCATTTTAAAGTGCCACGTAATGCCACTACGCCATTAAATAATACCAACAAAAACTCTAAGGCAGCAGTCCTCAACCTGTTGGTGGTGACCCAGGTGGAGGCTGAACAATCCTTTCACAGCGGTCATCTAAAATTATCTGCACATCAGATATTTATATTACAATTCCTAACAGCAGCAAAAATCACAGTTATGAAGTAGCAACAAAATAATTTTATGGCTGGGGATCATCACAACATGAAGGACTGTGTTAAAGGTTCACAGCATTAAGAAGGTTGAGAAACACTTGTCTAAGGTAATTTCAACTATGCTACTGAAGTATCTTTGGTATAATGAAGTTAGGTACATTGCAGCATGAACAGTTAAGGCTGGAATGGCTATTCTGTTCTTTGTAATAAGAAAAATCACCAGAGGTCATCTGATGAGATAGCTGAGAATTCTCAGCTACCAGATGCTCTAGTTCTGGGCTGCGTCTTCTCTGCGGGAACTATCTTTTGTTGTCTTTTCACAACTCTGTTAAGTCCTTTGTATATTAAACAAAACTAATCTTATTTTTGGTAACAAATTAATTTGTAGAAGGGTCACATTTTTCTCTACCAAAAACATTATCAGCTATAGGCTTTTTTTCTCTTGGTAATACTGAAGAGAACACTGGGCCTTGGCTGGCTAAGCAGCCATTCTACTACTGACTGCATCCTTATCCATCAGTTATGATTCATAAATTGCCTTTTATATACATTACCCTCATATGACCTAGGAAGGCAGCTACTATACAGTAATTAATTATACTTATGTACACTTTAAATTTACTCATGTACACATCTGTATACCTGTATCTGTCTTGCAATTTCAAGAGGTAACTGAATTATACAAAGACACTGAACTCATTTAAAATATGAATAAGAAACACAACAGTTTGTGTCATATATTTGATTAATTGGTCAACAGTAAAAATAAGACCAGATATCTTTTTCTTAACAAGGAGAGATTAAAAATCAGGCAAGTATTGGTGACTAAAAGAGGGGAGTTACTACTGAGGAGGGAAGGGCACAGAGATGAGGAAACTAGTGAGAACAAAATGAAACTTAGGGATGAGATGTTGGTGTCTTGACTCAGAGTGATAATTTATCACTGAGAAAACAGGTACTAGGAGGAAAATACACACATACACACATATGTAGTTTTGTGCCAAGAGTGATACATTTTAAAATATCGTAGGTTTATTAGAAGATAATTGAGGCATGAGTAATTTGTTAATTAAAATACAATTACATATATTTCAGGCTTTTTACATGCAGAGCTACATGTAGTCTGTCTTGCTGCTGTTACAAGGTTGCTCATCAGTATAGGCTGCCTCGGAATTTGTGTTTCTCCTGCTTCCTCCTGTATGCTGTGATTAGTGTCTGCCACCATCTTTGGTTTAGTTAGTTTGTTTATAATGCCCTGTTTCAATAAATTTAAGACTACCTATACAAATACATAAACATAAATTGAAGATTATAGCTTGCCATAGGAGTCATATGACAATGTTTCAACTGGATGAACTTACTGCTTAAAAAAAAAATCTTAAGTAGGAAGAAAAAAACAAAACATAACATAACAAAACAAAACAAAAATCCCTCCATAACAAATAGTGGGTCTGGAGAGAGAGGGCTCAGTATTAAGAGCACTGACTGGTGGCTGTATCAGAGGATACTGTTCTATACCAGCACCTCACAACTATCTGCAACTCCAGTTCCAGAAGATCCAGCATCCTCTTCTGGCTTCTGCAGGCCACAGGCATACACGTCTGTGGCCACAGACACATGTAGGCAAAACACTCATACACATAAAATTAAAAAAATGTTACTGTGCACAACTCAGTACATACTTGTTACAGAAATCACCAGTTCTGCCCTGGAAACAGAGCTAAAAAGCATAGAGCATTCTTCCTTTAAAATTAATTGTTTCCTAGGATGCTTGCCTCCCATTAGTAATATCCAGTCCTGATATTGTAACAATTTTATGAAATTATGTGTAAATGATTCTATAGAAATCACAATTTTGTATTTCTTAAGAACAAGTAGAAGACAAGCCAAAGATAAAACTGGATTCAACAGGAGCCTTGGGTAAGCTACAGTCTAGACATTCAGCCAATAGACTACAACTGCGGCTTTCTTTTAAGGAGACACACTTTGTGCTTAGGCCTATTTCTCTTGAGGGAGTGCAGGCAGTGGAAGTCCCTGCTTCTTCTACCTTAGGGTGAGAGACGCTGCAAGGAGAATGCATACTCACCAGTGTTTTGGAGTAACCTGGCTCAGACTGATAACTTCATCGAGGATCTCATTTTTAGCTTTCTCAAATAGTTCATTCTAGGCAACATAGACACAAGTTAGGATTGACGAGACACTACATTTGTCCTGTCATGGCCTTCAGAATAATCAGAAGGAGGACATGCAAAAGGTAGTGACTACGCTTTGGTTTGATGACACGAGACTCCAGCGACTGAGGAGCCTCCTTTAGGAGTGTCATCAGTCAGGTGAGATGACGTCTCCTTTCCAATCCTGACTGTGATTTTTAACAACATTTCTACAATAGCAGCTGCTAAAGAACCAACACATGCAATTTAGTGATAGTAACAGTAAGTTAATGTTGGGTCTTACAACTAATGCTATTTTAAAATCGAAGAAAAACAATATTAGTTCCCATTAAATAAGACTATACATTAACAAAGTAAATACCAAGAAAGCAAAAAGCTAATATATAACTAAAAACAAAAATTACATACACTGTTATAATCAATAAAACTACTAAAGAACAGCCAAATTTTCTCAAACATTTAACATGTTTCTACAGCTTCAGATTCCTAATTATTTTAGAGCGTTATAACAGTCTAAATTACTGTAGAAAAGACAACTACTCTTGAGTGATTATCATTAAAAACACAACAATCTAGCTCGCCAGTTCAACAACTCTGTGAGCATATAATAAATGAAAGTATATGTAAGACCAGAGCACTCAGATTCCTACCCTGTCCAGCTCTCGCAGGCGAGGGTAGTTATTCTTCCACTCTGTCTCCAGGTTAAAGCGTGTTGCTGTGGAGAAAGAAAGATGGTCAAATCTGACTGCTCCTTCTTCGAGATGTGGTAGTTGGTGGCTACCTCAACATTGTGATTCAATCCTGGTCTAATGCTTTGTGACATGGGTCACGTAAATTACGCTGCAGCTTTGTTTCCTCTTCTGTAAAATGGAAATGAAGAGAACACAAAACTGCAGAGGTACCAAGTGACATAAGTAGCAAGTAAACTTTCCAAAGGGCAAGAGGGGAGGAGGGTCTGTTCTTACTGCCTGCCACTATGGATGCAAAGACTTGTGCAGAGAGGGTAGGCGCAGGGAAATAGTACAATGTAGGGCTGCCCAGGGTCTTCCTTCTTCCTGTCAGGGAGAATCCAAGTTCTCTACAGGCTTTCTCTAAGCACTACTGCCTCTGCAAGGGAAAATCAGTTCTTGCACAACAGAAGGTTTACATTTCTCCATTTTCTAGCTGTTGTCCAATAATCAATCAAGTACTTGGGGACTGAGAATGGGAGAGAAAAGTCTCCTGAATTCAGACGACTGTCACATGGCTAGATTTGTGGGCTCACTTTAAGAAGCCTCCTTACCTTTGAAACTGTCGGCCTGTTGTTCAACTGACTCTCGAACCATTTTCCAAAAGCAGTCCGACACAGCAAGGCTGAGATTTCTTGTAGTGACCTGGTGCGCCTTTAGCATACTTGTCCTACAGGAGACCAGAGCTAAAGTGTGTCAGAATGACAAAGGAGCACTTACCTCACACTAACACTGCCCAATAACACTTTCTGCAAGAATGGGTCTATCTGTACTGTCCATCATGGCAGCACTAGCCACATGTGTTGCTGCGCTCTTGAAGTACGTGGTTGGTGCAGCTTTTGTCTGGTGAGTGCACTTGACTAGTAAGCACCACAGAGGACTGCACAGGTCTATAAGGTCATCATTTCCTTGCTAATAAAAACAGAATTCTTGAGCTATAGCAGCAGGAACTCTCCTTGCTTCTGTACCAATCTGGAGGCAACTATGCTTTGTCAAGTTCTAGAACTCCATGTAGAAACTTTCAGTGCAATTCAATTGCTCTTTTGGTCCTTCTGTTGTGCTGTGTGGTTCAGTGTCTCATTTTCTGCCAATTTCTTCAGGTGTCTATTTAGGGGTTCCTGCTGCCACCTCCCCTCCAACTTTTTCTATTATAAGAGAAATTTGCACACATATTTTAAAAAGTTAATTAGAAGAATCCTGCTCTAGGGAAAACAACATAAGAAGTGCCAGGGTTGTCTCTCAGTGCACACTTGCAGAGGCAGTCTGTCCTGCCATCTACTGTACCAGTGGTAAACGGCTTCCCATTCAGTCTCAGAGTACTCAAGGACAGCCTGGTTAGACACAGACCACCATGTGCACCAACAGCCAACAGTCAGCTAACTACTACAAGACAGGATTGAGAAAGTTCAGTGTAAGCTATGCTCTCACCGTAAAGTCTTTGGATATTGTAATATGATACCTACTTTAAGAGTTTTGAATTCTGAAAAAATTCTTCTTCATATTCTCTTATAGCTTCAATGCTTTCAGAACTGTTTCCTAGGAAAGACCAAATTTTCACCAAGAAAATGAATCTTTATTATCTGAAAACAGCAAAAACTAAAAGTAAGTTATAACAGCCCATCTTTGCATACCTTTTCCTGTCACGACAGCAAAATAACCCAGAGCTTTCATTGGGAAGAGCTTGCCTTCAATGATCTGTTGTATCTATTTTAATAAATTGGAAAAATAAGTGTGAAATATAGACTCACTGATTTTTAAAAGCACAACATGAAAGTTAAAAAGTAAAATATTAAAAAAACTCTTACATATCAGCATACATATACATCTGTGTAAAAGCAACATAAACACGTTTTGATTGTTATTTATTGGAAATACATTTAACTTTACTACACTGAAAATGTTTTATTACAATGTAGGTCAAGATTAAAACTTGGAATGATTCATACTGCTTCTGAGCCAGACGTTGGCTGGAGTTCTTGCTCTGTCATTTACTAGCTTTGGGACCTGAAGTAAATGAGCTAGTTTTACTGAAAGGTTATAGAGGTCTTGAGATAATGACACTCAGCACAGTGGTGGCCCGGCACAGAGACACACTCAATAAATCGCTTTCTCACTCTTGAGCTGGGTATGGTGGCGCACACCTTTAACCCCGGCACTATAGAGGCAGAGGCAGGTATTACTCTTTCCTTACAGTTTCTTTGAGTATTTAAAATTTTAAATTATTCTACTAAATTAAAGAATTAATTTTCTATTTGTACATGCATGTGTGGGCGTGCAGATGGAGGTCAGAGGACAACTGTGGGTCAGCTCTCTCCTTCTACTCTGTGGGCTCAGGGATCCAACTCAGGTCAGATTCGGCCACAGCGCCTTTATCTGCTGACACATCTTGTGGGCCTGAATATAGAAAGTCTAACTAAGTTGGACTGTTTGTTACTCATTTTTTCTTTTATCCCTACTTAAAATAACATATTTTAGATTGGTTTTCAACTCTTTTCAGGATAAAAATCCTTTTCTGAGTGTGATAAAAATTATGGAGTCTGGACCCAGGAAAATGCATGTTAACATCAATCTACCATTCATACATGATGTGAGAATTTCCACGTCTGGAGGCCTATTTAGATTAACACTGGGTATGGCAAGTTAAATCTGGGCTAAAGCATAGTCTTTGCCACAGAAAGGCCTGAAGCAAGCTTCACATGGATCTCAGATACATTCCTGGGCAAGTAATGTGTAGGCATGTGCTGACCAGTTTTCTTCTGATAATTTGAACTTTTGGTACTGCCTCTGACTAGCATCTGGGCGAAGGCTCCTAGAAATGTGAGTAGGATGCCTGTGAGTAGTACTGAATCCCATGCATCTTCTCCTTCATGGCTCTGCAATGCGACTTTGAGGCAAAAATGACTATGTGGTGAGCCCTGTGAGTCCTTCAAGAGAATCACTGTCCCTGCAGCTGGCATGTTTGAGGACACTGACACAGAGCCAAAGTCCCACAGGTTAAGGTGGGAAAGAGAGACATCCCTTGCAGAAGCAGTGAGGATGAGGACCTGACCCCATTGTTTTATAGGCACCTACGGAATATGAATTTATCATTTGTAAACAAGTCGGTCACCAGGTATACATTTTGTGCTTGAGAACCATTCTAACCATTGTGCATTATTGCTATTAACTCATCACAACTTATGGGATCATATCATAAATGTCTTCATTCCTACCAAATGAGGAGCCCAAAGCATTGAAAAGTTGAATAAATCACTACCTCAAGATCACACAGCTAGCAAATCGTAGTGCCAGGATTTAAAGTTAAGCAAATCTTCTTTACGTCCAACTACCATTGTGTACCTTAAAGAGTATGTCTTAAGTCAGATCTGTACCCAGAAAGAACTTATCGAGATTCCCAGAACCCATATGGAAAAGAAAAAAAGCATGAGTGGTTCTCTGTTTCTCTCTCTCTCTCTCTCTCACACACACACTTGTTCTCACAATAAAGAACTTGCCCTCACCCTGCTTGGACTGGCTACATTTTTTTCCGCCAGATCCACTTTGGTCAAAACAAATATTGTTCTTCTTCCATGAGGATCCATTTGACTGACCAAGTCTGTAACGATGCTGCGCTCAGCATCTACAGATCCATCTGAGAAAAGGAAAAACAGTGTAAGACTTACAAAGCTGATTGTAAAAACTTAGTCTTAATACACGTACTTTAGGAATGTAGCCAATAAAGATTCCAGTGATGACAAAAGGGAAAAATATCAAAAACTTCCTGGATCCAATCCCACTTGCTGATAAAATGAACCAGAGAGGTTAACAACACATTTGCTTATCTGACAGGCCTGCAGCAGGGCTAGGAGGAAGGTGTGGGGTGCAGTAAAAGGCTGCTGGGGTTTACCTTGAATGCACAGGATGATGGCATTAGGATTCTGCATGTAAGCTTTGCTGATACTGAAAATAGTTTCCTTTGTGTCAGGAGCCATGCCTGATGTCACAGTCTTGAAGAAAAAGGTTTTAAACGTCATTATAGATGGTTTCCACAGTAGGGATGAAATGAAAGACATCTGTATGCACTTACATTAATGACACCTGGCAGGTCCACAAGCACCATCCTTTGCAGCCCAGGGCCTTTGACATTCAGCGATATGGTCTGTTCAGGAAGACAAGTCAATTTCTTGGGCAATGAATTTCTTAAGAATATTTGTAGTGATAAATATTCTGAAAGTTCTATTGTTCATTCAGATATTTATTTAAAAAAAAAGTTATTTTCTTTAGATCCCAAAGTTATTATGCTAGAAAATTCTCCCCACAATGATACGTTATTCAGAACATTAAAATAATCTGCTCAGTGCTATGGCACATGCCTTTTATCTCAGCATTTGTGAGGCAAGTGGATCTCTGACTTTAAGGCTAACCTGGTCTACATAGTAAGTTCTAGGCCAGCCAGGGCTACACAGTGAGACCCTGTCTCAAAAAAACAAAAACAAAAAAATCAAATAAAGAAAAGTTATCTATACATCTTAGAACAGCTACAGTCGAAATACCACATTAATATCCATATTAACCATTATTATCCATAATAATATACATTAAAGACTCCATTTCCCCAAATCATGGCTGAAATGAATTACTGGCCTCACCTCAGGGCTTACGGTACAACCTTCTTTCACATTTTTCCTCATTCGGAGTTCAATTTCATGTCTTAACGCTGCAAGCTATTAACAGAAAAGAACAAAGTCCTAAGACAGTGTTCATGTCAAACATTCCTCTCCACTGTCTCAGTGTGCACAGGGCTTATGGAGCGACCCGTTGAACTTAGGATGAATTCTACTTACATCTTCCTCCTTGGTGAGGTCAAACTCCCGAGAGCTGTCTTTAAACAAAGCCACATGGTGAGGACCTTCACTGAGAGTCACCTGCGAGGATAGAAACAGAACAATGCATTCACAACTAGTGTTAATTCCCAGCACCCGCACAGGACTATGCAGGGCCAATCACTGCACCTTCATGCTATACTCAGGTGCAGTTAGTACGGCTGCTCTCACTGTCCATGTGTAGCAGCATGCTGCCACTCTGCAACGAGATTGGTAGGTTTTCTGTCTTTTATGACAGTGCTGCTGTTTCTCTCCTCCAGGCAAAGCTCTGCAGACCACCAAGAACAGAAACTGCCCCTCTACGGCTTGAAGCCAATATCTAACTTCAGATGAATTCAGGGAGAGGACAGTTCATTTAGTCATCATTCCTCTATACGTTCAATATACAACAAGTGTTACAAACAGGGACATACAGGGTGACCACCTCTGCTTTAGATCTCACTCCTCAGACAGGCAGAGTGTGGCTGAAGCTACCACACCACAGCACAGACTGACCTTGGCCACCAGGAGTCACAAGCAAGCTCCTCAGGAGAGGCCGGAGGGAGAAGTATTAACAACATGCAGTGACAGTGAGTCATTTTACTCGAGCTTCTAAAGTTAATAGTCCTCAATTTCTAGTGTATACATTTCAAGGTATCACAATCACACTGTTTAACTTTGGAAATATAGTTGCTTCCATGAGATAAGCTAAGCAAGTTACACAAGAAAACAAAAACCAGCTGCTGAAAGCAACTACACGGCTTGGCCTTGCATCCCAGATCCCTAAGGCCTTAGGGGGATTATCCTGCAACTATTTTCCTTTGAGTACTTTCTGATTTTATGCTGTCAGACAAAGGGCTAAGAGAGAAACTTAAAGTCTATAGCAATTCAACTATCAAACAGACCAACATACATACATGAAATTGGAATTTAGGGTTTTTAAGCAACCTGAGGTGCTTAAAAGTGACCTCAGGTATCAAGATCCTAGCAAAAATTGAACTACAGAAATGAATCACCAAAAAAACTAACCCTTCATCTCATGTGCGATGTCCGTCAAGATATGGATATTTAGAAACCAACCGGAAATCTGGGTTAAAAGAAGACAAATACCAAGTCTAGATATGTCAAATTCACTGCTCTGAGTTGACACCAACAGGAGATTATGAAGCAGTGTAAGTCCTGATGAAGAGAAGGCTAATGGCTTGTCTATTTGAAGGCAAGCTGCCTCCAGGACAGAGTTAACTTTACCTATAGCCTCTACAATTATGGTTCCTGCAGCAAGTAAAAGATGAACTCCTCACCACACCGGCCTCTTCCCTATTCCTCACACAAGGATGCCTGCCCGCTACTTCAGGAGCTGTGCACCAGCTGTTCTCTGCTGGCAACATAACTGTATCAGATTCCCTCACTTCCTGTAAATCTTGTTTCAAATGCCAACTTGGTTCAAATGTCACCTAAAAGTATCCTGTATCTCAGTGGACTTCCTGGCTCCATTTCTAACATACTAAATAGTACAAATATTATTATTTATTATGCTTATGGCAAAAATCTTCTTTAATTTATTGCACACTATCTAAAGCCAAGTATATCTGACCTCTGGCCCACAAGCTAAATAACTATGATTGTGGCCCAACACCAAATCAGAAACTTAATTAAAACATTGAGATATATCTGTATTTATTTGGTAATTTGGCTGCATGGTTTTCAAGTGTCTTATATATAGTACCAAAGGTCAAAAGGTTGTACATGCCTGGCAAACCAATGCTGGCACATACTAAGGGTCAAATAAACATTTGGTTAATGAAAGAGCCTACAGCCATTTACTTTCTTCCTGTCTCCATTATTGAGTTGTTGTTTTTACATATGGGGAGTGAGAACACATACATACACAGACACAGACACACACACACACACACATACATACACACAGACACAGACACAGACACACACACACACACACACACACACACACACACACACAGAGTGAGAGAGAGACAAACAAGCCTCCTTTACCTTAGTTTACTTTGTTCTTGTAAATTCCTCCTATTTTTTTTTTTTTAGCTTAATCGATCATGATGAGCAGCACATAAATACTGTAGGAAACTGTCTCCATTCACTGACTCCACTTCCAATATTTTTATTCTCTCTCTCAGCCTTTTTGTATGTCTTATTCCAGATAATATCAAGAGGCCTCACGGTATCACCTGGACAACTACTGTGCTTCTGATATCCTTTCCCACCTCTCTCTCTTCATGTACCCTTTCAGCTCTGCACATGTGTTCCCTGGCTGTGCCTCCTACTAATTCCTACACTGGCAATGATTCTGAATGCTGTGTAAGAACCCTCTCTTTAGCTAAGTCTTAACTCCAACACTGGAGTGGTGCACCACTGAGGCCCTTTCCTACCTTCACTGGAGAACGTGTCATCATCTCACCAGACCCTCGTGGGAATATCCGTGCTTGAGCAATCATTTCCAGCACACTTGTTTTCCCAGCACTCTGATCTCCAACCACAACAACCTATCACAGACAAAGAGCTTTCATTAATATTTTTCTGATACCAAATTCAATGTTAGATAATACCATTTTTAAAATGTTTTAAGATGTTTATAACCAAAAAAGTGATTGTTTTCAAAGAGTAAGATTTGATATGTGTAAGTACTCTGCAGATACACATAGCAAAAACATTAAATTGGATCCATTATTTATAGTCAAATTTTTATTTTTGAAAACTATGCTAATTAAGAGTTATTTCTAAAAGCAGATCATTAATTTTCCACAAATATTTTCCATAGCCAATTTACATTTTATAAACATAGTTTGGAGTCTATTAGACTAAGTTTCATCCATATGTTTAATTTTTGCCTAGGTATTTTAACATTATAATGAATGTATAATGGTAAACATCTGACAGTTTTCTTTCAAAACACATATATTTACTTTTGTGGTCCCCAAAATAAAGAGCCAAGCCATGCTCAGTATGTAAGGTATGTAGGGAATGCAAGAATTACGATGACACGGGATTGTACTTTATTTTCCCCTTACCCGTGGCAGATGATCTTGTGTATTATAACTGGCATCATAATCGGAGAGAACATCAAGAACTTCAGAATACATATCAATCAAAGATTTCTGCAAAACAGATTAAAATTAGCAAAAGTCAGTGGGAAAAAAAAACAATCAAAAGGCCACAGCCATACCAAGAGAAACACATAGATAAATTTAAATTTGCATTGCTTTTTTTCTAATAACATAAATGCATTTCCATAGTAAAGCCAGTATAAGAACAAATTCCCCTTGTTCAGTTTATTTAGAAATATACTGACTTAGTAAAAGGTTCATTAATTTAGGATTTCATAGTCTAATTAGATTTCATTACTCTAAAGAGACTGCAACTATCATTTATGAGCTAACCACTACCACCATAAAAGTCAAATGAGGGGTCAGTTGACCAACAAACTGGCAGAGAAATGACTCTCTGTCAAGTCTAGGGTGTATGGAAGAACAGAGAGAAAGGGCAAAGGGTAGAAAAAGCAGGAGAGCACATGACGGAGGGAAGAGCGGGCAGGACGCATGTGAGAGCCTGAGGACCGAGAAGTGGTCCAGGACAAGCGGAAGAGCAGTTACAGCAGGAGAGCGCTTAAGCACCCAGGAACGGGAAGGCAGCAACGGGGCACAGGACAAATGTCCTGGATGCCATTCTCTGCACACCAGGACTGAACACAGAACCGTGAATACAACAGCTTCATGTAAAATATCTAGGGGCAAACACACATGCACACAGGTCTGAGAACAGAAGGGAACCAGCAAGCCTTTGTAACTAAGGGTTATACTTAATGCCCAGGTGGCTGCACTGTGCGAGTGTGAGGATGCGTTTGCCTTATCCGACACAGAAACACCTAACTGGCAGACAGCTGCGCTCACATCTGCCTAAAACAAATACATTTTATTACCATCATGTTTTATGAGGGAAAATACCATTTCTAAGGTAACTATTTCCCAACACTTGAGCATGAATTTTCTGTGGTCACACAGGACTTGTAAAAACAGTCAGGCTTTAATTCTTTGAATCATGATGACTTAGAGTCAAGGTTACTAAGGCATGTTTCTTAAATTAGAAAGACATCTTTGGATCTTGGTTCTGGAACACAGGCCATGGCCCACTATGGTTCTGGTATGTTGCAACAACTCATGTTTACTCATTCTGAGACACTGATATAGCATTAAACTTTCAAGTTAAAAGACCTCCATCAACTTAACACATCTGACTTGAGTCTGCAGTGACATTAAGACTTAATTTATTGACACTGGTAATTAACAGTATGTTAATGGCAATAATATCAAATACACATATTTTAAAGTTCACTTTAATTGCTGTAGTAGAAAACTTACCTTGGAAAATAAGTATTAAATTCCCAAACTGAAGACAAACTGAAGTGGCAATACTAGTGAAGCAACAGTAGCAAGTATTAATTTTAAACAAATTAATAATTTTAATTTGGGGCAGGCAAGATGGCTCAGCAAGTATTATACCCTAGTAAAGGGTGAAAGAGAGAACCAACATAGACACACAGACAGATAGACAGACAGACAGACAAATACACACACACACACACACACATATCATGGCACATAATTTTTTAAAAAGCATTTAAAAGAATTCAAAATTTATAGATATGGAAATTAAGGTTGAAGATAACAGATATTTTATGAAAATAGGTTGATTCACAAGAAAGTCCTCTTAAAATATGAAGATGTTATGGGCATAACAGATGATGAATTTGAAAAGTACAATTTATGAAATATTTCCATTGGGTAGAAGTGAAAAGGTAAGACACTTCATAAGTTACTGATTTTTTTTTTTAAATCATTTAGGGGCTGGAGAGATGGCCCAGTGGTGAAGAGCACTGGCTGCTCTTCCAGAGGACCTGGGTTCACTTTCCAACACCCAGAGGGCAGTTTACACAGTCATCTGTAACTGCAGTTCCAAGGAATCTGACGCCCTCTTCTGGCCTCCACAGGTACCAGGCATGCAGCAAAACACCCGTGTACATTTTTGAAAAAACGAAAGGTTTATTCTTTCGTATACACTGTCAGCGTTCTGAGAACTCCCAAATTAGGGCAGAGTACCTTAAGTTTCCTATGATGGATGCCTTTGTCATCCTTCTGCAGCACCAGTTTTCTCAGCTCTTTGTTCTCCTTTTCTAAACGCTCCAGGATCCTCTGATACTTTAACTGCAACAAAATAATATACATTGATGGTGTAATAAAAAAATGGGTTAACAAATAAATATTAAGTCTAATTAAAATCTTTCAAAATTCTGAAGTTATTTAACTTAACTAGTTGCATTTAAATTATTACACTTAAAAATGTTCCATGACAATGTAGAGAAAATAAAACTGATTATTTCAAACAAGCAGTGAAATACATAATTATAATTGGGCATTTACTTTAAAACATACTTGCTTCATATATTGAGGAAATAATTTAAAAATACTAAAAAATTAAGACCCTAAAGAAGTCGGGACTATACCTTAAGAAACAGTATTTCTTACAATTTCAAAAAGAAAGTCTTCAATATAAGGCTAAAGGCCAAAATTGAAATTACTCTCATTTGGACATTATTTTAACAAAGATGGTTTGATATATAACATGAGTGAGTAACACCTAAGCACGCATCATGTGATGAACACTTTACAGAAAGCCCACTAGAATAGAGGTTTTACAGGCGGGAAGCTTAAGGTTAGGGACACCTGGCAGCTTGTCCTAAGGTCACCTTGTGTGGAGAGGAAAAAGCATTTAAACATGCCTGTCTGAGTAAGAGGCTTAAATTCTTCCAGGTTTTGTCAAATGTCAATATCTGGAGAAGTTTGTTTGTATTTAAAATACTGAGATAAAAAATCAATTGATTGAGGGTTACTATTTCAAAGTCACTGAATGGCAACACACTCGGCTTTTCAAGGCAAGCTGTTCAAACTGGTCATCTTCAGCTACAGAGAATTAAGAGTCACACTTCCATATAAATCAGCAGAACACTCAGATGTACAACTTACATCGCAACACGGAAAGCATTTCTTAGACTTTTTTTACGTTTTAAACTCCAGAGAAAATGCTAAATAACAGGAAATCAAGGTCCTAGTTTACAGAATGTCCAAGTTAGGCTTATTTAAAAAAAAAATCTATAGCCAAAACTATACAGCATTAATACAGTAGAACTACTTGGCTGTACAATAAACTTTTGTTTTGTTTTGCTTTTAAAAACAGGGTTTCTCTGTGTAGCCTTGGCTGTCCTGGAATATGCTCTGTGGACCAGGCTGGTCTCAAACTCAGAGATCCATCTGCCTCTGCTTCCTGAGTGCTGGGACTAAAGGCATGCATCACCACTGACCAGTGATGAATATAGTTTGTAAAGCATTCACTTACAGCCCATAAGGCTAGAAAAACTCTAGTGTTTCTTTGCTGTTTAGATAACAGTCACTAGACACACACAGTTACTGAGCTCTTAAAATAGTGTTTCGGAAACATAAAAATGCCTTTAAATATCTGCTCTATGTATTGCAGGTTGCAATGATACTAATTTGGGACACACTGCCTTAAATAAAACATATTATCAAAATTATTTCCCATTTTTACCCATTTAAGATGAAAATTAAACACCTCAAGTGCAGCGTGTACGCGTCTTTCACCTGAGAACCACTGACGGGGACAGAGATGACTGCACAGTTCATCGTATCACGGGAAGCCCACCCGATGCATCAAGCCTTCAGCATGAACTGCACACGTGCAGGGCACATTTCCATGTTTCTTTGTAATCAATTGGAGTAATCTATACTTTTTTCTTTGGTACAAGTGGCAACCTACAGCCACCCTCTAGAAGCGTAAACGGGCTGACATGAATGTCCAACCTGAGGACAGTTGTGAATGCAGGCAAAACTGTAAATCTACCTAAAACCTTATACTATTTTTTTTTTTTTTGCATGTGATGTCATTTGTAACTTGACTGTGTTGCTCTTTAGTGTGAACCTTGTAGATAGCTAGGTTGTGTTGTAGTCAGAAGGCGGGGCATGCTTATGGAGAAAAAAAAATTCGCAAATTTTAGGTTGTATCATAATTACCTCAAGGGCTTTAAAGACAAAACTGTAGCTGGATTCAATGGTGAGCAGACTTTTAAGAGACTAAGGCAAGAATAGTTAAGTTCCAGGTCAGCTACACAGTGAGACCCTCTCCCAAACGAAAACCACATAAACAAGAGAACTGCAAAATACCCTTCCACAGTCAGAGACTCTGGCTCAGTAGGTTTGGGATGGCCTCAGAATCTATATTTCTAGTAAGCTCCCAGGGAATACTGATGTTATGGTCCCAAGGACCACACTCTCAGAGACCAGGTACTAAAAACAAACAAAAAAACAAGCAAACGGGGAATTGAGAAAACTTATTGAACACACTGCAAGGGCTTAGTGATCTGAGCAGTAAATGATTCTTCTGCAGAGAAGCCTCAAGAAAGACAGGTGCCATCTAGCACAGACACACTAGTGTGCAGCTAAACATGAGAGTCCATGAATAGTTCAAGGAGAACCACGCGTCAAAAAGATACCACTTAGATTGCCCCTTGGATATTTTCCCTAAAAAGACCCAAGATGGTAAGTATGTCTTTTGGATTGTATAAATAAATCTTAATTATTAAGTGTTATTTATATAAAATAACTGCTGTTGGCAAATTTTATACCAGAAAGGTAGCTATTGGTTACATTGTGCAGGACTGACTTTTAAATAATGATTTCTGTCATTAACCCTAAGACCAACTGGCTTACACCACCAGAAATATCTTTAGGAAAAAAATTTATATTGATTTCACAATTCAGAGAAACAAAGAAAGGGTTCTAGGGACTCATCAGAGATATGTGAAATCTCAAATTTCTTTACTTTGTATCTAGCCTAGCAAAGTGAAAAAATAAGCATTAGATATATAAGGACAAATACTTTCATCCATTTCTTCCCCACAATAGTTTATCTTTAAAATGAGAACAAGAATCACTCAAAATAGAAATCTGCACTTGAATGAGTTAACCTGGTATTCATTTGATTTCTTCTTTATTTCCTATTTCTCAATTAGCTTTTGTAGATATAGAAATTATTGTTAGAGATAAGGGTCTATCACTAAGTATTCCAACTTTTGTTTTGCTGGAGAAAGAATCCACTGTCCACAGCTCCCCAAAAGAAGTCCCTGAGGCTGAGGATGCTGCTCAATGTCAGTGTGCTTGCCTGTCATGTGCGACTCCCACCCTGTGTCAGGCCCTAGCGGCTCGCATAAAAAGAGGCACTGGGTCCCTTACTGACTAGAGTTACCTGAGTATGCAGAAGTTCTTCTTGAAGTTGGTCAATCTTTTCTTTGTCTGACACCTAAATATGTAAAAGACATTAATTTTAGTTGTAGGTTTGGAATATGCATATACGTAGAATATATAATAAGCTAAAGTTTTAAAGCAGCACTAACAGTATATGTATATTTAAAATAAAATTTAAATCAAGTGAATATTTAAGATAATAAAAACTTGTACTCATCAATAGTTCATCAAAATCTATCAAGGAGTCATTGTCCTGTTACTATTTTGGTCATTTGTTATAAAAGACTTGTTAGAAACAGCGGAGATGAACATCTGGGTTTACTCTTTCAGGAGGCTGTTGGGTACTAAAGCACAGGAGCCTAATGCCTGGAGCACTGCAGATGTCCAGACAGGGGCATGGGGAAACCAGATACATGGCACTGTATACAGTTAGTGAGAAAGCTCATTGGTTATAGCGAATCTTCTAAAGAACAAATTCCAACTTCCTCACTATCCTAGAGCTGTGCACAACAAACACAGAGAACAACTGCTATCTCCAAAGAGTTAAGTGGAGCCGGAGGCTTGTTTTTACATCCAATTCCAATGCAACATTGGCTAACTCTCAACAGAGCAGATGTATCTTAGAAATGAAACTAAGCTGACTTGAACATAAAAGAGAAAATTCACAGGTATTGTGTATACTACTTCAAACTGTTATCAATAGTTCCAAGACAAAAAAATTTAAAAGCTTCCAAATTTCATTGTATAATAGAGTTTAAAGTAGTCACAATACAATTATAAACAGAAATACAACAAAAAACAATGTCATGTATGACAAATTCACACCAATGTGCACTGACTTCTTGACTGGACATAGAACTGACTTCCTCAGATTTTAAATGATAATTTTTTATTGAGGTAGAAATTAATAAATCTTGTCCATGCTACAAAACATTAGCTAAGTCCTAATTCTGAATAATTTATGTTTTCGCAGATGATAATACTTGTTAGAAACGATAGGTACATTTTTCTCCCTAAATGTCTATGTTTGAAAACCTCCTAAATCTCATTATTTTGCAATGAGATTTTATAATACAACTTTTGTTTTTAGCCTTGAGTGGTAAGAAGAGACTTGCATATATAATTTATTTTTTTTCATTTTGATTATGTGTGCTAAGGATTGGACAAGAATTATTAAGTCTCTTCAAAGGTGAGGAGCCAGGCAAGTCGAAGAGCCCACAACCCAAAGAACAAAACCCAAAAGACCATTCCATATTAAGATCACAGGGCATGCCATCATTCTGTTATAGGATGATTATAAATATTTGTGATGCACATTATATTCCTGGTTCATTTCAAAAGTACTGTGATTTACTTTCTTCCACTAAATATTCATTCAGCTAGAGCCAATTTACCATAAGGAAGATAAACACTACTACTTTCAACTGTTTTTCCTTCACTCTTTTCTTTTTGAAGCAGGGTCTCACTGTGTGGACCAGGCTGGCCTTCAACTCACAGACTGAGCTGCTTCTGCCTCCCAAGTGCTAGGCTTTAAGGTGGTCACTACCATAATCAGCCTTGTTTTGGTTTTAGTTTTAAATGTAAACTGAGTGATTTTCTGCTGTATCCTGAATTACTAAGAAATATTCAACACTACTCATCAGTGGAACAATAATTAGGAAACTAATATAACTAAATTCAAAAGTTAAAATGTTAATATAAGCCAAGGGCTATAAAGGTTAACTTAGTAGGTAGGTTAAAAAAAAAAAGACTACAGAAGCAGTCAAAACAGTTAATCAGAATAGTACAAAAAGGTACACTTCCTAGCCACTTCACTTAATAAGGATCAAAATTAATGTTTTAAGGCAAGTGGCAGAGTAAAGGCTCAGATCTCCCTTTTTTCTAAAACCTAGGATACCTAGAAAACTTTTAGTTTATAAAACCAAGCATTAAAGATTGGTAAGAAAATAATCTTTACATGTTTTCTTAGAGACTACCACGAGCTATGTCTGATCTGACATTTATTTTACTTTTAGAAAGTGTGCATATGCCTGTGTGTATGCATACGTGTGTGTGTGTGTGCGCGCACACATGTATGCAAGCATAAAGAGGCCAGAACGCTAGCTTGATGTCACCCTCAGGGACACTCACACCTCCTTGGGAACAGGGTCTCTTACTGCTCTTACTCCAACTAGATGAGGCTGCCTGGCCAGTGACCCCAGGAGCCCACCTCTGTCTTCCCAGCATTGGCATTAAAGAGTATATCACCACACCTGACATGTTTATATGGGTTCTGGAGATCCAACTCAGGTCCTGATGCTTGGGAGGCCTATGCTCTCTGGCTTCCTCTTTAGACAACTTAGGTATGTTTTCTTCCAATGGCTTTACTGGTAAAGCTTAGCTGCTTACAACATGAATCTCATGGTCTATTGTGTAATATATTTAGGCTTATTATGAAATTAAAATCACCCTGACAGAACTGGAAAGCAATGATATTGAACCAGGGCGTTTCCAAAATTCCAAGGCCGTGAACCTGATGGAGAAAGGATAGGATCTTCCACACAAATGAGCTCATGTCAAAGAGAAAACCTTAACTTCTCACGAGAACAGCACTGACTTTAGAGCTTAATTTCTTCTACTTAAGTCACTGCAGCTGTTCCAAAATATTGAAGTATGTATCTGAGGCTCCCTGGGAAATTATATATGTACCTATCCACAGGTGGAAAACTACCAACACCGTGTGCCTCTGATTATCTCTTTTGCTTAGAAAATACAGCAAAAATTTTATTTATTCTAACAAGATATTAAGAAATGAAGACCTAGCTACATTTTCAAGAACAGAGAAGTAATCACTTTAAAGACTGTGGTTTATTTTATGTCTCATATAAACCTCAAATGCCTGATAAGAATGATTTAAAAAAAAGGAATGACAACAATCTGAGGAATACAGATTTTGAATGTGATGGTGAGGAGCTGACATCGTCTCTGGCCTAACTTTAGGGAGAAGAGGAAGACACAGTGAGGAACTGGTCTTTCAGGACAGTAAGGGGGATGGGGTCATTATGGGATAGCATAAATTATTTTCAAAGTCCCATTAACTTTCATACAAGGCAACTACACAGTAGACAGGAACAAGCCCTGGTTGGTATCTCACTAAGTATTCCTTTACAAACGAACCAGACACAGGCACAGCTCTGTCATATTTCACAGACTGCCAAAAGGAGTAACAAAAGGGTTAAGAAACAAAACCAAAAACAAAACAAAACCAAGTAAATAAAACAGGAATGACATCCTTAAGTCTGAAGACAGACTTGTAAAGCAGGCCTAAACTGAACATTCATGTCCAGTATCTCAGAAAATCACCAGTATTTATTACTTATATCCCCAGAATGGGCAGAATTAGAAGCACATTGGTATAATCTTAAACTGCATCTTAGATCTTAAGGGGGCAGACAGAAGGGCTTCATTTCAATCTTGCCATTATGAAAAAAGGGCAAACTGTAATTGGCACCATATTCACACTTTCTAGAACACACAAACTCTTCCACTGCTTTCTGTAACAAAGCTACGGCATGCATGCCTCAGTAAAGGCATCTAACTTCCTAGATATTTAAATGATATACTCATAGCATATAAATGGATAATGTTTAAATCCTTCCTCAAGTCAAGAATCTACTTTAATCACAAAGATGAAATAACTTGTTTTCTTTTTCTACTGATTTTGGTTGCACAGCCATGGAATTGAGAAAGCCAGGAAGTGACATTAAGCAAACATGGAATTATAATGAGCACTCTCAAGCATTCACCACCACCAAGGTTAGCCAGCACAGGCATTGTACTAAACCTGTATCTGTGATATTCCTGGATTTAGATGTAAGAGCAAACAAGAAGCTAACTGTATGACTGAATCTTTTTCCTGAATAAGGTTTGTACATAGTTCAAAATTTTCTCTGATCTTAATTAAAATAAAAAATTCTCTAAGAGATATGAGATAATTAGCTCAAGATCTGCATATAAGTGCATAATGATTACACTTGTTTCACTGTGATTAAAGTCTGTGCAGGATGCAGGGACTGACCCTGCAGGGCTTTGAGCTAATGGTTAAAAGCACATCTTTAAGAACTTCATGTAGCTTCAATACCCAATTATTTGAATGACTAAACTGGACCACATGAACACAGTTCACAGTTTCACTTTAACATCCATGGACTTTCACAGATAACCTAAATTCCTATACTTGAGTTTATATTTTGAGCTGTGCCTACAATACCCACTTTAGGGGGTAATGATGTATCTTTTTAATTTACTTTTTAAAAATAATCTTCTATGACTGGAGTCCATCAACAGATTAGGGTGACATGATCTTTGCAGAAATGGCTGATTAGTGTGACGCATCAGTAGCCCCTTAAACCACCCATCACCTTGCACTTCTGTTGGGCATAGCTCGGGCTATACTGGCCAGCGGCTCTGCGTGCTTCCTCTTCGTGCTCTTGAATTTGCTGCTGTAAGAGAATGAGCTCACCAAGCAGACCCTGCCATGAGTTTACAATGAGGAGAAGAGGGAATTGGGGAGGGAGAACAACGTTAAACCAAAGGGCACAACAGAAAAGCAGATGCAAGACAGGGAGGAATGGATAGCTTAAAACAAAAATGGAAACACATACACCTCTAGTGCCATCCCACAGGTGGACTCTGCACTGAATTTCCATTTTTCCCCTCAGTAAAACTGGGTATCTCAGAAAACTAAAACAGCATGGTTTAAAAAGTGAGAGTGACTAAACAGTCAGACAGACAATGTCAACAGAGTAAAACTAGACTCACGGCCATGCTCAAGAAAGACTGCACATAGGGTCCCTGGTTTTCTTGGTAACCCTTTATAAAATTGCCAATGTGCACTAAGGATTGGCATTGACTTGAAACATGACATAACCATTTGACTGCATTTTCACTTTTTATGAGCTGTTTTGACAGAAATGGCCTCTGAGAAAGTAACTGAGAACATACCAATTACTTAAAAAAAACATAATTAAGATAAAGGGAAAATACAGCTATTATGAAAACTAAAAAGTAAAAGCCAGTTTGGACCTTGTTATCTTTTTAAATCTCTAACACTGATTCTACTCAATCATTAAAGGTGAGGCTGGTACACTGTGATTACACTGCATTCAAATAGGGCACAATACTAAACGCATGTGGTCTTCTATGCAGTGCTTCAGAGAGTGGCAGGTGCTGCCTACTGAACAGTAAGGGGTCACCTCTGTGTTGTAAATTGCTGACCTATGAAATGGCCAACCTTGAGACAAATGGGAGAAAAAGACAACTATGAATCAACAGTTGTACCAGACTGATGCTTTCAGAAAAACTAAAACAGAAGTTCTAGTGAACAACCAATTTGAACAGTGCAGTGTGTTAGAAAACAATGGGTTCAGACTTCTCAAGTCATAAAAACTAAAGACAAGACGGCTAGTAATTATTAAAATAACCTAAACCTGGGTTTTAAAGAGCTTCAGATGTTTAAAAAATAATTGTCAAAAATACTGTTTTGTATTATCAGAAATTTCTCTTAAGATAAAAATGCTGGTTCACAGTACATTCAAATTTTAGTTTGTGGGTTTACCCAGAAACTTACGTAATTTACCTTATACAACCTATGAACTTTGGTTACCATAAAAGAGTTCTCCAAAATAATATGGGGTGGGGAAAATATTACAGTAAAACATTTTAAATTATAGAAACGTTGACATAAAATTTGGGACTTTTGTTTCGTTCTTAGTTTTGGTTACTGTTATTATCAGATAATGAATAAAACTGACTGATTTACAGCAAATCAAAGGATGAACATAGCTGGCAAGTAAATTTCAACATTTGTTTCTTGATTCAATAGTACAAAATGTACTCATAAAACTTGACGCTATCTTTCAAGATGTGTATGTATGTGTGGTATGTATGTATGTGTGTGTGTGTGATTCTATGGCCATTGACAAGTTTATCAAAGTCACTGCTATCTTCATTATCCCATAATGAATTTTTGTCATTCCATACATTAACCAACAAAATGTAATTTCACAGTGTTATCCACTTGCTCATTTGTCTTGACCATCATGTATTTCAACCACCCAAGTATTTAGACCACATGAACAACTGCCTTAAAGAAGGCTTCCTAAGAGACCCTGCAGGTGTGTCCAATCCAAGGCACATTTGGCTTTTTTTGTGTGTTAAGTCAACTGTGCAGTTTTCAAGTGTGAACTCTGTAGACCAATGTCACAGTGACAAAAGGTTAGATACACCTAGTAGTTTGTGTGCTAATATTTGCATACTACTAATACTTTAGCTTATAAAAATGCCAAGTAATTTTGATTTAGCTTCACTTCCCCACTGAACCACTGTGTACATCTAAACACAACTGTATAGTTAATATAATGTCCATTAGACTACCAGAAAATACTCTCTTTCTAGTGACACCTCACTTTCCTTCCAAGTCTGCTACTGAAGCACTGTTATGTGAAGATAGGTGAAATTAACTGTTACCTCCTAAAAAAAAAATTGGAGAAAACAAGAATTAGACACAGAAAAAAAACAATTGACACTATGCTATGCATCTTAAGATCACCTTTTCCCAACTTTAAGCACTGAATAATAAGCTGTACAGCATACAGTCTCTGAGCATGTAGACAGCCAAGGGACAGATGGATCACACATGGCCTCAGATGTACAAAGCCTGCCTTTGCCAGTGAACACTCCTGAGCTTCAACTCTTTTCTCTCAAGAAATAATCATTTAAAAGATATTCTATATAAAATACAGTAATTGTTATACACAATGCTTATGATTAACAATTATAGAAGGTAACTTCTATAATTTATTAAAAAGAAAGTCACCCCCCCCTTTTGAGACAGGTCTCATAACATGTAATTCTGGCTGGCCTGGAGCTGGCTATGTAAACATGGCTGGCCTCGAACTCACAGAGATCTGCTTCTGCCTTCCAAGTGCTGGGATTAAAGGCATGCACCACCATGCTCAGTTCAGAAGTGTGCTCTTTAACAATAAATATTCTGTTCATTGTTAATTTGACACTATAATTTTGTCTAATGTTTCAGTACAACACTTATAGCTGTAAAAAACATGAAAGCATCAAATCAAGAAAATTAGTTATAACCAGAGTTCTGAAAAACAACTGAATATGCTAGTTTAAGATTTAACAATTTTGGTGGAAAGATTTTAATTCTAGCTCTGCCAAATTCATAATGAAACCTAACCCTCAAGATGGTAGTAAGAGAATGGAGGCTTCTGCATGGTGATAAGGTCTCAAGCCCTCCAGGTAAGTGCTCTTGTAGAAGAGACCTCAGGAGCTGCCCCGCCCCTTCTGCCATGTGGACAGTGCTCACACCCACCAGCTTCTTAATCTGTGTCCCTGCTCCAGAACTGTGAGGAATACACTTTTTTGTTTATAGTACACATGCTTATGGCATTTCTATTATAAAGCTTGAACAGGCTAAGACAATTACATCACTTGTTATGTTACCCAGACGTGTCTCAAAGGCCTTGGCTTCCCGCAAGCCTCCTATCTCAGCCTCCTGAGTGGCTGGTACCACAGATATGCTTCTGTTTATTTTAAAATATAGCACCTTAAATAAGGCCTGATGTATCTGAGATGTGTTACTGCCCAGAGAGAGCAGGGTTTGGCCCTTGTTGTTGCTTGAGTGAGTCAAAACAGCTGATTTTTTGTTTTTTTAACTTTTCACTCACCTGTAGTTTCTAGCTAAAGATAATTTTAAAAACTCTTTAGAAGATACATGGTCAACCTTACAAACCATTTCCCATTTTTCACAATCTCTGAAAGACTTCATAACAAAGCAAAGAGAAGAAATCAATCAAGTGTTAATGCACAATTAACACATAACTCACAGAAAATGATGACCATTGTTGTCATTCACCCCTTAACTCTTAACAGTTTTACACTTATTTAGGACTTACTCCTCACAATTTTTCTAGGGGCCTCCTTTTCCAACAGAGAATTGAGGAACTCAGAGAAGCTAAACAAGTTGTTGAAGGTTACAGTTTAGAAAACAGGAAAAATAACCCGTGATTCCAAAGTCTGCAACGCTACCACCCAATCATGCTGCACTGCTATGTTTAAAGTGCCTTTGGCCCATCTTTATCAACCTACATTTCAAATGGCAGGTGTGTCTAGATTACTGCAGAAAAAAAGAGTCGGCAATCTACGGCGGGCAGGCTGAGTAGCTTATAGAGACATTATGGTCTGCAAACCTGAGCAAAACATTTAATATTAGCCCTACAAGATAACATTTGCCAAACTTTTTGGTTTAGTTAAAAATAAAGTTTTTTAAATGGTAAATGGTAAATAGTTTGTAACATTCCTAAGCTCTACTTTCCAAACTTTGAATAACTCTGATATTTGTTTAGCTAAAACCAACTGGTTAGCTTGTACGTAAATGCTCAGGACATTTATAAATGCAAAACTTATTATTGGTTGTCAAAATGACGTGTCTTCCCACTTTGGATTAAAGTTTCCCCTATCAAAAACAGCACACTATATATTTCATTACGTGGATATTTTCTACAAATAATTTTAAGAGTTAAACAAAATGGCCACCAGTAATTATCAATATTACAATTTCCGTTAGGTCTTTTTGTTTTCAAAAAGGTACTGTACCTACCTACAACAGTATAATTTATTGATATATGTTCATAGTATTTCTTGAATAACATAAACATGTAGCATGCTTATTAGGCAATGCAGTAAGGCTGTCTGCTTAGTCATTCATTTTCTTCATGGGCATTTCCCTACTTTTCTTCTGATCACTCAATTTCTTCTGATCTACAGAGTATACACGTGCTGTGCTTCTTACTAAGAATCTATCTAATCTATACTCGCAGCTGTTAGCTGCGCAGGACACAAGAATTCCTCAAACCCGTGGTTATTTGATTGTGCTGGGTCACAAATCTTAGATCCACTCACTCAATAAAACAGGCTCACAATTCCAGTTCATAATTTGGCAGCTTCTCGAGGTTTTAAATTCTCCAGATACCAAGGATTTTACAAAGTTCACACAAATATTTTCACCAGTGAATAAAAATTTTAAGTTTTCCCCAAATTTTAAGGGTTTTAATTACTATAAACATTTATTACAAGGTAGTATTACTATGCGTGGATCATGCCTCAATAAAGTAGTACAATCTAAAGTGAATTGACTACTTTTTGTTAGGGAAGATGCATATCAGAACTTTTGGTCAACATAGTAGTAAAAATAGTGTCCACAATCTATCAGATGAATGTTCAGGTAGAAGCAAAAATGATGATTACTCGGACTGTGCAGTGTCATATGACTTCTGTGCTTTCTAAAGATCTCTACTGTAATTCCCATTCACACAAGTCTAGTGAGCTCAGAAGAGGAAGCACAAGTCACCAGCTCATCATGTTGATCTGTATGACTCAGGTCATACTTTCTGACACCTGTGTTCCCTCAACTCCCTTCACTTTCAGTTGGGTTTGAGTGGTCCTAACTACTCCTCTACTGTCAAGACTTTGCTGGGTGTGTTCTCTTCCTAGAGAGGACAGATCTTTATTTCAGTCATAGATGTAGAGATATATTCAAATTATTATTTTTTAAAAGAATCAATTTGCATTTCATGTTTTATTTTTAGTAGAGAAGTTGTGCCAGAAACCATAACCACGAACCTGACAACCATTAAACTTAAGCATGACTGTTTCAAACCCTGAATGCAACTTAGGTGAAGTCAGGCACATTCAGACTGGTATTGTTGATCAGAATATGATTTTAATGAGTTCATCTTAAGAACCAAGACTAAACCAATTTTATGGTAACAAGAGAAATTCTGGATGTCATACCAGTACTTCTAATGATCACTGAAATCTTTAGAATTGGTATCTGAGGAGGCTGGAGAGACAGCTCAGTGGTTAAGGCTGTAATTCTAGAGGAAAGAGGATCTTTGGGATTTCCAGCACCACTTGGCAGCTCACAAGTGACTCTAACTCCAGTCCTGCGGTCTAACACCCCTTTTTGACCTCTGTGGGCAGCAGGGGTACATGTGGCACACAGGGAAACACCCCCCCCCCCAACACACACACACACACACACACACACACACACACACACACACACACCTCATACACCATGAATGAAAACTAATGTCTGAATGATCTCAAAAAGGCTACCACGGGACTCAAGTCTCTCCTTGCAAACATCACTTGGTAGGCAAGATTTATCAGATCACAACAACTTATCTGTATCTTGTCTACAGGGCTTATTACCCTCAAGTATGACAGGCAAGACTCAAACCTTAGAATCAACACTGTGCATTAACAGAACTGAAAACTACTTGCTGCAGCTGAACACACTTCCACTATATTAGCATTTTCTATAATTTGACTTAACCTGTAATAAAAGCAGCATAGGTGCAATTCTAGATTTAATATTTACAATAAATCGCTGGAAAATAATTGATAAGCTTAAGCAATTTAATAAACATTTTAACATTATATGTGTGTCTGCATGTGGAAGTATACATATGAGAGTGCACGTACCCTGCGATTCCAGACCAGGGTGTCTGATCCCTTTAGCACCACAGTTCAGGTGTTTGCACGCCACCTGCTATGGGTCCACTAGAAGACCAGCATGTGCTCTGAACTGCTGAGTCATATATCCACCCTACCCCCAACTGGTAAGTTTTAATAGGGGAAAGTGATTACCATAAATTAAGAAAAAGTTTAAAGGAAAGAGCCTACAGGGGACATTTACAAGCAAACTAGAAAAGGGGTACATTAAAAAAAAATAAAGCAACAAATTTATTTTCATGTCAATTGAATAAAATTGAATCTACAAAAATAATTAAATTCCTAACAATACATTCTCTTGCTTCATCTATATTGCAGAGGTCAATTATAGGTCACTCAGTTACCATCTTGACAGAGTTTTAGGGGACCTACCTGAGTCAAGTCTGAAACCACTTCCTCATTTACCACAGTGATCACGCAACATATTAGTGAGAAAGCAGACACTGGCATATCTACCTGCCACTCAGGATCTACTCTACCAGACCTGCTGCAAGGGCCCTTCTCTTCAGATTAATTCATATCTTCAGATTAATTCATGTCATTAATTAGGTTCATTGGCTTTCAAAGCCAAGACTTTCCCTGGCTCTAAATAAGCCATATTTGTTAAGTTACCTTCTAATCCTACCTCTCAACACAGAATCAAGACTATTCCTTAGTTAAAATGAAAGTAAATATATACTCTGAAGTATGTTTTACCTAAAAGGTGAAAGAAAAAAAAATCTTAGAAATATATTTAAAAATTGGGATAGCATAAAAAAAGGTTCAAGTTGAAAGAAAGGGAAAGAAATGGAAATATAGAAATTATATTTCTGTTCCTCAATAGTCATATATTTCTTTCCCATGATGCTTTAAAACTCAGTATAAACTCTATATTCCACATTTAACTTAAAATGTTTATAAAATATCTTACTCATAAATTTAGTTATCTAGGCATTAGTTTTTAAAAACTTTAAGTTATTTCTTTTTCCAGTTCAAAAAATGACAAAGGTTAAAAACTAAGACCATTATACTGCAGCATATGACTAGAAATGCAGAGTAGCTCAGTGGCTCTCCAGGTTTCATATGCAATTGCCCCATAGTGCTCGCATGGATTTGTTAGAGAAGGTGTTAAAGATGATGCACCTCTCAATGGCCTGATCCATATACAACCTTGTAGGTTCTTAATATGTAAGAACTGACTTATTTGCTAATAACTCACTTTCTATTCTCTCATAACTTTTCACCTAAGTTAATGTAAGTCTCCAGAGAGGGAGTAGGTTCTGTGCATAAATCTGGTATTCTCTGTACATTGTGCCCTCTTGGAGATCTGTGAACACATATGAATATATATTGGTCTGTGAAGTCTCAAGAAAGAGAAGACTGTTTAAACTGTCTACACCAGCTTTTCCCACATGTATTTTGTAACAAACCCTTGAATGATTATTTCACAGAGCAAAACCAAGGGGATGGGTGTCTCTGATTCTATTCCAGAACTGCCTCATTAACACCCACAGTTTTCAATTAGTAAGTATACATTTTTATATATTTTTAGGAATGTATTAGCATTTTCAAGTATTTCAAAAACAAAGGAACAGTTAATTTTCAGGACTCCCAGTGAGACGAGTTCTGTTTTATACTTACCTTCTTATAATGCTTGTCACTTTCTGTTCCATGATCTTTTGCTCTAAATGCTGTTTCTCCAGGTGAACCTTAAAGATAAACACACAGTTCTTTAAATTCTCTACTGATGTCTACAGCCCACATTAATTTCCAAATGACATTAAAGCAATTGAAAAGTAAGTGGCTGTGGCGAGACAGGATACAGCCCACTGGCAGAGTGCCTGCCTCTTATGCATTGGATTACCAGCATCGCAAAATGAAAACCAAATCAAAACAAACCCAAGATAGGCAGGCATGCACCAAAATGAAAACCAAATCAGAACAAACCCCAGACAGGCAGGTGCATGCCTGCCATCCCAGCACTTACACTCAGGAGACAGAGGCTGCGCTGAACAGTGAGATCATAGCTCAAAAGAAACCAAAGTAGCTTCAAAGAATACAATTAATCCATTTGAAAAAGATAAATGAAGATTATGATAAAATGAGACAATCTTTGGTAAAGATTGTTTTCTGAGGGAGTTCTTACAGTTTAGCCAAGTACCACTGCCATCAGACAATGTGTATAATACAAAGCAAACTTAAAGGTCACTATGACAGGGCAGATGAGACAAGCTAAAATTACTTTTCATTTCAACAATCTCTTTTGGTAAGCAAATTATCTTTTGATAACTTTAAGTCATGAATGAATTTAGCAATTTTAGTTTTGTCATGAATATAATTTTTTTTACTATTTCCACCAAAAGGATGTAAGTTTGCCTAATACAGTTCTGAGTTTAAAGATCAGCATATATAAGCAGGATTATAAATTTGGTCTGCAATTTTATTTGTGACTAGTTTATTAGAAGCATTTAAAAGGCATGTTAAGGTCAGCAAAAATGTCTGGTTACACACCTAACAAGAGAAGTGGGCCAGAAGCTTCTATGAGTTCACTAACCAATTTGGGACCTGTGGAAAATCAGCAAAAGGGAAATGAAAATGTAGTAATAATAAGCAAGGATGTCTGAGATCTCAGACTTATATTAGGGTAATAACTGGGCAAATATGCCAGGATAAACCGTATAAAATTGTACTTCATATGGCCTGTAATAATTAAGTTTTGTTTTAAAGTAACAATATTGGCTTGACGCAGTTATGAAAAGCAAATGCATAGGTAGTCTCATCTACGTGTCAAGAAATAATACTTTCTTACTCACCACCTAAAAACTAAGCATACAATTTCTTACAAATTTTCATTTGATTAGGCTAAAGATTAAAAGCACTGTGTAAACTTTATCTTCTATTTGCGTTTCTTTTAAATTAAAGGACGGAACAAATAAGACCATATATGCATTTTTCCTCTGAGATCCTAAATCTTGAAGTTAAATGAGAAGCTCCCACTTGCCTGCAGTGAAGAAGTCCTTCAACAAGCTGAGGCTTTCAGTGATCTTGTCCAGGTCAGGAGCTAAATTGGCAAGGTCTTCTGAAGTGGGAAGGGCTTTTCTAATTTTCTCTACAGGGGACCAAAAACAAGTATCACAATCAATCTCAAAGTAGGATACAGCAAAAATATTAAGGCTATAAATGAGTCAACTTGCTTAAACCTCAAGCCAGCCCTACAAAATACTTCCTGCTGTCAACTCCACTTAGAGATGCAAACTAGAGCATAGAGCAAAGAAGTGAGGGAGCCAGGGTTCAAGATCAGGCAGCCTTGCTTCAGAATCTAGATTCCCAGTTACTACACCAAGATACTGGTAAATACATTATGTTGTACAGTACTGACATGTAGTCTTTTTTTTTTTTTAAATGAAACTGTCCAATATCCTAAAAATACCTTTGTTAACATGGTTATATTTAAGAAGTACTATGATGAAGCAGTTATGCAGATTAATTCCACCTCCATATGTCTTAAAAAGGGACTGAAAAAAATACTCCAAAATTTTTAAAGATCATCATGAGTTACTTGCAATCAGCTATTGAACATACCCTATCCTCACTGACTTGTTAAAGGCAGGGGCAGCATTTTAAGGGGTAAAGTGACTTTGCACACTAACAGACTTCTAAGGAACTTGGCTGCAGAAAGTAGAAATGACCAAGATAGTCATCCAAAAGGAGCAAGCTTAGGGTCTTAGTATGTATGATGCAGGCAATGTTGCATAATGTGGAAAACAGTATTTGGTAAGGTTGCTAGCAGCAAGGAAATGCAGATAAGATGTAATTAGTAGCAAAACACAAAACCAAGGAACACATCCCTATGACTATCTAACTTTTAAATAAGAAATTAAAGTTAGCCACATTCAACTAATAAGCAAAACCAGAAGAAAATATTCCTAAAGAGTGGTGGCAGCTATGTTAAAATGACTATTGGATACTTATTATTACATTTTTTTTTTCTTCAGGGTTGGCAAGATGGCTCAATGGGCAAAAATGCTTATCACCAGGCCTATCAACCCAAGGTACCCATAGGATCCCTTTTAATTACAAAAAAATGCTCTCAAAATGTCTTTTAACCTCTACCCTTTTAACCTCTATGCCTCTGCATGCATATGGGCATTTGCATGTGTGTGCACACACTAGTGTGCTACACACCACACACAAATAAATGTAACAAACATTAAATATTCTTTTACAGATTATTACTTTCATTACTAGAACAGAAATATCACATGTTAGACTCAAAAGTTACAACTACCAATGTAACTATTTCTCTTGCCATCCCCTCCCAATCCAAAAGCTGTTTCAAATGTTGAAGATACAAACCCAAATCAATATACTCATCAATTTCCCATATAAAGTCAGGCACAATCCATTTATAGTCACTAAGGTCTGGTATCATATCTTTCCATTCATCGAAGGTCTAAAAGACAAGAACATATGTTAATCAGATAACCCAAATGCCCTACACCAATATAAAGAAAAAGCATGTTGGTTAAAACAATCAACAAAGAAAATGAATCCTGTACAGAACCTTTAAGGAATGAATTTGTGTAAGCCTGGGTCTTTTAAAAACAAATCAGTAGGTAAGTAAGTAGAATACAATGAATACTCTTCTATCAAATGTGGAAAATGTAGAAACTCAAAACATTCCTATTTCAAACAGGGCTCACGTTGGCATGAGCAAACATGAAGCAAAAGGGAGACAGGTTGGGAGAGAAGTCACTTTGCTTCTGGTTCCCAGGCTTTCCAGAGTAGCCCTGTGAACATGCCACCTGACTTTGTCTCCTGTGCTGCTAAATGGCAGTGTCTAGAACCAAACTCAAGTGTTCTCCCACCCAGACCACACTCCATCTTCCAGATCATCTATAGTTAAATATTTACATGGCACCACTGAAGCAACATAGAACATAGTAAATATATACAGTGAGTGATTCAACTAATTATATTTTACTTACTAAAAAATAAATGACAATTTCTCTCTACTTTGCTGTACAAATTTATGATATTTTGGAACAATTAGATTATAGTAAGAAAGCAACTCACTTTTTTGGCTGTATAGCCACCTCCAACAGCAGATCCCAGTATGATATATCGAAGTTTTAGGAGCCTGGCAGCTATCCTTGCTGGCCAAAAGTTCCTACGGGGCTGGTAGCCATATTTAATTGGAGAAAGTTTCAATTTATGTAAAGAAAGGTTAGTTAGAGAAGAGAACTGCTGAAATGATGTCCTTAATTGTGGTCGTTGAAGCTTTAGGATGGGATGATGTGAACGATAAATACTTCGTGAAACCAGGTGTAGTTTTTGGAGCGGCAAGTTTCTTTGTATTCCAGAGCTGTGTTTCACTAAGGACTGGCAGACTTCACTGAAAAAAACATACAAACAAGCATGGGAGAAACATCAGAGAAGGTAACAATGTCTTGGAACTAACAGAAAAGATCACACATGCATACTTACAAACCATGCCCCTTTACACAAGAGTTTACATTTGCTGTGTGCCAGCTCATTCAATCTTGTTGAAAATGCTGCCACAAAAATGACACTAGCCCCATTCTACAGATGAGGGAAAATGTGGCACAAAGACATAAACACAACTTGCTGCAGAAGACACTAACCAAAGAACACTGATGGAGTATGAGCCCAGATATGAGGCCTCCAGACTCTACACGTTAATTTACTGTATGTGCGCTGTGATACTGGTCCAAGAAACTGAAACCAAGGAGGAAAAATGTGGGTACTTGTTTTAGCAAAAGCTGTAAACTGTAATAGCCAGCAACAAAAATACACGCAAAGTTCTGCTTTAAAAGACAACAATTCTAACAGTCAAGAACAGTGACTTGTTTTTGCCTTCCTATCCTATGTTAGTCCAGAGATGGAAACTAAGTTAATCCCACCTTCAAGAACCTAGTTCCTTAGAAAAATATAAATAGCGGAACAGGCCTCAAGAGACAAGAATCTCAATGCACATGCTAAGGATCTGGGCTGCACTCCCCCCTTCTTACATGGATGGGAGCTTTCCGATAGGAAGCCTACATGGCTGATCTTACTCAATGCACATCTGGTTCAATCTTATCAGTGGGGCTCAGTGTTAAGCAGTGTTCCTCTAGTTACAGGAGCTAAGAACTTCTCACTGAAAAGGCACCACAGACTGCAGCTCTTGTTTCCAGCTATGTCACAGACACTCTGCTAGATGCTTTCACAAACCCAACATGGGAAAACTCAATAGGATGAAGATCTCCTTTCATAAACCTGTCTGTTTAAAAAGGATGTCTTGCCTGACAGTAAAAGAGAAGCTGAAACTAGGTTCTGTCTATAGGAAAGCCTGAGGTCTTTCCACGAGAGATGATGCTGGACAAATGTGGAGGGCAGCACATGTGCAAACAAACAAAGGGAGAACCGGAAATGGAGCTGTGGTGACATTCTGGAAGATCTGCTACCTCCTCTGAGTTCCTCAGCACACAGTCTTGCTAGGATCCTGTTTCTTGATTGTACCACCCTTCTTCTCACCTTAGGGCCTGCAAAGAACTTAGCAAAACTAGCCCAGAATAAGGGCTTAATGTCACTTCAGTATCCATTTGTACTGCACTTCGCCAGTGTATGACTGAGTGAAGAGCCTTTTGACCTTCAAGAGGTTAGTTCTACTTTCCAGAAAGATGCTAACACAAATCTGACCCCACCTAGATGAGCCCCAAGTCCACACGCAGCCCTCAGGTATTTATGTCTTTATTTTCTCCCTCATTTCTCTCCAAATCCCTATTTTCACAATGGTGGCAGCAATAACCTTAAGTGACAGGGACAGACTACTCCAGATCAGAGTTAGAAGTAGAATGTTCTTCAATTGTCTTCTAAAGTCAGAACTGATTAAAAGCAAATCCTAGTACGTAGACAGGTATCTTCTAGAGCTTCCGGTTCAAGAGACTGATAAAAGCTCACCCAGGGGAAGGCTATATTCTATATCTTTTTAAGTTTTAAAATTATTATTATTATTTATTTTATGTGTATTGGTGTTTGCTTGCATGCATGTCTGGGTACTTGTGTGCAAGTTACCAACAGAAGCCAGAAGAGGCATTGGATTCCCTGGAAAGAGAGTTACAGATGGCCGTGAGCTATGATAGGGTGATGGAAAGCAAACCCAGGTCCTCTGAAAGAGCAACCATCTCTCCATCCCCACAATAAGGTAGTCTGAACATACAGATAAGAGAGTGAAAGGAGAAGAACAGCAGTTGCTCTGGAAGCTGATAAAATCTGCCCAGGAAGAACTAAGGATCCCAAGTGTACGGGTATGGGTGGAGGAGGCTTCCTAGACACAGCTGCCATCAATATTGGCATCTGTAACAGGCTCACATCACTCACCCACTCTATCAAAGCCCTAAAAGGAAAGTTGCTAGGTGAAGTAAGCAATAACAGAAAACACAGCTTGCTCAGTCATCCATCCCTCTCACCAAGAAGTAGCATGATCAAAGCATCTGCATCAGCCATTGGCCCTTAATGCTTAAATGTGACCAGGCAATCAGACTCCTATAGCAAACTAGGGGCTCTTAACATGATATCATGTGTATTAACAAGATTCCTGAAAAAGTGATGAAAACTTAAATAAGAGCATTTCCCAAAATATTAGTGAATACAACATTTATAGATTTAAGCTTTAGAAAAGAGCTTGGTGAATATTAAAGAACAGTTTATGGAAAGTAAAGCTACACTTGCATATACCTCAATAGCAGAAAACAAATTAAGAATACTTTCTAGGATGCAGAATAAAGAAAAAAATACAAAAGACATATGCTATGATACAAAGAAATGGTATCAAAATGGAAAGGTGGGAGTGTACACACACACACACACACACACACACACACACACACACACGAGTCCATGGGGTACAAAGCAATGATCCATTGGGATCAGGGAATAAAGGACTGGATATGTATAACCTGTGCTTCTGGAAGCATGTGTAAATTTGGGAGGCTTTCTGTTTGTTTTCAGTAGAGTTCCCTTTTTATCATGTATACTCATAAACAGACTATAATATAAAAAGGACTTTATAGCATGTAGCTTTATGACTTGGGTTACAACTTAGTATATTACAAACATTTCCACTTTTACAACAGTTAAGATAACTGTAGCTTGGAGAAAACATCAACTAATCTTTCAGGACAAATGTATTTAATGTCTTTCCAAGGTAACCTCATAAGTTTTACAATGTATGGAGAAAAAAAGGAAGTCCCTTTGTTGTTGTTTGAGACAGGGTCTCCCTGTGTAACAGTCCTGGATGTCCTGGAACTTACCATGTAGACCAGGTTGACCTCAAAACTCACAGTGATCCATTTGCCTGTCTAAGTGCTGGAACTAAAGGTGTGCACCACGATGCTGGGCTGGGAGTCTGTGTCTTAATTAACTTCACATATAATACACACACACACACACACACGCCTTTCAATGACTTAACTCTTTAGTTTTCTGTGACTGGGTCTTGCTCTTTAATTCTTTTAGACCTGGTACTTGCTATGTTGCTAAGGCTGGCCTTTAATTCCTAGATGACCTGGTCTCAGTTTCCTGGATGTTGAAATGTACAGGTTTAACAGCATTATACATGGCTTAATGATTTTAGCTTTTTAATGTGCACCTACCTAAGCATTACTCAAGAAATCAAATTTTTCCAATCTTTCTTTGTCATTAATGGAAGTATTATATTATTTAATCTTATTTTTAAAGTAGGCATATAATGCAAATGGTTAATTATTATACAGATAAATAAATAAAATTTTAAGATAATATGCATATGAACACAATGGGGGCAGATGCATACTTTTTTTTTAAGCAGATAGAAAGAAGAGGTTGTAATTTTGGAAAGGAAGACCATATTAGACTTACCTAAGCAATCTCATATTTTTAAAAAAAGTATTTAGAAAGAAAAGGAATGCATGCAATGGAAAGAAGAAAATAAAGTTGAAGAAAAATTTTGCAGAACTGAAAAAAGAGAATTTTTTAAATCAAAGGTCAAGCCAACAAGTGACGAAAAAGAACACCCACAGTTGAACAAAGTCTTAAGAAATCTGAGACAAAGGACAGAGTCAAGAAAGAACAAAGTGGCTATGGAGGGAAAAAGACTTCTTTATCCAAAGAAACTTAAAAACAAGAGTCCAGTGTGATGCAAAGTACATCACCCCAAGTCATCTGCTCTTGTTTATCTACCATATTTTTACTGCTATAGAACTGTCTAGTATGGATTTTTTCATTAATTTTACACAAACATTTATTACATCCCCAAAATGTTGGTCATTGGTCTTCCATTTGACTTGTCTAAGAGAAGTATTTTAATGTGTATATAAAAGTCTGTTTCAACCTTATTAATAGAGTAGGACTTAGTTGCATTTTTGTTTTGTTTTGTTTTGTTCTTGCTTTTTCAAGACAGGGGTTTTGTTTGGCCCTGGCTGCCCTGGAACACGCTCTGCAGACCAGGCTAGTGTCGAACTCACAGAGATCTGACTGTCTCTGCCTCCCAACTGCTGGGGTCAAAGGCATGCACCACTACTGCTGGCTTAAATAGCCTATTTCAATACTAAAAGCTGTGAAAATTTCTAAATTAAAATCCCACAAGATTAAAAACAACCGAATCATAGCAGAGGCAGTTCCAGTTTTGGACTCTTAATAAACTCTGAGAAAACAAATGGGTTCCATTCCTTATAAGTATAATAAACCTTTTCAACCATTTAAAAAGTTCCTGGGACAGGGCTGCAGAGATGGCTTATCGGTTAAGAAAAAGGGCTACTCTTCCAGAAGACTGAGGTTGAATCCCCAGAACCCACAACTCCCAACTGTCTGTTACTCTAGTCTCAGAGGACTGAATGCTGTTGCTGTCATCTGGCCTCTGTGGGCAGCAGACACCCAAGTGGCACACAGACATACATGCTGGCCAAAGAGATATATACATTAAAAAAAAAAAAAGCTCTAGGGTATGTAGAGATGCATGGAAGGGTTAAGAGTGCGTGCCATTCTTGCAGAAGACCTGAGTTCAGTCCCAGGTATCCACCGCAGGCAGCACAAATGCCTGTAACTCCATCTCTAGGGGGATCCTACCCCCCCTCTACCCAGAGAAGGGACCTGTACTCATGTGCAAATACAACCTTCTCCCCATACACATAATTAAAACAAGATCTTTTAAAAGTTCTAACTAAAATTGAAGATCAATGTTTAAAGGTAAATTTAACTCAGAAGAACTAAATTTTCCCAATCTTCCTTGGTGTATATTATTTCCTATAATCAAATGTGTGAAAAAATGTTAGGCTTGGAAGTTATTAGAACAAATTACCTATATAACATCAAATTTAGCCTCCTTAAGACGCATATAGCAATTCATATAAATGAAAGTATGTTATGATTTTCGGCCTTAAAACCAGACTAGTGCAACAGCACTATTAGAAAAGTGGCGACACATCCACCATGTCGTATTAAAGTGTACCTCAACACTGAACAAGATCTCCTCTGAGGAGGGCGTCTCTTAAACATTGTCTGACATCATGTGCGTCACTGCTCTAGGTCTGACTCCAGCCAGAGGGTCAGACAGACAGGCAGAACCCTTTCATACAGAAGAGCGCAAGTACCTGCATGTGCAAAGTATATATGTCCTAAGGCTGGAAGAAGACTACTAAATGAAACGCACGGCGACACAAGGACACAGCCAGGCCAGGGGAAAATAGTAACAATAAAAGCAGCAACTAGAGACAGAGTTAACAGCGAGATCACAAGGGCACGGATAAAGCGGACAGCAATGATGGGCCAAGACTGAACGCATCCAAAACCTTCGAGTACAATGAGACGTGGTCACCGGCCAGCTCCTGTCACTCCGAGTGCTCAAACATCTGCAAGAATTCTCTAAGAGTCTCGGTCTGGCCTGACGGTCACCTGCACATTCAGAAAGTAGTGATGGGGCAACCCGGCTGTCCAAATGGCACAGAACGTGACATAACGGGGCCGGGTCGCAGGCCGCACTTACCAGGCCACGACCGCCCGACGTACTCGCCACATCCCGCCAGCGCAGACCACACACAGGCGCCGAGACGGCCACGTGGGAGCCCCGTGTCGGCCCCAGTCCGACACCTGCTCCAGCAATGACCCAGGAGCAGGTTCTCAACAAGGGCATAGAGCAGTCGCTGAGTCCCTCCCTATGGCGCATGTACTTCCGCAAGAGCCGGCCGGGCACCCGTAGTCAGTCCGTCCCGGAAATAACCACCCACAGGAACCCTAGGAGAGCAGCACAAACGGGCCGCGGAGGACTACGACCGCCTCGGGAGCCTCCGGGCGGTACCTATGTAGTGCTCCCCCTCTCGGTTCCGCTTTCAAAGTGAACCGGTTGGAATAATGAGAATGAGCTTCCCGGTTAAAGATTCTAAGCGAGAGGGTTGAGCGGGCTGTCCTCAAGAAATCTACACGACGAATGTGTATCTGGAGCAGCCAATTTAATGAGATCTGTTTTAAAGCATTTTTGTAACCGAACAATCTTATAGTCTCGGGCTAGGAACCTTAGAATGTCTGGGAGCCGATCGGAAAGAGACTTCTGACATTTAAGTTTGTAGGTTTGGAATATGCACATATAGTTTTATGAAGACACAAATGATTTTCCTTTTCATTCATTCTTTCTGTTTTTTTTTTTTTGTTGTTGTTTGTTTGTTTTTGTTTTTCGAGACAGGCTTTCTCTGTGCAGCCCTGGCTGTCCTGGGCTTGCTTTGTAGACCAGGTTGGCCTCGAACCCATAGGGATCCGCCTGCCTCTGCTTCCCCGAGTGTTGGGATTACAGGTGTAGCCACTGTGCCCGGTTCATCTGAATTTTAATGGCACTGATTTATTGAAATGATTCTTTTCTACCAGCTCCAAATCTCTGGTAATGGCCCTTCAGTAATTTTCAGCTAAGTTCTCTTCCTTGTCTTTTGACTTTCAAGACGTCAGATTCGTCCTCCCATTTTCTTGTAACCCATCCTCCTCATTTCTCCCTACCATCATCCCTTCTACACAGTTGATTCTAGGGTGCTAGCTACCTGCTTCTCCCAAATATTTCTTAGTTTTCAAAACTTCCAGTCAGGTTTGGGGCATCTTGGGTTCCTTCCTTTCTCTAGCTACATTTTTCTCCCTTACTCCAAATAACTCATCTTCAATTCAACCGTTTTGTATTTTTTAGAGAATATTGAGGCTCAGAAAAGGAATATTGCCCAAGAAAGATTTTGATGCCAATTAATTGCAGTAGTAGGAACTGAAATTGGAGGGTCTTGAACTTTATCTCACTTCAAGGACATATTCCTTTTACCCATCTCTGTCTCCTCACCTCTCTGTGTCTCTGTGTGTGTCTCTCTCTGTCTCCGTCTCTCTCATACATGCACACTCAAAAGCACACGCACCACCCCATCACTACCAGACCAAACAAAATCTCTTTTCATTTAATTGTCAGAATCATAAATCTGGATCCATCTACTCAGAATACGATCAAATATATAAAGTTTATTGTCACCCAACTGCTTGACAATAAAGTTTCCTACTGCAGGCCTCCAGGGATATATGATTATGGTCTTTTCAAGAAAATTCATATATATATATATATGGTGAGCGTTTTGATGATCATTTCAGACAGAAACTTACTATAAACCCTAACCAGTATAAACCAATATGGAAACCAGTATAAACCCTAACCTTTTCTAGTATCATATAAAACTGTAGTTGTTATTGTTGCTTCCTAATTCTTGTTTGGAAAAAAAATAGAGAAATCAACAACTACTTCCATGTGTAATTTCTCTTGCATTCTACAAAGCCCTTGTTTTGTAATTCCTCCTCTAGGCTGGGACTACTGAACCAGTCCTATGTGCAGATTTTTTTCTACAATTAAATGAAATAGCAAAATATTAAAATCAGCATAAAAGTCTCCAGATAGCAGCTAATTAAGTGAGCTATATTTATACTAGCCACAAAAACCTATGAGCTCATTATATCTGAATAGAGAATAATATCTGAAATAGGTGGCCCTAACTTGAAGTGGCTTTAATCTAGGTTGTTTCGTTTTAACTTCACAATGGTGCCAAAGAAATGTAGAGGAGAAAACTCAATAAAAGCCATGCTTCAAATACTTGTTTTGACCAGTATACTATCTAACAATTGCATGAGTTATTCAACACTGTATAAAATAAGCCATTTGTCTGCTAATGTATCGGATGCAAGCATGTTTAAAGTAAATGGGCTAGACTGAGGTAGGAAGTTTGGGAGGTGGGGTCCCTTAGGTGCTATTTCCAAATTATAATAGGTTTGCATGATGTCCCCCTGACTGAAAGTACATAGGAGCATCTACTCATAGTGCTGGGTAGGACAGCCTGTCAAATGGTTATGAAATCAAACCATAACCATCAGTTCAAACTCAGGCCACAGAGTTGTTTTGTTTGGCTATACAGTGTGAAATAATACTGGATTTCTCGCTGCCATTTTTAAAAATTTGAAATTTTACATTTAAATGAGTTGTGGTGGCATGACCCTGTAATCCAACACTCTGAGAGGCAGAGACAGGCAGATTACTGTGAGTTCGAGGACAGCCTGGTCTACAAACTGAGTTCAGGCCAGCCAAGGCTACACAGAGAAACCCTGCCTCTGAAAAATCAAAACAAACAAATAAAAAGAAAACCAGTTACTCTTAAAATACCAGACAACATTAAGCCATAATCTTAAAAAAATTGGAGACAAGGAACCAAGAAGTATTTTATAGACTTCCTGAAGTTAAACACATCATTTGCTATGATTATGGTCTTTTCTTAGAAAATTCAAGAGAATTTTTAAAAAATGTAAACCATTGTTTATATATAAAAATTATTGATTGAGCAGTGGTTCTCCACCTTCCTAACCCTGCAACCTTTAATACAGTTCCTCATGTTGTGGTGACCCCAACCATAAAATTATTTTCATTGCTGCTCTTATAATTGTAATTTTGCTACTGTAATGAATCATAATGTAAATATCTATGTTTTTCAATGCCCTTAGGAGACACCTGTGAAAAGGTCATTTGATCTTCAATGGGGTCATGACCTCACAGGTTGAGAACCATTGATTTAGAGGGTGTGATGCTTCTAAAGCCGTAAGACACACCCCTCCAAGAAAAATGTAGACACACAAATAAACTATGTGATGTTCAAGGAATATAGTTGAATATGATGTACAACACTCAAATGTTACTAATTCACATGTACAGAAGTACATGACCCAAGAAAGTATTTAGATGGATGAGCCTTCGTGAAAGGCCAGAGTGAGGAAAGGACTCACTGCTTTCTTTTTCTTTCCCCTCCCGCATTCCCTCCCTATCCCGCCTTCCCTCCCTCATCTCCTCCCTGCACCTTTCTAAGTCCACTGATAGGGGAGGATCTCCTCCCCTTCCATCTAACTCTAGCTTATCAGGTCTCTTCAGGAATGGCTACAATGTCCTCTTCTGTGGCCTAGCAAGGCTGCTCCTCCCTCGGGGGACAGGGAGGTCGAAGAGCCAGCCATTGAGTTCATGTCCAAAATAGTTTCTGTTCCCCTTACTAGTATACCCACTTGGGAATTGAGCTACCATTTGCTACATACAAGCAGGGGTTCTAGGTTATAACCATACATGGTCCTTGGTTGGAGAGACAGTCTCATAAAAGACCCCTGTGCCCTGATATATTTGGTTCTTGTGGAGCTCCTGCCCTCTCCAGGTCATACCAACTCCCCTTTCTTTCGTATGATTCCTTGCACTCTGCCAAAGGGTTGGTTATGTTTCTTAATATTTGCTTTGATACACTGCTAGGAAGAGTGTTTTCGAGGCCCTCTGTGGC
>CM053753.1:50371869-50393653 GCA_028658305.1 Pachyuromys duprasi | reverse complement strand
AGGATGATCGTTTCCAGGTCCCACCATTTGCCTGCAAATTTCATGATTTCCTCCTTTTTAATTGCTGAGTAGTATTCCATTGTGTAAAAGTACCACAATTTCTGTATCCATTCCTCAACTGAGGGACATCTGGGTTGTTTCCAGGTTCTGGCTATTACGAATAAAGCAGCTACGAACATAGTTGAGCAAATGTCCTTGTTGTGTATTTGAACATCTTTTGGATATATGCCTAGGAGTGGTATAGCTGGGTCTTGAGGAATCACTATTCTTAATTGTCTAAGGAAATGCCAAATTGATTTCCAGAGTGTTTGTACAAGTTTACATTCCCACCAGCAATGGAGGAGGGTTCCTCTTTCTCCACATCCTCTCCAGCATGTGTTGTCACTTGAGTTTTTGATCTTAGCCATTCTGACAGGTGTAAGGTGAAATCTCAGGGTCACTGCTTTCTAAGGGAGGGAGGACTACCTTTATTTTTATTTGTTAACTTGTATATTATTTAACAGAAACAAAGATGCTAACTATATCTTCTGGTGTAGTGGTCATGAAATAATCTTCCTATTCTAAAATAAAATTTCAGGTTCAGTTAGGAACTGAGAAAATCAGCAGTTAAGAGTTTGCATTTACCTTATCATGCAAAGCGACATGGTTTGACTCACCAGTTGATCATAAAAAGAGCAGAGAACTATTATTGGAAAGCTATACATTTTTGCCTGTCCATGACTGTGCATTTGTTTTTATTAAGTTTCTTTGCAAAGTTCTTCTTGGAACGTTTCCGAGGTCCTGACATTACATTCTTCCTCTGGGGTTTCGTGGGGAGAGAAGCATCTGGAGGCACATGACTTCTCACATTGCCATCAGACTCCCCAGTGCTCAGAAAGGCATGTTACAATCATTGCCAGCAGACATGCATAAGTTTCTTCCCATTGATATTGCCTGTCTGTATGAAAAGACCCCAAACTCTTTCTTTCTTCAAGTTAGCCTTTTTGTTTTAAAACAATTTATAATATTTTTATTTTTTATATGCATTTGTGTCTGTGTCTGTTATTTCATGTATGTGCAGGTGCCTGAGCATGACAGAAAAGGGCAGCAGATCCCCTGGAGCTGGAGTTAACAGTAGTTTGGGAGCTGAGTAGTACGGATGACGGGAACAAACTCAATTCTTCTGATAGAGCAGCAAAAGCTCATAGCCACTGAGACATCTCTCTACCCCTCATCTATATGTTTATAATCATTATAGGCACTTACTATAGAAGCTGACAGTATTCTAAAATTTAGTTAGAAATATAAAAAATAAATAAAAATGTTAAATAAAAAGAAAGTTGAGACAGGAGCATTTCTGACTACCTTACTACAAAACTTACTACAAAGCAACTGGGAAGGAGACAATGTAGTAGGCGTAAGGATAAATCCACCCACTGATGAGAACAGAGGATTCGGAAAGAGATTTCAAATTGTGTAGTGTGATGGTATGGTTAATCTTAACATCCTGATCGACACCTGGACCCCTGAGCCTATCTGTGAGTCTCCAGATGTGATTAGATCAAAAGGGGTCTCACCCAGTGAACAGGTTAGCTCTTTGATGGACTCAAAATTTGAAGAGATGTTTAGGAGGTGGCAGAGTTGTGGAGGATAAGGGTCCAGGTGGAAGATGTGGAATCACTGGGCTTGTGTCCTTGCCCTGGCCCCTTTCCTTCCTGATACCGTTCCATTTCACTTCCTGTCCACCAGGAGGTAAAAGTCTTATTCTACGTGCTCTAGCCACCATGCTGTACTGGCCAAGACCATGGAAATCCTGAGATAAAAGAAATCTTATATATTTTGGTAACAGGGTAAAAATAAGTATATATACAGCTAACGGGCTCATGACAAAAAACACCAAAGCAGTTTAACAGAGAAGGAAGTATTTTTTCTGAATGGCAATGGAATAAATGAAGACCCATATGGAAAAAAAAATACACCCACACTGCTTACAACATCTAGTATACATTTATGCCATATGCAACATTAGTATGTATACAGTAAAAATTATATTATCTGAGTGTAAAAGCAAGAACAAAAGCCAATTGGCAACCTGTGAGTGGGCACACAGTTTTTAAGTCACCAAAAGAAATACCATAAAAAATTTAAATTCACTGGACTTCATCAAACTAAAATCCTTCCGATCATCAAATAACACAGAAAATGAACAATCAAGCTTTAAATTAGAAGCAAATACTTTTATCGTGCATGTCTGAGGGAGAACTTATTCTACGACAATATAAGAAATTCACTGCTATCAATTTGTAGGTATCCTCCAAGACTCAAATGTTTAAAAATAATCTCCATTGTGACATATTAAGAGGATAGACACTTAATGCAACTCTGGTGTGAGGAGATAGAGTCTTAGGAAGTGAGGAGGACGTGGAAGAGCCAAGAGGATAGAACCCATGATTAAACGCTGGTGGCTTTACAGGAAGAAAGCAGCCAGAGAAGATAACCACACACGCTTCCTGTCTCTGGTTATGCGATACCCTGCACTGCCTCAGAGCTCTTCCAGGCTTTCAATCTTAGAGCAGAGTGTGAGCCAGAAGAAACCTCTACCTTAAAAGCTCCCCTCCCCCCAGACATTTCATCATATTGATAAACCAACCAAATATACACAGGCAAAAAGCTCAGATGTTGCAAGAATCAATCTATCATGTATATCCCCAGAGTCACGGAATGATGTTATTTGAGGAAATGAAAAGTAAAAGCACAATATCATCACTAAGACTGCTAAAAATAAAAAGAGGCACATTTGGCACCAATTTGGCAAGGATGTGGAGCAAGCAGAACTAGAAGTCACTGGTGGTGGAATGCAGTGGCACATACCCTTTGGAAAAATACTTGAATTTCTATCAAATTCAACATCTACCCCTCTTGCTCAGACAGTTCTGCTCTTTCATGAAAGAGAAACAAGAGAATAGTTCCATGAAGCGGTGTGCACAACAATGTTCATGGAATTTTATTTACAATAGCTTCAAACTGGATCTAAATGTTCATGGATGACCAGTGTATAAACAATGGACTAAGATTCAGCAGTGAATGGAGATATACTTTATGAATATATTTTAAAACATGATCTTGAGAGGTCCAAAATTTGAAATTTAATTCCTGGGGCAACATGACTGTGGTCCTGGGTACACGTTTAGACAAAGAAGCGGGCAAGTTGAGAGAGACCTGCCCTGCTGCAGAAAGTAACCAGGCTTGCACTTGAGAGATAATGTTGCCTGGCAACTCACCAAGATAGCCCCTAGCTGGTAAGCAAGGTCACATAGCCCTGCTACTAAAAAAAAAAACAAAAACCAAAAAACAAACAAAAAAAAAACCACCAGATGTGTTCCCCCTCCCTAACAGGAGCAGACCCTCCAGATGGACTGGCCAGGACTGTTTTGGCCTTGGTACCTAAAATAGACCAAGGCTTGGAAAAGGCTTGGAAATTTCCCACTTGCAGTTTTGCCCTTTAAAAACCCTATTTCTTCTGACCTCAGGGCTGCATACCTCTCTGTTTTCACAGGGAACTTTCAGCCTGAGTTCGAGCTTCTATCAAGTAAATCCTTATATGTTTGCAGCAGAGTCGATTCCTGGTGGTCTTTGGGGGGTCTCACAAACTGGGCATAACAATCTATTGTGGGGCCTTTTGGGTCCCCCTTGCTGTTTAATAATAATAAAGATACAGAGACATCTATGTAGTTTAAAGCTGTTGGCCTGTTTGCTGGGGCAGTCTCTCAGCTGGTGCCTAACTTAATCCAGCTTCTTCACCATTACATCTCTCCAAATTGCTTCTTTATTCTACGTTCCTACCTTGCTCTTGTATTGCTGTAAATGAATGAAAATCCCAATCACTCTGGTTTACCAAAAGACTCAGGAACTAGATGCTGGGGTGAAAACCTGCTATCTCAGAGAGGCAGATAAAGCACCCAACTGACCTTCACTATGTCACCTAACAGCCCAGGAGGTAAAGCCCCCAAACCCCAAGGCCAAAGGCTTACTAGCTCAAAGCTCAAAGCTCAAAAAGCCCAAAAAGCCAGAGAGCTAAAGCTCTTTCTACTTCTACAGTCTTAAATACCCCCAACTCAAAGTCCAACCTACCTTTAATCCCTGTCAGCTAGTTTGTTGCTCTGCCTCTTGATCTAGGGTTAACTTTATTAAATCCTGTGTACAGAAAGCTCTTGGATTAAAGGTGTGTGCTAGGGCTGGCTGAACCATACCATAATCACCTGTTTACAATAAACAGAAAGTTCTTGGGTTAAAGGTGTGTGTTAGGACTCAACCAAACCAAACAAGAAACAAGGTTTTACAGTTCACAAAATCAGAGTTCAAAATGGGCTCAAATATCCTGCAACACTCCTGTTCTTTCTTCTGTCTTTGCCCAGGTCTTTCTGCTGGTCTTACTTCCCCAGTTCCAGCTGCCAGCTCTTTTCATGCAAAAATCCACATCCCTTATTCATCCAGTTGGCTTCCCTTCCTTTTTTCTTTTCTTTTTTTCTTTTTTTTTTTTTTTGAGAGGTGAGTTAGAGACAAACACATATCCTGCTAGCCAGGCACCACAGGCCTGCCCAGCAATTAACAATTGAGAACACAGTAAATATATTTGTGGGTCATCCCAACAATGATCATCCAACATCAATTATCTAAGAGACATGCCCAAATCAAAGTGTGACTCCAATTATATGATATTCTAGAATAGGAAATATTGAAATGGAGAGTGAAAATTAAAAAAAAAAACCAAACATTGAAAACATGGGGCATGGAAATATGCTGGAGAGGTGGCTCAGAGGTTAAGAGCACTGCTTGCTCTTCCAGAGGTCCTGAGTTCAATTCCCAGCAACCACACGGTGGCTCACAACCATCTGTAATGAGATCTGGTGCCCTCTTCTGGTGTTCAGGTGTACATGCAGACAGAACATTGTAACATAATAAAATAAATAAATCTTAAAAAAAGAAATATGCTTTTCTTTTGTCATGATAAGACTCTGAATTATATGAGCATATCCATTTGTCAGAATGTACAGAGAAGACTTGTTTATTCCTGATTTCCAGTGTCTTAAGTTACATGGTGTCTTCAGCAATAGGGACTTGTCGTCAACCTCTGGGAGACAGGTAAGGGCAACAGCAATAACCTATATTGTTTTGGGAGTGTAATAACCATGCAGCCAACACATCTAGAATGAAAAGATTTATTTGGTGGAAGCAGAAGGGAAAGGGAGTTAGGGAGTGAGGGCAGAGAGACAGACAGAGAGAGAGAGAGAGAGAGAGAGAGATGGGAAAGGGGAGAAACCAAAGCAGAGAGAAAGAGCAAGAGAGAGCTCAGGTGGCGGTTGGTCCTTTTATATCTGATGCGTAGATGAAAAATGTCTGCCACACATCTGGCCCCTGTCAGAGGCACATGTTGACATCACAGGTTGCTAAGCAACCTATGGGTGGGCTAGTGCATCATCGGCTTGTGAACTAAGAGGGAGTCTCTTGGACTCCACTGAACAACAACTTGGCGAAAAGAGGTTTCCCATGCCTTCTATTGGGATTTTGTTAGATGGTCTTAGGCTCATTGAATGAGTGCTGTCAAAGGGAGGAGGCAATCCTATTCCTACCGGGTGTGACATGACACCTATGAGCCGCAACAATGGCCATTCCTGGGAGATACATGAAAAGGGACAATAGTGCTGTGGGATCCACTTAAATCCAACATAACTCAAACACCAGGTCAATGCAGGTGACAACAATTTATTGTAATCAAACTGCTACTGATCAGGGTCAAAGAATAGACTCGGGAGCTGATCTATGTACCACCCTGAAGGGAAGTTGTACAGCATATTTAAAGGACAAAACCATAACGCAAGGGAGAGTGGGGTGGGTTGAACAAAAGAGTTTCCATCAGCCAGGATAAGAGTAGGTTCCTAGGCCCAAGAACACGAATTTAGTTGACCCTGCCAGCAAGATGGAGAAGTTGTCCTTGAAATGGCTGGACTCAGACAATTGTCTCTTTACAAGTTGCCCATGAATGTCTTGACTCAGACAATTGTTTTCTTATAACAGAAACTGTTCAGCTCTTGGGAAGTTCCTAACTCACCTAGTACCTGGGACTTTGAATTTAATTTCTCCCTATGATTAAATGGAGTCTGAAAATGAAATGGTAGTACTCAGAATAAGTTTCTTTTGCTTGTTTCCAGAAATAGAAACACTCAATCTTGGGGATGACTGACAGCTCTCTAATTGGCTACGGTCCACTCAACGGGAGGGAAATTATGCTTGGTACTGGAAACCTAGCCAACCATTAGGGCTAGAGATGTCATGAATCTTAGAGGAGACCCTACTATCACCATTTTGCTAAGCTGGCAAGATTTCTAACTGCAAATGCATATCTCACCCTCAGTTAAATGTAGCTTTTATCTTTCATCATCTTTTTGCAGCAGACAGAGACAATCACAGAAAACCACAACTGATCAAATACAATAACTGACTGTGGGTGACCAGCCCTAATGGATACATCTACAATACAATCTCCTGCACCCAAGGCTCAGGGAATATCTTGGAAGAGAAGGTAGAAAGATTGTAAAAGTCAGAGAGCCACAAAGTTTCCTGTGAGAGTGTGTCTTCTAGAGATGACAGGAGGTTACACCTATGGTACCAAAACAATATGGCTGCCTAAATAAGACTCAAGCAATGTCCATACTCATAGACATGTTAATGTAGAATTGAGAAATCTTAAGAGACCACAACCCTAGACAAAGGATTACAAGCAATTTACAACGTCTAAGAGTTAGTCTTCACGAGGACGAACCTTTAAAATTGTTTATCCAATATCAAAAGTTTAGCCCTGAAATTATGTACACATGAGCAACACTAAGTGGACTGAGTTTGTTTTGTTTATGTATTTATTCATTTATATTCATATGTAATAATAATAAGAGAGAAAGCCCATGATTTTGAGAGGGAGTCAGGGTATGGGAAATATTGAAGCAAGAGGGCATGGGAGAAGTTGGAGGAACAAAGGAAAGGGGGAAAACGTAATTATATTTTGATTAAAATAAAAAATAAATTTAAAAATGTAAAGGTAGTTTAGTTTCTCATGGTCTTATGCATATTTATTATATAAAAGATGATCAATAATTCCAATTTTATAGGCTAGTGGAGAAATATTTTGGGAACACCAAGTAGACAGGTAAGGCATTGCTATACAATGTATTGAAAGATAGAAGTTATGAAAATTAATAATTCTTATTGTTACATTTTAATTTTCATTCATTCTTTACTTTTATAATTTCTGGGAAACTTTCAGGTAGTATATTTTGAGAAATTTTTACATTCTATGCTATCTACTTGTACATGTACTGCATGTATGGTTCTCTAAACCATGTATTGCTTTAGGTGAGAGCCAGATTTTAATGGCCTCTAACAGCTGAGCTGAGAATTTAAGATTCTTTTTCTGTCATAGCAGTATTAACTCAGTTAATAAAGAGACTTTAAACCAAATTTCAATCTTTGATAAATTATCTGAGTAAGTAAGCATCAATACAGTAAACAATATAGTAGGATTTAAAAATATGTGTGTATTTTAAATTTTAGATTTTTTTATAGTTGTAGTTTATATAGCTCATCTATATAAACAATTGAGTGGAGAGTGGAGGGAGTGGGCTGAGTTTAGAAGAAATTAAAGTGACAAAATAGTATAATTATAGAAGGTGGGCAATAGGCACATGAGAGCCCATTACATTTTTCTGTTTGTTTTTCTTTTAAGAATTTTTTTTTTAAGAAAAGATAGGGCACTAAAAACTTTGTGAATGCAGAAGAACTGGTTACAGCTTGTATTAGTTTTCTTTTGCTGCTCTAACAAATTGTCCAAGTGAGTAGCATAAAATAAAGCCAGTTTCTCAACTGACAGTTCTGCATGTCAGAAGTAAACAAAACAAAACAAACAACAACAACAAAAACCAGCCAAGTCTCCCTATGATTCAAGACAGGTGTCCACAGTGTTGGCTTCACACTGAGAGCTTGGGAGAAGAATTCAGGGGTTTGTTGTTGCTTTGTTTGCTGATTTGCATTTTTCAGTTGCTAGAAACTGCACGCTTTCCTTTGTGATTCTTTTTTGTCCTCAAAGCTCAAAGACCAGCAGTGTCTGGTCATGGTCACTCCTGATAGGACTCTTCTCTCGCTGTCTTTCACATATAATAAACCCTGCTGTTAGATTGGGGATATTGAGATAGCCAAGGACCACCTGAAGGATGTCAAATGATCAGCCACCTGGATCTCATTTGGCATACACAGACCTGGGGGTTAGGACTGTAGACGTCCTTCTGAAGTGCATTATTCTAACTCCTCTCTAGGTAGGCTGAGGGGGAGGAAGAGATGTGTGTGGGGGTGATGGTTTCTTTAATGTGCCCACATCTGGAAATAGCTGTAGTTTAAGATGACACCCCTAATCTTTGTTCTGTTTCTTGTTTTCTTCTTTTAGTGATTTCCCCCCACCACTGTTGTCTCTTTTTCTCCTGCCACATTCCACACCACAGATTTTGTCTTTTCGAATTTCTGAGCAGTTGTTTTAAAAAGGTTCTCTCGCACTATAAATCCCGAACTATTTTCATTATTTGCTTTACTGCCTTCAGTGCCTTTATCTTAAAGTTTAAATGCCTTTCATCATATTGAAGTCTTCAACATATTATCTAATATTTTTTGTCCCTATAGCAAGCAAATATATTTGCAATAAGTTCATGGATATGAGCATCCTTCAGAATTTGATATTATAATAGCTGTCATGATTAATGAATATGCATTAAGTGATCTGGGTATTTTGTTACAGTTTTATACTACATAGCAATGTATGTATTGACCAATAATAATAATTAATAATATTAATACCAGGGTCTTATGTTTAGTGCTTATTCTATAGTTCTGATTAATTTTTTTGTCATTGTTGCAAGTTTCTATACGTTTTTGAGTTTGTGCAGGGATTTTAGTAACCATTTAGAAAAACTGGCATTGAAGACTGCTGCTCAAATATCTTTTCAACTGAAAATAATTCATCCGTATTGCAAATATTTAGACCAAAATCCAGTCTCAGCTCTATAAAGTGCTGAAGTGGGATACACTTTTTGAAAATTAAGCATATGTTAGTTTTTTCAGATCTCTCCCCCCCCAAATTGGAAAGGTATCCAGATTTTATAATTCCTTTACTTCTAGGATGCCACCAGAACACATATGAAGAATTAGGTGCAGCGACAAGATTTTGCAAGGATGCCTGGAGTTGGCACCACAGAGAAGCAGATTGGAGAGTGGAGATTTTTTTTTCAAAGTCTTAAAAATATTTTATTTTGCTATGTTTTAAAAATTATAAACACTAATGGCATAATGCAGATAAATAAAAATGAACATCATTTAATATAATATAATACATATTCACTTTAAATTGTTGTTGTTATTATTATTAATTACAATTTATTCACTTTGTATCACAGCTGTAGCCTCCTCCATCATCTCCTGTTCTCACCCTCCTTCTCCTTTCCACGACCCCCAAACCAGAAAAGGATATTGTGTTCCTTTTCCTACCTACTTTGACCCATCTCTGGAACCTTCTAAAGGGAAACATCAAACCCATCAAAACCACAGAATTATAAGCACTACAACATTTAATTTTTGAGATTACCTATGACTCCTAATTATGAAACCTGATTTCTGCATGCCTGGTTCCTTATTTCTGTTACTTCTACACAGTGCAAATACTATTGTGCTGGTTAGTTTTTATCAACTTGATACAAACTAGTTAACTGGGGAGTGGAAGTCCATTTGAGAATTGCTTCTATCAGTGATTGATTAAATAAAACAGAATGAGCTAATGGAGAGATGAAGCTATATTATATAAACACAGGTTTATTGGGAGCAGCGAGGGAGGGGGAAGGGTAAAGCGTGATGGGGGTAAGAGAGAGAGAGGGCAGGAAGGAGGGAAAGTGGGAGAAAGGATGGAAAATGGGGGCTACGAACCAAGATGTCTGGCTATATAGGAAAGGGCCTCTGGGAGAGAAGCCCCGCCCCTAGGTAGAGGGCAGGGTATGGCAGCCACGCCCTGATTACAGGCCATGTTTGTGGAGCATTTTCTCTCTTTAAATTTTTTTTAAATTAATTTATTCTCTTATATATTACATCTTGACAGCAGTTTCCTCTCCCTTCCCTTCTCCCAGTCTTTCCCTGTCTCCACTTCCTTCCTGCCTATCCACTCTTCCTCCATTTCCCTTTAGAAAATGACGGGCCTCCCAGGGATATCAACCAAACATGACAATTGATGTTGGAAGGCCCAGCGTGGGCGGCGTCATTCCTTACCGGATGGGCCAGGGCTTATAAGAAAAGTTGCTGAACAGGCCAGAAGAAGCAGGCCAGGAAGCAGCATTCCTTCATGGGCTCTGCTTGAGTTCCTGCCTTAGCTTCCCTCCATGACAAGTGTCGCTCGGAAGTGTAAGTGGAAAAAACCTCCTCCCATGTTGCTTTTTGGCCAGTGTTCTGTCACAGCAACGGAAAAGTAGCCAGGACAACTATACAGTGGTGCTCTACTGTGTGAGTCTTGCAGTTCTGCGCTAAGTGACATCTTGCTGGTAGCTTGAAATGAGTCACAGCGACAGTGACACCACAGAGACCAGCAGACCGCAAATCAGGGCTTGACTGACTATGTGCTGATTCTCTTATCTTAAAATAGTGGAAAGGATGACAGCACAGCAGATTAAATTTAGCGGTGTGAGTTAATGGCTGTTGTATTGTGTAGAGCACCCAAATATTGGGAAAATACTCATCAAGTATTAAAATACCACTATCTTGTTCAATAAAGATGTCTTGCGTAGATTCAAGTAAGTTTTCTTGTTTGTTTTGTTGTCTTTGATTATGTTTAAGTAGATATCATGCAATCATCATGTCAGCTACAAACCCATAGGCTAATAGCGCTAGCAATACCTTTGTCTAATTAAAGTAACGAAAGTAATCGAGAATGTACTTTCAGTAGAACTTTTATACTACTGCTTTTTTTCCCTCCTTATATGTCAACATTTTCATCTTCAACAACTTAGACCACTTGTTTATTTTCTTGTTCTTGAGTTCCTGCCCTGGTAACGTGTACCGTTGTTTCTGGTTTTTCTTTTTTAGGCCAATGCCACACCTAAGCTTGTAGAAACACCTCTTCCTCCATGGCTGTAAAGCTTTCTCTCCTGTATGGGATGTATTTTTCTTTCACATTTTGAAATATTTTTGTCGCTTCATTTTAGATTAAAATACATCCTCTATTTCCTTCTTACCCCCAAACTTAACTCATAAAATAAACAGAATCTAGCTTGGTTGTTGCCTGGGACTCTCTTTGGCACCACCTATCTGTACCAAACTCCTCACCTGCTCACTACCTCTTTCTTACCACGGGTGGGTTCAAGTGTATGCCACACAGAGAGACAGAGCCCTTTTACTTTGTTAGTGGTTCTCAACCTGTGGGCCACATATCAGATATCCTTCATATAAGATATTTACATTACGATTCAAAACAGTAACAAAGTTACAGCTACGAAGCAGCAATGGGATAATTTTATGGTTGGGGGTCATCATAACATGATGGATTGCGGCATGGGGAAGGCTGAGAACCACTGTACTTGATGCTCATTGACTTCTGGCTGTGTATCACCATGAGCATTTCTGTTGGCCCTACCATGGTGATTTGTTCTTAACTGATGTTGACCTGTTTCTGAAACACCATGAACTCTGCTTTTATGTTACTTTCTTGACTAGCCTGGTTGTCAAGAGAAACAAGGTCATAAGGAGATAATATAAATATAGGTAGCAAGACACAGATCTATGAGAGAGGGTTTATTAGGGTGCCTGACTCTTGAGATTCTGGAGACAGAGTAATCTACAATGGGCAGTCATAGTGGAGACCCCCAGGGAGTCAGGAGTGCTGTTAAGTCTGTGTCCTAAACCATGAGAATATAGCTGCCCCAAACTCAGGTATAAAGCCCTGAGTTTGAATGTAGGAAGACTTCAAGTTTTGATGTCTCAAGGTGAGAAGAAGATGGAAGGTAGGTAGAGGGGGACAGAAGGAGGAGAAAGGAGAGAGAGACGAGAGAGACAAAGAGAAAGAGAGAGAGAAGAGAAGAAAGGGTGAGGGCTCAATAGGAGAAAACTTTCCTTTCTTCTTGCTCTTTGCAAGGTGATTGAATGGTGGTATCCACATTTGATGATGAGCCACTAATGCTAATATCAATTGTGACAACACTCTCACCCATAATTCAGAAATAATGTTTGCTAGTTGCTTGGGGTTTTCTCTTCCTTCCTTCCTTCCTTCCTTCCTTCCTTCCTTCCTTCCTTCCTTCCTTCCTTCCTTTCTTTCTTTCTTTCTTTCTTTCTTTCTTTCTTTCTTTCCTTTCTTTCTTTCTTTCTTTCGTGTTGCTCTCTCTTTCTTCCTTGCTCTGTTTTGAAAGACCTATCTTTTACTTTAATTATGTGTATGGATGTGCACATGTGTCTGTATGCAGGGATGTGCACATGCGTGCAGGTGCTGACAGAGGCCACAAGAAGCCATCAGGTTCTCCCAGAGTTGGGGTTACAGGTGATTGTGAGCCATGGGCTCTGGGTGTTGAGAACTGGACTCTGGTCCTCTGGAAGAGGAGGAAGTGCACTTAGCTTCGGACCCTTCTCTGCTGTCCCCAAAGTTAATTGTTTTAGAACCTGGTGCCTCTTGTTCCTGGTCTCTATTGTGTCAACTTAGGAGCAACACTCAGACATTCAAACATTTTCCACCTAAATTTGGATAACCTAAAAATGACAGAAAATCCTACGAGAGTGCATTTCTCTTTTCTTTAAACAGTGATTACTACTATTGTGTGTGTGTGTACATGGTGTGTCTACATGTGCATACGTGTGTGCTGCACACTCATGTGTGTGCACATTCCAGTAGGTGTGTAGATGTCAGAACAATGCTCAGTTCAGATCACTAGGATTGTGAGGCAAGCACCTTTACCCACCACGCCATCTCACCAGCCTGTTTCCTCAGAGTTGTGTAATGCCTTCCTCTGGGCCCTCTGCTGGAAAATCTCAAATGAACCCTTTAAAATTATAACCTCTGGTATTTCAGATGTGGAAGGGACAATCCTGTATCATACATCTGCGAACATAAAACACCTGGCTTGTGATACGAGGCAGCGACTATGCCATTTCACAGCTGTTTTTATGGATGCTACTACTCAGAAGGCTTTCCTCCCAGATGGTGGTTGAGAAGATGATTTAAAAAGTAGTGCCTGATACCAAAACAGTAACAGGGCTGTGTTGTTTTCTGGAATTTTGTTGGTTTATACTTTTAAAAAATATCTTTTTTAATGGAGAGTCCTCAATACTGTTCAAATGACTAAAGAACCTGAAAAGGGTGTTTCTGCTATTAGTGGCTATTAGCGCTTTGGCTGGTCATTTATATAAACATAGAATGTGTACATATGCATGTAATTTAGTTTTTGGAAAATTAAGCTGTGCTGTTGCCTTTGGGGAAAAAAGTATCCCTGCCTCTTGGGCTGCACTAACACTGGACAGAAATTAACAGCTATATAAGCCTAGAACATTGAGTGTCTTTCTGTCCCCATTCTTATAAGAGTGACATACTACATTAAATATGTAAGGTCTTAGCTATGTGGGCTTGTGTACAGAAACCAATGAAATATTCTCTAAATGATGAGAGAAAACCTAAATGCCATAAAACACACCTTTCCTGCTCACATGTTTTACGGAAATTTCGCAGAAGTAAGATTTTTCAGGATGGTTACACAATCAACATCAAGTTTTCTGACATTGTCACACTGCTGTTCTGTGGAGCCATGGCTCCCCGCTGACTAAATCCCTTCTGTGTGCAGACTTGGGTATCCTCTGGTTTCTTTAGAGGCCACTCATGAAAGTAAGGTTCATGCATGGGAACAAACTGCAGTGTGGTCCCAGCAGACCACAGAATCAGAGTGGATTTTGTTTCTTTCTATTTTTTAAATTGATGTTTTTATTCACTTGCCATCCCCATCACAACCCCCTCCCTCCTCTCCTCCTCATCCCACCTTCCCACCCTCTTTCCCCATCCCCCCCATCCCCTTCTTCTCAGAAAAGGGGAAACCCCCAACCCCCACACAAACTCACCCAGTCACATCAGGACTAAGCGCATCCTCTTCCACTGAGGCCACAGGAGGCAGCCCAGCTAGGAGAAAGGGATCCAAAAGCAACCAACAGAGTCCATGTCAGATATAGCCCCTGCTCCGGTTGCTAGGGGACCCACATAAAGACTAAGTTGCCCATCAGCTACATATGTGTAGGGGCCCTAGATCCAGCCCATGCATGCTCTTTAGTTGGTGGTTCTGTATCTGTGAGCTCCCTTGGGCCTAGGTTAGTTGACTCTGTTGGTCTTCTTGTGGAGTTATTCTCTCCCATAGGGTTTCTCTATTCTTACTCTCAACCCCTAATCTTTCATGAGACTACCCGGAACTCTGCGTAATGTTTGCTGGGTGGAGCCTCTCAGAGGACAGATATGCTAGGCTCCTGTTTGTAAGGGTAGCAGAGTATCATTAATAGTGCCAGGGGGTGCTTCTCTCTTGGGTTCCAAGTTGGGCTACTGATCGGTTGGTCATTCCCTCAATCTTCTCTCCATCTTTATTCCTGGGCATCTTGCGGGCAGGGTAAATTTTGGGTAGAAGGTTTTGTGGATGGGTGGTGTCCCCCTCCTTCCACTGGAAGTCATGTCTGGCTACAGGAGGTGGCCACTTCACTCTGCCTATTCCCTGCTGCTAGGAGTCTCAGCTACAGTCACCCTCATACCCTCTCAGAAGCCTACCCAGTTGGAGGTAGCTTAAGGGAAGTTCTTAGCTACAAAATGTAAGTAGACCACTTCACCACTAGGGGGCGCAATTGTCTCAATAAACCAAGAATTATTGGCTAAAAACCCCGAGTCAGTTTATGGCAAATCCAAACCTGAGCGCTCACATAGGCACAAGGTGTCTTTGACTAGTTGCTGAGGCACAGATGCCATACTGTTACTTTAACGACGCATCCTATTGACGCCTCATTTTACCAAATCTCTTGCTTAATAATTAATAATAATTTTAGTCTTTCTAAAAAAATTTATAAAGATAGTCTAGGGAGTTCCCATGGGCTCCCAGTTGGTCCTGCTATCTTACCTCTGTGCCTCACAGTTATCACAGGCAACTAACCAATCCTGATATGGTAGGGCTAACCAAACTCCTCAGTTTGTTCGGCTTTTAAAGCATATGCTCACCCAGGGTACCACACCACGCTGCCTTGCCTTGCTTTTTCATTGGCTCCTCACGACGGTAGCATTTTCTCAGCACCTCTGTGTTTCTGCTTATCTTGACAACTTTGACGTGATATTTTATACACCATCTTTCAGGTCACATTTGTCTGACGTTTTTACTTACACACAGCATTCTGGTATTTGGAGCACAGATCACCAAAGAACACGGGGCTATTCTTCATGACTTATCTGCATGACATTAACAGTTTTGACTTTTAACCTTGACAACCTCGCAGAGAAACGCTTGTCGGGCTTCTCCACTGTCCTATATTTTATACTCTTTGGAACGGAGTGACTACGCATAGCTCACACTAAGAAATAGAGTCCTGCCGTCCTTGAAGTGGCACTGCTCAGCTCATCTGGAATTCTTCCATAGAGATTTATCTACTCCCCTCACCTATGTATTTGTTCTATTATTTACATCACTATGGTCTATGTGTATGAATTTTATACTTTGCTTTTATAGCTGTGCCTGGCAAAATTTTGTACACTCTTATTGTGCCACAGTGGAGAGTTTATACACAGACGTCACTGTGCTAAGCATTCCATAACTTTATCTCACTTAATCCATCGACTGTCCCAAGGAGAGATACACCCTAGTGACTCTCAGCTTTCCTAATGCCATGACACTTTACTCAGTTCCTCATGTTGTGGTGACCTCAACCATAAAAAAATTATGGTTGCCATTTCACAACCATAATTTTGCTACTGTGAAGAATCATCATGTAAGCGTCTGCTATGCAGGATAGCTGAGATGTGGTCCTCATGAAAGGGGCATGTGACCTCCCCGTAGGGAAAGCTTGAAGCTGATAGAGGTAAACGGTTTCCTCCGGCCCTGTGGCTGCTAACCAACAAGGGCACAAGCGCTGCTTGGTGAAAGCTGAAAGCCTGCAAATTTCACAGCCTTTGTTAGGGAACAGGATGTGTGAGAAGACCGAGTGGGTTGAGGTAAAAGATAGTAAGGCAACTGAAGATTACGGTTGCTTGAGGCCTGAAACCCAATCCCTCTTCCTTGCATTCTCTTCACTAACATCTTCCTAATTTCCTGTTTTCACTTGTCAAATATAAACATTCCCCAAATCAATAGAAATATATAGATATCTTGATAATGAGTTGATATATGATAAGAAATACATCTTTTACAATAGTCTATAAATAACCTATCTCAGGAGAGAGAAAATGAAGGCAAGTTATGTTCCATAGTTTATACAGCATTAAAATAATTGTGTTTGTGTATTGTATGTCTATGTATGTGTGTGTGGTATATGTGTGTATATGTGTTTGTGGTATATGTGTATGGTACGTGCATATGTATATGTGTGTGTGATATTTGTGTGTGTAGGCATGTGTGTGCCATGTGCATATGTGCATATCGGAGGGCAACCTTTCAGGAGTTGGTTCTCTTCTACTTTGATCTTGAACCAGGGTCTTTCTTTTTCTGGCCCTGCACTGTCTTCCAGGCTGGCTGACCTGCACACTTTCAGCTGGTCCTCCTGCTCTGCCTTCCGTCTTGCTGGAGCATGGAGATTACAGGTGTGCACCATCACATCTGGCCTTTTGCATGAGACCTGGTGTCTAAATCAGGTCATCAAGCTATGCGGCAGGGTACCCGGGGAACCAACTCTCCAGCCCACAGAGCAGTTTGCAATGGACCTCTTCTTTATGCTACACTTTGTACTATAGGATTTTTTAAGTTGAAGAAATGTGAAGACAGTACCTTACATTCATGTCATGTAGTTATCACGGTTGATTAGGCTGATGGTGATAAGCGGTTTTAACTGAAGTCCCTGATTTATTCATATCTCTTTACTTATCTATTCTTCTCTACATGCTCCAGGTTCTCCTGAGGACTCCACCTTGCATTAAATTGTCATTTATCCTTAGTGTCTTCCCAGCTCTGACATTTCTCGGGCTTTCCTTGCTTTTGGGGGCTTTGGCATTTTGGAGGGGTGCTGACATGACCTCTTCCTGGGGACCTGAGCTTGAGTCCCAGCACCAATATCATATCATAATTGCCTGTAACTCCAGATCCAGGTGGTTCAACATTCTTTTCTGGCTTCTAAGGACACCAGCACACACATGACATATAATTAACACAGGCAATCACACGCATGTGTAAATAAAAACAGCTTTAAAAATGTGTGTAACGGTTCTCTCAGGCTCAGATGGGAATGGTGGATTAATGGAGGCAGAAGGCACCATGCTCTTCTCATTGTATTGGGATGCATACTTGATATGGCCTGTTACGGTGGGCGTTGGCTTCATCACCTGGCTACAGCGGGCTTGGTTAAATTTCCTGACTGCAAATCTTCCCTTTCACAAAGCGTTAGCTACGTTGTTATGTTGCCGTGGGGGAGGCGGGGGCGGGGGAACTTAACCAAATCATTCTAAATGGAGGAAAGGTTCATTTTGGCTCACGGTTTTGGAGATTTCAGTCGGTGGAGGGCTGGCTCCACAGCTATGGGCTGCGATGAGGCAAAGCCTTGTCGTGGAAGGAGGAGAAAGCTGTTCATCTCGTGGCAGCCAGAAAAAGAGGGGGAAGCAGGCCAGCCAGGAACAAGGCACACCCTTCAAAAGCATTGCCCAGCGGCCTGGCTCCTCCCACTGGGCTCCACTACCCCCTGACAGCCATCTGGCTGTGAACTCATGATCTAGTCATCTCTCAGTATTGCCTCCAACTGGCTACTAAGGCGCCAACATTCGTGCTGGAGGAAACATAATATTGTCATTTTCTGTAATGTACAGTTTGGGAAGAAATCACCACGCTTGAAGACGGGAAGTCTATAACCCTCCTTCAGGGGTCAGTATTGCATACATTATTTGGATTCTTCATGAGAAAATTCTCTCTTCTCCCTCATCGGTTCACTTACTCTATGCTTTATTCCTAGGAGCGAGAACAAAGCACACTCATTTTGAACTTTGAATTACAGATCGGTGTGACTACTTATAAATTCACGGCTCAAAGTGTTTCAGCATTGGCATCCTGAAGCTCCTGTACCCAGCTGGCATGCATCACTAAGTCTGTGGTACTTTACTTTTTGTAAGAGGTTACAGGTTCCTCTTTTACATTTGCTTTCATAGTCCTAGAGGCAACCGTTTCCCTCAGATCCCCTTATGAGAGAACGATCTAGATGCTAAGTTTACGTACACTTAGGAGCACATTTGAGTACACTTTTCATTCCTGGAAGAGTCCTGTCAGTTATGAGCCCTGTTTGATAGAAAAGCAGCATTTGCAGTCAGCCTTCCGTGTCCTCTGGCTAGCTGTGGAAGCTAGCCTCAGAGATTCAGGGTGCCTAGACACTCAGGTGACATTGTGTGCAAAAATACTAGCTAAAGTGGGAGAGTATTTATTGCTATCTGCAGATTGGTGCAAGGTTTTGTGTCTAGCTCATTTCTTACCTCCCAAAGGGGGGAAAGTCAGCTTCTCTGGAGTCAATAGTTTTCTGAAGCTCTTTGGCTTCAGAGCATAGTGGAGGAGGAGTTTCAAAAGTCTCTGTTTAGTTGAGGGTTCCAACATAGACCCAAGGGCTTATATGGTGCTATTCTACCCAGGATCACAAGATCATAGTTGGAACGTCTATTAGAAGAAGCTGCCAGGCTGTCCTCAAGTAGAAGCAGGGTCAATCAATCATGTTTGGGAGGCACAGGCGCCAGAGGGAAAGAAAGACTCAAAGGTCAATGATGGGAAATCTTGGCAGATGGTGCTTTGGTAAAAAAATGCATGGAACCAAAAGTCCCACTTCTCAGGGTGCAATATCAACTGGCCCACTGTCTTTTTCAACTTGATATTTCTTTCCTAATTAGAGTAAACTATGTTACACTTCAGTCTTTGGGAATAATATTAATGTGTTGCTCATGAGCTCTGTCAAAGAGTCTGCGATATGGCTCATCAAGAACAGACAAAAGGCTTAGGCTTCAGTGGACATCTAGTATAATTTAAAGACATTAGACTACAGTGAAATCTATTTTTAATATATTACTTTGTCTGATTATAACATGAAAGTAAATTTATTACAGAAAATCAGATGACATATTCAGACAAATAAAGCAATGAATTCTCCCATTTAGATGGTCACTGTTAGGATGTTTTGTTATTTCTTTCTCTGTCTGTCTTCTTCCCCCGTTGGATTCATATTTTCAATAAAATTACATATAATGTTGCATATAAAAATTTGCATACATTGTTTCCCATTTACTATGTTATAATTTCTCATTATTTGTTATTCCAGGAAAACTTTGGTGCTTGGTGACTGTAATATTCTGTCAGATAGATATATTTAATTTGAAAAATGGTGTGATAAATTTTCATATACATAGATTTTAAATTTATTAAAGATGATTTCCTTAGGAGCAATTTCTAGAAGCAGAATCAAGTGCTTATGATAATAAAGTGCATGCTTAACCATGTTGACATGGCAATGGGTTGGGTTAAAGCAGTGTTGTGTGAAAGCAAATGTTTCTATTAGGTGCACTAATTGCTATTTGATAAGTACTATTAAATAGTATATCAGAAAATTCATTTTTACTTTTTACCAAAGGTCCTCACATCAAATATTTTAAGAATCAAATATTTTAAAATAGAAATTCAGTGAGTCACAACACTTAGCTTTGTGAGTGAATTTGTGATCTAGTCTCAGGCTATTGTTCCTAGGTGAGGGTCATGTTTAGAGTACAAAGAGAAAGAGAAGCAAGGCTCAGCTGACGCCTATGGTCTTTTATGCTCTGTCAGACCCTAGCAGAAAAGCACCAAAGTTATGGCATATTGAAGGTAGATTATAAGACTCCAAGGTTACAGGTATCGTGCATAAGGAAGCAAATAGTATCCCCATATGTTAATTATTCAGATGAAGAATGTATAGGCAGAAGACCATCTGTTGTATCATAATTGTTAAAAAGATCAAAGAAAGGGAAGCCTGGTAAGCTGAAATCAAGTAATCTCTGTGCTATTAATTTCAGTAAGAAAAGTCAAAATATAGGATGAGCAGAAAAGAGAAGCAAGGAGATCGCTTCCAGGAAGCAAATGTCTAAGGGTGTTTGTAGACACAGTGGAGCATGACTGTAATCCCAGCATTTGGAAACTCGAGCAGGAGGTCAACCTGAGCTCCAGAGAGAGTGATAGCCTCTAAAGCTGAATGAGCACAGCTGCCCCAGATAAAAAGTTCACTAAAAACTAAATGTATATGAAATTATAAGTACATGAAATTATAAGTATTGCAGTTTTTACATGCTTATTGCTATTTTTACCTCCCCCTTCCCTTTTTTTCTCTATTTACTTCTCTCCTCCTCCCTAAAAAGCCCCCCTTTTCCATTTCTCTGATTAGATCACGTGCTTCCTTCTGTTCTTCTCTCTATTTCTCTTCAACATTCCTATCCTGGCAGTGGTCCTGTATCATTTTCCTCATTTCTGTAGTTGCTACTGGCTATGTACTCATATTTGAAGACTTGGAGCTCGGAGCCTCCACTGAGAGAGAATGTGTGACATTTATCTGTCTGGGTCTGGGTTACTCACTCATTATGAGCTTTTCTACCAAAGACTACCTAACAAAATACCAGAAATGAGAATCCTTTATATGAGTTGTTGTCTGGGATTGTTTAAAAGATTTTCAAAACATATGGCCTATTGCTGTTGTCCTTGGTACCCGCAGGAGGTGGAGGGTAAGTCCCTATTGCTTAAGATACCATGCACTTCAGCAACAGGGCCCAGAGATTCCTGAGTTGGAAGTGACCCGAAAGTTCCATACTTGAGGCTTAACTTTTGTAGCACCAGCAGGCACCATGCAACTGCCATAGGAGAAAGGCAATCAACAGTCCCGTTCAGTGATGACACCCATGAACCATGTAAATAATCCCATGGCACAAGGACCTTTTGGATGCAGTAGAGGCACATGTGCCTTGGTGGTAACCAACAGCTTGTTGATTGGACTTAAGTAAGACCCACTCAACAAGACAGAGATCTTGCCTGGTACTGGAAACCTAGCTAAACACTCAGTGCTAGTGAAGTCATAGTTAGTGTAGGAGAATCTACAACCAGTACTTTCCTAAACCAGCATACCCCCTAACAGCAATCTATAAACATTTATCCTTATGCCCACAGAAAAGTGTCGTCTTTACTCCTCAGCAAGGAAACTTCTCTTTGCAAGAGAATGTAGACTACCACAAAAAACCCACAACTAATCAAAATGCGTAGTTGTGGGAACTAGTCCCGATGGATACATCTACAAAACTCTCCTGCACGTCAGGCTCAGGAAACATTGAGGAAGAGGGGGTGGGAAGAGTGTAAGGGCCAGAGGATCGGGGCATTTGCTATGAGATTGTGTCACCTTGTATTACCAGAAGCAACACCTATACAGCATCATAAAATGGCTACCCAAACGTGAGATGAACAAGAACAACACTAAGGGACATGCCAGAGCAAATGGGGAAAAGCTCCGTAGGTTCCAACCCTACCGAAAGAACAATCAGCTGCTGAGAAAA
>CM053753.1:50338146-50371369 GCA_028658305.1 Pachyuromys duprasi | reverse complement strand
TCAAATTTTCCATAGCTATGGAATTGTAGTGCTATCATAAGATGTCTGATTTGAAGGGCAGAATTGGTTTCAGTGTATCAGAGTTTTGGGAGATGAATGGCAGAGAAAACAGGGATCTTGACTACAACCCCAAGTCCAAGGACTCTTTTGTTAAAATATTTTTATGTGCATCACATCACACACCAAGGTGTGTTTCTCACTTTTACAAAAACCATTGCAGGATCTAGTAAAGCCTTAGGGTCATTGACATACACCACTAGTAAAAAACTGTTTTCTGCTGTCACCTGTGGGATGGATAAGGTAAAATGAAGCAGAACAAACAACAGAGCATATGACCTGCCTGGAACAAGACTCCTGGTGCCAGAGGGACTGGATGGGGATGAGGAAAAGTTGGCTCCATTCCCAGGGATTGAGACGCACCACTTCACTCAGTGTGCTTGCAGTTGCCTTGCAAGCACATTTCAAATTATTGTTATTAAAATTTAATATTTATTTGTTTGTTTGTGTGTGTCTGCATGTCTATATGCTATGTTTTGTGTCAGTGCATGTGGAAGCCAATAGAAGGCTTTGGCTCCCCTGGAGCTGGAGTAACAGGGGGCTGTGAGCCCACTCCACCTCACACACAGGAGCTGGTAACCGAAAGTAGGTGTGAAGGAAGAGCAGGAAACATTTTTACCAGTGGCGCCATCTCTCCAGCCCCTGTTCAGTTGAGGGGTTTTGTCAGTTGATGGAGGGCTTGAGGGCAGCTTGCCTTTGGTACCACACTAAGTGAGGGAAGATTTGACTAGCAGAGCTCACTTTCCTTTCCATCAGGAAACAACATCCTCTATTATTAATTTGTTTAGAAAGATGTGCCATGTAGAAATAAAACTAAATTTCATTAATTAGTGACCTAAGTCCTTTCTCCTTAAAATATCATGGACTTACCTACTTGGAATCCCCGACAGCCTGCCAGAAATCCAGACCCTTCCTAGGAGAAGACTCCCACCTTCCTCTTGCTGAGCTGCCATTCCCCATTGAAACACTGCTCTAGGCCAAAGGCTTCTCACTGGAGCTTGACCCATAGAGGATGGGGACCATGGAGCCAGCTTCCTGTGTATATTTCCAGGTACCGCCTGTCCCGTTCCTGCACGCTTCAACTTCTTCCCTCTTCCTTGCCCACTGGTCACTTGCTCTGCTAACCAGGAAGTGAAGACTAGCATATGCTTCAATTGCCTAGTTGGTTGGATTTCTTCATCAACACCAGCAGTTTCCTCGGTTCCCCAAGTAATCATTTTTATCCTAAGGATGAGTGAATGTCATGCTCTAAGCCCTCTGCATGTTATGTGAGTTATTAGAATTGGCCTAGGATTCGGCACTATTGTCAAGGCTATCCCCAGTTGTTTAGTTCTGGAATATTCTACTTAAGCCACTGCTGTGCAAATGAGAGCCTCTTTTAAATATTCAAAAGAGAGAGCCCCCCCAAATATTCTTAGGTTATCCCCTGTAAGAAAAACCAAAACTAAGTAGCAATGTGTGAAACACACTACAGAAAACACGAATCTTTTTGCATGGCGTGGCTCTTGCAAATTGTATGACAAATCATTTTTTAGGTTCTCTAGAGCTCATTTTTTTTCTCCTGAGAAATGGGGAGACCCAAGCAAGTTGTAATGGCTTGCTTACTAATCACGTCCTAATCCACACTGTTTTGTATATTCGGATTTTCAAAAGTTCTCAAAATTGAATATACTATCACCATGGGGATTCTATGGACAGACCAAGTCTTGGTTTCTGTTTTTATAGACTGTGTTTAATGACCTGGAATTAAATGTCCTAATAGTTACCCACCGAGGTAATCTTTATATAAGGGGTACTTTCTTGCCTCTAGAAAGCAGCCTTTTTACCTTTAATTTTTGGAACTTACAGCTAGCAAGAGAAGTTCTTGTGACAAGCTTCCTCAAGCTGTCATGAGGGTCAGAACTCAACCCTGAGCCCAGATGGTTGAGAGCAATTCCTCGAGAAGCAGAGAGCTATTAGGTTGCTCTTTTCTTCTGTAATTAATGGGGAGGCCTCATGTCTTTGTATTAGACCCTTTAATCCTAGTGTTGCTAAATGTTTTACAAACATTAATTAATTCAATTAAACTTCACACCACCACCTTGAGGCAGGTTATTCCTTCTTGGGACATATCATCTTTGCTTGTTACAGTATTGCGTACCAAGTATATATTAGTGTCAATTAGGATAATTATCAATAACAGTAAAACGTTTGGATTTAGATCATGTTGTACAGTCTGACAGATGTCAGATTTGTACAGCGAGGGCTGAGAAGGAAGCCAGAGCCAGCTTAATGCCGGTAACGACCCAGCAGAATTAAAGCATCTCTTTCCAGTTCTGCAGCATGCTGAGGGCACGTGACCTTGAACAGTTCTTTGTGACCTCTTTCTGACTCAGTTCCTATAGCTTTCAAACGGGGGCAATAATATATTACTCACCGCCCTGCCTCACAGGGGCGTAGCGCGGAGGGGTGTTGCAATATTCTGTGAGGTTCTCAGATGAAAGATGGAAATTAACATATGATGAAACATGACTGTACTTATCTTCACACCATCTAAATGGGCCAGGCAAGTGAAATACCGGCATCCTCATGACCTGGCAGAGAAACCAGCACTGCCATTAGCTCTACTTAGAAGCTATCATAGACTCCCAGAGGTTGAAGACTGCTCCTGGGATAAAGGAAGGCAAGGCAAGAGATACCAGATACCAACCGAAGAGGTAGCTAACTATTCCTCATTTTTTCTCCTTGTACTTTTCTGTCTTTCTTGGCACAGAGTATTTCAGAAAAAAAAAATGAGTGCTGAGAGAGAATCAGAGAATGATGGGAACAACTTTCCCTCTTGGACATTCTTCCCAAATCTGAGCAATCCATGCAGTCTTGTTCTTGGCAGCCTTATTCCCAGCCTCCCTGGTCAACAGTGTTTTTGCTAACTGTCTCAGTTTATTCAGGACAACATCTGACAAACTCCCTCCCTTCACAAAGCCTCCCCAGCCTACCTTCTTTCTGTGTTTCCTCTGTTACTCTTGTGAAACTTGCATATGATTTGGGATTTTGGCTTTGGGCCTTGTTTCCACAAGAGATTTAACTCTTGAAGGTCATGTTCTTCTCCATATATTCAAGGACAAACAGGGATAGGAATTGTACAAAATGATGAGCATCACTATGATATTCTAGAAGAAGCTCTACTCTTTATCAAGAGCAGGTTGTGCAAATATTCCACATGAGGACCCAGTTGCTTCAGTATATGCTGTCGTAGTCACCCCTACAAGATAGGCTGACAGAACAAACTATGCATATTTATGTTATAATTGTTCATTGTGTTAAGTCCAGAGCCAGGCCTGGTATTCAAAAGCCTGCATAGGGTGGCTTTCTATGTGTTTCCCGTCACATCTTGCTTCCCTTACATCTGTCTATGGACAGGGAAGTGGGAGGAAGCTGCCGTGAAGAAGATTCTGTATTTCTTTGTACCGTGGATTTCTTGCTTCAAGGGCTCTTTCCCATGGCCTGGCTGCCTTTCCTGGGCCTTATATCCCCATCTACTGAAAAATTTTCTGTCCACTTTATAGATCTTTCTCAAATGCTCCCTCCTCACAGAGGTTCTCCAGGTCATGAAAGTCCAACACTGCTTGAACAGCACATTGAACACGCTACACAAATCTATAGCAACCGTGTTGCTCTAGGAGCAGGGAACATGGATTGGCAGAGCTGCATCATTGTTTCGTCTAAGTGCTCATTTTTTTCACTGGCTAATTGACTTCATTAGCAAAGGAAAACATTATTTATTTTCTGCATGGAGTCTTTCTCATCTGCTGAATGAGGATGACCCGCGGTGGCTACACTACAGAATGCTTAGAATAAAACAGTAACCTCCCCACAAAAGTGCATGCTAAATGGGCTTCCATACTGTGTCAGCTCTGTCTCTGCATTCCCCTGTGTAGCTGAGCAGGGCCAAGTGAAGGCAAGCATGCCCACGAACTTACAGACATATGTAAAACTTAGATTTGTCACACTGGCCCTTTAGAGAGGCCTGAGGAATATATTTCACTACCGTTAGAGTTCTCGGTTCTTTGGGTCATGAGTTTTGATGCATATTGAGTGTTTGTTTGCTTGCCTGTTTGTTTGTTTGTTTCAATCCAAAGCTTTTTAGTGATTTTAGGGACCTAACTTTCTCCTCACATTTGTCTTAAATATTGTTATCGGTATCTGCTTTCTGGGCTTAGATTGTATGCAATTTTTCATGTAGCCCCTAATCGGTTACTCAACACCACAGCTGGAAAGTTGCCAAGAGGATGCTTGGCTCTGATGGGAAGGTAACAATCTCACTTCTGCCAGTTCCCTTGGAGATAATTAAATACTGCCTGCACCTGCCCACCGGCTCGGCCACAGCTCGGCCACCGTCCCTACCAATTTTCCAAAGTTGAGATGAAATGGAAATCTTTTTGTTTTTATTGCTTTCTTTGCTGAATACACTAAATGGTTACTTATTGAAATACACACCAGTGAATGGTGGTGGGCTATTCACAAAGATATACCATCACTAATTCTAGACTGCTTTCATTATCTCTGAAAGGAAACTTCATACTACTCATATGTTTACCTTGTGATAAAAATGTTAATTTTGCTTTCATTATTTGCTTCAACAATACCATTTTCTTGGTATAATTAAACAATACGAAATTTTTGGAAATTCCGAGAACTGCACATGATACCTTCATACACACAAATATGCATGTACGTGATTGCTCTTACAATGAGATTTCTTAGTTTGCTTTTTAAAATGTTTATCTTATTTTTTTATCACCTACTCAAGATCTGTCTGTATGTTATTCACATGTCTCCTTTCTCTCTCACACACCTTTATCTAAGTCTCTAAAGGTTCCTTGTGTCAAGTTGTAGAGATCACTGCCATCTGTTTACTTAGCGGGGAGGGATAGTGCCTAAACACAGTAACTGTCCTTTACTGAACAGCTTCCCAGGCAGTATTCCCCGAAACACAGCTTCAGGAGGGAGATTCTATTGTCATCGTTCTTACTTTACATGCAAACAAAGGTCAACGGAGTTTATGTAGCTTGCTGTATCCCGAGGTTGCAAAGCTGCTACTTAATAAAACCCAAATTTGAAGCTAAGTCTTCCAACTTTGAACTGCCTCTACTTAACCACTGTGCCAGCAACTGATGCTAAAATCAACATTTAGTCTAAAAATGGCAATGACACTTGCTCAGTGCTGTCAACATGCTTTCACAGTTCGCCATTCCTTTCCCTCAGCATTCTTGCCAGGTATTTTCAGGCAAGCTAAAGTTAGTTCTTGTAGGTCAAAGACCACACAGCAAGGCTGGTTGTATGTATGGAGATGTATGGCTGATCGCTCTTTTTCTATGATTCTCTACCATACTGGGACTCCCTACAGTTATGTCAGACTTTTGTTTCAACTTGCAGAATAAAATTCCACCTTCTAACAGACTTATGTGTCTGAATCCTTACACCAGCCTGAGGATAACAAATGTGACTTGGCTGTTTTATGCTTCTATGCTAAACCCATTTTTTGCATAACTTGTGCATTAATAAATAAATAAATTTATGGGGGGGGAATGGAGAGATGGCTCTGTGGTTAAGAGCACTTGCTGCTTTTCCAGAAGACCTGGGTTCAATTCCCAGCACACAGATGGCAGCTCATAACCACCTGTAACTGCAGTTCTAAGGGATCTGATGCCCTCTTCTGGTGGTTGAGGGCACCGGGCACACACATGGTACATAGCCGTATATGTGGGCAAAACATCTATGCACATAAAATAAAGTTAAAAAAAATCAAAGAAACAAAAAACAACTACCTCAATTTCTGTTGTTTGGTCACTTTTGTTTCTGGATATTTGTAATAGTTTACTCATAAACATTTGGGCTGAAAAGAACTGCCTGTAATCGGTTGACCATCATTTTATGCCTTTACTACATGGTTTTCAAGAAAAGGAAGCCTATTTCTATGCACACACTAAGTAGAATATTTTGTGTGTGTACGTGCACAAGGAAGTGCAATTATGAATATCTGTTGTGGTGGATTATGAATAGTCCCATTTGTAAGCAGAACGATTGAGAATGGTACTAAAAAACAATACAACAACAACACTACGGATTGGGCATTCCAACTAAGCAAATGAAAATCCTAGCTTTGTTCGCCTCCCTCCCATCCCAGTTCCTCGGCTTCTGGGAATGAGGCAGCGACCTGAAAGTTCTTGAGCCCGCTTCTGCAGAGGGTCCTGCCAACTCTGCATTGTCCTGCTGGATTTGCAGTCAGATGCCTTACGCTGGCAGGCTGAGGGCAGGCAATGAGTTTTTTTTCCCCTGTAAGTTGGGTACAAAAAGATCGGCCTGGGAGCAGCTTCCTCGGAGACAACTGCTTTGAGAGAATGCAGGAGAGGGGAGCAGCCAGAAATTCCTCCTGGCACAAAGTGCCCGGGGGAGGAGTCCACTTTGCTAAGTATTGTCATTTGCTGAAAGAAGGTGTGTGCTGAAGAAGGAGTTTTTAACCTGGAAGATCATTAACTCTTTCACTCAGCGGTCCGGAGGTGGCTCTGGAGTTGGTCCTGAAAGTGCCTGCACAGAAGGGTCAGGGAGCAGGAGTCCCGTGCGTTTCCATGGGGGATCACCTTGAGAAGGGCCAGCATGCTTTACTCAATGAAGGGGATGAGAACGAGATGGTAAGTTTCCAGCCACAGCCTCTTCCTGTCTTCTCGCTCCCCCTTCCCCAGCTTCGCACACACGTGGACACTCTCATATACTTCACTGCGTGTTGATTCTGGGATTACACAAGAAGAGATATTATTCAAGGAATCTCTTTGTCCTGCGAATGTAACTTCTGACAGCGTGGGATCTGGTAGAATGAACATATTGTATTCATTTTCATCAAGATTGTTTTCACTTGAGGTAAAACAGAAGGGTTGAGGAACACAGAGCTGCTTGATAATTCATTTTGAGTCTCCATGTGCATGGAAAGTCGTGTCCAGAACTCCCATTTCAGCAGGTCCCCGAGGTGAGGACCATGGTCTTCCCCAAGAGGAAGAAATGAACACGAAAAGCAAGGCAGCTGCTTGCTGGATCATTGACCCCCTCTCTTCTCACAATCTTTCTGCCGACACTGTTCAGCAAGGGAGACACATAAACACCAACAAATATCAGGCAACACACACTTTAAAAAAACTTCCAAAAAAATTACTGCTTCGGAGTTTGGTTACAGAAAACTTTGTGTAGTTCACTGTCTCCTTCATTTTAGATGTGCTCCCAAAACTTGAGAACTGTAAGAAAATTACAGATGACTCTGTTCTTGTTGAATTTAAAGTGATATTTCTCAATTACAATGTAATCAAGAGAGAGTCAGAGATGTGCAGTTCTGTTTAATAAGGTCTTTCTGCTAATTGTGTAAGCATAGCTTTTTATGCCGGTAATGATGCAATTAAAATGTGAAAATGTGATGCTCTCACTCTATAATAGCATTTTATCTTCCTGGAATTAATATACAAATAACAAACCCGAAAGATATTTACTTAAAATGTTTTCTTGGTTAATTGCTTGAGTCCTGACTATTAAATTCTTTGTTCTAAAACTGGTCTTTCAAGTTTAATCTGCTTACCTGTTTCTATAGCAACAACTTTTTTTTTTTTGGACATTCTGGAATAGATCCCATCTATCAAAGCTGAAAAAAAATCATAAAGAAATAAAGGGTGCCTAAATTCAGATGGCTTTCTTAACCTTGTCTTTGCTTCTCTCAGACTATTCTATCAAATGACAGCTGTTTTCAAGGCTCTACCCAAATGTTACCAAGAATGACTTCCTGGCCTCATGTTGGCTCATGCTCCTTCCTCCCCCCCCCCCCCCTGCCAAGCCTTTCCTTGAGAGATTGAACTTGAGTCCTTATCCTCATCTTGAATGCTCTTAACCAGAAGGCAGGGGCTTTTGGTATGCTTTCCTCCTTACTCATTTGTAAACACACACATTCTTCTCCACTTTACTCCTCTTGACCACAAATTGTCTTTGAAATACCATTACAGATCTCCTATATTCTTGAAGACTAACCCCCCTTGCTAGCCTAACAAACGTTCTAGGTGAAGTAATTTTGCCACTTGTTCATCTTTGTTACAGCGCAATGAACGGCTTTAGGTGCCAGCCCAGTTTTGTATGCAGCTGGAAGGCCAGCTGAGTGCCTTGGCCAGGAAAGGGACACTGTGTGTTTTGGTGAGCAGTGAGTCGACAAGTGGGCTCAGCAGAGGTGTAGCATTAGTATGCATCCAGCTCCGTGTCCTGTTCTGACTGCAGAAACCTGGCCACCTGCCCAGAGCTGCATCATTGTTCTTACTACACTGTTCCTCACTCATGGCAGTAAACTTCAAAAGTTGTCCATCGTTTATCTTCTATCTATCTATCTATCTCTCTCTCTCTCTCTCTCTCTCTCTCTATCTATCTATCATCTATCTATGTTTCTGTATCTGTTTATTTATCATCTATCTATATATCATCCATCTACTATCATATATTTATTTGTCATCTATCTACCTACCTATCTATTTATCTATTATATATTTTTATTCTGGGTTATGGAATACAAAGTATTTTCATAGCTATTTGGGTTTCACCATGACCCTGTGAAGGTTGCCTCAGCCAGCAAGTCTAGATCTGGAGCAATTGTAGGTGACCTGAAGGTAATGTTACCTTCAAGCAAAAATAAGACACCAAAGGAAGGAAGACCATGTTGGAGGACAAGAAAGTGCCCGCCCTCCGGAGAAGGCTTAACCAGACACTTTCCAAAGGCCTCAGAAAGATATCTAGAGCACATGCCCTGGCCTTGGTCTGGCCACTGGTCTGTTCAAGCCTCAGTTTCCTTATTTATAAAATAGGAGTGGTCCCTTTTGCCCTACCTGTCTCACAGGGTTTTAGGAGGATTAACTGAGAGCATCAAAGTGGAAGTGTTTTGAGAAGGAACAATTTTGGGGACTTATGAGCTGTTACTATCTAAACAAAGGTAGGAGTGTTTCATACCTATACAATTAACTCACTGAATGAACACTGCCACAACAATGAGGTCACTTTTTATATTAATTGCAAAATAACTAAATATTTCTGTTTTCTGTGGAGATCATTTATAAGTGGAGAGGCAGATATTACCGTATACCTGCCTTATAGGGCTCACCAAGGAATGTTTCCTTCTTTCTTTCTTTCTTTCTTTCTTTCTTTCTTTCTTTCTTTCTTTCTTTCTTTCTTTCTTTCTTTCTTTCTTTGAAGTAAGAGTATTATATGGCTGGGAAGTTTACATCCCTAGAAATTCCAGTGTTGTGCATTTCTCCTTTGAAATGACTTAGAAGCGTTACTGTTCATTTCCTCATGTGTGAGTGACAATGATAGGAATTAATTGACCCAATTATTGATCACATTGATAAAATTACTCCTTTTTCAGAAGTGTTTTATTTTAGCAAGACTTGGAAGAATGATGTCCCTTGAATTTCCTCCTAGATTTTTAGCAAGTAAAAACAAAACAAAAAACAAACACTTGATTATTTATCTGATTATAAAGGTAATGTGTGTGTGTGTTTTGTGAATATATTGAGATTAGAACTTGGGTCTGAAGAACAAAGGAAATATAATCCATTAGTTTACATCTGAATATGATTAATATTACCATGTTGGTGGCTCCTTTTCCAGGCTTATTCAATGTATTCATAAAACCACAACATTCTAATGTTAGTAGTGCATTCTGATATTATTTATAGTCTTCAAATTCTGTACTCAGTATTATGGGAATACTGGGTACTGGGCTACTGTGTAACTGTACGTCTTGTGACATCACATTGGTGCACTGAAATGAGTAATGCCCACAGGTTCTATGCTACAGAATTCTGAACAGGACTGTACGAGGCCCTCCATCTTGCTCCGCCAGCACACTGATGAACATATTGTTTTCTCATTAGCTCCCTATCTATCATCTATCTACCCTCTCACATGCATCCAGATAAATTTGGATATTACCTACTATTTCTCCTATGCACTGTGCCCAAATAAAATAAAACCGGTGACAATCCATCCTTTAGGAATGCATACCAATCCTCACAAATAAGCATTTTTGTGGACAAAGAATGGAATCTGTACTTTCTTCTGAAGGCTGCCTCTTTTTGTTACATCTAAAGATAGATGCATGATGGACAATTTTCCCTTAGACATAGCACTGCATTGGTACTACAGTGTGTAACTTGTATTTGTTTGAATTGTGAGCCATCTTCCACATTGCTTATCTGTTATTTTTGATTTAGTGTTGGCTGTGATGGACAACTTTGGACATTTTTTGGATATTCTTCAAATTATTTCCTGAGAACAAATGCTCAGAATTAACACTGCAGTGCTAAAGAAGATGTACAGTTCAAGTTTTGACTGATATATGATACATCATTTCTCTCTAAAAGTTGTGTTGTGAAATTTACACTCTGAACAACAATCTCCTTTTCTTGGATATTTACTCTCGCCTCCACCCTACCCTTGAATATCACTTTTTAACTTCGGCTCATCTACTCCAGGAAAATGAGTTTTGGCGGCTGTATTAATTTTGCTTTTCCCTGACGAGATTTTACATGTTAATTGGCATTTATGTTTTTCACCGAGGACCTCTTACCTTTGCTACTGATGTTCTTTCAGTTGCATTAAACATTTAACCCAACATGTATACATTCTTAACTAAGAGAATGTGATAGTTCTGTTTTGCTTTCACCATGATGCATGCTACAAACAAGTGGGTAATATCCAAGGGTGTGTATGTGAAAAGGCAAAGGGGGTCACAAGGACAATGTGTTTGGTGGTGTACAAGCAAACATTTAACACAGTTAATTGTGTTAAATACTGAGAAACTAAAGGCTAGTGAACGTGGAAACACAGGAGATTCTTTCAACATCTAGGTCATTCCTGATCGCATGGCATGATGCTAGTATTACAAGTCACCTGGAATGGTAGCAGGTGGTACATGGGCTCAGCCACACTGGTAGTCCTACCATGTTATCGCTGTGAGTTGGGGTTGTCCTAACCAATTATTTGGCTCAAGCTGAAAGTTGTTGTCTCTCCTTTAATTCTCTAGCACCCTGGAACAGAAGCTTCCTCCCTCGCCCCCCGACTTCATGGCCACTTACTTATTATGCTTTGTGAGCACCTCCAAGATGTTTGCCAATGTTAACTAGTGGGCCCGCAGATTGCATAGTGGAGGAATTGTGTTCAGGCTGAGACATTTTGTCAGTTGAAATGTTCAGGAAGCTGGGCCACTGGCCAAGTCTGATGTCTTTATTCTCATTCATTGCGGCAGAACTCCCATGAAGCGAACTTGTCTTTGATAGAAACTTGTGAGGAGTGGGATTTAATCGCTTCTGGAGAGCAGGGGTCCTGCCCGAGTCACCTTTCCATGGCCTTCCCCTTTCTTTCCCATTGCTCTCAGAAAGAAGCACAGGCCCTGTCACAAACACGGTGGCATTGGCTGGTGTAGCTGTGAGCTCTATCAACCTGCAGTTCTGTTTTTTGTTTGTTTGTTTGTTTTTGTTTTGTGCTAAGAAAAAACAAAGAGGCAACAGAAACAAAGAGGAATCAGAAACAGAACTGCTTTGACAAATTACAAAACAAGGCTAGAAAATTTATGTTATTTTTTAAAACTTGTCAATAATCTCATGTATTTGCCAGTTAGCTTTCCCCTTTTCCAAGTATAAACAGCTTATTCTTAAGAGTTAATTAGCCACACCACAGTATTTTTCTATGTTACTTCATTATATTCTTCAGTTCATTTGTGTGTGAGCTCAACAGATATCTAAGCAACCTCTGGTCTGTACCAAGAGTTCTCCAGGCTAACCAGGAAGATCTTGAGTGAATAACAAACAGCTTCTGCTTCCAAGAAGCTCATAGTTGAGTGGACAAGGCCAAGCACATAATTTGCTGGCCTAGAGCAAAATGAAAACAAAGTGGCTTGTGTCCAACAATTATAAAGAACTTCAGGGTGATAGCAATGCATTACACCAATCATAGGGTCATCTTCAGTGCAGGCCCCTTTGTGGCCACAGAATATTAATACAATAAGTCTGCTGAAAACATGTGTCATCATGGAGTTGTGCAAACATATCTGGAGGAACAAGGACCAGGGAACAATTTGGTAATAGTAAACCTTAGGGAGAAAGGTAGCATGTACTTTCCTCTGAGAGGTAGGTAAGAACATGTGGGGCTTTGTTAGATTCCAGAGGATGCCATTTTTCCATTCTAATGCTTCCCAAGCAGTGGTTCATGAAATAACTACTGGAATCATGCCGGGGACTATATAAAAATAGATTCTTAGACCCCATTGTAGACCCACTGAATTAGAACTTATGATGATAGAGTTGGAATTAATTGAAATGGCTGGGGTGTTAGCCTGATTGACACATGTAGAAACCACAACATATTTAAGACCAGGAGTGACGTGGGTTGTGTTCGAGGAGTGTGTTCGAGGAGTGAACAAGGTTTGTTGGAGAAAGATGAAGTCAGCGAGGATTGTTTGAAACAGTCCAGGCAAGAGGATCAGAACTAAAGTAATAATGATGGATACAAAAGGCGTTTGACAGTATTTAGAAGTTAGCACTGAAAAGAACTGATTATTTATAGACCACAATGCAAGAAAGAGACAGAGGGAGAGAAATGGTGTTGACCACGGAGAGCTTGAGGGAAGAAGTTGGGAGTGCAGATGGTAATAGCAAATAGTGAATTTGGGTGTTGACTTGGTCCAAGTACAGACTAGGACTGTACTCAAATTACAAGTAACTGTGTGAGAACGATCATCTCTCCTTTATCAGTAGGGAAACTGAAAGAGGGAGCTGTTAAGTGAGATGCTTAGGTTCATTTGGCTAAGTAAATGGTAAGTGATGGCCTAAGTCCTTGCTTAGACAGTGGTTTGCTGTCTGTTGATTTTCACAGTTCTAGATGTGCTGTCTTACTTGTTAATAATGAAAAACAAACAAACCAAACAGCTGAGTGTAATAGAAGGAAACACACCAGGAAGGTGGAGACCAGCACTGAAGTGTTGCCTCTGACAGTATTTATTTTTATAACCGCAAAACAAATTAAGCACACCTCTCCTTGACTGCCTTACAAGGCAGGGATTATAAATGCCTTATTTGTTTGAACCAAGGCTTCATTGCAGAGGGTTTCTTAAAGTTCTTTCCTACTCCTGTGATTAAAAATTTAAAGAGGTACATGAAATCACTAAGATTTAAAGGAAGTTTTGATACTGTTGATTTCTTCAAGGCAATGTGGGGCTGGTAGTTTGCTTGTGTGTGTGTGTGTGTGTGTGTGATGTTTGATTTAGCTTTTTGAGACAGAGTCTTGCTATGTAGCCTGGGTGCCTTTGAACTTATTGTCCTCCTGCCCCAGGCTCTTAGGCGCTTGCACTACAGAAGTACACTGCTGCGCCTTGCACTGTGAGGTTTTCCTAGTTAAGAAAAGAAAAACATATCTGAAGATATTGTATTCAACGAGAAGTAGAAATTTACAAGTGCTGTGTGGACTACTCGTAGATGAAGGGGGTAAAGAGTGTTTAGGCCAACAATGAACTTTACAAGGTGCTGAAGCCCAAAGAGAAGAGCAGAGGTGTGACCTTCACAGGAGCCAGTAATTTGGTAATGTGTCTAGAGGAGATTTACCCAGGGGTAGTGGTTTCAAGGTTCCATGAGGATTAGTTGAGGTAGGTCAACCCAGCATACTATGGCTCTTTCTAAAGGCTCATCATGTAAACCTTGGCAAGCTGTCCAAACCACCACACAGTCAGGGTTGAAAGACTGATGAGGACACAGCCTTCTTAGGGCTGCTGTCCGCCTACGGCTAGTCTTTGAACAATGAGCACGGCAATGGCCTGGATGTTCTCTCGGAAAAAGAACAGATGAGGCTAGATGTCCTGTATGCTTTTCTGGGCTATTTTCCCTCAATCTAAGGTGCTCTCTGGCCTTACTGGGTGCACACAGGGTCCTGGCAGAGACTGTCATCAATTTATCATCTCTGAGATTCAGCTTTGGGGTCAAGAGCCAGAGCCAGGCTGAAAGTTTCTGAGACCCTGTTACTTTGCTGTCAAAATTAGTGCATAGATAATACAGTGAGTAAGGGCCTATTCAGGATTGAAGGCCACCTCCAAAAGCGTCCAAGAATTCAAGTTTGCAGAAATAGTTTGAAACATATAGATACAAATAGTTACACATACCTTCTTTTAAATAAAAAAGGTTCTTTTTTCAATAGCCCATTTAAGATTTTTTTTTTTTCTGTTTCTGTTTTTCCAGACAGGGTTTTCTCTGTGTAGCCTTGGCTGTCCTGGACTCACTTTGTAGACCAGGTTGGCCTTGAACTCACAGAGATCTGCCTGCTTCTGCCTCCCAGAGTGCTGGGATCACAGGTGTGCACTACCATGCCCAGCTAAGATATTCTTTAACATCCCAAATGTGATTATTGGGACCCTTTTCTACTCATTTTAATCAGGATGGTTGCATTGCTGCCGTTCTCCTGGAGGAGGCTTCTGTCAGCATGCTTTTCTGCCTGTAGACGGGCAGAGGACAGTGGAGTAGCCAACACACAGACAACCGTTCATGCACAGCTAGTGACCGTGGTGATCCTCCACATTTCTCATCCATAATGTGGGAATGCAGACTCTGCATCAGGGGCTTTTTCTGGAGAGAGATGAAGGAGGACCTTGTGGAGGGCATGCCTCTCCCTTGTTAGAAGCTTGTTCTTGTAAAGAGAGTGGTCATCACTGCTGAAAGGCTATTATTTTTACCCTTATTAAGAATTTCAGAAAACGGGGCTGGAGAGATGGCTCAGAGGTTAAGAGCACTGGCTGCTCTTCCTAAAGTTCCTGAGTTCAATTCCCAGCAACCACATGGTGGCTCACAACCATCTAAATGAGATCTGGTGCCCTCAGCTGGTGTGCGGGTATACGTGCACACAGAACACTGTATAATAAATAAATAAATAAATAGATAGATAGATAGATAGATAGATATCTAGATAGATAGACATTTATTTAAAAAAAGAATTTCAGAAAATGGATGTTGATTATATTTACCCACAACTCTCTCCCTACTTCCTCCCATATTTACTTCCACCACCCAACCACTCCCAACTTCGTGTCCTTTGTAAAGAAAAAGAAATGACCCATCAATTTAATTTGGGCTGCCCACATCTTCCTGGGCATGAAGCCATCCAATGGAGTGTGGTCAATCTACTAGGCTCACACCCTTAAAGAAAACTGACTCTCCTTGCCCCAGAAGTCACCAGCTCCCCAAAGCTCCTTAGTTAGAGTAGGGATCATGAGCTCCTTTCTACTCCATGCTGGAATGCTGCCTGGCTAGACCTAATGACAAGTCTTATTGAGGCTACCATAGCTGCTGTGAGTTTATGAATGCAGCAGTTCTGTCATGTCCAGAAGACACAGCTTTGCTCTGGTCCTCCCTGACCTCTGGCTCTTAACAATCTTTCTGTCCCTCTTCTGTGATGGGTTCAGTGACCTGTGGTAAGAGTGCTGAATAGATGTCCCATTTGTGGCTGTGCACCTCACTGAAGCTTATTCTCTGTACCCATAGCTGGTTATGAGTTAGCCACCATCAGCTGCAAAGAAACTGCTGTGATGAGCTCTGAGAGAGGCACTAATTTATAGGCAGAGAGATATGAACTCAGAAAGCAGTTTGATGCTGTGCCCGTTTAGTAAAATAATAGTAGAATGTTCACCCGTGGGGCTTGTGAGCTCCTGAGCCATGGATTCTTGGCCAGAGTTATAGAGCTATATGTTTCTTCCTGTGAAGCAGGACTTCTAACTAATCACACAATCGTGTAAACATTGCTTGTCTTTGTAACATTCATGCCATTATATCACCCATGGGTATAACTTGTAATGTTGATCATTGTTACAGTTCATAGGGCTCCTCCCTGGGTAAGACTTCGATGGCACCCTCATTTCCATAGTACCCATAATATCTATCCAGAGGGAGGATGCTTCCTGGTCAAGTTGACATAATACTGGTAAGCACAGTAGGGTACACCAATAAAACATATTAAATTACTTATAAAATAGTAGGCTTGGTTGTATGAAGGGGGAAAGGAGAGTAGTGGGAAAGGATGTTTAATGGCTAGAATAACGGGGGGCAGGTAGGATAGAGAAAGATGTTGGGAAAGGGATGACTAACGTTAAGGAAGTTTGGAAGAACCATATGGAAACCTACTGTTTTATAGAATATTTCTTTTCTTATTTCTGGGAACTGAACTCAGACATTTGTGCGTGATAAGCAAGTTTTTGTTTCTGACCCACTTCCCCAGCCAATGATACGTATTTATTTCAGCTTTGCTGTCCTTCAACTTGGAAATACCCAGTAACCTAGAGACCTTTCAGTTGAAGAAAAAAAATTCTCTGTAGGCTTTTTAAAATTCAATTCCAAGTAATAATTTTTGTGTTCCATTTTCTCTAAGCAGCCACATGTATTCCTTTTGCTGACACTTTACAGAATTTATAAAACCGTTTCCCCTTCCTTTCCCTTTCCTTCCTTTTTCTTTCTTCCCTTCCCTTCCTTTTCCCTCTCTGCTTGCGTGTTTTCTTGCTTGCTTGCTTCCGTCCGTCCCTCCTTCCTTCCTATGTTCATCTGGAACTCTAGGGCTTAAGCAGTTCTTCCACTTTAACATCCCAAGTGTTGGGGACTACACGTGACTGCTACCACATCTGACCATTCTCATTCTTCCTCTCTCCCTTTTCCTCTCTTCTCCACCTCTGCTCTCTGGTCTTTCATTCTTTATGTAATGCAGGTCTCTCTTTGTAGCCCAGGCTAGCCTCAAACTTGTACTCTTGCCGTCACTGTCTCTGGAGTGTCCTGAGTACAGACCTACACCTCCACTGCTTCTATTTTTCTCTTACCCAGTAGCATGGCCTTTTCTTGACCTTTTGTCGTCAGAGTCCTGCCCTACCCATTAAAACCATATTAAATATGACTCTTTTCACTAAGCCATCAGGAAGTCTTGTGGTCACAATCACCTTTTCCTTATCTGGTCTGATGTTTTCATTTACTTTTATAGTTTTCTTTTTATTAATTGCAGTTTATTCACTTTGTATCCCAGCTGTAGCTAACTCCCTCGTCCCAACCTCACCCTCCCTCCTTCATCTCCTCCCATGCCCTCCCCACGTCCACTGATAGGGAAGGTCTTATTCCCCTTCCCTCTGACCCCAGCCTATCAGATCTCATCAGGACTGGCTGCATTGTCTTCCCCTGTGGCCTGGTAAGGCTGCTCACCCATCAGGGGAGGTGATCAAAGAGCCAGCCACTGAGTTCAAGTCAGAAACAGCTCCCATCACCAGGGAGCCCACTTGGAGACCGAGCTCCTATGGGCCACATCTGTGCAAGGGTTCAAGTTTAGCTCCATGCATGGTCTTTGGTTGGAGCATCAGTCTCAGAAAAGACTCCTTTGCTCAGATACTTTGGTTCTGTTGCTCTCCTTATGGAGCTCCTGTCCCCGCCAGGTCCTTCATTTCCCTTTTCTTTCACAAGACTCTCTGCACTCTGACCAAAGTTTGGCCATGAGTCTCAGCATCTGCTTTGATAACCTGCTGGGTAGAGTCCTTCAGGGGACCCCTGTGGTAAGCTCCTGTCCTGTTCTCTGCCCTCTCCCTCTTCTGATGTCAGTCCTGTTTGCCTTTCTGAATGAGGATTGGTCATCTTACCTAGGGTCCCCCTTCTTGCTTAGCTTGTTTAGGTATTCAGATTTTAGTGTGTTTATCCTATATTATATGTCTAATATCCACTTATAAGTGAGTATATACCATGTGTGTCTTTCTGCTTCTAGAATACCTCACTCAGGATGATCTTTTCCAGTTCCCACCATTTACCTGAAAATTTCATGATTTCCTTGTTTTTTATCACTGAGTAATATTCCATTGTGTAGATGTACCACAAATTCTGTATCCATTCCTCAACTGAGGGACATCTGGGCTATTTCCAGCTTCTGGCTATTACAAATAAAGCTGCTACAAACATGGTTAAGCAGATGTCCTTGTATACTTGAGCGTCTTTTGGATATATGCCTAGGAGTGGTATAGCTGGATCTTCAGGTAGCACCATTCCTAATTGTCTGAGAAAGCACCAGATTGCTTTCCAAAGTGGTTGTACAAGTTTATATTCCCACCAGCAATGGAGAAGGTTTCCCCTATATCCACATCCTCTCCAGCATGTGTTGTCACTTGAGTTTTTGATCTTAGTCATTCTGATGGGTGTAAGGTAAAACTTCAGGGTCGTTTTGATATGCATTTCCCTGATGACTAAGGACGTTGATTATTCCTTTAAGTGTTTTTCTGCCATTTGATATTCCTTTATTGAGAGTTCTCTGTTTAGCTTTGTACCCCATTTTTTAATTGGATTTCTTGATTTGTTCCTTTTTAACTTCTTGAGTTCTTTATATATTCTTTATATTAGCCCTCTGCCAGATACAGGGTTGGTGAAAATCCTTTCCCAGTCTGTAGGCTCTCATTTTGTTCTGAGGACAGTGTCCTTTGCTTTACAGTAGCTTTTTAGTTTCGTAAGGTTCCATTTGTTGATTGTTGATCTTTGAACCTCTACTGTTGGTGTTCTGTTCAGGAAGTTGTCTCCTCTGCCAACGAATTCAAGGCTCTTCCCCAATTTTCTTCTAACAGATTTAGTGTGTCTGGTTTTATGTTGAGGTCTTTGATCCACTTGGACTTTAGTTTTGTGCTGGGTGATAAATATGGATCTATTTGCATTTTTCTAACTGTAGACATTCAGTTAGACCAGCACCATTTGTTGAAGTTGCTGTCTTTTTTTCCATTGTGTGCTTTTGGCTTCTTTGTCAAAAATCAAGTATCCGTAGGTGTGTGGGTTTATTTCTGGGTCTTCTATTTGATTCCATTGATCTACCATTCTGTTTCTCTGCCAATACCATGCAGTTATTATTACTATTGCTCTGTAGCACAGCTTGAGATCAGGGATGTAGATACCTCCAGATGATCTGTTGTTGTACAGAATCGCTTTAGCAATTCTGGTTTTTTTGTTTTTCCATATGAAATTGAGAATTGTTCTTTCAAGTTCTGTAAAGAATTGTGTTGGTATTTTGATGGGAATTGTAATGAATCTGTAGATTGCTTTTGGTAAGATGGCCATTTTCACTATGTTAATCCTACCTACCCATGAGCATGTGAGATCTTTCCATCTTCTTATATTTTTTTCCATTTCTTTCTTCAGAGACTGAAAGTTTTTTCCATACAAGTCTTTGACTTGCTTGGTTAGAGTTACACCAAAATACTTTGTGACTTTTGTGGCTATTGTGAAGGGTGTTGTTTCCCTAATTTTCTTTTCAGCCCTTTTGTCTTTAATATACAGGAGGGCTACTGATTTTTTTGAGTTAATTTTGTATCCAGCCACTTTGCTGAAACTGTTTATCAGCCGAAGGAGTTCTCTGGTTGAGTTTTGGGGGTCACTCATGTATATTATCATATCATCTGCAAACAGTGATACTTTGACTCCTTCCTTTCAAATTTGTATCCCCTTGATTTCCTTTACTTGTCTTTTTGCTCTAGTTAGGACTTCAAGCACTATGTTGAGATACAGAGAGAGTGGGCAACCTTGCCTTGTCCCAGATTTCAGTGAGATTGATTTAAGTTTCTCTCTGTTTAGTTTGATGTTGGCTATAGGTTTGCTGTATAGTGTCTTTACTATATTTAGGTATGTGCTTTGTATCCCTGATTTTCAAACATGAATGGGTGTTGGATTTTGTCAAATGCCTTTTTGGCATCTAAAGAGATGATCATGAGGTTTTTCTCTTTTAGTTTGTTTATGTGGTGGATTACATTGATGGATTTTGTATATTGAACAACCTCTGTATGCCTGGGATGAAGCTTAGTTGAACATGATGGATGATATATTTTGTGTGTTCTTGTATTTGGTTTGCAAGTATTTTATCATCAATGTTCATAAGAGATATAGGTCTGAAGTTTCTTTTTTTGTTGGGTCTTTGTGTGATTTAGGTATCAAGGTGACTGTGGCTTCATAGAATGAGTTTGGCAATGTTCCTTCTGTTTCTATTTTTGTGGAATAGTTTGAAGAGAATTAGAGTTAGCTCTTCTTTGAAGGTCTGGTAGAATTCTGTGCTGAAACCATCTGGCCTTGGGCTTTTTTTTGAAGGAAGAATTTTGATGACTGCTTCTATTTCCTTGGGGGATATAGGACTATTAATTGATTTACCTGGTCTTGATTCAGCTTTGGTAAGTGGACTCGATCAAGAAAATTGTCCATTTCATTTAGATCTTCAAATTTTGTGGAATATAGGCTTTGGAAGTAAGTCCTAATGATTGTTTGGATTTCCTCAGTGTCTGTTGTTATGTCCCCCTTTTCATTTCTGATTTTGTTGATTTGAATAATGTCTTTTTGCCTTTTAGTTACTTTGACTAAGGGTTTGTCTATCTTGTTGATTTTCTCAAAGAACCAGCTTTTGGTTTCATTGATTCTTTGAATTGTTTTCTTTGTTTCTAATTCATTGATTTCAGCTCTGAGTTTGTTTCTTTCCAATTGTTTACTCCTCTTGGGTGTGTCTGTTTCTTTTTTTTCCTAGGGCTTTTAGGTGTGCCATTAAGTGGCTTGTATGAGATGTCTCAAACTTCTTTCTAGAGGCACTTAGTGCTATGAACCACTGCTTTCATTGTGTCCCATAAGTTTGGGTAAATTGTGCCTTCATTTTCATTGAATTCTAGGAAGTCTTTAATTTCTTTTTTAATTTCTTCTCTTACCAAGCTGTCATTGAGTAGAGAGTTGTTTAGTTTTCATCTATATGTAGGCCTTTTGTTATTTCTGTTGTTGTTGAGGTCTAGTTTTAGGCCATGGTGGTCTAATAGGATACAAGGAATTATTTTGATCTTCTTGTATCTGTTGAGGCTTGCTTTGTGCCCAGCTATATGGTCAATTTTTGAAAAGGTTCCATGAGGTGCTGAAAAGAAGGTATACTCTTTTGAGTTTCGGTGAAAGGTTCTGAAGACATCTATTAAGTCCATTTGATTTAGGACCTCTGTAAGTGTCATCATTATTTCCCTATTTAGCTTCTGTCTTGATGGTCTGTCCCTTGGTAAGAGTGGAGTGTTTAAGTCTCCCACTATTAAGGTGTTGGGATTGCTGTGTGATTTAGGCTTTAATGTTTCATTTACAAATACAGGTGCTCTTGTATTTGCGGCATTGATGATTAGGATTGTGATGTCCTCCTGGTAGGTTTTTCCTTTGATAAGAATGAAGTGCCCCTCTTCATCTTTTTTGATTAATTTTGGTTGAAAGTCTGTTTTAGTTGATAATAGGGTAGCTACCCCAGCTTGTTTTCTGGGTCTGTTTGCTTGAAAAACATTTTTCCTGCCCTTTACTCCGAGGTAGTGTTTATCTTTGTTGCAGAAGTGTATTTCTTGGATGCAGCAGAATGTTGGATCCTGTTTCTGCAACCATTCTGTTAGTTTGTGTCTTTTTATTGGAAAGTTGAGTCCATTGATGTTAATAAATAATAGTGACCAATGAATGTTAATTCCTTTTATTGTGGACTTGGTGGTGCTACTGTGCTTCTATGCTTGTTTTCTTTTAATTTTTTGTTGTGAAGTTGTCTACATCCTGTGTTTTCTTGGGTGTAGTTGTTTTCATTAGATTGGAGTTTTCCTTATAGTATCTTCTGTAGGGATGGGTTGCTGTGTAGATATTAAGTTTAGTTTTGTCATGGAATATTTTGTTTTCTCCATCTATGTTGATCGAAAGCTTTGCTGGGTATAGTAGTCTGGGTTGACATCTGTGATCTCTTAGAGTCTGCATGGCATCTGCTCACGCACTTCTGGCTTTCATAGTTTCTATTGAGAAATCTGGTGTGATTCTGATAGGTCTACCTTTAAATGTTACTTGGCCTTTTTCCTTTGTTGCTTTTAATATTTTTTCTTTGTTCAGATTTAGTGTTTTGACTATTATGTGGCATGAGGAGTTTCTTTTCTGGTCTAGTCTATTTGGTGTTCTGTAGGCCCCTTGTATGTTAATGGACATCTCTTTATTTAAGTTGGGAAAACTTTCTTCTATGATTTTCTTGAATATCTTCTGGATCTTGCAGCCTGTGATCTTCTTTTTTGTCTATTCTTATTATTCGTATAATTGCTCTTTTCATGGTGTCCTTTATTTCTTAGATGTTTTGTGTTTGGAACTTTTCTGATCTTACTTTTTCTTTGAGAGGTTTATCAATTTCTGCAATTGTAGCTTCAGTATCTGAGATTCTTTCCTCTATTTTTTTGCATTCTTTTGGTGATGCTTACCTTTGTGGTTCCTGATCTTTTTTCTAAGTTCTCCAGCTCCAGGGTTTTCTCTGTTTGTGTTTTCTTTATTGATTCTAATTCTGTTTTCATGTCTTGCACCTTTTCCTTCATCTGTTTGAATGTGGATTCCTGTCTTTCCATAATGGCCTCTATTTTTTTGTGCATTTCCTCTCTATGTGCCATTACTTGTGCCTCTACATGTTCTTCTATTTGTTTGGCTGTATTTGTCTTTATTTCTTTGAGAGATTCGCTTGTTTCTTCTCTATATGTCGCTACTTGTGCCTTTATTTGTTTGGCTATATTTACCTGTATTTCTTTCAGGGCTTTGTCCATTTCCTCTTTATATGCCTCTAATAACTGGATAAGCATAGATTTGAGATCATTTCCTGTGTCTCTGATGAATTAGCATGTCCATTGATTTGTGGAGTTGCTGGGAAAGCCACGATGTCCTGATTTTGTTGTATGTTTCCTTATGCCTACTTCTAGCCATCTGCTTATCCATAGCATTCACTGTTCCTGGAATCTGTGCTTCAGACTGGGTCAGTCTATCTCAGGTATATGGAGTATTCTTCAGGAGGATGAAAGAGGTCCACCGGCTTGAGAGTAGATGTTGGTATTTCCGCTGTAGTTAAGAGAGGAAGGTCACAGGCACATGTGTGTAAGCGTGGGAGTGTGCATGGAAGTGTGGCTTGAAGAACAGGATGCTGGAGCGTGTAGATGCCTGAAAGGGTGGAGCTTAAGCATAGGGGGTGGTGCTGGCACATGGGGAGGTGCCCTGAACACTTCAGTGGCCTACAGGCCTGTCTTCCTATCATTCAGATCTGTTTGGGCTCCAGGAATTGTTTGCCTGGACACCATTGGTAGACCCACAGAACAGGGGCTTCAATGTTGAGAATGCTGTTCCAAGGGTCCCTATGATGCTCACACTTGTGGTGTGGGTAGGAGGGATCCAATGTCTGGCTGCTAGCATCGATGGATCCTGGATCTGGGGCTCTGTAAGCACTCATTTAACCCAGGTGCTTTCTAATTAGGCCTGCTCACAAGTGAGTACACATGGTTGTGAACAGCCATGTGGATGCTGGGAACCAAACCTGGGTCCTCTGTAAGAACAAGTGCTCTCACGCGCTGAGCCATCTCTCCAGTACTATTTTTTTGTTTTTGTTTTTTTGTTTTTGTTTTGAAGTTGGTTCATTTGATTGACTTGAAGTTTTAACTGTTGCATTGATTCAGGAAAGTATATGACTTTGTGGGTTATCTTTTTTCTTCTAGTAGTTATGGCAAAAGTTTTATTCTGTGCAGTGTTCTGCTTTTAAGAGCAAAAGTCTTTATTGGAGGCTGTGTGAAGACTAGCAAACCATGGTTCAGATGAGCTAAGTGTTTGTCATTATCCTAACCAGTCTGGTAACAGTGGCTATAAAAAAATGCATAGGCAGGTAACTTGGCAAAAGCAGTTTCAATGTTGCTTATTCTTGGTATAATAATTTTCTGCACCTCTCCCCCTTTTAATGTTTCCTAGGCCTGAGTGTATAACTGCTATAAGTTTTTCATAAGAATTTATGTCAAGTTAAAAGCAACATTTTTGTCATCACAAAATCATAATAACACCAAATACTAAGACAATATATATTTCCTCCTAAAATTAGTACTCCATAGTTAAGTTTTCTGAGAAAAGCAACTTAGATGATACATATTACAGTGACTTTCAAATAACAATTATAAGTATCCTCAATAATATTTAGAAGCTAGCAGTAAATGCTGGAATAAAGACTGTAAAACATGAACAGTTGAATGTAATAATAATTAAAAGTACTTGAAGACATGAAAATAATTTAACACAGAGATAGACCTGCTGAAGAAAAGCTAAGCTAAAATAAAAATTGAAACTAAAATTCAGTCACTCAAAGAAAAAGCCCAGCAGAAGGTTTCACCAGTAGGAGAGATTAAGATGAAGAAATAACATTAGGGCTTGAAGCAAGTAGAGAAACTGAATTACTCAGTCAAAGAAAATATTAAATGTAGGAAAATTCATAAGCAGATAATGCTAGAGCTCTGGAAAACTATAAAAAAGACCAATCTATAAATAATAGGTATGAAGAAGGAGAAGAAACTCAGGTCAAAGGTACAGAAAATATTTTCAATGAAACTGTAGAAGAAAATTCTCCAAATCTAAGGAAAGAGATGTCTATAGAAATGTGAGAAGCATACAGGACACCAAAATAACAAGCCCAGAAAGGAAATTCTCCATGCCATATAATAATCAAAATACTAAAGGTACAGAATAAGGAAGGCTATTTAAAACTGTGAGTGAGAAAGACTAGAGAGAAAGATCAAGATAACGCTTGACTTTTTTGAAAGCTAGAGGGGACTAAGACTGGTGTTCTACAAGTTCTAAAAGACCACTGATGCCAGCCGAGACTACTTTACTCAGCAAAAGTACATACTTAAAGGGCAAAGAAAAACCTTTCATGATAAAAACATTTAAGGAATTAATACCCACCAAGTCAGCTCTACAGAGGATACCAAAAGGATTACTTCAGTCTAAACAGAAAGTTAAACACTCTCAAGAGGGTACATAGAACAAATTAAGAGTTTCCAAACATCTAATCTAAAGAGGTTTAAGAAAATGCCACCACTCTCCACAATGACAGGAATTAATAAACATTGTCCAAAATAATTCTTAATTTTAATAGTCTCAATTATCCCATAAAGAGACACAGAGTAGTAACAGATGAGATTATAATGTAAGACCCATCTTTCTGATGCCGCCAAGAGATATACCTCACCATCATGATAGATACCACCATAGAGTAAAAGGATGAGAAAAGGTATTCCATAAAAATGGAACTAAGAGACAAGCAGGTACAGATATTTAATATCTGCCAAAAAACCCCCACTTCAGACCAAAATTATCAGAAGAGACAGGAGGAACATGTTATATTAATTAAATGAAAATTCTACCAAGGGGATATTGCAATCCTAAAAGTTTGTGCACCAAATAGAGGGGGTCCCAATTTCACAAAAGAAATGATATTTACTCTAAAAACACAAATTAACCTCAGCACAGTAATAGTAGGTGACATCAATGCCTCACTGTCCCCATAGACATATTATCCAGATAAAAACTCAGCAGAAAATCACTAGAGTTAAATGACATCACAAATACAATGCATCTAACAGACATCTAAAACATTTCCACTTAAATACTAGCTAATATGTATTTCTTTCACCAGTATGTAAAAATTGTCTCCAAAATTGAAACATATTAGGACACAAAAAGACTCTCAACACATATAAGAAAATTGAAATAACATCTGCAATCGACCTGACCACAGTGAATAAAGCTGGCTATCAATGGTAATAGAAACTACAGAAGCATCACAAACCCATGGAAACAACGCACCACTGAATGATAATTTGGTCAAGGATGAAGTCACAAAAAGAGGTTTAAAATTTTCTGGAAATCATTGCAAATGAAAACATAGTATACATAACTCTATAGGACATAATGAAGGCAGCTCAAAGAAGACATTGAGTGCCTACACAAAAACTTCTAAAGTTTTAAAATTAATTAAGTTAGTGAAGCATCTAAATCAGTGGTTCCCAACCTGTGGGTCGTGACCCCATGGGGTCAAATGTACTTTTCAAAAAATCAGATATCCTGCATATCTGATATTCACAGCACAATTTATAACAGTAGCAAAATTATAGTTAGGAAGCAACAATGAAATAATTTTATGGTTTGGCGTCACCACAACATGAGGAACTGTATTGAAGGGTAGCAGCATTAGGAAGGTTGAGGACCACTGAACCAAATGTTTTTAGAAAGCTAAGAATAAACAACACCCCCAAAAGGTAAACAGGATGGGATAATCAAAATCAGATAATCACCATGAAATTAATGAAAAATAAAGAAGAAACTACAAATGATCAAAGAAACAAAGAGTTGGATCTTTGAAAAGTTAACAAGGTGACAAACCTTTAGCTAAATTAACCAAAAGAAGAAGAAGAAGAAGGTCTCATTAACAAAATCAGTCGTGACAAGGGAACCGTTACAGTAGATCCTGAACAAATTCAGAGACTCATACGGACTTATTTAAAAACAGAACCAAACTGAACAGCTGAAGCAAGCGCTTTTTCAAATGGCAGGTCTTGCCAAGAACGTGGTTGCAGTTCTGCCACTTGGGAGGCTGAAGCAGGGCAACCACAGTGAGCTCTGGCCCAGGCTGGGCTACTGAGCAAGACTCTAGCTTAAAAACAAGACTTAACGGGTTGGATTCGCCAGGGCTGTTTATTGTCTTTGCCACAGGCCTTTCTTTCTTCCAATAATTTGGATTTCTTTTACCAGCAGGTTTAAAAAAAAGAAATTTGCAAAAAATATTTCTCTAATTTTAAAACTGAGATATGTTTGATGATTAACGTGTAAGTACAGAAAATTCTAATTTAAGAAGTATCACAGGATGCCATTATCCAAGGCAAATTCCATTAGTATTCTGTTTAACATATGGATTCAATTTTTTTTTTTTGGTTTGGCATGCTTCTTTTGTGTGTGTGTGCTTTTAAAATTAAATTTGTAACCATAGCACATAATTTTATATTGTCTTTCCCCTTTTAACACTCACACACACATATTCTTCTCACCTTATTAAAATCCTTAACAGATATTATTTAATAGCTGTATAATAGTCTTTAATAATTGCCCTCTTGTTGTACTCACAGATGGTTTCTGTTTATCACAAAGGGAAACTGCAGTAAACATCTCTACTTATAATTTTTGCCTGTGTCTTGTGTGAGCTCTAACACAGAGCAGTTTTTATTCGCTGAATACCTCCCCTTGTCGAGGACCGCATATCTGTAGGCTGTTCAGTTTTTAATTCCTCTCTCAAGAGTACATACCAAGACAAAAGCCAACCTCTTCTCGTCATCAGTGGCTCAACACCATAACTGCATAGAATTTTGCTGCTCAGAAATTCCGTATCTGCTCTTCTCCAGTTTAGAGAAGTATGAAGAGGGACTGTGGGACGGGAAATTGAAAAGTTTCTCTTGACTTAAAGATCTTTCAAGAAAGGGGCATTGTGTTCCTATAGAGGATTCCTACAGCAACAGATCCTGTCGCATGAGTGAATGGTCCTCCAGCAACAACCCCAGCCACTGTCTCTGTCCAAGGAGGTAGAAATAAAGAGCTGCAATTCCTCCAGATTACCTTGGTATAAATTTCAATCCGCTATAGTCACAACTTCTTTAATAAAGTCTTGGGCTGTGTGGCTTTCCAATTTGTGAGAAGAAAAAGTCCTTTTTTTTTTTTTTTTTTTTTTTTTTTGAGACAGGGTTTCTCTATGAATCCTTGGCTGTCCTAGACTTGCTTTACAGAGCAGGCTGACCTTGAGCTCACAGTGATCTGCCTGTCTCTGCCTCCCTGAGTGCTGGGGTTAAAGATGTTTGCCATGACAGCAGCTAAATTCAGCCATTTTTTAAATTAAAATTTTATTTTTTATATTAGTTACAGTTTATTTACTTTGTATCCCAGCTATAGCCCCCTCCTTCATTCCCTCCCAATCCCACCCTCCCTCCCTCATATCCTCCCTGCCTCTCTCTAAGGCCACTGATGGGAGAGGTCCTCCTCCTCTTCTATCTGATCCTAGCTTATCAGTTCTCTTCAGGCCTGGCTGTAATGTCCTCCTCTGTGGCTTAGCAAGGCTGCTCCGCCCTCGTGGGCGGGACAGGGTGGGGAGGGGGAGGTCAAATTCAGCCATCTTAATTGTAAAATTTTTACCTACAATCTTAATGAATAAATTTTACATGCTAACAATGTTTTAAAAATTGCTTTCACAGCATCCATGAATAAATGAATTTGAAAACAGAAAAAGAACCTGTGCATAAGTGGTGTAATGTTTTATTATCCCAAGGAAATATTTTTAAAGTTAATTTTTAATGACGTATTGTTCACCTGTTTACTGCCGTGGCTCCAACGCTTAGAAAGCTCCTGACAACTGTTCGGTATGCAGCAAACATTTCTAAGATAAATACTGAATTATTTGTAGATATAACTGGTTACAGCTACCTTCCAAATTCATGTCACACAGCACACATGACAGTCAATTTTGATGATCAGCTTGATGGGATTCAGAGCTATGGCGATAATAAACCTCTGAGTACGTCCATGAGGGATTTTCTAGGTGAGGCTTACTGAGGTAAGAAAACCCACTCTCAGTGTACTTGGTCCCTTCCATGGGCGGGTCCCAGACTTCGTAAAATGAAGAAAGTGAGCATGTTTCCCTGTTTCCTGACTGGACTCAGAGTGACCCAGCTGCAAGCACTTCCTTATTTCCATTACGTTTGTCAGATGTTTTGTTACAGTAATGCAACTGAAATATCACATAACCCCAACATAAACAAGGAAGGACGAGAATTTAGAGAATCACGCAGGTTATCAGATTTCATTCCATCTGTTTCACAGGTTTGCAGAGTTTCAGGCCAGGGGACTCTCTCTTACTGATTATTTTTACCATCCAATTTGTGCTTAAATGCCCTCAGAGGAGGAAATTTGCTGAAAGCAAACCATTTCCTCCTAAGACAGATCTGTGAAACAAAACAACAAACCCACAATCTCTTTGTTATGTTAAACTGAAATATGGTTCCATTAACGTCAATCCATTAGTTAAACTTCCTTGCCTTCTGGGGCCATGTGTCGAAAATACACTTCTGTCTTCTTCATTTCTATAACTCATGCATCTCAGAATTCTTCCTAGTTGGTCTCTCTATCCCTCATGCCTCCAGGTAGCTCTATATCAATCCTGCCATGCTCATTTCTCCAGCATAGTTCATAAGGCATAGTTCTTTGACGTCAGCCTCAGGTCTTAGAAAGCCATTATGCTTGATGGCTTAAGGAAGCTACCGTCTCTTGGTGTGGTGCTTCTTTTTAAATACACAGAGATTCCTGGGCATCGGCCAGGAAGGGTGAGATAGGGAAATTAGCACTTCCTTTTACTAAGGTCTTTGTAGAAAAGGAGTCTAGAGACTAGTGATGCCATCTGATGATAGATAAGTCCTGTTCCAGCCTTGTCATTGTTGTCATTGTCATTGCTGTCTTCTTTGTCATCATCATCATCGTTATCATCATCACTGTTGAGTATATAGACTGACTACGAGCCTCATTCAAAGCTCCTTGTTAATTATTTTGTCAAGGGGTGGAGAGGAAACTGGACTGCGCTATGTAGTCCAGGCTGGCCTGACAACTCATTGTATGGCTCAGGCTGTTCCTAAACTTGGTATCCACTAATCTCAGTCTTTCCAGGGCTGAAATTACACTTGTGCGTCACCACATAGAGCTACAAGCTAAGCATTTTTATGTAATTGTTTATTTTAAAATTTCAGTAATTCTGTTAGGTATTCATAATTATGTTACTATCATTGTAAGTGGAATGTTTTTGTTGTCCTCTATGCCTAGTGCTTAAAAACCATGGCCTGTGGGTAAAATATAACCCAAATTGCTCTTTTAAGTAAAGTTTTACTGGAAAACAGCCAACCTGACTTATTAACATTGCCTCTGTCTGTTTTGCAGCAGAAACGAGTAGTTGTGAGGAAGACTGTATGACCACAGAGCTGAAAATATTTTATTTCTCTTAAGTATTTATCTAACAGCTGGGTATGATGGCACATGCCTTTTGTCCCAGCAGGAGGCAGAAGCAGGCAAATCACTGTGATTTTGAGTCCAGCCTGGTCTACAAAGCAAGACCAGGACAGCGAAGGCTAAATAGAGAAACCCTGTCTCAAAAAACAAACCAGCGTAGTCCAATTCATTTTTTTTCTCTTTTGTTTGTAAAGACACGGAGAGATTCACACTCAGTGGTACAAAGTAAAACAGGGCGATCTTATATACCCTATATCCAGATCTCCCCATTGTGAACACCTAGCAAAACTGTTAGTCAATAATATCGAGTAGTGACAACTCTACCCTTCTAGGGGTAATTCATTTTGTTTTTTTTTTCATAGCTACACCCATTTTCTTCCCTTCTGTGTCATTTCCTTAAGCTCTGGCAATCAATACACTCTCTGTTTCCGTACTTTTATCATTTCAGCCATGCACTAGAAATGTAACCATTTAGTTATATAAGTTTTGAAAGGAACTTTACTTTGTTTTATCTATAGTATGCATTTTTGAAATAGAATTACCTCATTCCCCCTTTCCTCACTCCAGCCCCTTCTAGATACTCTCCCTAAGCCCTTCCCATCCCCCTTCGCCAAATTGATAGCCCTTTCTGTGATTATTATTATTATTACATACATTAAAAATGGACTTTTAAAATAAGCTTCTTCAGAGGTATATCTGGATTGTGACAAGTTTTTCCCCTTTGATTGCTAAATAACAATTCATAGCGCCATAGTTTGGTTCATGTTCATCCATTAAAGAATCTCTGTTTCCAGGAGTAGTTTGCAGATATTTTTCTCTCTTCCTTTTTCTCTTCCCCTCAGACTCTTTCATAAAGGAAAATATTTTAATTTCTATAAATCCAGTGTCATAGTTAGAATTGATTGTCAACTCGACAAAGCCTAGAATCACCTAAAACAAGAGTCTCAGTTGAGTCTTCAGCAATTTGGTCTGTGGGCATGTCTGTGAGGGACTTTCTTGATTGTTAATCGATGTGGAGAAGCTCAGCCCACTAGAGGCAGCTCCCTCCTAGCCAGGAGGTGCTGGGCGGTATAAGAAAGCTAGCTGGAGGAACTCCCTGATCACTGGACTGGGGAAGGAGCATGGGGGGAGAAGAGGGAACGAGGGTGGAATTGGGAGGGGACAAGAGAGGGGGTTACAGCTAGGACACAAAGTGAATAAATAGCAATAAATAAAAAATAAAAAATAAATGAATAAACAAATAAAAGAAAGCTAGCTAAGCGTGAGTCTATGAGTGAGTCAGAGTGAGTCAGCAAGCAGCCTTTTTTCGTGGTTTCTGCTTCAGGTTCCTGGGAGTTCCTGTCCTGACTTCCTTTAATAATGGACTGTGACCTAGAAGTCTGAAACAAATAAGTCCTTTATCCCCCAGATTGTTTTTGGTGAGAGTGTTCTATCACAGCCACACAGGGGTTACAAGGGCTACCCACAACATGAAATTTCCTTTATCTCCAGTGCTTTGTGAATCCTTTGGCGATAAAAGAGTTTTGAGTCCAAGAATTCTCTCCTTTCCCCAGGCTTGATTTTATCTAATATTTCTTCAAATTTTATGTTTCATACTGAATTCTGAGGCCTATTATGAGTTACTGTTTGTGTCAGATATGAGAATTAGGCTGAGATTTTTTATTCCCCCCACCTCTGCCATAAATGTCCACGTTCTTAAGCTCCCATTGTTGAAAAGCTATTTTCCTTTTATGGAATTGTTTTTGTTTTTTGTATATGTGTTAGAAGCCAACTGGGTTCTCAACGCTCTACTTTGTTTCATTGATCTGCACATCACTGTTATGAAGCCTTGATTTTGGCAGCGAATTAACAGATCTTAAGATCACTTGTATGAATTGCCAGTTACCTTGTTTTTTTTTGGTCTTTTTGTTATTTTGTCTTTTTTTTTTTTTCCAGAGCTGAGGACCAAACCCAGGGCCTGCGCTTGCTAGGCAAGCGCTCTACCACTGAGCTAAATCCCCAACCCCTGAATTGCAACCATTTCATCATTATTCTTTCCAAAAGTCATTTTGTCTGTGATAGTATATGATACTTTTTAAATTTTAGAATTACTTTGTTTATATTTATAAATTATTCCTGCAATTTTAGTAACTATTGCATTAAACATATACATTTGGGAAGAATTCAAATCTTTGTTGAGTTTTTAAAACCAAGTATGACAAGTCCTACACTTTAGTTAGATCTTTGATTCTTTTCTTAGTATTTGGAAGTCTTCTGTAAGCAAATTTCATGTGTGTTTTCTTCTACTCCCCATTTTTTGAATGATTGTACATAGTTTTGTAGTTTTAATTCCCGTGTTTAATTCCTATGAATATGAATTCACTATCAGAATACAGAAATATAATTACGTGTATGTGTTTGTCCTGTATCCTTGTGAACTTCCTTTAAAATTTTAGAACTTTGTTTTGGTATCTTGAGATTTTCTTCATAGAAATTTTCATGTAATGAACTCAGTGACTGGCTCTTTGATCACCTCCCTCTGATGGGTTGGGGAGCAGCCTTACCAGGCCACAGAGGAAGACAATGCAACTAATCTCATGAAAGCTGATAGGCGAGGGTCAGAAAGAATGAGAGGAGGACCTCCCCTATCAGTGGACTTGGAAAGGGGCATAAGAGGAGATGAAGGAGGGAGGATGGCATTGGGAGGGGATGAGGAAGGGGCTACAAAATGGGATACAAAGTGAATAAACTGTAATTAATATAAAAAATTAAAAATAAGACGTCATCAGGTAAAAATGAGAAGTATCATTTCTACATGTCTTTTATTTTCCTTTCTCATTTAGTTGTAAATTCTTGTATAAAGTTAACAGAGGAAAGAGTGGACATAACTCTTTTGTTTCTGATTTTACATGGCAACCTTCCATCTTTTCACATTAAACACATTTACTACAGGTTGTTTAAAAGACGTTCTCTATCAAAGATTCTATTTTGTTCTTATTTTTTTAAGAAATTCAGTTATTAATGGGTATGCAATTTTTCCATTTAAAAATATTGATTGATGTGATAATGTGGTTTTTCTTCCTCAGTCTGTTAACATGATGGTCTGTTAAGTCAACATGGATTGATTTTGTTTTACATACTGCAAACATCCCGTTTGGAATAAACCCCCTTTCACTGTAATGTATAATTCTATTACTAACACCAAACTCTATCTGCTAATGCTTCGTTAAATACATTCATTTTTATATTTATGAGGA
>CM053753.1:50282130-50337646 GCA_028658305.1 Pachyuromys duprasi | reverse complement strand
CTGTATATCCTCCCTAGGTGTGTAGATTTCAGCTTGACCTTCCTATCCTATAGGTCTATATAAGTGAATATATACCATATGTTTCTTTCTGCTTTTGGAATACCTCACTGAAGATGATCGTTTCCAGGTCCCACCATTTGCCTGCGAATTTCATGATTTCCTCCTTTTTAATTGCTGAGTAGTATTCCATTGTGTAAAAGTACCACAATTTCTGTATCCATTCCTCAACTGAGGGACATCTGGGTTGTTTCCAGGTTCTGGCTATTACAAATAAAGAAGCCACAAACATAGTTGAGCAAATGTCCTTGTTGTGTACTTGAGCATCTTTTGGATATATGCCTAAGAGTGGTATAGCTGGGTCTTGAGGAATCACTAGAATCCAGGGATTTATAATTAGACTATTTATAATCCTTAGTTCATGATACATTCACATTATTTGTTCAGATGCTACATTAACTTAGTGATGAACCCGCTACCATATACAGTGTTGTGAGGCTGGCTGAATCTGCCTCAGCTCCCTGGGATTACAGACATGTGCCGCTGGGCTTGAGTGCTGTTCACTTTAAGAACTGACTTTGGCCTCCCCAACAGAGTAATCACTGTCTTGCCTACATGTTCATTATTCCCCTTAAATTGAACTTGTTTTAAAATGTATAAAAAGTTATAATGCTGTTGTGATCCTTTGCACCTGCTTTTTCTACTGTTTTTCACTAAGAGTTCATATTCTTGAAATATGACTTTAATCCCATGGTGTGGGCAGATTGCTTCACAACACCCTAACTCACTAAATAGTTTGGGTTATTTTGTGCATTTTGTGTGTGTGTGTGTGTGTGATCTCCAGCTGAGTTTTACAGTGTAAAAATCTGGGACAACAGTTTCACCATTTTGGATGTATTTCAAAAGAGGATGTATGAATAACAATTTTTTACGTAAAAATAATTGGGGAAAGAAATTGAAGAACTGTTTACCAAGTCAACAAATGAACAAACAAACAAACCATAAACCATTTTCACTTTTTTCTTCCTTCTGGATTAGGCTGCTCAGACTGAGAATTTCTTATTTGAATCTGAATTTCAAATTAACTTAGAGGACTATGGAATTCTCCTTCTACCTAAGAGTGGCGAATGAGAAATTACTAGGATTGAATTTTTCTAGGTCCTAGAGCGGAGGGAAGCAGCAAAGCAAATGATCCCCTCCAACACAATCTGCTCTAACACATGCAAATTACAGTGAAACATTCTTTTCACACCCAACATTTGGAACTAAGGGGAAAGAGATTATCTTCAGGGAGGTAAACTCTTAAAAACTTGATCTTTTAAAAGTTTCCAATATTTAATGAAATCTGCAGAGAGATGCAAAGCTGTCTAGGCTAGCATGATTTGACTGGTAGGTGATTGAATGAATTAATGTGTTTGAAGGAAGCGCATAATAATCAGGTTGAGGGATGGCTATAGAATATTCCAGAGCCCATTTTAAGAACCGTGCTTGTACCGTAATTCAGACACACAGAGAAATCCTGGCTGTGGAAATAATGTTATTGGAGAGCAACATGTTCTTGGTGTTAACACACATGCTTACCTGGTGGGCATAGCAGCAGCACTCATTTTTCTCTTCCGGTGTGCTTAGGTTCTGAGATCTGCTGATCTTGAGTCTCCTATGAAGGGCCATTCTTCTGGGAGTTGCTGGGACCCAAAGGCTGAGAGCTACCCTGAGGGCTTGTTGGGGCCTCACACGCTGATATCAAGAGTCTTTAGAGATAGCCATGGTCCTGTTCTATGAGGTCACTCTCACTTGCTCCTTCATGCTCCTGTTATCACAGTTCTACATTTACCAAGTTCCTGTGTGCAGGTCCCACAGCTACATTTCTGAGTGTGAGCTCTGAAAGATCAGCTTGAGTCAGCCTCATGAACCTTTTGAACAGGGCCTTGGAATGCTCCCATGAGATCTGCGTTTATATGAGGAAGATTGTGTGAGTGGGAGGCTAAGGGAGCCATAGTGTGCTGTTCTGTAATTACGTATGTAGTCTGCTATGAGTTGATTATTGCATAATATTCTTTGGACATTTTTCTAATGGTTTTTCTCTTTTTTTGGCTCTTCAATCTCTTTTTACGGGAGGTGACAGTGGGTGGAAAACAGGGGCACAGAACAATTACTTTAAGCATATTCATAGATATGGAAGTCATTTTAAAATGTAAGAAGCAAATCGTTATAAGATGATAATGATGGCACCATGATAACTTTTGCAACTTACACCTTCTATCTATTAATAGTTCCTGTAATACAATTCACTTCAAATAAGCAACAGTTGAACATGCCTTGTGTACAACTTTTGACCTTTCTATGGGAAATTTAACAACATACCAAGTATCATGAGCCACTATGGGGAGTGGCAGTGTCCACCAGCTTGAGAAGAAGCAGCTTTGGAACTATGGGGTGGCCTAAGAAGGATGGATGGAGTTGGCCTGCCATGGACACAGTCTACTCCTGTTCTTCTGGACTATACAGCACTTATGATCTCACCCATGACCACACTCAGATGATGAGGGATTTGGCCTTCTGTAGACCTCTCCACTGGTCTTTGCTTAACCTTACATTTCACTTTCTTTCCCCCCTATAATCTGGTGAGTTTCTATAGGCCAGAGACATCATATTACTTCTATCATGGACTAGCACTTGTCTGCTATTTGGATGACACTTAACAAACGTGTCAAATTAAATTAAACTGAAATTAAGGATGGAGGAAGAAGAAACTAATTAGGGACTATGTGTTGCAATGCCAGTTTTGAGTTATGTATGGACTTTGTGCCTTGGGGAATACAGTTAATTTTTTTCAACCAAGAAGGATATTTATAAAGTGCTTAGAGAGAGGCTTTAAAATGTCCAATAACTGTTAGCTTTTAGCATTGTTATCTGAATAATCATTAGTTGCTGGTAAGAACTTTTTATAAATGGCAACTTTGAACATCAGCTTCCTTTATTAGAACAGGAAGGAATCATGTCTGAAACTTCCTGACGTCTGAAACGTCAGGAATTTAGCTTCATTTATTTCTATTCTCCCTTCCCCCACCCCTGTCTTCCCTCACCAGATCATTCACCCCTGCCCCCATGTCATCCCTAAAAGTAGTGTTTGTTCATGACCCACACTTGGAATCATTTTTTGTCCTCTTTCAGGAGATATTTGGCTATCGGACCCAAGGCTGCCGGAAAGCCCTTTGTCTCCTTGGATCCATCTTCTCTCTCGGAATCCTCCCACTGGTATTTTACTGGAGACCAGCATGGCGTGTATGGGCAAACTGTACCCCATGTTCCCTGCAAGAAGCCGATGTTGTGTTGCTGAGGACAACAGTAAGTATATATCTGTTTTTGCAGATGGTGTACCTTTTCCTGGATATTGTGTTGTAAGGTAGATGGGAAAGATGTCCCCAAGGCAGGGAACAGGTTTCTCCATAGCTGTGTACCTGCCCAGAACCCAGAAATTGGATTTCTTAAGAAGAGTTACTTCATAGAGAGTTACTTCCTTTTAAAATTGTGATTTTTGCAAATATTAGAGCCAAAGTAAACATGATGATTGCTAAAATTAGTAGGTAGTGGAGAGTAGTTAAGACAGGTTACAAGCTACTAATTCCAAATTCCTACTGACTCATGACTTCAAGCCTAGAACATAGATGCCTATGGCTTTCGCAAGAATGGCTCTGGAGAAGGGACAGGGAGTTTGAGAGATGAGATGCAGACCGCAGAGGAAGCTGCTGCCTCCCTCTGTTGATTGGAGAGAGCCATAGTTTTGATGTGTTGTGTTCTGTTGTCAGAAATACTAGGGCATGAAATGCAGTTGCTTTGTCACTGAGGTCATTGCTACTCTGCTATTTCAAGGCTGTGGCATCAGGTGAACTCTTTCTGCTTATCTCCATGTCACTTCCTTGCGGCACTGAGACCACATGTGTCATCCCTTCGGGAAAGCCAGGTCTGCAAGGAGAAGGCCTTTTTTTTTTTTTTTTTTTTTAACTTGTTAACTGCTATGCTCCCAGTTCCTGCATTTGTAGGGGGCTGACTGACAGGCTGACCTGGTACTCATACCGAGGGAATGGGAATGAGATGACAGTCTCTTGGAGTCAGGATTCTATCCTATCTTGTTTGTTGTTGCCCTGTTATTTTAAAAAAGAAATTGGCACAAATGCCCTGAGGCACAATCGGTTTTGATAAATCAACTTCTGTCGCAGTGTTTCTCAACCTTCTTGATGCTGCAACCCTTTAATACAGTTCCTCATGTTGTGGTGACCCCCAACGATAAAATTATTTGTTGTTGCTACCTCATAACTGTAAATTTGTTACTGTTATGGGCCATAATGTAAATATATGATAAGCAGGATATCTGATATGAGGTCCCTCTGAAAAGGTTGTTCAACCCTCTAATGGTGTCATGACCCACAGATTGAGAACTATTTAGTATTGGGTGTGTGACACATTTTTATATGCACCAATCTTTTTAGATAGACATTTTATCTATGCTGCTAGAGAGAATAGTAGCACATTTTATTACTGGTCAATTGGAATGAAATCACTCACTGCCTCCAAATGAAACAAACAAACAAACGAATAAACAAACAAAAAACACAAAATACCCAAACAAACGACATTGAAACCTGCTACAAAACAAACCTTGAGCTAACGGTTCATAAACCCGAATGCCCAATCAGGTTTATCTTTGTTGCCTTGATCTCGGGAACCAGCCCTATCCTTTAACTGGATCCTGGTCCTTTCAAACGGCTACATGATATGTGAACCATTGTATGGGTAGTAGCTTAGGGACCATCTCACGACTTTGAACATTTTTAACTGGTTATTCCTGAAGAATAAACGTCTAGACTTGGAGAAATCCAGAGAATGCTATGCAGGAAGAATGACTCACTGGCCTGGCACTGGAGCTTTGCCTCGAGGCTCACATCATGAAGACTTGTAGAATGTTCAGGAGACAAAATTGTCAGTCACTTACCCTCAGGCATTTGATGGGTGAGAAAGTAAAGCCCTGAGAACATGATAAAATTTACCTCAGCACAAAGAGGGAGACAGGACAAAGATCCCCGTGTCCTAGACTCTCTCTCATTCAGGGCTGCTCCCACCACAGTACCCTATGTCACTGGTGTTACAGTCTTAACTGGTTTCAGAATGACCTGGAGAGCCTTTGAAAACAAATTGTAAGCCCTAGCCCCCAGCCCTCACCACCCACCGTTGCCAATCTGGGATTTGGGTTGGGGCCTGAAGAAATTGTGTCTTCAACAAGACCTCAGGTAATGCTAGACTTTTTGGCAAAGAAACAAACAGTGAGAAAAAAAAATTGCATAAAGTAAGAACTCCTATTTGTCACTTCACTTGTTCTTTGGGAGAGGAGCAGAGACCAGGATACTTGATCTATGGTTCAACCATAGATATATTAAGATGGGAAAAAATAAATCCAGATTTAGTCAAGTGTTAGAAGTGGACAGCTTGAGTGTCTGACCAAGGGAGGTGTGTTTTCTGGGCCACTGAGTGGAAACATAAGTATTTATGAAAGAATACCATTTGGAGTTCCTTTTTAATGATTGGTTAAGATAAACCCAGAGCCTTGCATGTGGTCAGCCAGTATTCTGGCACCGTGCTACATGCCCATCTCGGGGACTCATTTATTAGGACATTATTCCATGTGTATTAAGAATCTCTGAAACTGTGATCCTGCGGCATGAAAAGAATTGAACTCCACACTACACCAAACTAGTTCCCAGATGGCTCTCTTGCTGCAGAAGAAGCAGAACTCAGAAGTAGAGGAGCCCTATGTCCTTCAAAAATTACAGCTCTGAGGGCTCTTGGCTGTCCATCCCCGCCCCACCCCATGCTGCTGGAAGATTTAGGGAACAGATGGAAATAAGAGGAAATAGGCAAAGAAAGCAGGAAAACAAAGAGGCTTGAGGGGGAACAGGCTAAAAGAAAACAAGGAGGAGGAATTGCACTACTGAGGAGAAAATGAACAGAGGCGTCAGCACACAGGCAGACTTGGGAATTGCTGTCAAAAGCCAGACTTCTAGTCCTAGCACCTTAATTTACTTTCCAGGTTTTCAGAACTTTGACTACTCCATCTGTAAAACGGGTTTAGTGACTAGACAAGTGTTCAGTGCCTGTTGAGGTGATTGGTTATGTATGTGAAAAACATTTACAGACTGTGAACTAGATCATCAAAGGCCAGTGAGGTGTGTGTGTGTGCGTGTGCGTGTGCATTCGTGTATTGTTTCTGAACCCCCAAAAGCTTTCTACACAAGAGATCTTGCTATTTTCAAGTCATATCTGCTCATCTGGATGTGCTTTCTTCATCCCCAGCAGGCCTAGCATGCCTGTTCAGGAGTAAATGCTCTGAGATTAGGGGTCTAGAAACCTTCTTTTCCCTAGCCAGGTTCTCTCTCTCTCTCTCCTTTTTTTTAAAGTTATGTTTGCAAATCGACATACAATGGAAAGAGTCACCATTTGCTGGTAGATCTGGAAACTATACCGTCACAGAGTCCCTTTCCTTCACCCGTGAGAATCTATCAGGCCCCTGCTACTACTATCCCTCCAGAACTAATCAAAGAAGCCTTAACTCCCTACAATCTTGCCTTTTCCATCTTGATTTCGACTTTAATTTTTAATTACCTGCTCTTATGTGTCATTTAAAATGGATTCGCTATGTCAGAGACTCTCCAAATAAATGAGCTTCTAAATTGGTCTTTATGTAATTAGACAAGAACTCAATTATTTCCAACGTTCTAACTATCTGAGACTTAGAGAAAAATATGCTTTCAGCATCAATAGTTTAAAAGTCTACTGCTAGATTATTGCATTAAAATGACAACTTCAAAGATTTTGCTTGAATTATTTTGCGATAGTCAGAATCTAGCAAGTTCCCATTAGGAGGACAGAGCGACTCCTACCCAATCCTCATTGTGTATCTGTTCTTCATCTTTCTTTCTTTCTTTTTTTTTTTAAACCAGAGTTTGGTATTTATCATCAATCTCAAGCTGGTAAGATTACAGTTTATTGTTACAGATACTGATTAACCCAGTCATATCTCTACATAAAAAGCTGTGATGTGCTTGCTGAAAATCCTCAGTATTCAGCTTATTTTCAGTTCTTTTTCTTATTAAGCAGTACCAAGCATGAGATTTTTATCTTTTTTTTCCAAAAGATGAGTATAATTACAATCTTATTTCATAAATTTTAAAATGCGTTTGATTCATCATTCATCTATTTGTGAATTTTAACCCATTTCTGTAGTGTTGCTTCATTTCTATGCAAATAACATGATTTACATTCATCGGTGCTCTGAATTAAATGCTCTTGGTGATTTCCATATCTTTGTTATAATTACAGACACACTTTCCCCTTTATTGTCATTGCATGTCACATAGCGTCAAAACCCCCTCATCTGCAGAGGAGAGAGCTTTGTGGTATTTAGATGTGAGGCCTAAATCAAGGCGCTTCATTTTGATGTCACAATGAAAGGTGGTACAGTTAGAGGCTTTCCTGGCAATCTCAGAGATGCTGCAGAGCAGCCAGGTGAAGGCCATCCTGAAGGCTGCAGGTTCAGCAGGGGAGTCTCTAAGCAGTGTTTGTTTCCTGGTCCCTCATCTCCTCTGCCCTTCCTCCTGTGCATCTCAGAGCCCACGCTTCCCACAACACAATACTTTGTCTCTGCTGTCACACATGAAGCTTCTCTAATAACTATTCACTCATTTGTTTGTTCAACCTTTCATTTGACCATTCAGAAACTATCTACCAAACACCAACTAGGTATCAGACCTAGACTGTGATAGAAACAGACAAAATTACTGTCCTTACTTAAGGGACAGTCTAGTGAGACTCTCCTTCCTCTTTAGAGAGAATAGAAAGTGGGTATTCTATCCCTCTTACTGAAACATCCTCATTTTTCAGTCCCCCACGACAGTCTTCATTATGTCTTTATTGATTCACTCTCTGCCCCAGTTCTGGAGGGAATTATCATCTTTCCTCATTTTCTGTTTTCATTTCTGACTGTCATGCTGGTTTGTAAACTGCCTTGTATTAATATACTATGCACTTTCCAGTTTGTGAAGAATCCCATTGTGGTTATTTTAATTGTCATAACAACCAGGGAAATGGTTATTATTATCTGCACTTTAGAGATGAGGCACCAGAAGCCCTTCTCTCCATTTTCTTTCCTGCACAAACTCTGTGAGCATCAGTTGATGTGAGCCACAGGCCCAGCTCATGAGCTGGTGTTTGGTTAAGGGGAGAATATATTGACAATTAAAGACGCGGTGCATGGAGTTCATCAGTTTACCCAAACAAATATCAAACTACTGAGAAGGTTAATTATGAAAGATTTGTGGTCACAGCAGGATTATCTAGTAGAGACGGAACCAAGTCAAAACCAGGAAGGGACTTTCTGAGGTTCAAAATGTAAGTCAAAAAGTGATTGTGGGCCGGGCAGTGGTGGCACACACCTTTAATCCCAGCACTTGGGAAGTAGAGGCAGGCGGATCTCTGTGAGTTCGAGGCTATCCTGGTCTACAGAGTAAGTTACAGGACACCCAGGGCTACACAGAAAAATCCCGACTCAAAAAAAAAACAGTGATTGTGGCTAATAGGTCAGGCACATGGAGAATGGTTCAGGTACAGGAGCCTGTGTCGACAAAGACCTTGAAGCTCAGCCTTCTGACTCTCTGAGGCCTGCATTTTTCTTTCATCTTTCTGATGACACCATGTTCTCATCATTTCTCTCCTTTTGTTGGAATATAAGCTTTATGATGATATTGGTCAGGGCTGACTTTTCATCCTTTGTAGTACCTGTGGCATATGGCCACAGCAGGTGCCTCGTATTTATTTTATTATTTTAAGTAAATGGAATTGAATTGATAATAAATATGGTTTCCACTAGTATCTTGATTCAAGATACTAAAGTGAACTGCTGCATGTGAAGGCAGGAGGGCACAGTATTATGGTTCTCCTGGGTGTGCATTCTCTCTCCTGAGATCTAGTACCCGTTTCATTAGACCTCCAGCCTGAAATGGAACTGGCTTCTGAGGGCTGACTAAATGTTGAGAAACAGCTTTTAGGTCTTAGTCTTTGGCACACAGGGCTATATATTTCATAATTCAATAGCATGGGAAGTGTGTACAGCAGGGCTGGTTCCTGGTGAGGCCTTTCCTCCTGGTTTTGAGGTTACCTCCTCATCTAGCCTTTTTCTGATTTCTTACACCCCTGGTTTCTCTACCATATCACATCTAACTCGATCCCTATTGGAGTAGGGTGTCATCTGTGACCTCCACTAACCTTAGTTACCTTCTCAAGGTTCCATCTTCAATTATACTGGAATCAGGGTTCCAGAACGTGATTTTGGTGTGTGTGTGTGTGTGTGTGATTTATTCCATAGCATGAAGATACTTAATCCTTCTCCACCACCTCTCCAGGAAATGGAGGCCTTAGCAGAAGCTCATCCTTGTACAGATTAAATGAGCAGGTATGTGTGTGAAGTGTTAGGAAGGAGACTGATGGCAGCAGTCCTTCCCGGGTCAGGGGTTAACTCTTACTACCTGCAGCTCCAGAGACTGTAGGGAATTAGCCACTTACCCACTACTCACGGCCTGCTCAGAAAACAACAAACAAGCCAAAACTCTCACTCAGAGCTACAAAGAGAGGCCGAGCTATTCTGGATCTTCCTTCTCCTATTCTCCTCTTCCTCTTTCTCTTCTTCTTTCTCCTCCTTCTTTCCTCTGTCTTTCACACCGACCTTTGTCAGATAAGTCGGGTGCTCTATGCCTCTTCCTTCTTTTTGGTCAGTACATCCTAGCAGAACTAAGATACTAGCTGGTCTGTGGTTTCTCCAATACACAGGACTTTCTCCATATACTTTTAAGCTAAAGCCAGTACTCCAGATAACATCAACTCTTTCAGTCACGTCGGGAAGATGAGATGAATGTATCAAGAACATCCACACGGGTGGGCGTCATCACTCTTTTAGATCTGAACTGTACTCACCTCTAAGAGAAAAGTCCTCATTTTCTAGGTCTCTTTGGACCTTTGGAATGAATTACTTCTGTTCCTAAGGCAAGCTCAGGAGTACGTTTTGTGTGTGGGTACCAAGCACAAGACATAGGACTGGTCTAAGCTTGAGGACCATTATACTGCTTTTAAACTCCAAGAGTTGAAGTGGTTTTAAGAAAAGAATAGGAACATGATAGCTTCATTTAACTATCAAAGTTAAGCTGGTATTTCCAGGTTCAAAAAGACAAGACTACAGAATTTAAAAAATACTGTTTCTTTCTTTGTCTGCCCAGGTTAAACATAAGTCCTCTGTGTGCTTTTCCTCGGAAAGCTTCTGTTGAGTGTTTTTTGTTTTTAAAATTTATTTATTTATTTTTATATTAATCACAGGGGTGTACTTTGTATCCCAGCCGTAGCTCCCTCTTTCATTCCCTCCTACTCTCCCCATCCCTTCCTCATCTCCTCCCTGCCCTTTCCAAGTCCACTGATAGGGGAGGACCTCCTCCCCTTCCATCTGACCCTAACTTATCAGGTCTCTTCAGGGCTGGCTACAATGTCCTCTTCTGGGGTCTAGCAAGGCTGCTCCTCCCTGAGGGAGAAGGGGGAGAGAGTCAAAGAGCCAGCCATTGAGTTCATGACAGAAATAGTCCCTGTTCCCCTTACTAGGATACCCAGTTGGATACTGAGCTACCATGGACTATATCCGAGCAGGGGTTCTAGGTTATATCCATACATGGTCCTTGGTTGGAGAAACAGTCTCATAAAAGACCCCTGTGCCCTGATCTATTTGGTCTTTGTGGAGCTCTTGTCCTCTATTGAGTGGTTTGTAAATCTGCTCTTTTAGATTCAGGGATTGTTGCAAAGATGTGAACCTGTTTGATGAGACTGAGATATCCGAAGTTCAGACCATTTAGATCAGTGGTTCTTAACCTTCCTAATGCTGTGACCTTTTAGTACAATTCCTCATGTTGTGGTGACCCCAACCATGAAATTGTTTTTGCTGCTGCTTCTTAACTGAAATTAAGCTTCTTAACCATATGTTATGAATCATAATGTCAATACCTTTCTTTTCTGATGGTCTCAGGTGACCCACAAGTTGAGAAATGCTGTTGTAGAAATAAGTTCTGTCAAGTCACTTCACAAAGAACTGCAGCTACAGGCAGCCGTGAGGCACTGTGTGGGTGATGGGGACTGAACCTGGGTTCTCTGCAAAAGCAGTAAGTCTGTAAGCTTTTAGCTGCCAGACTCTTTCTAGCCTATTTTTTAAAACTTATTTATTTCACATCCCAATAATAACACCCTTCCTCCTTTCCTCCTGGTCCCAGCCTGCCCCCTCTTTCCCCTATGTCCCTCCCCTGCTTCTCAATAAAGGGGAATTCCCCACCAACCCACCCCAGTCCATCAACTTGCATCAGGACTGAGTACATCTTCTTCCCTTGTGGTCTAGAGAGGCAGCCCTGCCAAGGGGAAGTGATCAAAAAGCAGGCAACAGAGTCCATGTCAGAGACAGCCCCCTCTCCTCTTACTGGGAGATCACATGAAGCCTGAGCTGCCCATTGATTACATCTGTGCAGATCCAGTCCATGCATGGTCCTTGGCTGGTGCTTCAGTCTCTGTAAGCCCCCATGGACCCTGGTTAGTTGGCTCTGTTGGCCTTCTTGTGGAGCCTCTGTCTTGTCCAGATCCTTATATCCTTATCCCCACTTTTCCACAGAACTCTCTGCGCTTTGCCCAGTGTTTGGCTGGGAGTCTCAGCATCTGTTTAGATCCACTGCTGGGTGGAGCCTCTCAGAGGACAGATATCTAGCTAGGCTCTCATCCGCAAGCATGGCAGAGCATCGTTACTAATGTCAGGGGTTGGCTTTCTCCCATGAGGTGGGTCTCAGGTTGGGCCAGGAATTGGTTGGACAGTCCCTCAATCTCTGCTCTATTTTTATCCTTGCAAATCTTGTAGGCAGAGTAAATTTTGGGTGTAAGTTTTTGGGGGTAGGTTGGTGCTCCCCTTCTTCCACTAAGAGTCCTGTAGAATGAGAGGGTATCCTCTTCAGTCTCCGTAATACCTGCTACTAGGAGTCTCAGCTAGAGTCACCACCATATCCTTCCAGGAGTACCCCTCCCCCAGTACACTGATAAGGGAGGTCCTCCTCCCTTTCCCTCTGATCCTAGACTATTAGGTCTCATCAGGGGTGGCTGTATTGTCTTCCTTTGTGGCCTGGTAAGGCTGCTCCCCCCTCAGGGGGAAGTGATCAAAGAGCAGGCCAATCAGTTCCTGTTAGAGACAGTCCCTATCTCCATTACTATGGAACCCACTTGGACACTGAACTGCTATGGGCTTCCTCTGTGCAGGGTTTCCAGGCCATCTCCATGAGTGGCTCTTGGCTGGAGTATCAGTCTCAGAAAAGATGCCTGTGCCCAGGCTTTTTGGATCTGTTACTGTCCTTATGGAGCTCCTGTCTTCTCCAGGTCTTACTATCTCCCACTTCTTTCATAAGATTCCCTGCACTTTGCCCAAAGTTTGGCTGTGAGTCTCAGAATCTTCCTCGATACTCTGCAGGGTAGAGCCTTTCAGAGACCCTCTGTGGTAGGCTCCTGTCCTGTTCCCTGTTTTCTCCCTCCTCCGATGTCCATCCTCTTTGCTTTTCTGAACGGGGATTGAACATCTTAGCCAGATCAGAATGGCTAAGATGAATAACTCAAGTGACAACACATGCTGGAGAGGATGTGGAGAAAGGGAAACCCTCTTCCATTGCTGGTGGGAATGTAAACTTGTACAACCACTTTGTAAAGCAATCTGGAGCTTTCTCAGACAATTAGGAATAGTGCTACCTGACGATCCAGCTATACCACTCCTAGGCATATATCCAAAAGACGCTCAAGTATACAAGGACATCTGCTTAACCATGTTTGTAGCAGCTTTATTTGTAATAGCCAGAAGCTGGAAATAGCCCAGATGCCCCTCAGTTGAGGAATGGATACAGAAATTGTGGTACATCTACACAATGGAATATTACTCAGTGATAAAAAACAAGGAAATCATGAAATTTTCAGGTAAATGGTGGGAACTGGGAAAGATCATCCTGAGTGAGGTATTCTAGAAGCAGAAAGACACATGGTATATACTCACTTATAAGTGGATATTAGACATATAATATAGGATAAACCTACTAAAATCTGTACCCCTAAAGAAGCCAATCAAGAAGGAGGACTCTGGCTAGGATGCTCAACACAGTTCTTTTCAATGTAGTGTTTTCATTAATTCTTTGAAAATTTCATATAATGCATTTTGATCACATCTGTAACTTATCTCACTCTTACCCTTAAATCTTAATCAGATCCACTCCCCACCTCCCTACTGCCTCTTTAATATCGTCTTTCTTTAATTACTATATGTATACATTAATATACATGAATATATAAATACGTAAATACATCCTTGCTGATTCTATTTATTGTTGCTGAGATGTACATGTATTAGAATTGACCACTTGGTATTAGCTCACCAGTTAGGGGTGTTCATTCCTTGAAGACTAATTCTCCCTGTCCCAGAACTCATTGCTTGCATGTAGCTCCACACCTGGCAGTGGAACCCCGTGAGATTTCTCCTATCCATGTTGGTATGTCGACTGGTGTTTTCATTGTTCAGCTCTTGTGCATTGTTCATCATGTGCATTGTTAAGATATCACAGGTGCAGTTCCCCTGTCCTACCTAAGAGACATAATCTAGCAGTAGATGTCCTGGTCCTCTGGCTTTTACAATCTTTCAGCCCCCTCTTGCACAACGTTCCTTGAACCTTAGGTGTGGGAGTCATGTTGAGGATGCTGTGTTTGTTGGGGTTGGGCACTCCACAGACAGTTGCTCACTGTATTTTGAACCATTATGGCTTTCTGTAAAGGTCTCTGTCAGCTGTAAAGAGAAGCTTCTTTGCTGAGAGATGAGGGCTGCTTTGGGTTACTTGGGTTCCTGTTTTGTGTCTGAAGTTCTTCTTATAGTAAAGCCTGATGAAGTCAAAGACAAAATGATGTAAATACTGATATATGCCAGGGCGACTTCTAGAGGACTAAATGTCTACTGTATAATACCCAGAACATGCCCATCAGTTCGGTCTACTTATAACACCTAGAACATGCTTGCTAGCCCAAATGCTTGGGTATTCAGCTATCTTCAGTCATTCCTAGGCTTTGAATATTACTATGTGTAAATGAGGTTTGAATTTGTTATTTCTCCCTTTACATGGAGTAATACCCACTTTCATTGTTGTGGGTATTTTTTTTTCCATTTTGGGATTTCTTTTTAATGAGTATGGGTGTTTTGTGTGTCTATATGTCTGCGAACCACATGCATACATAGTGCTTGTGGGAAGCCAGAAGTTGTTGCATCTCCTGGAACTGGAGTTACAGAGGGTTGTGAGCTGGCATGTGGGTGTTGGTAATTGAACTCATGTCCTCTGGAAGGAGCTCTTAACCACGGAGCCATTGCTCTACACCCTTCACCTGTTTTTTAAAAATTATTTCATTGACTTTCAAATTTGTTGTAGGATTATTTTTCTTTCCTTTTTCTTCTTCCTTTTTCTTTTCCATTCTCCTTCCCAATCTTCTCAATCTTCTTTGTGTATCTCTTTCTCCTTCTAAGACTCTGGGTTAGGCCTGCTTGGACCACAGACATAGAGTTGACAAAACTCCTTCCCACTTTCCAAGAGAAACGATAAGGTGGGTGGCAAAGGGCAGAGGGTTTGACGAGATCTTGAGTACTCCTCATGATTCAGAGGAAAGCTCACACAGAGAAATCAGGATGGTTACCCGGATGTGAACCTTTGAGTTTCACCTTGAAGGATGGTTAGGATCTAGTTATGAGATTACTGAAGAGAGGAAAACAGCAGGACAAAACTCAGGGGGAGTTTTGTCTTCAGTATAACCAATGGACCAGACCCAGCTACAATTCCGCGCCTTTTCTTTGCTACCTCTTTCATAATTTAAATGAGTCAAGTATCTTCAAAGGAAGTGTGTGTGTGTGTGTGTGTGCGCGCGCAGTGGTGGTGAGGATGAATTTCAGCTCTGATCTACATTCCAAGTATTTACCTTCCTGCACCACACTTTCATCGTTATCATTCTTAGCCCCCCCTCTCCCCCGAGGAGTGGGTGTATGTTTATCTTTCAGATAGCAGTTGCTCTTAGAATACCATCAGTCTCCAAGGGAGTAATGTGGCATTTGTTCACCAAGCCTGTTCTCCCAGTTTCGTTCTGTGAGTGATACACTGGTCAACTTCAAAGGGAAATAATTTCCACTGGGGTCATGCTGTGAGGGCTCTTCTTCAATTCTACTTTGCTCAGTATCTTAATCTGGTCGGCTGCCTCTATGTACACTTGACTGATGCAGTCAGTGTTCTCCAGCTTTGCACTGTGCTCCTGTCAAGTAGGTCTCAGGATGTAATGCCAAGGGCCAGCTTACAGTCAGCAAATCTTGTTTCTTTTCTTTCCGAAAATTAATTTATTTATTCACTTTAAATCCTGATCATAGCCTCCTCTCTTCTCTCCTCCCAGTCCCGTCCTCCCTCCCTCTTCCCCCTTTCTCTCCTCCCCTGCTTCTCAGAAAAAGGGAGTCTCTCTTTCCACCAACCCACCCCAGAACATCAAGTTGCATCAGGATTGAGCACATCCTCTTCCCCTCTGGCCTGGTGAAGAGGCCCCGTCAGGGGAAAATGAGTAAAAAGCAGGCAACAGTGTCCATGTCAGAGACAGCACCTGTTCCTCTTACTAGGGAATCCACATGAGGACTAAGCTGCTCGTCAGCTACATATACGTAGGGGGCCTAGGTCCAGTTAATGCATGGTCTTTGGTTAATAGTGTCAGGTATTGGCTCTCTCCCATGGGGTGGGTCTCATTGGTTGGACATCCCTCAATCTCTGCTCTATTTTTATACTTGTACATCTTGTAGGAAGGGTAAATTTTGGTTCAAAGTTTTTATGGATGAGGTGTGAATACTACTGAGCTATTAAAAGCAAGGAAATCATGAAATTTGCAGGCAAGTAGACAGAACTAAGAAAGATCATTCTGAGTGATGAAACCCAGGCCCAGAAAGACACACGTGGCATGAACTCACTTATAAGTGGATTTTAGCCATATAGGACAGGATAAACACACTACAATTCACAGATCCAAAGAAGATAAGTAACAAGGAGGACCTAAGGGAGGATGCTTAAAATCTCACTTGGAAGGGGAAACAGAATAGACAGTAGAAGCAGTTGAAGAGATGGAACAAGGTAGGAGAAGAAGTACAGAGAGAAATGAGAGTGGAGATCAGGCCTGGGGAGAGCAGGGACAGGAGGACAGAGGGCCTGCAGAGAGAAGAGAGACCATGGGCTGGACCATCTCTGTGACAAGCTGGAGACCTAAGACAGGGTAGGCTTCTGGGAGGGCACGAGAGTGACTCTAACTGAGACTCCTAGTAGTAGGAGTCATGGAGAATGAAGAGGACACCCTCTAACTAGACAGGACTGCTAGTGGGGAGAGGGAAAACCTTGTTTCTTCCAGGTGATGAAATATGAGCATCGAGAACCTTCCAGCATCACTGTTTCAGAAGTTTAGAAAATAGTTTCATTTTGTTTTCTCCAAGAAGGAGTGTGTCAGCGAGACTGCTCAGGGAAAGGTGGATTTTGAGTTAAGCCTTGAAACATGAGGGTAATTCCATTTATTAGATTTCCTCACTCCCAGAGGGACATACAGTCCCTCAAAATACTTGGAGTTTGCTTCTTTCCCTGTGAGATTGCCCACTAGACTATAAGGTCATAGAGTAAGCTTGTTCTTGTCTGAGAGTGTGCCTCTTGCTCTCTGGCTTTAGTCTTCGTGTTAGTGACTCACGTTTCTTTCTAGATTCCTTAAGAAATGGCAACAAATCTTTGTCTCTCAAGTTTCAAAGACATTGTATGCCAACTTTCAGTGATATATATATTTCTGTCTAGAATGTTCATTAGCTTCTTAACTCACAACATTATATGAAATGGTGTTTTTCAGGATGAATTTTAGCCTGATGATCTTCTCTTAACTTCCTGGGGGTTTTGATGTCTATTCCCCAGGATGAATTCAAAATTTATTCTTGGAAAAAGATAATATGGATCTCCCTGTCAGCACTGAGCAGCACATCTGGTCTCACTCCTGACCACCCTCTCATTACAGATGAGGAATATGTCATAAACAGAGCCATAAGAAAGCCAGATCTAAAGGTAAGCAAACTCACAGTCTCTGAGATGCCAGAGAATAAAAACAGTAATTTATTTCATGTGTGTGGGTGTTTGCTTGCATGTATGTATGTGTGCCCTGAAGGTGCCGGTAGAGTACAGAAGTGGAGGTTGAGCCTCTTGCTCTTGGAGTTATAGATAGGCGTAAACAGAACTCACATCTTCTGCAGAAGGCACTCAGTACATGCCACTCTTAAAGCATCATTCCTATTGATAATGTAAAGCCAGTCTTACATTGAAGGTAACCTCTGAGGAATATCCTAAGGAATGTGTGTATTTTTGCAAAAGACCTTAGTTTGAATCCTGGTATCCAAATGTGTTCGGGTTATCCCCTTTTGTTAACTGCAAATGGCTTGGGCTCTGACTGCTTGACATTCATATTAAAAACATATTTTTACAAGCCAGAATGCTTCCTTTTACAGCTATATATGTGCAGATAGCTGTTTAAATCAGCTTTTGAAAATAAGGCCGGATTTTAAAATGAAAATAGTCAGTTGCTGAACAGCTCTCTATTGTTAGTTGTCATCACCCAGCTGTCTTGAACTGCCAACATAAACATACAGAAGATATCAGTCTACCCCAGGGAGCGATGCTGAGAACAAGGCTTCCAGGTCAGCCCTGGACATAGCTTCAGGGTTTTACTTCCCTGAAATTTTAGCACCTTTAATAGTCTATAAGGAAAATAAAGAAATTTACAAATAAATAGTAAGGACAGAAGTCCTAAAATGTAAAGTTTTAATATCCAGTCTCAATGTGCTTATCACTTTAGTATATAGGGAGCTTGCTAGCTACTGTGGTCTTGGATCTTAAGTTTCCCTTTTATGCAACGAAAGTCGTAAACCTCTCTCTGCCTTTGTATCAAGGCTGTTAGGAATACCACACATAAGAATCAAATAGTAAGGTGATTTGTATACTATAACAAACAATATTCATAATAAAGTCGGAAACTTTCATTAATGTCAGAGTGTAAGGTGCAGCCATGATGACATTGCTGACCATGAAAAAGAGCCCCAAGGTGATAGTCATGTATGGTCTTCTTCAAAAACCTGAGGCAGGTTTTCAAACACTGATAAAGAGGAGACCCTAGGGTTGCATGCAAAAAGGAAGACTTTCTTATGTGTTCTAAGAAATAAAGAGCAAGAAGGTGAAGGGCTAACTATTCTGATTCCTGAGCAGAAGCATGAAAAGTCATCCACAGCAGATGTAGGATGTCCCAGCCTCTCCTGGGGTGAAGTTCTAGAAAATGGACAAATAGGTAAACTCACCTGCAAATGCTATGCTCACTGCCCTTTGCCGGCTTCTAGAAATTCTGAGGGGGATGAAGGAGGCAGGGTCCAGGCAGACATGTTTCCTGGTGGGACTGTCTCAAAGATGCTTCAAAAAGGCCTACCATGGGCTTCTACTTCACCACAGGAATAGCCTCAGAAACTGTCAAAACCTAGTGGACTATTCCATTTCATGGCTGGAGGTCAAATGTGCCAGTGACTTCTGCATTCCGTCTTGCTGTAGGCTTGGCTTGTTGATATTATGTCTTCGGTTTCTCAGTCTGTGGTTTGATGAGAAGCCCATGTGGAGGCCTCTCCCTCTGCCCATAGTTGGTCTCCTAAAACCTTTCCAACACAGATTGTCAAATTTGTGGAATTAAAAATATAGGCAACCTTCACTTTGTGCATTCTTCACCTTAAAGTTAAGGGACTTCCAGATGTTTCATTCTGAGGCTGGCTTGAATCATACACCGGGTGAGAGAGCGCTAGAGCCTGGAATGCTAGAACCAAGATTCCAACCCCACTAGTGACAGAATCAAAACAACTGTGAGGAGTAAAGCAAAGGTGACGCTAACATATGACCTTCTTCAGGAGGACTGAAGCTATGGTGCAATGAGCACTAAGCATTTGGGGACTGCAGCTGTTCTTGCTGGCTCATTTTGCCAGGCTGCAGGGAGGAGGGGGGTACTCAAAAGGAATTTAAGGTGTAAAGGAAGAAACTGGAGGTTCCAGCTTGGGCTGTACTGGCTAACGAGCCCCAGCGTTGATTACTTTCAAATGATCTTACTATGTTTGACAGCTTATGAAGGAAGGATTTTTCCCAGTGGCAATTTGTTCCAATTTTATACTGAAAATCAATCGGAAATAGACATGTTTTCAAATAATTTCTTTTGTAACAAACCTCATTGGAATTTTTACAAATTATAACATTTAGCACTTTTGCTTGGCTTCCATTGACATACACACACATACATAAACACACACAGCATACAACACATACAGAGGGAGTGGAGAAGCAGGGGGGGGAGAGGGAGGGAGAGAGAGAGAGAGAGAGAGAGAGAGAGAGAGAGAGAGAGAGAGAGAGAGAGAACAAGCTACACGGTCACTGAGTAGAATTATGATTCAGTAAGGCTTTGGAAATTAGAGATTTATACTGTATTTTATAGCTGGCACATACTTTAACAAAGCAATCATTTTTTAAATAAAAATATATTGAATACTGTTATTATGCACCAGTTAGAGGCTATTCCCAGTCTTAAAATTTACCTGATGGTTGATTATAAAATTGATAAATGTATACTGTACATAAAGGAGCTGAATGGAACTTATATATAATCTGGTTAATTGCTCCATTTTATTTCTGGGAAAACTGAGGCACAGGGAAAGTCTGTTGACGTTCTCAAGGTCACAAGTAGGAGAGCAGCCAAGACAGGAAACCTTGAACTGTTTTCCTCAACTTCAACTGCACAGTAGAATTACCTGGGAAAAATTTTAAAATATTTATGTCCAAAGTACACTGGACAAATAAAGTTTGTTTGGTCTTGGCCATGGGACTGAAACAGCAATATTCTTTAAAGCTCTCCAGATTCTTCTAATAAGCACCTCAAGATTATAACGGTTGTTCCTCAGCAAACTGGGAGCCCCATTGCTTCTCTTGGTGCTTGCTGTGGCCTACAGTTCTTGGAAATTCATATCAAACTTAAGACATACTTAAGGGAATCAAGAGTAAGAAAGAAGAACTGTCACAAGCAAGACTCTCTTTTCCTTTCCTCTGCCAATGCTCTTTGAGCTCTACTTGCTGGAGAACACTCTGTTTGACAACCTCTTCTCTCTTCTGTTGCTGCCTTGTTCTTCTTCACAATGTTTTCTGTAGGCTGCTCTACAACCTATCCTTTGTGAGACAAAGGCACTCACGTTTCATTCTAGCATCTGGGTTGCTCATGATGTAGCTTAGTTTATCTCCACAGCCTTACCCTTCCTTCTACAGTCAAACAGGCCATTCTCTTGTCTCTTCCCTTTTGACTGACTTCAATCTTCAACTGAGCAAAAAATTTTCCCACTCTTTAACTACATCCACAATGGTCCCACCTTCTCTATATGTCTGCAATATCTTAAGACAAGTTTTTTCTTTTGTAAAATTTTATTTATTATTATTATTTATTACAATTTATTCACTTTGTATCCCGGCTCTAGCCCCTGCCCTCATGTCTTCCTGGTTCCACTCTCCCTCTCTCTCCCCTCCATGTCTCTCCCCTAGTCCACTGTTAGGGGAGGTCCTCCTCCCTTGTTATTTGACCCTAGCTTATCAGGTCTCATCAGGGCTGCCTGGATCCTCCTTCCCCCCTAGTTAGGTCACCTCACCAGGGGGAGGTGATCAAGGAGCTGACCTCTGAGTCCATATCAGAGACAGCCCCTTCTCCCTTATTAGGGAATCCACATGGAGACTGAGATGCCTGTGGGCTACATCTGAGCAGGGAGTGTAGATCCTCTCCATGCATGGTCCTTAGTTGATTAATCAGCCTCTGCAGGACCCTGTGAGCCCAGATTATTTTACTCTGTTGGTCTCCTTGTGGAGCTCATGTCCCCTCTAGGTCTTTCTATCTTCTCCTTCTTTCATAAGATTCCCTGCACTCTGCCCAAATTTTGGCTATGAATCTCAGCATCTGCTTCGATGCCCTGATGAGTAGAGTCTTTCAGAGGCTCCCAGTGGAAGGCTCCTGTCCTGTTCCCTCTCTTCTCCTACTTCCGATGTCTAACTTGTTATAAGGCAACATTTTTTACATTATTATACTTTTATTTCTTTGACATCTGTGTTGGGCTATGAAACATAATTTTTATTTTGTAATATGTTTTCTTTCCTTTTTAGTTTGCAAGGTAGTAAAATGTGAAGACTGGGTTTTATCTGTTCATGTATTTGTCAGTGTGGTGAAACATGCTGACTGACAATTGAATGACAACTTCTAATAAAAATACTGTTTGTGTAGTAGAGACAAATAGGGTGGGAAGTCAGGAAAAGATGAAGTTTTAAGAAGTATCTCTGGCACTATCTTTGCTTTGTCCACAGATGCCTCCTTGACCCCTGAGTTGCTGTGTATGCTCTGATCTTCAAAACTGAGACTTTTGTAATACACTTTTTTTTTCTTTTTGTAGGTGAGATACATAAAAGTGCAGAAGATAAGATATGTTTGGAATAATTTAGAAGGACAGTTTCAAAAAATTGGGTAAGTTGCTTCAGCAAGTGTATTCACAGAAGAAAAGTGTTGTCTTAAAAAATATTGCTGCCGCTGGATTCTTCTTCTTGTTTTAGCTCCCTGGAAGACTGGTTCAGTTCTGCAAAGATTCATCAGAAATTTGGATTAGGTCTGACGTCAGAAGAACAGGAGATCAGGTACTACTTGCATTGTGTCTCTAGCCCCAAAAGGCTGTGATTGGCTAGCCAGATAGCCCAGTATGGCAGTATTTATTCACCAATATCAAAAAGGATTGCAATGATTTGCTTAGTTTGTTCCATGCATGAGCTCACGTATCTGCAGAGCAACTTGATGGGGTCCAGGGGTAGAAGAGGAGTGACCACTAACCCAACAGAAAACATGTGCAGTGTGAGTCTCAGATTTTGAAAGCTAGAACAAGGTCAGAAAGATGGACACACACACACATACACACACACTGTATTAAAAAGGGAGGTTTGAGACCTGTTTCTGGAGATTGGAAGCCATGTAGTGCATTGCAATACCCATATTACCTGCATGCTTGTAAGAACTGCAGAATCTCAGTATGCCCTTACCAGTACTAAAGCAAGTCTTCATTTTAAATGAGATCTACCAAATCATCTGTGTTTACATAAAAATGGAGGCCCATAGCTTATGCATTTGCACAGCTGTTTTATCTGAGAGTCTAAAAGGAAGGTGCAGGGAATGGTTAGACTTCTCCACAAGAAAAGAATTCATAAAGTGCCATGTCTCTGCATAATCAAAGCAACACAACTCCGGGATTTCAGTTAGTGGGATGTATAATTACCAACTTTTTCTGAGAATCAAGGACTTTTATGCTCACATTAAAACAAATATTCAGCCTCAAAGAACTCCTGAAACCATAGGTACCATATTTCCCTGTCACGAAAATCTCCCCATTCCATTTCCTTGGAACTATAGTGGGGGGACTCAGAGTTGAGAACATATGAGTTCTGAAGCTATTTGAGAGAAAGTAGTAATATTAGATCCCCAAAATACCACTTAGGGACATATTTAGGTTCATGGAGTGTAGTTCAATGGAAGCAACATGATCCTGATTACTGGTTTGCTCCTGGGACTCCTCCCACTCTTCAGTTACTTTGAGACATACAGGTGTGCTATGTAACAAGAGACACTTTGACTCCAGAAGTGAGAAAAAGGAATATGGAGTAGACCTTTTCTCTGCATGTGCAAGAGATGTGTTTTCTTTCATTGCTGTGACTAAGTAATCAATCTGTGGTCTATCCCCATAGGAGGTTAATATGTGGGCCTAACGCTATTGATGTTGAAATCACGCCTATTTGGAAACTGCTCATCAAGGAGGTAATATCTCCAGTATTTTGCCTGGATATTGGGTAGAAGAGGATGAATCTTTGGTCTGGTCAGTTGGGGATGCTACTTGTTAATAAGTGACTGTAATTTGTAAGCTGCTTTAAGAGAATGCAAACCATGCTCCCTGAACATGCCGTGTTCTTCTTCATGCTCTTGGTTCACAGTGCACACTACAATGCAGGTTGTGACGCTCAGGCTTGACCGGCACTTGCTAAGATTGAAATGTCCTCTTGTGCTTTTATTATTGGCTTTATCAGTTTTAAACTACACAGCACTCCTCTGTGTACTTCTGATAGCTCATCTTCATTCATCCTTGCCTTTAAAAGGATTCCTAAATTCCAGATACTCTCTCAATATTTCTAAACGCATTTGCAGATGACAGAAGGCAAAGCAAAATGTTCGGAAAGGTTTTGGGAGCCTCCTCCTTAGTCAGAAGTCAGGATTCCCATTTCTGTAAGAAACTGCATTGAATCTGAGGAAAGACACAACCTTTTTTTTTTTTGCACAACATATTTTTATATGGCATTACTACAACTACAACTGTTGGTGTTGATGTCTGATGTCTGTCCCCTCTGTTACAGCTTGCCAGGTCTAAAAAGCTCCCCACTTACGGGAAAAATGCGGTCTTGCATTCATCCATTAATGAAAAGTTCTTTAATGGCATTGTATGCAACAGCTGTTTTATCATACAGGGGACAAAAGACAAAGTAGATGCTCTGAACCCGAGTGTGTCGCCTTTCTGTAGTCCAGGAAATGTAAATAGGAGATGATAACATCTGCTCTTCACCCATTGCTCAGATGCTTAAATCTCTTTGTAGACTGTTAATTGCAGCAGCGATTAAGATAAGTGCTCTGGGGTCAATACACTTTAAGGGGTTAGATTTTGGCTCCATGACAGTCACAGCTACGTGACCTTGAGTAAATTTCTCAAGATCTGAGGCTCATCATAGAGATAATTAATGACTTTTGGTTAATGAGGTAATTATGGGGAAAAGAAGATTTAGGAGATGTGGCTCAGCACATTGTCTAGGATATGGAAACTGCTGATTAAATGCAACACCAAGAAGAACATGTTGTGTGGGGTGATTTATGTCACAGTGCTGATTATGAAAAGGAGTCAGCCAACAGCCGTGTGTGAAGCCCAAATGCCATTCTTGTCTTCTTGTGTTTACGTCTGCTAACAGGTTCTAAATCCATTTTACATCTTTCAACTCTTCAGCGTCTGTTTGTGGTTCAGTGAAGATTACAAGGAATATGCTCTCGCCATCATCCTCATGTCGGTCGTTTCCATAGCTTTGACCGTGTATGATCTCAGACAGGTGAGTTTCCCTTGATCCCGTGGCTGACTTCACTGGTTTGTTCTTAGACAAAAACCTCGAAATAGAATTTCCCAATTCATGCCAAACAAGAGCCTGTTTATGAAGACAGAGCACAATGGTTGCCTCTTATCTGGTGACATCTTTTCCTTCCTGCACATTCTGGTCCTTTAGAAGGCAGAGCAACCTCCATTCACAATGAATGCTTTGACTTATTTTTTTGTTTGGTGTCCTCCTTTCAAAGTTCTACTTCACCTCTTGGATTTCCTTACTCGTATTGCAAGGGATCTAGGTGCTGCTGGAAGAAAGCCACATAGAACCACTAAGTTGGTCACGTATGATTCCCTAAGTGTCACCCTCTTCCTGGCAAGTCTTCTGTGCACCTCAGAACAAAGTGTTCTCCCATGCTACGAGAATGAGTTTCAAGCCGTCCCTCTTCGGAGATATCTGTCTTTTCCTCTTTGCTTTCTCAGCACATGCTCTCACAAGTTATTTCAGAAAATTGATGGAAGCCTAGTAGGAAATTTGTACAACTCCCTACTCTCTGTTGCCAAATGTTGCGTTCTCCTCAGCCCTGTTTCCCTTCCCTCTCATCAGTGGAGGAAGTGTCTAAGACACCATCATCTGTGGGTGCCCCAGATACCTGCTCCTACCTTTTCGAGGATGCTCATGCAATCCACAAGTGACTCTTCTCTCTGCCCCCTGGAAAGAACTCCTCATCAATGTTTAATGTTCTCGGGCCTCATCAAACTGCAGCATAAAACTCAAGCAAGGGAATGTTTTCTCATTAGTCTGCACCCACCTTCAGTTGCTCCTGCAGCTTCCCTCTTCCTTGTGCTACAAAGCTTGAATCTTCACGCCCACTCTTACGATGCGAACACTTCCCTTTCGTTCTTTACATGCTGACATGCTTTGTTCTCTAATATTTCCATGTTAACAACTTTTGTTAAGTAATTTGATGAAATAAAAAATAACACTTGAAAGTTAGGTAGTCATTCTCATGTACAAGGAGCAATATATGGGTATATTCAAATAAATTTAAAGCAGAATAACATTGTGAATGAAAATAGGATTTTTTTTTGACTGAAAGAACTGTCAGTGTCCAGGTTGGAGTTTTAGAACTTATTGGGACCAGCTGATCTTTACACTTTAGCAATATTAAACACACACACACACACACACACAATCATATTCTCTTTCCCATTGCTGTCTTCCATTTTTTCCCTCTATCCCACTGAAACCGCTCTTCTCAACAAGGCCCTCTACTATTTTGATGGTTGTGTGTGTGAGAGACCTACTGAGTTTAATTAGGGTTGTCATAAGCATGATTAGGAGTTATTTTCTGGAGAATGGTCAACTTGGCAGTGACTACACCATTGAAGAAAATCACACCCTTTCTTCCATCAACCATTAACTCCCCACAAGCCCTCCCTCCCCAGAGAGGTGGAGCTTTGTGAGCCTGTGCCTTAGGGAGTGTCACAAACAATGACAGTCAGATAAAAAATAAAAACCTGAAATGATTGGAAAACTTAACCCCACAGAAACGGTTTGAAGGTCATTCACACAATGCTTTCTTACTAAATGTGGAATAAAACATGTTTATTTATTTCTGTCTCTTTGCTTTAATTCATTCTCAGTGTGGTTCAGTCATCAAAACAAAGCAACAGTGGAAAGACTACTCTTGGAAATTTCTTTGTGCTACAGAATACATACTCCAACTGCTGGCCAGAGATCCTTTTCACTCGAGTGACAAGTTACTCAGCCCTCTGTTCCTACCTAGGATCTTCAGCTGGCAGCATAAAGCCCCAGCAACACACTGAGTAATACCTGGGGTCTATACCCAAACAGATAAAGCTTGTCTGTTTTCCTTCTCTTTGCAGCAATCTGTAAAACTGCATCATCTTGTTGAATCACATAATAGCATTACAGTCTCTGTGTGTGAGAGAAAAGGTAAGTTCCACTATTTTATACCTATGTGTTATATCCAGAGGCAATCAGGAAGTGACTTAGCTTTGGTTTTCTGATCGTTCCTATTAACACATCTGCATGTATATTTTTCTTATGCATTTGCTTATAAGAAAAAGGAATCTTAGGTCTTTTCACCATGAGAAGGAAACCTACTTTATAGAGGTTGAATTAGCATGGCAAACCGAACATATCTGTAAAGCACACAGTTCAGTTGATTTCTGATACATTTGTATACTCATAAATGCATCGCCATCGTCAAATTAACAGCAGGACTCATTCCCTGCAGTTGCCTTGAGCCCACTTATTGTCATTCCTCCCTACTTGCCTCCCTCATATACGAGTCGTCATTTATCTGCATTCTGTCACTATGGGTTAACATCTCGAGTTAGAATTGTACATAAGTGGTGTTTTGTAAGATACATACTTTAGTATTTTATAATATATTTTTAAGTTAATTTGGTATGAAGAGATCAGGTTCACAATGTAATATCCACCCATTTGTTTTGTTTTTTTTTAAAGAGTATTAACAGTACGTTCTTTCTTTATCCCCTAAAGCATCTTGTTACATGGGCATTTGTTCAATTCACCTGTGACCAAGGTTTGAAAGATCTCATTTTTTGTTGCTGTCATTATGAACTGTAGTGCTGTGAACAGTCAGGTATGGATCTTTCCATAGACATGCTCTATCATGTCTGTGAGCATATACCTAACTATAGAGTAGATGACTCCATGGTACATGCCTAAGAAGCTAACAGATTGTTTTCCAAAGGGATCGTAGCATTTCCATTCCTACCTGCAGCAAATGACAGTCTCAGTTTCACATTCTTGCCCACATTCAGTGTGGCCAATCTATTTAATTCTAGCCACTTTTCGTTTTTGGAAGTATCTTATTGCTTTAATTTGCATTTCTCCAATGGCTAATGGACCCCGGATTTCTTTTCAAGGGTTTGTGATTCACGTGTCTCTTTTGAAGTATCCATTTGTATCTTTTGCTAAGCAGATTGCCTCATTATTAAGTTTTCAGTCTGTTAGCAGACATCTCCTTTCAGTCTATGATGTATCTTCTTATTTTTTGACAGCAGTTTTCAAAGAGCAAATGCTTTCACATTTCTTAAAGTGCAGTTAATGAGCCTTTCCCTTTATGGGTCATATTTCTAATCTAATTCCTAAGGCATCTTTGTAAAGCCCAAGGTCACCTAGCTTATCTATACAGAGAGTTTTAAGTTTTAGTTCTATCTTGGGTTTCCACTATTCTGCTTTGCGTTTGGTTAAGTCTGATCTTTGCTTTTCTCAGACAGGTATTTAAGTACTCTGATGACATTTGTTGGAAAGGATTGACTTTGTGCTAGTGTGTTGCCTTGCACTTTTGCGAAGAGCCTGTTGTCTGTGGAGGGGGACCAGTTTCTGGACTCCATGCCCTACTGCACTGTTTTATTCTCTGGTTACCCCAGCAGTGCCACATTATTTTATTTATAATACAATCTGATTAAGTAATGTGAGTGCTTCAGTTTTATTCTCCTCCAATGCTACTTTGATGTATATAAGACCTTCCCATCCCCTTTTAGGGTTATTACGGATCATTAATTTATGATGACCTAGAATCACTGTGGAGACAAGCTTCTGGACACACCTATAAATAATTATGTAGATCAGGCTAGCCTCCCAGCATGCCTGTGAAGGGTTACCTTTCTTATGCTAACTGAGGTCAGAAGCGCTTTAACAGTGGGTGGCATTATTCTGAGGTACTAGACTGAGTGGAAAGCAGAAAGTAGACTGAACACCAGCATTCCTCTTTTCCTCCTTCCTGACTCGATGTCATGTGGTCAGCTGCCTCAAGCCCTTTGCTGCCAGACGTCTCTTCTGGTTGGACTGTATTCTCTCAACCTGTAAGCTGAAATAAATCCTACCCCATTTAGGTTGCTTACTGTCAGTTATTTTGTCCCAGAAAAGAGAAGATAATTAATACAGGAAACTGGCACTGGGAAGTGGTATTGTTTCTATGATAAACATGGCCATGTAGGTCTCTAAAGGTCTTAGGCTTTGGAAGTTATATAGTGCCTAGAATGTGGAAGAGTCAGGTGCTGTCAGGTAGAAAAGTTCTAGCATGGTGGAAACACAGCTTAATGGGCCGTTCTGATGGAAACCTGAAAGATGAGAAAAATCAGAGAGAAACAGACAGTGGTTGCCTAGCTCATGAGGTTTCAGAGAGAAGCAATGACTCCACCAGCAACTGAGCTAGGAGCTGTGTGTGAGATGTTTTGGCCAAGAATTTTATTTCATTCTGCCCGTGTCTGGAGAACTTGAGTTAAACTGAATTTAAAAGTAACAGACTAATCAGTGAGGTGGAGAATATTTCTTGACAGGAAAACATTCATTGGCTGTAGCATGACTACCTTTTATTGCCCTTATTCAGGTCTACAGTGAAAAGGAGGAGAAATTTGGGCAAACAGATGTAAAAAACAAAGTGCAGTCAGTTGGGGAGGAATAGAGATTGACTTTGGAGCCAAGATACATACTGAAAAGGAGCCTGTGATTATTAAAGAGAAGCATCTTCTTCCAGACTGGGACAATAAGTGTACCGTTGTGACAAGACCCCATTCATCAAACTTTGAGACTAGAAATGCAAACTTATTTGAAAGGAGAGGGCTGAAATTGAGAACGTAGCTAACAGGAGTCTTTGCTCTTGTAAATCCACTGCCTAAAGAAAAGTTTCTCCAGGGTCATCACACAGAAGCTGATGTGGCTGAAGTCCAGGCTATATCTCAAGCTGGCAGCAGAACTAAGCAGCATTGTCCATATCTGATTGATTTTGGAGGCATGAAAGATAAAATGTTGAGGGAGGTCATGGAATCCATGGTCACGACCTATGGCTCCAGAGAGCTGTTGTAGCTAGGAAATATGTGGGAGGGTCAGAGTCCTTGCAAGGAGCCCCCAAGAAGCCATTGATTGAATCCAGAGTCTAAGTTTCAGAATATATACCAGGATGCTAAGGCAATGCTATCTATCTGAGTAGGAGAGCCTTAGGCATGGAGTAGAGCTGGACTAAGAAAGAGGTTACGTGTGCTGTAAGTGACAGAAGTGGAGGAGTGTGGTTACCTAAGCTTTGTCTAACCCATATGATTACATTATGAGCCCCAGATGCTGGATATGGAATTTGATATTTGCTCTGCTGTGTTTAGATCATGCTTTGCCTTGACCATTCCTTGCTATGGAATCAGGATGTTTAGTGTGCCATTGTATGACAAAAAAATCTGTAACTTGATTTTGTGTGCGTGTTTTAAATGTTCACACTTAATAGTTTATTTTAAGTCTTAGATAAGACTTGGACTTTGGGCTTTTGAGTAGTGTTGCAACTGTTTAAGACTTTGGAGACTTGTAGAGACAGACTAAATTTGTATCACACTATGAGCTGAGAAAGAAACATCTAAGGGGTAACAGTGGTGTGTTGTCATTTTAGATGATGTATTCAAGTGACAAGCTGATAAAGGATGGGCTGTGATGGTGAATATCGGTTGTCAACTTGACAAGATCTAAACTCACCCAGGATTCAAGTCTCTGGGTATACTTGTGAGAGATTACCTCAGTTTAGTCTTTGAGCATGCCTAGGATAGATTATCTTGATTAAGGTTGACTGAGGTGGGATGTCCTACCTAAACTGTGGGTGGTACCATTCCATGGGTTGGGGTCTTGAACTGAATAAAAGGGAGAGTCAGCTGAGTCTTCTCTTTGCTTTTTGACTGTGGATGCCCTGAGACCACCTGTCCCTGGCTCCTGCCACCATGATTTCCTCTTCATAATGGATTGTGTTCTCTTGGACTGAAAACCCTTGCTAAGTATGTTGTAAAAATGGGAACATATAGCAAAAACAAATGCAGGCTCTTTTCAAAATGTCTTAGAAAATAACTTATTTAATTGATGAGATTTTGATTAGTAGGATGTTAAATCTTTAGGTCAATTGTAGAAAATGAATGTATTTACAGGTTTGAATATTTTCTTCATAGGTGGAGATTTCCTTACGTCTTCTTTGCTTCCCTTCATCTGTACTTTGCAGTCGTCAGTGTATGAACCTCACACATTCTTTCTCAGAGTTATTCTTAAGCATTTCAGAGTTGTGATGTGATTATAAATATCCCTAGAAGTAAATATTTGTTCATTCTCTTCTTATCCATAGCATGCATTTACTGAGAGTGTCCAGCCAGAGTGTTAGGGATCTTGGTTTCACATGTGAGTCTTAGTTCACAGGCACTTTCAGAAGCATCCTTAGTGAAGAATTTAAGATAAAGTGAAGGATGAGTTCTTGAGGTCACTTCCAATTTGAGTTTAGATGTAAATTTTTTATTTTACTTTGATGACTGGACTTGCGTTTCTCTTTCATACTGAAAGTTTCCATTCTTAGTGATAGCAGAGAATGGTTCACTTGTTTATTCTACTAATACAACAACCTCAAAACAATAAACCAACATTCAGCAATGAAGCAAATCTGAAAAACAGTTCATAATGTTTTAAAGAATTCTCTACCCCAATTGTGATATCTCATTAGAATTAGAGCCAAATATACAATTTGATTTAATAAATTATGCTTCAATGTCATTAAAAATAGTTCTCTGCATGGCTTTGCCAGCAATGTAATGGATTCCTTTCGCTCATTTGTTTCAGACTTTTAGTGTCGGCTTTTCAAATTTATTTTTATTTTACACAGATACTCTAAAAATATGTCTGTGTTTAAAATTTAAATTCATAAGATATAAGATATTTAGGAGAGTTCAATTCTTTTACCTTGGTTCTTCACCACTATCACTTTTGTTAGTTTTACATTTTATTCTTACATTTAAAAACATAAGAAAATTCTACATAAAGTAATAGCTTATATTATGCATGCAAAATAGATTACATAATTGCACTGTCAATTTTTTATGAACAAAGACATACCTAATTTAACTATTATTTACACACAGATGTTTCTATGGACCTTTTATCACAGACTATATATACATTATACATTAATTATGAATGCATAGTTCTCTCATGTGGCTTCCCATCAGAAACAGTGCTACACTTAAACGTTTCTATGTATGTCCTTTTATCTTTTAATCAGTGTATCTTTGGTATAGATTTTGAGGAACAAAATGTATAGATTAGAGAATAAATGCATATACATTTTTGCTAGATAAATATTGCCAACTTCCATTCAGTAGAGATTGTGCCAGTTTGCATTTAGATTAGAAATGTGTGAAGGCCTATTTCCTCACTGCTTTGCCAACAGAATATGCTGGCAGAGTACTTGTTTTTTTTTTTTTTTTTTTTCTAGTCAGAGAGGAAAACAATGCCATCTCATGTATACTCACCTCTCCACTCATTTTGTACAGAGCAATGTTAAAAAGAGGTCGTTCCATTTTCCAGGATAACTTAAATATAAGTTGCTGAAGTTGTAGAGATAGCTCAGTTAATGTAGCAGTTGAAGTTGTAGAGATAACTCAGTTAATGTAGCAGTTGAAGTTGTAGAGATAGCTCAGTTAATGTAGCAGTTGAATTGTAGAGATAGCTCAGTTAATGTAGCAGTTGCTAAGCAAGTATGAGGAGTGGAGTCTTGCGCTCGGAATCCACGGAAAAGCCAGGCACATGTGGAAACCACCTGAAACTTGCACGCTTACATTTGCACATGTATCCATCTACCCATATGCAAACATGCATGCACGCATGCATGTATGTCATACATACAGACACAAAAGAAAAAAGAGAATAAAATAGTTCACTGTGCAGTTTTTTTAGAGACCAGGACATTCTCCTGAAGAAAGCGCAGTGTCATCAGGAAGTTGATCGACACAAGTTAACAATTTCTGATCTGCTCTTCCTCACATTTTCTCAGTAATGTTCTCCATAGGAAAGGGATCCAGGATCACACAGTGGTGTTGTTTGCCATATATTGTTAGTATTTTTCATATATTGTTAGTATTTTTCAATGGTTTCTTCCATGACCTACATTTTCCCACCCTGGTTATTTTGTGAAATGTCCCTATGTTTGGCTTTGGCAAATCACAGGTATGTATGCGTGTATGTGTGTGTGTGTGTGTGAGTGTGTTTGCTCCTTCCTATCAGAATGTGCATAATTTAAATTTGTTCTATTATTCTCGATGTTAACTTGGGTTACTCAATTATACAGTATCTGAAAGTTCTTTTCTTTTGTAAGTTTGCCATTTTTCCTTCTGTAATTAATAGTTGTTTTGTTGAGAAATATTTTGAGACTATATAAATAGACTCCTCATCAAATTTTCCCCCACTAGTTTTATTTTTTACAGATGTATCCTGATTTAATTATTACTTTTATACTTGATAAGTAAAGATTTTCTAATTTGAACTTCTTAATTACTTAATTGCCATTTTGTTGCAAGGAAACAAATCTATTTTTCTTCCTTCTTTTTACCCACTAACTCATCCCATTATGAATTCATGAAACCCTATTTACTCAATTGCTATAGCTTTTTATTATTATTTACATTGTTAAAATCTTTACAGATTTGGGCAGCCAGGCCCCTTTTGTGACTCTTGTCTCTTTTTGGTGTGTCTCCATTGTTCTTTGAACATTTCCCTATTTAATAGCCCAGAGAGTTTCCATCTTATATTGTGCTTTCTTTGACAGATCTTAATCATCTTTTCTTTTAACAGTTTTCATGATTTTATTTTGGGCACGTGTGGGAATGGTTAGAGTTGAGAACCCAATATTTAAGTGTAGGGTGTGCTTGTCCTTATTAGGGCATCAACGCTCTCAGGCTTTCTCAGAAGACAGTATTAAAGAGTATATATTAACGACAGGCCAGGGTCATATTAATATGTAGGTATTCCTACATGCTTACAAGTTTGTATGTCTATTGCTTTATTGTATCGCTAACTTCAAGTCACAGGGACCTTTCAAGGTTTATCTCCTTCTGTACTTGAACTTCGTTTTTTTTTCCTGTGAGAAATTTGGTTCTCAATGAATTCAGTAGATATGCTTACTGGTATCTCTTCAGTCTGGATGAGGCCAGTTTTCCATCATTGTTGATGCTTCATAAAAACTCCCATTTTAAAGCACCTTTATTACCTCTCAGACCCCAGCATTCCACAGTGACTCACTGCTACCACTGCTCTATGGTATCTACCTGGGCTCTGTCTCTCAGTGCCAAGGCCATGAATATGACCTTTCATGCCACCTAGACGGCAACACCACCAGCATCCTGCAGTCCATCTTCCTGGTCACTTGCCTAGATTCATTTCCTGTTGCCATAATAAAATAGGCTGACAAAAGCAACTCACAGGAGAAAGGCTTTATTTGTTTCACAGTTCCAGGTTACAGGCTGTGGTGGTTTGAATCATCATGTTCCCCATAGACCTAGATGTTTAAATACTTTGTCCCCTGTTGGTGGAACTGTTTGGGAAGGATTAGGAGGTGTGGTCTTACTGGGGAAGATGTACCACTTGGGGTGGGCTTTGAGGTTTCAAAGTTTTTGGTATTCCCAGTGTGCTCTGTCTCTGCTTCTTGCTTATGGTTCTAGATGTGAGCAAGCTCTCAGCTTGCTGTTTTGGTAGTCATGCCTGCTTGCTGCCATACTTCTCTGCCTTGATGATGATGGACTTTTATCCCAATGGAACCATAAGCCCTAAATAAACTGTTCTTTCTTTAAGTTGCCTTGGTCATAGTGTTTTATCGCAGCAACAGAAGAGTGACTGAATACATAGCCCTCACTGTGGAGAAGTAAAAGTAGCAGGAACATAAAGCAGTTAGCAGTATTACATCTGCAGTCAAGAGCACAGAGCAGTGAATTAATGTCTGTTAGTGCTCAGCTCCCTTTCTCTGGCTTATTCAGTCCAGGGCCCAGCCCATGAAATGCTGCCACCACATTCAAGGTGAGTGTCGTAGCTACTTTTCTATTGGGCTTACAATTCCAGAAGGTTAAGAATCTATCACTATCACGGTGTGACAGCAGGCTGGTATGGTGGCAGGAGCAGCTGAGAACTTGCATCTATGACTGAAAGCAGAGATCAAAGAGAGTAAACTTAAAATGGTGCCACATTGGTAAGATCTCAAAACCACTCCCAATGACAAACTTCCTCATCAAGGCCACAGTCCCTAAGCCACTCAATCAGGGCTGCCAACTAGGGACCACACATTCAAATGCTTGAGAATATGAGGGATATTTCATTCCAATCACCATAATAGGTCTTCTCATGTGAGTCTATCCCTCACAGAGATCTCCATAGCCTAACTTAATAGACAGTCCTTTAATGAGACCTTTTTTCCCCAGATGATTCCAGGCTGTGTTGAGCTGACAATTAAACTATCCCTCACACCTGCCTAAATACTCAATTCCGTGACCTCTTTGAAAGTGAATAAGGGAGGAAAGAAGTTAGGGCATCGAGACAGGTAACCAGAAAAGAAGGAAAGAAGAAATGAGTCTAAACAAGCAGTTTTTCGGATATTTAACATGCAATGTGTGTGTGTTTGTGTATATGCATGAACTGTTAGTATCTAGCTTTATTAGGATTGTTGTATATCTCTTCCTTGAAGATGCCTTTCTCTATGAAAAATATTAGTCTTTTGTCTGTAAGCATCAACAACGTTTTCTGAATTTGTCATTATTTTTTCTTGGCTTATTCATCATTGCCACTCTGGGTTCTTTATTTTAGGCTCCCTTCCTTATTTTTGTCTTCAGAGTTGGACCCAATGTTAAGGACTGGCATCTCTTTTTTGACATGCTTTACTTGCTTCTCCAAGAATCTCTAACATGGAGCGGGTGGGAGTGTTTTTGTGGGAACATAACCTGACTCTTTCCTCACACTTTCAGCTGGAGCCCAAGACCTGAAATCCCGCCTCCTGGTGCCTGGAGATTTATTAATTTTGACAGGGAGCAGAGTACAAATGCCATGTGATGCCATTCTGATTGATGGCAGCTGTGTGGTAGATGAAGGCATGCTGACAGGTATGGCTGGACCTCCATGATCACAGCCTCTGCTGGGATGGCTTGGGTGTATGTTATCTTGGTTCTGGCTGGCTCTTCCTCTACCCGAATGACAATTTTGTTCAGAGCAAGGTACAAGGCTGCTGTGTGACCTTCCTGCTCCTGCAAATCTTGCTCAGTCCTGCTGTGGCTGTCTCTGAGAGTTCAAATCAAAACTATTTATATGCTCAAGTCAGCACAACCAGAATTTACTGAACAGGTAGCATTTTCTTCTTAAACAAAAGGTTATGACAACACTCCATTTTACCTTAAAAATTGTGGGATCACTAGATCTTTCAAAATCTTATCTTTTCTTAACATATTTGTATAAAATGTCCCTTATAAAATTGGAAGGTTTGAAAACCATCAATGACATGCTGAAATTTACAACTCAAAGCCTTATATCCTAGGCTGAAAATGTGAGAAGTCCATGATGCAACCTTGGACTAATCTGACACTTCCAGAATATACACCAGACGTTTTGAACTAACCTTATTTCATTTTTAACTAGCACACTGATCTAAGGGGTGGATGTTAGAGGTCATCCTAAATCACAGTCTTTGCAACTAAGATAGAGAGAAGTGACTCAGTCAAGCTTATACCATTGTGATTTCACACTTGGGAAGCATAATAATGAGATTTCTGTAAGATGAGGATGTCTTTTTCCAGGGATGAAATTAGGACCAATAGCATCACAGTTATGTATTATGGTTCCTATTAAAGTCCATAGCAAACCTATTTCTCCCCAGCAGGCCCTACAGGCGTGAACAGAGGGAAGAATGTTTATCTTCCTCCTGTATAAGCTTACGAATAAAGTAGGTGGTGATCAAGGCAGACCATGTTTATTTCCTTTAAGAATCCACAGATTCATAGAAGCCCATCAATTCTGGGACTTTGCTAATGCCCAGTTCTATTTTCTTAATGATTGTAGCCCTGACATAGACTTTTTACTACCTGCTCTGCAAAGACCAGTTGGAGGCTCTGAGGGCTTCTTTCTCAGAACTGTCCATGGTTGCTTCCATAGCATCGGATTTACCTTGTGCTCATAGAAATGCATTCCTCCTACCACACTGGCACAGCTGCCAAAGTCACAAGTGTCATATATAGTGATTCTTTGTTCTATCTTATCAACTGTTCTGTCTTTTGACTATGCTATTTCTCTCCCAAACTCTCCTTGTCTTGACTCTCTAAGACCTTGCTCCCTTCAGGTGCTTCTGGTACTGACCACACCCATTCACTTAGTTCTTCATCTTTTCTTCCTCTGTTTCCCTAACTGCTGGCACTGTTCAGGGATATATCCTTGCCCTTTCCTCCTCTTACGCTTTGCTTGATTCTTAAATAATCTCTCTCTCTACAGCTATAATTACCACATACAAGCGTGTGAGTTCCCACTAGATGTCTTCTGTCAAGGCCTCATGTGAGCTCCAGGTCCACACAATTATTGATTGCGCACAAGACCTTTCAGCATGGTTCTTCTATAGTTAGCTCCAGTCCACAGTGGCCCAAAGGCAATATCTGATCCTCTTAGAATCCTTACTTTCACTTCTGCTTCCTGCCTTCTGCTCAGCCCCCAAGCCTGGAACCATGAAGCTGTTTTAGTTCCGTCTCTATGACCTGATGACATAAACATTCCTTCTATTTTTGTAGCATCTTACCTTCTTGTTTCTTGAACCTGCTACTCCTTTTCTACTTCCACTACCTGTGCTGTATTTCAAGTCCCATCCCTTTCTACTGTGACTTCTTCGATCAATTCCCAGGTGTCTGTACACCCACTATCCCCACAAGACTTTAACTTATTCCTTGTATTGTGGGATAGAGAATTTTGCTTTACAAGTAATTGTAATATTACTCTACAAACCAGAGCAGTTGTAACCATCTTTCTGCCTCCTGATACTAGGGCCTACAGAAAAGAAAATTGAACACCTAACCATGTCACACTTGGGGTTCCCTGTGTTTAAGCATCTTCATAGAGCTCATGGCTTTGCATTCCCTCTCTCCCATGTTTTATACTAACCACACAGCTTGCTCATCCATAAATGTCTTTCCCCAACCTATTTAGATGCCCATGTTTGACTAAAAGTAATATAATATTTATAGTATGACATTTTACATATTCTGTTACATGCTGCTCTCCTCTTCTAAAGTACAGAACTCTCAACAACAGGGACCTATGCTTGTATCCACAGTCAGCTCCTGGTGAAGTTCTGTGACTCACGAGAGCATGTGGGTGTGATTTACATGGGGAAGGCACTGCACCTTACAACATGACATTTTCCTGCAGGAGAAAGCATCCCAGTCACCAAAACTCCGCTACCCCAGACAGCTAGCTCTGCACCCTGGAAGATGCAGGCTGAAGCAGATCCCAGACGGCATGTTCTTTTCTGTGGTACAGAGGTCATCCAGGCCAAGGCAGGTGGCTCCGGAACTGTGAGAGCAGTGATCCTGCAGACAGGTGAGCATCTTCCCTGTAAGCTCTTTGCAACAACACCTTCTTGCTTAGTGCATCTAGTGCCTTACATTTATTAGGTCACGTCCAGTCTTTGGGTAGCACAACAAATACATGTAAGTCTGTGTATTTTAAGTGCTGACTTGTGCATCTTGGTGAAAATTGTGGCTCAGATTACAATAATCACTATGTGATGTGCAGTTTATAAACTTTCTGTAGATCAAACTAGCAGCAAAGAGGCTTATTGACTTCCTGCTTCGTCTATTGTGTATATGAAGAATCTCAGGCTACACAAGCCAGGCGGACAGTTGGAAAGTGATAAGCTAATAACTGACAATGCTGGAGCAGAAATGCAGCTTTTCTAAGCAGAATCCCAAGCTCATTCCATGTAGGAAGCTTGGAACTCCAAAATGTAGTGGTGAAAGCTTTTGGAAAAACGAGTGCATCAGCATTTACTGGGCCACTTAATTTTAGTTGAAGCGAAGGATACCTTTAAGTGTGTGTGTGCACGTTCACAGGGCCACTTCTTTAAAATGAAGTTGTGCACTGCTCTGGGTATGGCTCCGCATCTCTGGTATGCACTGAAGTTAGGAGCAGAAGGGAAGAAAGCCAGGGAGAGTACCAGGCTCGGAGGAAGGCATTTCCGTTCTAGCCTTATGCATTTCTCCAGTTATCTACTCTTTGATCTGGGTTTAAGCTTTAGGTTTTGCTTCTTTACAGCAGTGGTTTCCAGTGCTGTGACCCTTTAATACAGTTCCTTGGGTTGTGCTGACCCTCAACCATAAAATTATTTTTGCTGCTACTTCATAGCTACAATTTTGCTACTGTAACGGATTATAATGTGAATGCTTTTGGAGATAGAGGTTTGCCAAAGGGGTCGCAACCCACAGAATTGAGAAATGTTGATGTAGAGACAACCAAGGCAAGGTAGATATTTAGAAGAATACCAGCACTGAATGTTTGGGATGTGTGCTTGTCATTTCAGGATTTAACACTGCAAAGGGGGACCTTGTGAGATCCATACTTTATCCGAAGCCCATGAATTTCAAGCTCTACAGGGATGCCATCAGGTTCCTCCTATGCCTTGTTGGGACGGCCACCATTGGCATGATCTATACTCTGTGTGTCTATGTGCTCAGTGGGGTAAGTTGCCTTTGTATTCTCTCTCTCTCTCTCTCTCTCTCTCCTCTTCTATATCTTTTCTATATGTTGGCCTTACTCAAAGACATGGTTTACAAACAAACTTCAAAAAAACCAAACTTTCAGGCCTGCTTACAGACATCCAGCTCCACGTATGAGCAATCAGTCACTCAGTTGTGAGATAGCCATCAGATTTTGTGGGATAGTGGGGGAACAGTTTGTTGACTGGAATGCCAGCATGGTTCCATTCTCGCATATTTTCCCATGCTTTATGCCATTTCCATTTCCACATTCAGTTTGAAAAGTGAAATATTTTATAAAAGTAGCGTTTTGTAGCTATCTGAGGACAATCTCTAAATGGAACAAGATGTTCAGTGTTGGCAGAGTTACAGTGAACTGGTGACAGCGGAGCAGTTACAGGTGCTCTCGTTGTACTTTGGAGAAAAGATATTGTGAACCATGATGGTCAGCCCCTTTGGCCTGTTGATGTCATTTCTCAGAATAAACAGAGAAGGGGAAGTGACGTTCTCCAAGCTGTTTGTCCCTGAATCTAATGACTGAACACTCTTTCTTTTCCAGGAGCCTCCTGAGGAGGTGGTGAGAAAAGCCCTGGATGTTATCACCATTGCTGTGCCTCCTGCCCTTCCTGCCGCCCTCACCACAGGCATCATCTATGCCCAGAGGAGGTTGAAAAAGAAGGGCATATTCTGCATTAGCCCCCAGAGGATCAATGTATGTGGGCAATTAAACCTTGTCTGTTTCGACAAGGTATGTGTCTTTCATCCTCACTCCCAGGCCATTTATCACTGCCATTGTAATGGATAGATGCTGTTCTCTTTAGTGAGGCAGAAATAATAGGTAGGTTATGAGCATCTGACCTTATTTTATCTCAAGTTGTGTGTGCATGTGAGATCTGGGAAATGAATTTTGTGACCCTGAGCTTTTGAAAAGAGGGAGTAGAAGCTGAATCAATGGATTTTTTTAGGTCCTTTCAGCTGTGAGTCCGTGAAAAACAATGGATCAAAATGTACTCTGTTCAATGCAGTCAAAACCCCCACACAGAAACCCGTCCCCCCCCCCACATGCACACACACATGCACACACTTGGAGTGATTTATTATGTTTTCTGCTATATCCCCAATGCTTAGACTATTGCCTGGCAACTGAGTCAATGCTCAATAAGTATTTATTGAATTATGGAATGAGGGAGAAAAAGCAAGGGATTATTTAAACTATGTGTTAGCATGAGATTCTTGCTGACAATACAGCCAGGAAACAAACCCTTACTCTCTGTTCTCAGATGTAGTTTGTGCTTAAAATTAACTCTTTGTTGTCTGCCACCCCTCCCAAGCAGTCTCTCACTTCCCTTTTTCTCTGTATGTTTGTTTATTTGTTATGCTCAATAACTAGGGGATAAAGACAGGCTGTTAGAGAACTGGATGGAACCAATGACGGCATAAGGAGATGAGCAAAAGCCCAGCATGGTGTCAGGACAGTGCAAGACAGTATGGCTTGGATTCAGGCAAGATGCTAGTATTAGAAGAGAGAGGGTGTTTGTGAACCTTGAATATCTATCGACATTTTTTTTTAAGCAACAGGGAGCAACTGGAGGTGTCTTTGTTGCCTTCGGTTTCTTTTAATTATTTTGTTTGGGGTTGGTGGTGAGGTGAATCTAAGGTAAAGTTTGCAATGCCGAACGTTTGAAGTATCTAGTGTAACTGACAATAAGTCCACTCTTACTCGTCTACTCTGTGACCTTCACCATCATCCATCTTGAGAAACATTTTGCCCACATGGAAATTCTGTATCCATTAAACAGTACATGGCAGGCTGGGAGCATTGATCGGATGAAAACTGCATTTTGTAATTAGTGGAGAATCAGAAAGTCACCATGCCCAGAGCAGCATCATAAGGAAAAACAGTTGACTTATAATGTCATATTGTGAATTTGTAAAAAGAAAATGGAAGAGATAATTGTAATGTAAATTTGAACAAAACACTGAGCAGTAACTGTGTATCTTCTTCATCATTATTAGCTCTCTCTCTCTCTGGGCTTCCTATTATTTCATTTAATATTCAAGACAACTCTATGTGATTACGATCACGTTGTAGATAAGGGTTCCAGTGTTGGAGGGATTATGTGATTTTTTTTTTCCCACTCACACAGATGGTATTTCAGCTTAGCTTGAGTTCTTGGTTGTTATGCTACGCTGAGAAAATTATCATCATGTACTTTTTTTTTAAACTAAAAAAAATCAGATGGTAGGCTATTTCTTCATTCTTCTCCTATACAGTGCTTTGAAGGCAAAATTTCAACTCCGTTACTGAGTTTTGATGATATTCTTTTAGCTTCTACTGTAAAAATAGAGATTCACCCACGTTGTTGTTTTAACAGTCTTTCCAAGGCCTCCCCCTTTCTTCCATCCATCATTAGACATTTAACATGGTCCCCTGGGGTGAAAGGAGAGACTCTCATCTTTTTTTTATTTTTTTTTTTTACCACAGAGGACACAAAAGTTTATCACCAGTTCATGTTTGAATTGGCTGCAACTTCTTTCTTAGAATCCGGATATCCACCTCATTGTGTTCCTCCTTTAAGCAACCATGTTAGCAATATCTTTCTGATGTGTATTTCTCCATCCAAGTGTCCCTTATTTGCGTTCACTACTGCTTGAGTAGATCTTCCATGTAATCCAAAGACTAATTTCTGTTCAGACAGGCACCTTAACGAGGGGTGGCTTGGATCCTTGGGGAGTTGTACCCTGTGACCAGAACGGGTGAGTACTCTAACTACCCGCCCTGTGATGTCTGTGGCTTGCCTCATCCCACAGGCTCTCATTTACTCTGTGGACACTCTGGGCTTCGGCTTTTGCTGAGCACTGATTACTGAAGTCTGATCATTTTAGTTCTCCTCTTAGAATTTTCCAGGTCTCCCTAAACTTTCCCATGAGCCTGCAGTGCATCCCAGCCCTGTCACCCACAAACGGATGAGACAAGGGCCCAGTTTGCAAAAGCTCTCCGACGTGAACTTTGCTTGAAGCCCATTTGTCAGAGGCCTGACATTGGCCTGTGCCAGTCAGTAGTAGATCTAGACAGTACCAGGACACTGTCCTCCGTGGAGGTGACATAGGAGGAAAGGGCAATGCTGACTCTGGATCCTGCTTTTCAGGAAGAGGAATGCTTATGGGACAGTAGTTGGTGTACTCTGTTTCTTAGTATTCTGATTCTGGGAGCCTTATCCTCTGCCTGCCAGAGTCTGCTCATGGAGAAAAGATCCCTTTGTGTTTGTGGGTCAGGGTCCAGCATGTGGGGGTAGGGTGGGAGCAGGTGTGAGTAGGGATGGCCTTTGGTGATGGCACTTTTCAGCTTGCTGTCTTAGAGATATGCAAACCTAGCCCTCTTGTGGCCACATCTGAATTTGCTTCCATGCCTGCTGATCTCCCCCAGTGTCACCTACATCATGGTCAGAATTGAAGTATGGTGCATGTGGCACAATATTGTTTGAAAGTGAAAGCATGTCCTTCAAACTTGAGCCAAAAAGTATTCTATGCATACAAGGCTGACTGTACTTCTTTTTGTAATTAGATATTTTAGTTAAGTCTGAGAATTTCATACAGTGCATTTTGATCGTATTTACCTCCCCACATCAACTCTTCCTTGAACCACATTCCCTTCTCTGCCCACCCAACTTTGCGTCCTGTTTTTTTTTTTCCTTTTCAAATACATCATGAAAAATTTGTGATTACAGTTTTTTTTTTTACAATGCGCAGATGATATACATATCCATAAAAGGTGTTTTAGGCTGTGCGTAGTGATGCAGTCTTGTAACTTTAGTTATTGAAGAGGCAAGAAGATTGCGGCCTCAAGGCCTGCCTGCGCTACAGAGCTGGTTCAAAATCTAAAAGATGCTAAAAGATGCTAAATCTAAAAGATGAGAAGAGGGAGTGGTAGTAAATTCTTTCTCTTTGTTTGGTTTTATTTTTTTGTGTGTGACAGGATTTCTCTGTGTACCCTTGGCTGTACCTCCATTTATTTTCAGCCTTGTTGTGCATTAAGTAAGCTCAGGAAGAATTAAGACAATGTAGGAAGAAGAGCATGGAGCAGCTCTGAGCCTTTCTGGTATTCCTGAACTGAAGGGGAGGATGGCTAACAAGCTGTTGACCTGTGGAGACTAGAGAGAAGTGCTGCAAAGCACACTAACAGACTTCCAATAAGCTCTTTTTTTTTTCTTTATCGGCATGAGGCGGACAGGACTGAATCTTTTTTTTTTTTCTTTTCTCAGATTCCAGGCAATCCACAGCTTCGCCTCAGGCAAAGCTCTGCCCCAGGGTCCACTGTGTGCAGCCATGGCCAGCTGCCACTCTCTGATCCTTCTTGATGGGACCATCCAGGGAGACCCTCTGGACCTGAAAATGTTTGAAGCCACCAAATGGGTAAGTCTCTGACCTTCAGAGAATGCAAGAAGCTTTTTAATGTAGGCACAACACAAGTGGCATCACAGCTCTTTAATACTTTCCGATATGGAATAAAGGGAAAACTAGTCCAAGCCTAGCTTGCTGGTCTGAACAGTGTATATACAATCTGTTTGCTGTGGGATTAAATGAGATGGTGCAATAAGAAACCTACTTGTAGGTTCCAAAGCATTTGGCACCTATTGTAAACTTAAGAGTTATCAGTACAACTATAATTCTTACATAATTCTTTTTTAATTCTACAATTAGGTGAGCTGGTTTCAGAGTTCTCTAGAGTTAACTTGATGAAGCAATGATATGTTAGATATTACTAAAAAGATTGTACCTTTTTGTAATATACACACTGATCAAAGCATCACTTTGTACCCTGTAAATATGCACAATTGTTATTTCTCACCCCCCCCCCAAAAAAAAAAGAAAAAAAATTTGCATTCCAGTATATGGGGATTAGGAGATACAGCTTTCCACAGTGCTTTGGATATGTAGGTGAGACACTGCAACCAAGAGTTTTATTCTACTTTTCTGACTATTCCTCTAACTTCCAAGACCAATGGACAAAATTCATTTCAGAGTTTTCCCTGAGATTCCAAACTAGTTTTAAGAGCAGCCGCTCTTGTGGTTTAGGCACCTGGCTCTTTCTGTTCTAGTTGCAGCTTTGCCCTAATTGACTCTCAACCTCATGAGGTCTTTCTGCGTGTTGGGACCTTTGTTCTCACGGCTGTGGCATGAGGCTCCCAAACCAGTGTGAGTGATAGCCGTATAAAAAGACGGAAGAGTGTGCCGCTCTGTTCTCAGAGGAAGTCTCTTCAGAGACAGCCTTTAAGAACTCCATCGCTGGGATTACTGTGGCTGCGGGCAAAGCCGGGACAGGGAGACAACATGGGCTTCCTTCCTGCAGCTCACCCGTTCCCTGCTACGGTGCACAGCCCAGGCCCTAGGCGCTGTGTGAGCCCCTCTGGAGGACACCTCTCTGGCGTTCTACCCTTCTCTAATGGCTGTGGTGCTTTGCAGTCTGTCCTCCACTCTGGACTGCTGCTTCTGTCCCTCTAAGTAGAGGTTACAGTTTCCTTCTTGAGATTTTTTTTTTTTGTAACCAGCCACCCAATTAGATGATTACAAAGAACTTTAATATCTTAAGCGGAAGGCTTCCTTGCCTATAATTTAGAGTCATTATTACAGTACTTCCTAGGCAGTAATCATGCCTATTGCAAAAATATGCCCTTCTCCGTCCACTTTAGATAGATAGGGAACAACAGGATCAACAGTGACTCTAGGGAGAGAAAGGCTGTTGAGTTGCCTGCTCCACACAAAATAAGCCTGGCGATTCATACGCCACATTTCCACGTTAAGCTCTTCAGAAACAGAGAACGGACCTTTATGCAGCGATTCCAACAGCGAAAGCTGGATAAATTGCATGAATAATTCAAAAGTGCGCATCCTTCAAGTTCTAGCATTTTCACTGCAATTGTGCCTTTTGTTTTGTTTTCCCGGAATAGAATAAGTCTGCTTCACCGGTCCAGCAGCAGGAGGAGGCCTGCCAGTATACTGAGGTGGCTGAGGGGGGGATCTTTGCAAGAGGAGGGTGCAAACTTAGTGTCATTGCGTGAAGAATAAATAAACCCCTACAGTGAAATATCTCATTTGTGAAACAGGAAATGACTATTTCCAGGGATGATATCCACATCAAGGAAATGCTGGCACACACCGTGGTAGTTAAGCCGACAGACACAGTTGGCCAGGTAAGCCTTGCATGCCAACCTTCCCGTTAGCATCCAAACCAGGGGAAACTGTGCTCTGACCACAGTGTGGGAAGGTCATGGATGTGTCTTGAAATGATGATGTGAAAAGATGTGTTGCATTTCTCCTTTATTTGGTAAAACAGAGGCAGGGCGGAAGCAAGCTATTGATCCCCAATAACTCTTTGCCAGCATGTGCCTTTCCATTCCTCACCCACCACCCAGGTCCCAGGGGAAGGACTTGCAATCCTCCATCACTTCCCATTCTCATCAGCATTGCAGAGGATGACAGTCATCGTCCAAGAGATGGGAGGTGGCCGGCTGGCATTCATGAAAGGTGCACCGGAGAGAGTGGCCAGCTTTTGCCAACCCAACACAGGTTGGTGAATGGATGTGGGATGCAAATGTCATTTCTTTTTTGTTTTGTTTTTGTTTCCAGCCAAACTTGTCCCCACCACACTCTAGATCCATTTGCCAGCTGGGCATCACTTACTGGTTGATTCATGGGTGCTCCAAGTTCAATACCAAAAAACCAGTTTGGAAATTTCACTTTCTGCATTTTCTAATATTCCACCTTGGGTAATGACCCATGCAATTTTCCAGTCCCCAATTTGAGAGTCATCCCCGATTCCTTCCTTATAACCACACCACTACCTTTTTTATATTTTTTCACTTGATTGCTTCCCACAGCCCCCACCAGATTTCGAATTCCTTTGAGATCGTAGATAAATCCTTCATGATTCCAGCTCCCCACTAAAGATGTCTTACTGCTTTGTTCCTCACATCTTGGGCTTTCCTGAGCCCGTGGACCCCCATGCCTGAGCACAGGAGGGTCCCCCAGTCAGAAAGCACTTTCCTTCCTCTGCCTGCCCACCTCCTCTCAGTCAGCGCAGGAGTCACAGAAGTGCCCTGAGCTCTGTTGCCTTGCCAATCACGGCAATGGTCGTTTTGGTTTTAGTTTTAATGTCAGTATCCTGTTTTCACCCAACAAAACAGACATCTGTAGGGCGGAGCTTGTACATATTAGAACGTAAATAAGTGTTCAGAGGCTAAAAATTCTGTACCTTCCCCATTCTTTGTTTTTCAAGTGCTTCTGTTTCATTTTTAGCTTTACTGGATCCTAAGGTGTTAACCCAGATAATATAGTTACTTACAGTTTCCCATCGCCTTGCGTATGTAACTTGGTGTTTTGTTTTTGTTTTTTGTTTTTCAAGACAGGGTTTCTTTGGGTAGCCCTGGCTATCCTGGAACTGTAGATCAGGGTGGCCTCGAACTCACAGAGATCTACCTTCCTTTGCCTCCCGAGCACTGACATTAAAGACCCGTGCCACCATTGCCTAGTTTTATGTAATGTTTTAAAAAATGTTTTTTCTTGAGTAAGATTTGGATTCTTGTGAAGAATTTCTCTACCCATACTGGCTAAGTAAACATTGCATAGTAATTATGTTATTTATTTTTTTTTAAAACAGTACCAGCTAGTTTTATTAGTGAACTTCAGATTTATACGACACAGGGTTTCCGGGTCATAGGTCTGGCCTACAAGAAGCTGGAAACTGACTGCCCCACAACTGCCTTGATGAGGTAAAAGGAGAGGGTTTTCCTGAAGATGATGGTTTGGGGAAGAAACATCTGTCTGGAATGGAACTCAAAGGTGCTGGGGTGGGCCCAGAAACGTGTTGTGCTCAGTTTTTGTACATAGATATTTCTGAATATGGCAAACAGTGATACAGTTATCCTGCCCAAATCACAAAGCTGATGTCAACCATGGCAGAATATAGACGAAACAGCTGTATGAAAATGCAAAACATAAGGTGACCTTAGGGTTTTATGAAAATGGTCATGGGGAAATAACCAATGTTTTAGGGTTTGAAATTGGGGCCCTGATCCTGATATAAAATGAATTGATTAGATATAATAAAACTTTGTTTTTTTTTTAAATAAAAAACTTCTTAATAAGAAATGCACAGCTAATGAAACAAGTAAATGTCAATTGTGTTTATGAAATCAAGGAAATGTTTACAGAGAAATAGGAAACGTTCCAAGGGATTACTGGATAAAGTTTTGATGTATGGACATTAAACTACACTGAGGATTCTTAGTTGACGGAATGGGTTGCAGCAATGACAGTTCCACTTTTTGTTTTGTTTTTGTTTGTTGTTGTTGCCATTTGGGGCAATCCTGTTAATTTTGCCTTAAACGCCATTTATAGTATTTTTTTAATCCAGCCACTATTAGTTATATTTTTGCAGGGCTAATCAAGGCTCAGTTTAGCTTTTAGCATTTTAAACATGGATAGTCCCACATACGTATTTTCAAATTCGTCTGACTCAGCACTCCTTAGTTATAACTGTATTTTCACCTCTTCCCTTAGCATCTTACAATTTATATGTGCTATTATTTGCACATATTTTCTGTAAAAAAAATGCCCTCCTATAAAGGAGTTGAAAGGAAGAAGAAAACAGTTTATTAAAATAGTAGTTTAATAAATTTTTAGCTGACACCAGGAAAACAATGGGAACAGGTTGGGCAGTTGAGAAAGTACTTACCTTGCCAAGTACAGGGTTGGAGTGCAATCCCAGAAATCACTAGAAATGTGAGGCTTGGTGGCCTGTGCTTGTAATCACACTGATGGAGAGGCATAGACAGGGAAGTCCCTGGGCTGACTGGCCAGCCAGCCTAGCTTAGGTGGAGAGCTCTAGGCCAGTGAGATACATCACTGAAGAGTGTCCTCTCTGGCCTCTGCACAGACACACAACCTTGAGAACATATCCCTCTTCCTCAGTGAGCACACACACACACACACACACACACACACACACACACATTCACTGATCAGTTGCTTGAACCTGAGAATAGATACGACACTGCAGCGGCTTCCTGTGCTATGTAGTTAGGCTCAGGGCCTCACAGAGCCTTGCTACAAGCAAGGCAGCTCAGTGATGTCACTAACAACTCCTGGTAAAACTTAGAAGGAAACAGTACAACTTCCGTTCAGTTTGCATAGTTGCGATATTCCTGCAAAATTTAGGAGTTGCAAAAGTACTCTGCGTTTATACGGAAGACAAAGCTAGGAAAAGCACACCACTAACTCTAGAGTGGCAGTGCGTACATCAACAGTCAAATGCTGGTGCAACATGAACAATACGGGTGCTAGTGACTTTACAGAACTGAAAGCGAACTTTGAGAATGGATGTCACAGTTTGAACTGGAGATACTTTGGGTCAGGGAAGGGTCTTGCAGAATGGGGCATGGCGCTGATACTGTTGGCAGTGGTGCTTCCACTCATTGCCCAATGCATTGCATGCCCATTCACAAGCTGTCAGTTCCTGGTTTGCGAATAGTAGTAACTCATGGTGGAGACTGCACACTGGGGAACGGTGAGAGCCGTGGTCTGCAGGAGGGTGCTCGCCATCGTTAAAGGTATTGGCACCTAAATTCTAATCTTTCAAGATCTAGTAAGGCTTAAACACAAACTGACAAATAGGAGCTTGTCTTAGGTTATCTATTTAGCTCTTTCTCCTTAAGCCACATCACAACCATGGGTACTTATAGCTGAACTAATTGCACTATTTTTCCCTTATCCCTGACCAAGACAAAACATATTCTTTCGCTCTCTGTCCTCATAGTGATTCTAGCATTTATATAAAAATCTTATCAAAGGTTTTTGCCCTGCTTTTTCCATATTTCTTCCTTTAAAGGTCATATGGGTTTTAAGAACATGAGGTTAGTCTCAGGGCTGACAATGGTCTGTATTAAAGTCACTATTCTTTATTAGTGTAGATGCTACAGGAGGTACAATGTGAGTTCAAGAAACAGGAAAACAGCTTATTATTCCACACTGCAGTGTCCAGACCAGTCACAGGACTATCCTTTTTCAGTTCTTCCTCAGATTTAATATTCTTGAAAGGAAGAGTGAAGGCATTTGGAAACGGGAGCAACTTTGGTGAGCCAAAGACATACTAGAGCACCACACAGGGAAATCAGTTCACTCCAGGTCACACAGCAAGGCAGTGGTGGTTTGAGACAGGAACTGCAGTGTCCCGATCATATCACTCATTGAGCTCTACCCTGGCCACAAGCCAGAGGAGCTAGAAATAGGAGTTCTAAGATGGCCTTGGGTGTTTGACCTTTCAGCCATTTTCTTGGCCTAATGTGGAAGTTTATTATTGGCTCATGTCATATAATCTCTAAAAATATCTAAGCCCTGTGGCCTAAGTATGAGGCCACAGAAAGACTGTAAAACTCTAATCAGGCATCGGTTAAGCTATCCTTGAAAGGAAGTTCAAGTAGCCCCTTCAGGGAAGCTTAAGCACTCTACCCAGAAATGCCTGTCCCCTCTTCTGGCTCCACAGACCTCCCTCTGGCTTTTGCGCCTGCTGTGGTCCAATTCCCCCTTTGCATGTGAACAAGATAGCCCTGTCTAATCTCTAATCTTGGCGTTGGAGTTCCTGCAGCCTCTAAAGAGTTTCTTCTTCTTTTTCTCGCTGGTAGATACTCAGTAGATACTTCTGGGCCTAACACACTGTCTCAGTTTCAGTGAGAACCCAGAAAGAACAAATAATTTTCTCTTCATTGTGTGGCCAAACAGGAACACAAAAAGGCATCCAAGCGGTCTGAGTGGGTAGTATTTGCTGAGCGCTTCCAGCATGTGTGCATCATGCAGGAATTAGTGAACAGAATCTCGACTCAGGTGGGCTTCTTTTCATGGGGTTAGAGGCAGATCAAAAAGTCAAACCTGAAATGCATGGATAAAAGATTGAAGCAGATGCAGAGACTCACAGCCCAACTTTGGACAGAGTTCAGAGAGTCTTATGGAAGAAGGGGTGATATAGAAGGACCCGAAGGGGCCAGGAGACCAACAAAGCCAAAAAAAATGTAGGTCCAGGGAGGACTGCAGAGACTGATACATCAACCGAAGGCCATGTACTGAGAGGACCTAGACCCCCTGCTCAGATGTAGCCCATAGTCAGCTCAGTCTCCATGTGGGTTCCCTAGTAAGGGGAAAAAGGACATTCTCTGACATGAACTTGGTTGCCTGTGCCTTGATCAACTTCTCCCTGGTAGGGCATCCTAGACAGCCCAGAGAAGAAGAGGACCCAGGCAGCCCTGATAGGCTCAGGTCAGACAACAGGGGAGGAGGACTTCCCCTTTCATTTGACTAGGGGAGAAGGATAAGGGAGGAAGAGCGAGGGAGGGTGGGACCGGGAGGAAATAAGGGAGGGTGCTATAGCCAAGATACAAAGTGAATAAATAATAATAATAATAAATAACCAACTAAATGAGGTAGAAGTAAGATGTGGAGAGAGCAGTTGTTTCTCTCTGGAGAAGCCTTAGGCAGCATGAGCTGGGACTCAGGACACAGGGAGGACTTCTGTGACAGATCATGGAAACATGATTAAGGGCTTAGCATGTTTATAGTACATGGTTCATGTGGAGCCAGGGGGAGAATTATTGATGCAAGAGGTTGGACTACAGCTTGGATACTGTACTCAGTACTAGAGAGAATGCCACCCTCGCAGATCTGCTCCGAGGTGAGGAGCTGAAACTCTTCACTTCCTGCCACCTAGTGGAGGGATTCGGAATGTTCTAGGACCACCTCTACCAATGCTGTGCTCCTAGCTGGCACACAGGATAGACACACTGGGCAAGCTTATCATGAAGGCTTCAGCAGCTGCTGTTTTGATCCTCATTTCAGCATGAATTAGGCCACGCTGGGGTCTTGTTTCTGTATTTGTGTCTAAATAATAGAATCCTAGGAATATTCGAATCTCTAAAACCAAATACCTTCCCCATACTTGGTCCTTCAGGATATTCCTGCAGATGCTCTCATGGTGGCCTCCATGAAGTGCAGAGGTGTTCTATGCAGAGGAGCAGAGTTTCCAGCTGAGAAAGAAGCAAGGGTCCAGAATGGTCCTAGTAAAGGGCTCATTTGTTTGTCTACACCATACCTCACGGTGCTTTAATGATATCTGTATTAGTCTTAGTTTCTGGAGAAACTGACATTTTGTTTTATTTTTCTTGTTTCTCACTTAATTCTCGTGCTCTGTTCTTTGAAAGGTGAGGGAATGAGAGTCAGTTGAGCTGTCCCAAAGACCCCAGCAGCCACGAGCAAATTCTCTGCAAAGGCCAAAGGCAAACTTTAGTCATACAAGGGCTTCCTCTTGGTTCAACTGCGCTAACTGTTGCAGCGTACTGACGCATCCAGTTCCGTCAGGATTTTTTATAGATGAGTGTCGGAGCGGGGCCATTCCCGCAGGGAGCTCCTCTTTTTTGTCGTCATCACCGTAAGAAAGCCACATGTGCTTCTCCGTTTCATCAGGGAGAAGGTGGAATCAGACCTGATATTTCTGGGATTGCTGATCTTGGAGAATCGATTGAAGGAAGAGACAAAGCCTGTCTTGGAAGAGCTCATCTCTGCCCGGATACGGACCGTGATGATCACAGGTGTAGTGCAAAGTGTACCATGAGAACGGGGTCACCTTGGAGACACACAGGGGTTGGCTCACCTAACAGACATTGTACCAATGCCCAGGCTTCACTCTAGGTGTCAGGCACTGGCAACCAAAGGCCAAGCTACTCATCGAGAACACCAGTGAGTCTAGTAATGTAACAAATGCTTTTGAGTTATAAAAATGCCGGCAGTCTGATGGCTGGCACAGTGATGACACGTCCCATCACGTGGCAGTCTGAAACAGGAGGACCGCCACAAGTTTGAGGCCAGCCACGATGACATAGTGAGTTTCAGGCCAGATTGGGTTACAGAGTGAGACCTTGTCTAAGAAAAAAAAGAGAAAAGAAAAACAAACACACACACACCAAGGGGCTGGAGAGATGGCTCAGCAGTTAAGGTACTTGTTACTCTTGCAGAGGCCTAGGATTCAGTTTCCCAAAGCCACATGGAGGCTCACAGCCATTGGTAACTCTAGTTTCGGGGGATCTGCTCTGTTCTGGCCTTTAAAGACACTGGGCACGCAGTTACATATATGTAGGAGAATACTCATATACACAAAATGAAATAAATAAAATGAAACCAAAACAAACAGTTAAAACAAAAGCATAACAAACCTAAACCCCCAAATCCCAGATAGAGTAGTTTGGTAAAGCACGTCTGACCATCTACTCTCTACAAGGCACTTGGGAGGTGCCTCTCTGGTGGCGTTTGAAATAAGAGCTGAATAACAAGAAGATATGGGCCATGTAAAGATGATGGTTTTTATTGTCAAGTATTTGGAGGAAAAGAATGTTAGTCAGTGTTGTCTATAAACTATGCTGATGGGCCAGCAGTAACGGATACTCTGATTCTGGACAAAAAGAACACAGTGTCATCTCGACTTTAATCTGAAGCCTCAGATCTCATAAACAAGGGGGTGATGGGATAGGATCACTCAAGAAAAATATATGACATTTCTTAATGAACATGCTTGAACTTTTCAATAAGAAAGATATTACAGGAAAATAACTGATTTCTTAATTTATATTTCTAGTGTCTTGTCATGCTTCTTCTGTCATGGTGCTTTAAACTCCATTGCTCGTGTCATTGACATACCTCCTTGCCAAAGCTCTAACTCTTGAGCCCCAGAGTAAGTCTGGGGACTGTTAAATCCTTTTGTTTTCCTCCATACTTACCAATTCCATGCATCATGTATGCTTTGCTTTCTTCCTTTCTACCTTCCAGTTTGACTTCTAGGCCTTCCTGGGGTAGTTTGGTACCCATAAAAGTTTCCCTTATCCAGTAGTCCCTGCAATTTTGAACATCATTTGTACTTGCATCACACATTGTCTTAGTTAGGGCTTATTGTTGCTATGTAATTTGGGGAGGGTAACTGTTTATTTGGCTTACACTTCCATACCATGTTACATCACTGAAGGGAGTCAGGACAAGAACTCAAACAGGGCAGGGACCTGGAGAGAGGATCTGATACAGAGGCCATGAAGAAGTGTTGCTTACTGGTTTGCCCAGCCTGCTTTCTTATAGAATACAGGACCACCAGCCTAGGGATGGCACCACCCACAATGGGCTGCGCCCTTCCTCATTAATCACTAATTAAGAAAATGCTGTATAGGTTTGCCTACAGCCTGTTCAATCTTTTGGAGGCATTTTCTTAATTGAGGCTCCCTTGTCTCAGATGACTTTAGCTTGTGCCAAGTTGATGTAAGACTATTTAGTATACCATGTTCACAGTCTATCTTCAGCCATTTGGAGATTGCATGGATAAGAGCTGTTCATTCTCCAGCTGAATCTTTAATCCCCCACCCCCTTTTTGTGCTGAAAACTCTGCTCTTCACTTATTTTTTATTTCTTGTTTATTGTTCTTGGATGGATGGAGGACACAGTGCTTTTTGACTTCTCACAAATCCTTACAACAACTTTCTTTGTATTCAACGAAGCACGTAGTTCTTTATTTTTGCCAGTGGCCTGTAAGTGAATGCTGCTTTTGTCTTCTGAGCTTTGTATTATAAAACACAATGCCAGCCCATTACAGGAAAAACACTCTTCACCTACACATAGTATTTCTTCTTTAACTTTGGAGCTCAGAAATATTAACTGGGTATGCTCACATATTTTTCTTTTTCTTTTTTACTAATCCAGTTGGGAAAGTAGCATTTTTAATATGTCTCTCTTCCTCTGAGGAACATATTCTCCATTGTTCATTTAATTATTGCCTTTGTTCTATCTTTATTATATTTTCACTCTGAGATTTCTATTTTTTTACATGACAGGTTATTACAGGTCGATGATAGTCTCCTGGATCCATTCCATCACTCTTTTACCTATTTTTTTTTCACGATTGCTGTAACTTTTAAATTTTGCTCTCTTCTTAAAGGTTCAAGTTGGGGGTCACTAAATTTCTCTAAATCATAGTGTAGTCCTCAGTAATGAACAATGATCATTATCTCCTAAGAGACAGTTGAGTTGAGAAGCGCTTCAACAATCTTCATGTGGGTGTGGCCCCAGTCCAGGCCTTGCCCTGGTGTGCGTCTGAGCTTCCTTTGGGCTTTCAATCTTGGAAACTCCAGCTTTACCTGTCTTTAGCAGTTGTTGCTCCTTGCCAGTCATATGCTCTGTTGCATCCTTTTCTAACCAGTTGTTGTGACCTCCATATTACTGTAGGTTTTGCAGTTTTCCTGTCATGCCTGGCCTGTTCATCCTACTAAGCAGCTCTTCTTTTATCTTCCTGACCTTTATGATACATCTGTGGTCATTTTTAAGCATTATTTTATTATGTGCAATATACTATTTTTTTTTCTCTAACAGCCTTTCTATTTTATCTTTGACTTTCAGCCGTGTGACCATCATGTCTTGGTATCTTTCTTACTGAGTTTAATCTATTTGAGGTTCTTTGAGATTCTTGAATTTACAAATTTAAATCTCTTACAATCTTTGGGAAGTTTTCTTTATATATATGTTTATGTATATATATGTACACATATATGTTTCTCTTTTCCTCTCCTTAGTCTCTTTTGACAAAAATGCAGTCCTTTTAATAACCAGAGTCCCTGCTCATTTTTAAAAGCAGTCTTTGTTCTCCAGTGTGAGTGATGATTTTTGCTCTATTGAGTTGATCCAGTGTATTTTAAAAAAATTAGTGAATGAAATAATCCAAGTGTTATATTTTCATTTCTAAATTATCCATTTTGAGCATACATATTAATTGGTTGAATCTTTCCATTTGTTTTATAAATGTTACCCTTAACCCTATAAAAGAGGCTTATTATAAGTTCTTAAATTTTCATTTACTGTCATATTGTGGTTATTGTGTGTATTATTTGTGTGCATGTGTGGAGATCAGAGAACAAGTTTGTGGAGTTCATTCTCTCTTTCCACATTCATGAGGGTTCCATGTTTGGAGCTCAAGCCGTAATAGCTTCTTAAGACTGTTATCTGATCATTTCAACACATGGGTCAATTGAGGATTGGCAGTGTTGTGTTGACTTTTTCCCCTTAACATCGACAATTGACCAGATTTGTTGTTATTGATCATATCCAATGTTGATCCTGCTAATACTTTGTGTAGAATGTTCAGCACCCTCCTTTCTACCCCTGGCTGTTTTGGAACTCACTCTGTAGAACAGGCTGGTCTCAAATTCACAGAGATCTGCCTGCTTCTGTCTCCACTGGGATTAAAGGTCTGTGTCATCACTGATTAGCTTCAGTGTCTTTTTTTGTTGTTGTTGTTGTTTCTTTTTTTTAATTTATTTATTTTTATCTCAATCACAGGTTAGGTACTTTGAATCCCAGGCTTAGCCCCCTCCCCCATTCCCTCCTACCCTCCCACTCCCTCCCTCATCTCCCTCTTCCCCACCCCCTCCAAGTCCACCAACAGGGGAGGACCTCCTTCCCTTCCATCCAACCCCAGCTTATCCTGTCTCCTCAGGGCTGGCT
>CM053753.1:50237747-50281630 GCA_028658305.1 Pachyuromys duprasi | reverse complement strand
GTGAGTTCTTATGTCGACCTTTGGCCATTTGTTTATATATAGTCAAGGAGCTGTTTGTGCTTTGAGGCTGAACTTCAGACTGGAACTGTCACTCTCTGGTGTCTGGAGTATTCTTCAAGAAGATCAGGGAGTTCCAGTGGTTTGAGAGTGTGTGTTGTCGTCTCAGTTTAGCTCTGGTGTGGGATCTGTGTGTCTGGTTCCGTGCTCTGTGCTAGAAGCTGTGCACATGGCAGGCTGGTCGCCACTCTAGTCTGGAGACTTGGCTCCTCACTCTGTGCCAGAGGCTGAGTGTCCCGGTTTGAGATGACAGCGGGGGGGGGGCGCCGCTCTGGTCTGGAGGCTCCACACTCTGGCCTGGGCTTGCTGCTAAGAGCTCCCCTCTGTTTTGGAGACTTGGTGTCTCCTTCTTCTGGGCCAGGGGCTGTGCACCACGGTCTGAGATGGTATCTGGAGGCTTCTCAGTCTGGCCCGGATACTGTATGACCCAGTCCGGAGTGGGCTGGCGGCGCCGTGGGGTGTGGGCCCGCCAGATGCAGCCAGTCATATCTGGGGAATCTCAGTCTGGCCTGGAGACTGTGTGACCCAGTTTGGAATGGCGGCTGTAGGTGCCCAGTGTGGTCTTACGTTTAGATCAGGGCTGTGAGCAGCTAGTCACCCGGAATTTTTCAGGGGAATAGCTGGCTGTGCCTAGGACTTTTCCACTTGATTTCCTCACCATAGGAATTCTGCTCACCTGCCAATCGCAAACTCTGGTGTTTTAGGTCCCAGAGTTCTGTCTCCTGGTCGCTGTACCGACACTGCTGTTGTACTCCTCAGTCACAGTGTCCTCCTGGGGCAGCCATCTTGGATCCCGAAACTGCAATATTATAATCTTATGCTAATGCATCTTTTCCATGACATCATTAGGACACTTCAACACCAAGAGTCACTATTTACAGATGAAATGAATATCCATCTTGATAACTTATTGCCTCATGATGGACTATATGAATGTGTCTCCTACCCTTAACTTCATCTTCCTAATTACGTGATTTGGTCATTAAGGAAGCTTCTCTACACAGAAAGCCCAGGGTCTTCTCATGGTTGAAAACCATGAGGGGTTCCAAATTAAACTAGTTATCTCACAGTAGTGTAAAAGCAAAGTACAGCGCGAAGCATGAGCACTTGAACTAGGAAACCAACCATTCATAACCTCAGTCAACAGTTCCAGACAGAAGTGTTCATCCAACCTCACAATGCCATCTGAAGTAGACCTCTGCTTTCTTTCTTCAGCTTCTGGGCTGGCCACTCATTTTTTAGCTGAGTGACCACTGGCAAGGTGCATTTCCTGGAACAACTAGTGTTTATAATTATGACTTTGCTTGTCACTTTGCTTTCTAACATTTGATGTTAAAAGTGACAAAGGGAGGAGGCAAAACCCAAATCTGGTTTCTAGATAAAATCCTGCAACGTCCCAACTGTGTTGTCTGTGCACACAGTTGCGATCGTTACCGTTTTTGTGGAGGGGAAAACTGTTCTCTAAACCGTGAGATGCCTGTGTGATGGGAAGCACAGTGAAGTGCTGGGTTTCTCAATCCATTGTGTGAACTGTACAGTCGCATGTTGCTCTGACTACTCTCTTAGGTGGGAACATCCTTACAACAAAGTGATTAAATCCTTAAGGAAGGACGGTTAATTTTGGTTTTAACTAGAGAGATTTGCATTACGAATAAACTAGCTCTGCTCTCTACAATTCATGTTTCTCTTTTAGCTACTTTGTAGGTATGTGTGGCGATGGAGCCAACGACTGTGGGGTGAGTGGCTATCAGTGCGGGGCCATAATTTCTCAGCAACACTTTGGATGTCATTTTCACAAAGGGCTTGGGAAGGTTTTGATCAAGGGCACAAAATGATTCGCTGGCTACCGTTTGCTAAATAAGGTACAGCTTGGTTTTGGAGCTGCCCCTTCCGTGGTAGGTGTCCTACTGGCACCTCCTTAAGTGGCGGGCAGGGTAGAGTCTGGTTGGCGATCACAGGTTACTGTGTGACCAGCTTCTGTAGCTGTGTGTGCACAGAGACAATAAACTGACTCTTCGCTTTCAGGCTTTGAAAATGGCTCATGTGGGCATCTCTTTATCAGAGCAGGAGGCATCAGTGGCCTCACCTTTCACTTCCAAAACTCCAAACATTGAATGTGTGCCCCATCTCATCAAGTAAGTAGTCACTTAGCCCGGTAGTGTTTTCCCTTTTGACTTTTGGGTGCAGATAATATTATTCTTCTGGGGGGAAAAAAAACAGAAAAGCTGTGTATAGATAGGGTGCTTTTCATAAACATGTGAACATTTTCCCACCTAGTGGGTTGTAAATAACTGTTATAAATATAAATAATAAAATATAAAATAAATATAAATACATGTTATAAATAACATTTGGAGAACAGTGTTGTTTCCATTACAGGTCACTGGTTGGATCTTTTTTCCCCTTTTGTTTGTTTCAGACAGGCTTTCTCTGTGTAGCTCTGGCTGTCCTGGACCTCATTCTGTAGACCAGCCTGGCCTCAAACTCAGAGATCTGCCTGCCTCTGCCTCCTGAGTGCTGAGATTAAAGGTGTGGACCACCACAGCCCAGCCAAGTTGGATCATTTTTTTTAAAGGGTTGTCACCCCTAATTTTTATTATTCATTTTGATAGGTTTTCCTGGGAGATTGAGAAAACACACTTGCCTTTCTCCCCTCTTGACTCTTTGTGTTTTGGGGGTTACTCTTCTCACGCCCAGTCCTAAAAATTACTCTTTGGTGCCCTCATTGAATTCAATTTGGTGCTATATTTGTACTGCTGGCACATTTAGCTTGAACATAAAAAACAGCATTGTGGCCAATCTTGGCCATCACAGATAGCATGTGCTTATAACTTAAAATATATTTGATAGCCTATTATCCTTAAAAACAAAAACAAAAACAGGTTACAGATGAAGACATGGCTAGTATTTTTTTCCTAAATAAGGAAACCAATATTAGAGAACATAAGGGATAGCCCATGCTCAGAGGTCACAGAGGCCCGGAGATCATGCGTTTCATCCACTCTTAGGCTTTTTATGCCATATTAATGTAATGACTTGGCCAGCTTCTCTTATTTATCCAAACATGTGAGTAGGGTTTGTTGAATGGGAACTTGGTGCTAGGATCTAAGGGAAATCAGGAAAGACAGCTCTCACAGAGATTCCTATGTGCTATCAGAAAAATAAAATGGGTAGTGTAAAAGTTGGAACATGGCTGGGGAAGAGGAGTTGGCTGCTTAAAACAATGCCTTGGGAAAACTTCATTTGAGGAGGTGAGAAACAGGAAGAAATTACCTCCTGGGCAGAGCCAATGACAGTAGCAAGACATGGTCTGAGGATTAGGTCCTAAACTCATAAGAACTTATTACATCAATCATCAGTAAATTAAAATCCAAGCCCCACCCCAAAAGAAAGAGAAATAGTAATTTGCATGACATCTGTTTTGTGCTCAACTGTGTTATTTGTTGAACAGCAGTCAATAATAGCCCAAACGAGCATGCTCATTGTGTTCAGTCTATTTAAATCCGACGCACAGGTAATGTGAGTGTACAGATTATTTTTAGCCCAGTTTTGGGAAAAGCTAGAATTACCTAGGTGAGATTTGGATCAGACGTTTGCCAAATTCCCAAAGCGCCTGCTTGACAGTGTTCCCAGACCTTATTTATTTCCGTTAGTTCACAGATGCAGAAACTGAGACAGGAGAGTAACCGTCTTCCAAATCCTATTAACGCAGGTATCTGAGGTCTGAGAGCAGCTTCTAGCCCCCTGGCTCTGAGTTCAAGAGCTGAAACAATTCCATGCATAATGGATGAAAGTAACTGTAAATCCGAGTCCATTGCTGGGTCAAGGCTGTGGCCCAGAACTGCTCTTTCCCGAACAACCAGGCATGTAATAGCTCCCACTGGCTCAAGACTACCCACAGTTTGAGACAAGCTATCACAAAACCAGATATCTGGCTTTTAATCCTTTCCTCATTGTTGTTACTTTTCTACTCAAGTTTAAAAAGCACAGCTTAACACCTGGTTTCTCTTCGTTGTTCTCCTCATGCCTTCTTCCTTCCTTTTCTTATGCAGGGAAGGCCGTGCAGCTCTCGTTACGTCCTTCTGCATGTTTAAGTACATGGCCCTATACAGCATGATTCAGTATGTTGGTGTTCTCCTGCTCTACTGGGTATGACTTGGGACTAAGCCTCATTGAGCGAAATATAAATACAGCAGTAGTTCACTTGATGAAAATAGGATGTTTGCGCATCAAGGATTCATCTAGAAGTGTCCTCGAGAATTCACAAAATGTGTCAGGACTGGACAGATCTGCAGGACAAGCTGTGATTCTACAATAGAGCAATGCACCTTCAAGTGATAACTGAGGAGCAGGATTCAGTGCCATTTTAACTCTCACTGTGGCTTTCGCCTGTGTGGATCAGGTGTCTGCTCTCCCAATTCTGTTCATTACTGAGTGGATTCTAGTACTAGAGTTGTGCTTTAGTAACTCCTGTTCTAGCTTGATTCTCTGTTGCTGTGATAATATATGAACCAAAAGCAACTTAGGGGAGGAAAGGGATTGTTTGGCTTATTGGTTACTTTCCATCACTGATGGGAGAAAAATACAGTAGCTCTAGGTCGGAGTGTGAACCAGGAACCAATGGAGGAACTCTGCTTATAACCTAGTCCTGCCTGCCCAGGAATGGCACCGCCCACAGTGGGCTGGGCCCTCCTCTACCAATTAACGGTCAGGAAAACATACCAGTGTCATGTCAGCAGTCTTATGTGATTGAGGTAGTTCTGCAGCTGAGCCTCCCTTTCCCAGGTCTGTCAAGTTGACAACCAACATTAGCCATCATAGCAGACTTACCTCCCTCTGCAATTTCAGGGGTATAAATATTGAGCTACCACCTGGTATGCCTGAATGTGAGCAGGGAAGACACATAGAGTAGCAGCACACATTCATGTACCATATAGACACAGCAGCTGTATATATCCCAGGGACATAGATAATAGAAAAGACAGAGAGAAAGAAGTAGGCAGTGCCAAGCTTTGCATATATCCTAACTTTATTTAGTACAATTAATTTAGTGGCATGTTTGCATGATATAAGCGTTTTGTTGTTGTTGTTGTTGTTGTTTGGTTGTGCTTAACATCTAGATCCTAACATTCACAAAAGCTTAGCATTTGACTTTGAAGAATAGATAAGCTAGAAGAGCTCTCATTCCCTAAATACACAGATCTGAAAACTGGCGAATTATGGTATAAAAATATATGCATCGTGTGGTGGCTCTTAGTATTTAACAGGATACAAAACAAGAACAGACGTCATTATTTTTGTGAACTCAGTGTGTGAGCTCATACTCCAACACTAAGGAAGGGAACCATTCCTGTAGACGTCTTATCCAGGCTCCTCTTTGTGTCTGCTCTCTCCTAGATTCAAGCTCATGGCCTCATTGTTTTCAGATAGGGTTTCAGACTCTCTGATAAGAACACTAGAAGTTAAGCTGCTTGTGGGAATTTGATCCTATTTTGGAATCCCAACAGTTTATTACCCTCAAAAGTATAACACAATATGTCATCTTTTTAATTTATTACAGTTTATTCTCTTTGTATCCCAGCTGTAGGCCCCTCTTCCATCCCCTTCCAATCCCTGCCCCCCTCCATGCCATGCCCCTTCCCCAGTCCACTGATAGGGGTGATCCTCCTCCCCTTCCCTTTGACCCTAGCCTATCAGGTCTCATCAGGACTGGCTGCATTGTCTTCCTGGTAAGGCTGCTCCCCTCTCCTCCATTAGGGGGAGGTGATTAAAGAGCCAGCCACTGAGTTCATGTCAGAGACAGTCTCTGTTCCCATTACTAGGGTACCCACTTGAACACTGAGCTGCCATGGGCTATATATGTGCAGGGGTTCTAGGTTATCCCCATCCATGGTCCTTGGTTGGAGTATCAGTCTCAGGAAAAAACACTGGTCCCAGATTTTTTGCTTCTGTTGCTCTCCTTGTGGCACTCCTGTTCCCTCCAGGTCTTTCTATCTCCTCCTTCTTTCATAAGTTTCTCTGTACTCTGCTCAAAGTTTGGCTGATTTAATACCCTGCTGGGTGGAGTCTTTCAGAGGCCCTTGGTGGGTAGGCGCCTGTCTTGCTCCTTGTTTTCACCCTCTTCTGATATGGCATCTTCTGACCTCCTTTCCACTCAAGTGTGAGAGCAGGGAAGCAACGTTTCTAAAGGCGGAGGCTTGAACACGCTTTTGCAAGGACGGTGAGACAGCTTATTAAACCGTAGAACACCTTACCTAACAATACCCGAGATACATGCTGTGAATGCAGTTGCTCCAACTCTCCCTCAGTGAAAATTGTGTAGGACTACCAATAACAGCTGTTTCATGTGACTGCTGCGTGCGAATGATTTATTGTGCCAGACCAAACCCACTTTGTCTGTTTTTCAACAGATCTAGCAGGTGTTCCCTTCAGCACTGTGTATCACTAATGCAGGGGACCCTATCCAGGAGGCACATATAGGAAGGTCTCCTGGAGCTAGAGGGTTTCACAGACATGGGTCTCGCTCCCCACACCACCGCCACTCACCAACCCCCAAATGGGCCTGAAACCATGTCATGTCCTCAGTAAGAGGCTTGAAAAATTAAAGTCGTAGGGAGACAAAGGAATTCTTGTTAAACTTCATCCATAAGCTTGTCATTTTTAAAAATCTGCTTTCCTTTCTGTTTCCAGGAGACAAACAGCCTTTCAAATTACCAGTTTCTATTCCAGGATCTGGCCATCACCACTCTCATCGGTGTAACGAGTAAGAACTTTAAGACTTTCTTTTTGGAGGTGCTTCTCACTGCTGCCTTCCCTCTTCCCCAGGAAGATTTGTCTGTCAGCAGGAGGAATGTCTCTGGCTTTAGTCCCAGAGGCAGGGGGTGGGGCCACAGAATACTCAATTCCATTAAAAGAAAACGTTAACAAAGGGAAAAACCTAGCTTTCTGTCCTTTCCTGGAAAAGATGGAGCTTCTACAAATGGGCTCTAATCAAATAGAATGGAAAAGCCCCTGGAAGACAGGAGATGACTTCCCTTTGCTTTTGGGTGTAGATGTTGTTGAAATGTGCTCCACTTGCAGAGCAATGGCTTTGATCTTTGTGAACTCCAAATCAGAGCCTCTAGCTTTGGGAAGTGGCACTAAAGGGTGATTCCACTGTTGTAGTACTCCGGAGTCCCACCTTCTTAATGAGCGTGTGGATTACCTCCGACATAGGGAAAATTGCCAGCTTATGAATGTATTTTCAAGCTGTTTTTAGGTTTGTTGCAAAGCTGAGACAAAGGTACAGAGATTTCCTTTGTCCCGTTCCCACCTGAGCGTACACAACTACCCTGTTGGCAACCTCACCCCTGCCCCAAAGCTCACAGTTTACACTGGGCTTCGCTCTTAGCCTCTGTAAGATTGGACATATATCAGGTGATAGAGCTCATTGCACTACCATTTATAATGTTTGCCCCATGTATTTTGTGCTCTACTTATTCTCCCCTCCCGCAAACTTCTGACAATCACTGTGGTCTTTTAGCTGTCTCTACACCTTTCCAGAAACGTCTACAGTTGGAACTATGTAGTCAGTAGGCTTTTCAGATCTGCCTCTTTCACACAGTAATGTTACACATTTGCGGTTTCTACATACCTTACGGAATTTGGCGTGCACCTCTTCAGAATGCTGAACAATATTCTGTTGTCTCTCTGCCCCAGTTTATTTCTCCATTCACCTACTGAAGGGCATCCTGACTGCTTTCAAGTTTGAATAGTTTTAGAACGAAATCTGTGTTCAGAGTTTTGTGTGAACACAGGTTTTCAATTCCACAGCCCACTATTCCTTTGCAAGTTCATCAGCAAGACCCCTATGAGCCACCCCAGGCATTACTGTCTGTGAGTTAGCACATGACTCAATCATTACAAAGGTTATGGCTCTTTCATTGTCTCTTTTACATGTGCTGTGGCCTTGCCTTCATGCCTTTTCTTCCATAGTTTTAACAGCTCTCATGACAATTCATTCTAAAAAAAACATGTTCAGAAATACAAAAGACCATATTTGGGTGTAGCAACTGCTAACTACAATTCAGCCACTTCCCTTGCCTGCTTCTGGCAAAGCCCTCCATGCCTTTCTGATGTCAATAACAATGACCACTTCTTAAGCACTCCTCTCTCTACAGCACCCTCTTTTTGTCAAAAGGCTTCTTTCTTTTTACTTTAGCGACACCACACTCTCCTGAATTCACCTGCCTCTTAAGTGACACAGCTCCCACATTCTTTCCTTTTTTTAATTCCTTAAACCCTGTACTCTGAGTATCTCGATTCCAGCGTGCGTTCTCTAAGGTATGTCACTAGTCACATGACTTAAAAGGTCATCTGTGTGTCATGAATCCCTGGGTTATATCTGCCAATGAGATGATTATCTGGAGCTCTGGAATGAAGCATCCAGCTTTGCCTATTTAGTAGGGCCCGCATGTGACATAGTTGAGCCAAACTCTTAATTCTGCCAGACCAAATTATGTGACTTTACTGAGTGGCTTGTTTGTGCTACTTAATGCTCCAGGGCTATGTCAGCGAAACAAAGTGAAAGGAATCAAAACTGTCCTTTTTCTTATACATCTTGTAGTCTTTGAAATAGCATCATTACCTCCCTAATTGTTCAAATCAAAGACCTATACTCATTCCAGGTTTTTCTCTTTTCTTCAGTCTTTATGTCTAATACGTTAAGGATTTTGTTTTTATTTTGAGACTCTTTTACCTGCTTCCCTCCTCTGGAGTGTGTGTTGTTTAAGAACAAGACCCTGTTTCTTTTCTTTTTTCTTTTCTTTTCTTCCTTTTTTTGTTTTGAGACAGGGTTTCTCTATGTAGCCTTTGCTGTCTTGGGTTTGCTTTGTAGACCAGGCTGGCCTGGAACTCACAGAGATCTGCCTGCCTCTGCCTCCCTGAGTGCTGGGACTACAGGTGTGTGCCACCACTCCTGTTGACCATGATTTTTTTGGTTGCTGCTGAGTTACTGATACCTCCAATAATGGCTGGCACAGGTCAGCAGCTTATTGGTATCTTCTGGGTGTTGTGAAAGAATACGTTTAATACTTTTGGACAGTCTCTACAGCTGAGAAATCTGTGTTTTATGTAGAACCCTTACTGACTCTGTACTTTCACTCATCCCCTGACTGATTTGTGGTAAAGTTATTCTTAGAAAATTGTGTTTGTTTCTCTGTTAACCCAGCTATTACCAAAATAATTGAGACTCTATTTTATTTGTTTATAAAGCTTTACTTTACAAATCCTGAGCAGCAATTTACTTTATTCTTAATTCTCTATGCTAATCTGGCTTTCTCCCAACATAAATCCCCAAGGCACTTAAACTTTGTGGCATGCTCTCCTCCAGCTCCTCCTTTGGTTGAGTCTCTTCCTCCTCTAGCTCCAGATCCCCTGGCTGGCAGAAAGTCCAGCCCTATTTTCTCCCTTGCTCAGCAATTGGCTGTAAGCTGCTTTATTGGCATATCAGCGGAAAAGTTGGTAGGGAAGCAGTATTTACAGAACATGGGGACAGGAGAGTCTCAGGACAAGGATTGCAACCAGAAATGGGGGGGAGAGAAGTACAGAAATCAGCATTTGAATCACACAATTACCTTATGACTACAGACTTGTATTGCACAGATATTCCTGTATGTGTGTCCTTCTGCTGGAGCACTATTTATTTAGTTGGATTTTGTTGAGTCAGTCTTAGAGAAAACTGACTTCCCCTCTCCCAGATGAAATCAATTGCCAGTAGCCACTCAGCCAAGGGTTGGGACTTTATGTCCAACCCCCCTTTGCACGCTGAGATTTGGTTTGGCTTACAATAGCAGAGATCTTGTGCATTGCTACCACAGCTGCTGTGAATTTATATGTAACTGTCCCCTGTGTCTAGAAGACACTGTTTCATTGTAGCCATCTATTACTTCTCGATTGTCCATTCTTTCTGGTCTGCCTGTTGCAATGATCCCAGAGTATGGGAGGAATGTGTTGGTGATACAGATGTCCCATTTAGGGCTGAGCGTTCCCCAGTCCCTCATTCTCTGCTTTGATCCATTGTAGGTCTCTGTGTTAATTACCATCTGCTGCAAACAGAAGATGCTTAGATTGAGACCTGACAGGTGCATTAATCATAGCACTTTTATGGTTAAGAACACAACATTTCCCTGCTCTCATACGTGCAAACCTTGGGTTTATTTTGTAGTGAATCTAAATGGTGCCAACCCGAAGCTAGTGCCGTTTAGACCCGCAGGGCGGCTGATCTCACCACCGCTGCTGCTCTCGGTTATCTTCAACATTCTTCTCAGTTTGGCGATGCACATTGTGGGCTTCGTCCTGGTGCAGAAGCAGCCATGGTATCTCATGGAGTTGCACAGGTATCAGCATGGCTCAAATCTGGCTCCGTGAAGTTTGATTTATGTTGAACATCATCTGGCCTATATGAAGGGCGGCAAATGGGTCTTCAACTAGCGAGGGTTTTAATTTCCTTAAGTCTTTTGGGAAAATTTCCAATAGTCATTTGTTCTTTTATTACACACTTTTGCCTGTTTTGTTTAATCGTGAGGATGGCTAGGGGTTATAACTTTCCTGGTTTGTCCCAGTTTTAGGAGCCTAGTTTAAGCAGTGTCCAGAAAAATGATTAAAATATTTTCCTTTCAAAACTGCCCCTATTCAATAATAAAGTATATGTCATCCTGTGTATTAACTGACAGAATTATTAAGTCTCCCAAGGAGAGAATCATAATTTACTCATCTCTCCCCCTGAAACCTTAATATACATGATGGATGCATAATTTAATGAATAAAGAGCCAGTTAAATCTGCATATGTATCTATTTACCTGTTCAAGTATACAAAATTCTAGATCTGTCAATGGCTCTTTTTTCTTTATTTTTGTGTCTTCTTTACCAATGGATAATTATGAATATTGGATGTCTGCTCCAGACAGTGTTTGCCAAGGTGATCTGCAGATGCAAGTGTTCTGAGGTCTCCATTATTTTCATTTTTTCTTCTTTGTTTTTTGTTTTTTCTTTTTTTTTTTGTAGTGTCTGCCCAGTGAGGAATGAGAGCATCTCATCCTTAACTACTGCATCTCTCAATGTTCCTGAGAAAACCAGAAGTAACAGCACCTTTGCGAGTTTCGAGAATACTACTATATGGTTTTTAGGAACAATCAACTGCATCATTGTGGCTCTTGTCTTCTCTAAAGGAAAGCCCTTTAGGCAGCCCATGTATACAAACTGTGAGTAACAGGGCATGGGTTGCAGAGTGATGGTAATCGGCCATGGCTGATCAATAGAACAGGCATGTCCTGGTCACTCAGAAACCAACTGCACAATTGAGTCTCAGCTCAAGTCTCCTCACTTCTGATCCAGAGCTCAGCAAAACACCTCAGCCTCATTCCCCTGCTCCTCTCTTCCCATTAAAGAACTTCTTTGTTTTTTCATCCCATGGCTCCACCCAAAGCTGCCTTTAGGTGATGTCTCTGGGGATCTCAGGAAGGTCAATGTAAAAAACCAATCTTTTTTTATATAACATTTTATTTTTATTAATTACAGTTTATTCCCTTTGTATTCCACCTGTAGCTCCTTCCCTCTTCCCCTCCCAATCCCAGCTTTTCTCTGTCCTCTCCACTCATGCCCCTCCCCCAGTCCACTGATAGGGGAGGTATTCCTCCTCTTCCATCTGATCCTAGTCTATCAGGGTAAAGACCAATCTTTACTTGTCAGTATCTGTCAGGATTCACGCTGGGGACACGAGAAGGGTGATAGCCCTCACTGGGACTTGCTTGTCTGCTGTTGGGAAGGCTGGTCAGGATAGCATTGTGTGGTGGCAGACTGGGGGTAGGTCTGGCCATGGGGAACCCCATTATACAGCATTGTGGACACTCTTGGCTGGGGTAATTTGGGGCAGAGAGGTCCTTTAGAAGAAGTGCATGCCCTATGTAGTCTTTGAGACATGCATTTGTATATTATCTTAACCCTCTAATCGTCAAACTTCAGAAGCACATGTTGAAGGATCAATATCCTCATACAAAATTGTTCCAGGAAGATTAATTTTGCCTTTTCCTTATTGGTAGGAAGAAACAGTTGAATGTTCATCTTTGTATAATCACAATTTAAAATTTCATGTATTTATGGCATTCCTGGTTTTCCAGAAATGGATTTGAGGCAGATGACTTGTCTTACAGCCAGATATTTGGATGTCTTTAAAGCACTTCTCAAAAGGGCATTTTGTCATTGTTATTCTCTATATATTTATTTACCACCTGCACTAATTAAAACATAACATGGATATAAAAAAAGATCCTCTTCCCCCTTCAAGGGCATGTACGCAGACTGCAGAGGTGAGACCCATTGCATAGAAATGAGTGCTCCTATCCATTATGCTGTATTTGGATGCAGAAGTCAAGAAAATGTAATCAGCATGAACCTAAACTAGAGCAGTCAATGGATGTGGTGCTTCACACGATGCCTTCTCAAAATGATAGCTTGTGTTCTTGTTTCCTCAGATATATTTGTCCTTGTGCTGATTTTACAGATGGGCGTATGTCTTTTCATTCTATTTGCGGATATCCCAGACTTGCATAGGCGTTTGGACGTAAGTATCCTCTCTGGAGGATGACAGTGTTATGTATTTTTGTCACCATCATCTGATAGCAGGGTCACGGTAGTAACTGAAAGGACCTCTCTACGCCGGTTATGTATTTTGGAAATGGTAGAGTTTGAAAGAATGTTGAACCAACTCATTTTTCACTCAAGCCGATTAGAAAATAAGATTCCATCAAGTGTTGATTCTGAGACTAAAGACAGCCTTTGAACAAGTATTGAACCAGTTTTCATTGAAAACAAAATGCCCTGTAAGTTTCAAAGGCTGTTTAAAGAAATTTCACCTGCAGTACTCGTTAGGTTAATTCTCAAATCTGTACTTACTTTTAAAAACCATGCTTTTCTGTACTTTCATAGTTCTATCTGAAAAGACGCTTTCAAAGAGACTCCTCTATTTCAAGCTCTCTCTCTTACATCTAAAAAATATAACCGAGACAACTTTGAAATCCTACAAGATACCATAATCTTACCTACTCAAGTGAGGAAAAGCTTATATATGTACTTTATATATTTGGCTCTAACAGTCAGGCCGGCACTCTGGCATAACTAAAGAGGTTATGCTTTTATTTGGTGAGAACTCGGGTGGAGTCTCTCACAGTGGGATTACAGATGATGCTGCAAAGAGGCTCTGTTCGATTTAAAACCAAGCCTTCTGATTATGTAAATATGAGCCTATTTTAGAAAATGTGCTGTATTCAGCAAGGAAAATTATAACACTATTTATTACTGTTCCACCTTTTAAAATTTTATGTTCCGTAAATGGGCTTTGCCTGAAATTTATGAAGTTTATTACGAATTGAATCATGTTGTTGTTTTGCAACCTAGGTGATTTTTAAATAAGAAGTACATTCACATGATGTAAAAAAAAAGAGTTTAAAATGTAAATACAGTAAAATAAACCTTTTCAACCTAGCTTCTCTCTGGAGCAACGTATGGTATCAGGTTTTAAAACATACTTTCACACTTTATATATATATGTATATATATACATATATACATATATGCATATATGCAGAGAAGTACATATATATCTTATGTATATGAATCTTCTCCCATGTTTTTACACAATATATTAAATATTCCATTTGTCGGTATTCAGAGATGTTGATATCAAGGTGGGATATGTTATGCAAGAAACTTATTGTAGGAGATTTCTATGGGAGAAAAGGGCAGACGAGGACAGTGAGGAGAGGCCTCATGCCACCATGAAGACCAAAGCCAGTGAAGTAGAGAGAGGAGGAAAGACTGTTTCGGAGAAGAGCCTCAGGCTGCAGTGAGTTAAGGATTAAGCTGAGACAGTGTTTCAGGAGTATCTGGCATCTTACAGGACTGAGTCTCATGAGAACCCCTGCTGTCCTATTTGTTGGCCCTGAGCAGCTCATGGGAAGTACAGCTTTGGAGTGGAAGTTGTGGTAGAGTTTGAGTCTACTTTCTGGGGCAGACAATATTTATCTTCCCAGCAGCGGGAGATCTGAATGGAACATTTTCATAGCTGTGTGTATTTATCTTCCCAGCAGCAGGAGAGCTAAATGGAACGTTTTCATGCCTGCTATAACCACATACACATCCCTGTAGCTTATTACTTTCATGTAACAGTGTACTTTGGTAATTGTGCCATATTAGTGCATAAACTTTCCCTATTATTTTTAATGATAACATAATATTTTATTAAATATATATGCATTATATTTGAGAGTATAGATTGTATGTGTCTCATAATGTGTATGCAATCCCATATTATTTAACATGTAGCTGTTTCTAATTTGTTACCCTTACAAAGACATAATAAAAGAACCATGTACATATTTTCAAGTCACCTACAAGTATATGTTAGGAGTAAATTCCTAGAAATGGATTTAAAATGATAATTTTGAGAACATCGTTCTCCACAGGATTGCATCAGCTTTATCTCCCATCAGCATATAAGACATTGTATAAGGCATGCAGTACATGGCAGAGTGTACATGGCTCATCGGTCCGTCGATCATCCACCCATCCATGCGCACATCTATTCATCCCCCATCCATTCATCCATGCATCTGTTCATCCATTTATCCATTTATTTGCATATTTTACAGACCAGGCACTGTGCCTGAGGAAGGGTTGGAAGAAGACACAGGAGGTGTGGAAAGAGCTTGCTTTCAGTCCATGTGCATTATATCCCTTGGCAAATGCCCTCACGAAGGCACAGGGTGTGTTAGCTATAAGCACAGCCCCAAGAGAGCAGCCCTGACCCAGTGCTCCAAGGCGGGCTTGGGTGATGAGAAACATGGCCCTAGAGAACAGAGGGCCACGCTATCCATGATGAAAGTTTCATGCATGTGTCCTCAGAGGTGCCTGGGAATAAAGTCACATTGCTACATTTCATCTTCAAAGTAACAAAAAGCAAGTGGACAAAAGGGGTTAATATCATTTCTTTTCATTGAAAAATGACAAAAATTATAAAATTAAAAAATTTTAGATAAAAGAGATTAAAATGGGAGGGGGGGGGAAGCCACAGTCTTCAAATGACTGAACATCAGTTTTCCATACTTATACGTTCTTTATGTATAAGTGAAAGTATATGTATGGAATATGTAGTATATACAGCATTTATATTCTAGATTTATTTCATTTGTGTGTGTGTGTGTGTGTGTGTACACGTGCATATGGATGCCATGGAGGCCAGAAGCAGGTATCAGATTACCTGGAGCTTGGGATACAGGTAGTTGTGAACTGCCTGATGATGTGAGTGCTGGGAACTGAACTGTTGAGCCTTTGAAACAAACACAAGTACTTTTAACTCCTGAGCTATTGCTCCTATTTGGGGTGTGTGTTTCTGCTGTGAGTTATAGTCTATTCTAATGTTTGGTGTGAGCTTGGAAACTTTTCTAGGCATATTTGTTCTGAGACTAACTGTGATTCATTGTCTTCTGCCAGTTACTCTGTACCCCTGTCCTGTGGAGAGCCTACATTCTCATCATGATCAGCTCCAACTTTGTTGTGTCCCTAGCTGTGGAGGTAAGTGCCCTCAGGCTGTTTGCTGTATGTGTGGTGGGGCTCAGGTCTTCAGGAGTTTGAGAATAGAGCAACTTTAATGTGCAAAGGCTCCACACTGCTATGGTCCTTCTTTTTCATGCTGTGCAAAGGCTCCGCACAGCGTGCAGTGTGTTTTTCTGATGAGAAAACAAGCAATTGCTTCTCTCATCTGTAAAGTGTGGTGGGAAGGATTCATTCAAGTTCTTTAAGGTTTTATCCATTCTTGACATTCCCCAATACAGACACAAATAGAATTCACACTTTAAAACTGAGATTTGATTTGTGCACTATAAAACTCACAATCTTAAACAGTTCAATGGGTTTTAGTATAGTTGCTGAATGTGCAACAATAAACACTACCCACTTCCGGAACTGTTTCATCACCCCCAAAGAAATCCTGCAACCCATTAGCAATTGATTTTCATTCTCTTCTCTACCTCCTATACAATCGCAAACACATTTTCTGTCTCTATGGATTTTCCTATTTGGGATATTTCATATCAATAAAATGATTCTGCACATGGCTTTGTTTTTGTTTGTGTTTTTGTTTTTGTTTTGTTTTGTTTTGTCTTCAGTATTGAAAACCGAACTCAGGGTCTTGTTCATGTTAGGTAAGTACTCCACCACTGAACTACTCTACCACATTTTTTTTTCTTTTAGAGAAAGGACCTTACTATGTTACCCAGGCTGCCTTTGAACTCTCAGTCACCCCACTTCTGTCTATTGAGTGTTGAAAATGTAGGTTTGCATTACTTTATTTCAGAGGTGTGGGCCTTTTTGTATCTGGCTTCTTTCATTTAACAGCTTGTATTATTTTTGCCCGTGATGGGAAATGAGCCTCACAGTGGGGTCTCACAGCCTTCATCCTACAGCCCCCATTTGCTCCTTTTTCTAAGTGAAATGAGCTGTCTCTGTCTTTATCTCTAAATGTTTCTCCCTCTCGTCTCTCAGTGATATTAGACATAATCTCCCTTCTTCAAAGGCTGCTATGGAAAGATATAGCAACCGGAGTATTCACAGTGGGTTGTGGGTTCTTTACAACCTGACCTCTCAGCTAGTACTGTGAGGACATCCTATCCTGTATCAAGCAGATACTGCCACAGAGGTCTGTGAAAGAGCAGAGCATATCATCAGGGCACTGCAGCCTCTCTCTCTGGAGGCTAAACCGGGGCTATACCAGAGCAGAGTGGGCATCACACTCACCTGGCTAGCTTGGCAAAATGGGAAGCACAGACTACCAAACTCTCCCCTCTCTGTGTCTGACTCAGTGTTGTAGAGTATGTGTGAGAGCCTGCACATCCACCATGTGGCCAGGTGAGTCTGCTGTGATGGAATCAAGCAACAAATCTGAAAGCACTATGCTAAGCCATACAGTCTCTAAGGCAATCAGATTGAGGCGGGTGTCCAAGACTGAGTTTGAGTCTGAGGAAGGCGGTTTTCACCTTTCAAAGCAGTGGGTTCTCAACCTTTTTAATGCTATGTTCCTTTAATACAGTTCCTCATGTTGTGATGACCCTCACAACCATAAAAGTATCTTGTTGCTCCTTCATAACTGTAAATTTGCTACTGTTATGAACTGAAATGTAAATATCTGATTCATGATCCTGGGCTTGTGACACACGGATTGAGACTGCTGATTTAAAGGGTAATCTTACGTACATCTTGGTGACTGCACTTTTCATTTGGAACGTATTCCTTCATAGCTGCACGTTGACATTCTGTTTCATCCTCGACGGCACTGTGTCAGGATAGCCTCTTCGTGAATCTTTCATGACCCTTGCTCTGCTAGGCAATTAGGAAGACTCACATACACAGTTTAAAGAACATAGATATTTACTGATTTGGGAACCAGACTTGGGGTAGACAATTCAAGACTCTCACATGTCCAAGTTCTGCACTTTTCAGCACCATCAGCCTTAGCTGTCCCCTTTCATGGCTCCTGTTCATGTCTCCAGACCCATTGTGTGTGCGATACATCCATTTATGGGCAGAAAGAAAAGAGGGAAGGTACTCAAGGAATTTTATTTCCTCAGTTATTACCAGGAAACAGAAGGTTTCCTATGGCCTGTCAGCAGACTTCTTCATATGTCTCATTGGTTAGGACTGTATGATTGTTATTCAGAGGGAAAAGGCATTCTGGATAAGAGATCTATGCTCAGACTGGTTCATTTGGACCTTCTGCTTGTCTGTTTTGGTTTGTTTTTGTTTTTCAGGCAGGTGGACAAGGAAAAGCAATGGTTGTCAAGTGTCAAAGTCTGTCAGAATGTTGTAGCAGGAAGCCTTTCCTAGCTTGGTGTATTTGCAGCAAAGGGCACAGGCTCAGACACTCTTTCTGGTGTGAATCCTGGCTTCAGCTCTTCCTTACTGCCTGATTTTGAGCCAATTATTCTGTTTGTTGGTTTGCTCCCTCTGCCATAAATGTTACCAGTACTTATACATTTACCGCATATAGTAATCATACATAGCAATCATACATGTAATAATCATATATACATACACACATATATATAGAGAGAAATATGAGCAGTGAGAAGCACATAGTAGGTGTTTAATAAACATAAACCTATCCAGGCATAGTGGTGCTGCCTGTCTGTAATCCTAGAACTTGAGAGGCTGATGTAGGAAGATCAAGAGTTTGAGGCAGCCTCTGCTATATGGGGAGATTCAACCTCAGAAGTTCAAACCTAAACAAATCAAGCCAAAATAAACAAGGCCCCTCAAACACATATAGAAACAAGCACAACAACAACAAAAAAGTGTATAAGCAATAAACCTTCATCATCTCTTGTGGCACTTACCACTTTTTACGTTGTTTCTGTCAAGCTTTCAATCATGCCTTTATACATTTGTTCTTTCCTCAACAGTTCATTGACCCTATGGTATATCCTAAGGTACTTTGCCAGGAGAAAAAAAAACAGAGGGGTGGGACTCAATATCACATAGCAAGCAGACACATGCTATGGTTATTTGTATGTTAATACTTTCTTTTGCTTGCCATTAAGCTCTGCTGGCAAGAACTTGTGTTAGTAGCTACTGCATTTAAAATCCTGCTTAATTCTAGTAGGGGCTGAATAAGAGTCATTTAAACTAAATGTTAGAAATGACCTTGTTCATGCTCAGCAGTTAGTGTGGGTAGCTGATAAAAAGCTAGGCATCTTCTTTGGTTCTCCTGTTGAGTGAGAAATGAAGATAACTACAAGCATGTTTATTGTGGGTTGGCAGTAACCTCTAAATTGGGACATAGCATCAGAGAGTGGGAGCTTCCACCTTAGAAACCCTCGCTATGACATCCAGTTGTTTGGTAACCCCTCTCTCCGTGCTCAGCGAGTCCTTACAGACAGAGTAGTAAGTCTTCGGTAGAGGTCTATTAAAATTGAGAACAATGGATTCTATGTTTACCTGCCTCATGTGGTGAGAGAGCCTGAGAGTAGGTATGGGCTGTCATGGACTCAGCAAATTGTCTTTCCCTAGGAGACTCTGAAAATGTGCCAGAAAGAATAAAGTGATGCTGGATGAACTGAGCTAAACCCATCCTCCTGGCCAGCCTGTGCTATCCGTAGTTCAAACACTTTTCCCATGATGGGTTGGCATGAGGGCTGGCTGTCATTGCAGAGTTTTAGGTATTGTCTGGTTTACTGAGGCCTGGCTCTAATCCTACCTCTAATCTAATCCTAGAGTAGCCCAGAAATCAAAGAGATTTGAGTGAGCCCTTGCTATGCGAGCCCCACTCCCTGCCTGCTCAAAAGCACGGGAGGGATACGAACGGCTGTGACACTGCCCACTTTTTTATTACTGTGCGTGCATGTGTGTGCACACAAGGGCTTAAGAACTTATTAGTCTGCAGAAAAAGCTCACATAAAATTTCCTTAAAGAACTAGATTCTCCCCAGCAGAGTCTCAAAGTAGATGCTCAGACTCATAGCCAAACTCTGGGCAGAGTGCAGGGAATCTTATGAAAGAAGGGGGAGATAGAAAGACCTGAAGGGGACAGGAGCTCCACAAGGAGAGCAACAGAACCAAAACATCTGGACACAGGGGTCTTTTCTGAGATTGATACTCCAAACAAGGACCAGGCCAGAACCTAGAATCCGTGCACAAATGTAGCCCATGGCAGCTCAGTCTCCAAGTAGGTTCCCTAGTAATGGGAACAAGGACTGTCTCTGACATGAACTCAGTAGCTACCTCTTTTATCACCTCCCTCTGAAGGGGGGGCAGTTTTACCAGGCCACAGAGGAAGACAATGCAGCCAGTCCTGATGAGACCTGATAGGCTAGGGTCAGATGAAAGGGGAGGAGGATCTCCTCTATCAGTGGACTTGGGGAGGGACATGGGAGGAGATGAGGGAAGGAGGGTGGGATTGGAAGGGAATGAGGGAGGGAGCTACATCTGGGATAAGAAGTGAATAAACTGTAATTAATAAACAATAAATTTAAAAAAAGTAAAAGAAAGAACTGGATTCTCATCAGAGCTCTGCTTTTGCTTCTAGCTGTGCATTCAATTTACAAAGCAGAGTCACAAGGCAGATCACCTAGCAATGCTTCAGTTGTCCTTTGGAGCATGATATGCAAGGAGGTAGAAGAAGTTCCACTAGAAGGAGGAAAATTCCACACAAAATGGAAATCCACATCTCATCTTTCACTTAACTTGTTTGAAGAAATGCTAAGGCTACCTATAGCTGTTAAATTTAAAAACTTGGAGTTGGTTGCAGTGTTCCTGCCTTCTCCCAGCTGTAAAAAAAGAGCTACAATTATCCTGTTACAGACTAAGTCTGGCTGGTAAGCCCTGAGGTTGGCTGGAAGCTGAAATTGGCTCTGTGGGTCTCAATTTTTGCCAAGAAGCCTACCAGTGTTCAGAGGAAAAGACCCTGGCAAGGTGTCTTTATCTTTACTATGGACAATGAGGCTCAAGTAACAAATGTGGGTAGGCTTAAGAAAAACTACATCTAGCATAGTCCCTCATTGACTCAGTTTCCAAAAATAATGTGGGTGGACATCAAAGTCAGTTATTCTTGTCAGTTTGTTTTCTTTAGTTTCTCTCATGAGAATATCTAAGACGCTCTACTTTTAGACAGAATATGGTAAAATGGAATACACCACACACACAAGTTAACCTTTTCTGTGATTTGTTTTATGACTGGTTTCACTTAAGCTTGAAACAAGCTCATAGAATTAAGTGGCAGACCAAAATGCTTTTAATTAATTTTCTGTGTGTGTATGGGTGTTTTGCCTGGATGTGTATCTGTATACTGTGTGCATGTGGCACCCAAAGAGGACAGAAAGGCGCTTGAGATCCTTTGGAACCAGAGCTACAGATGGCCATCATCTGCCATGGGGTACCGGGGCTTGAACTAAGGTCCTCAACAAGAGTAGCCAGCTGCAGTGTCTTTAATTGCTAAGCTGTGTCTCCAGCCCCAAATGTTTTTCAAGAGGCATCACTTTTATACTGTTAAGCAGGCACGTTAGTGAACGTGAAACCTGTGTATGCAGGGCCTCAACACACAGCCATTAGTTTAAGAAGTAGTTCAGATGGGTGGGTAAAGGGTGGCAGCTCTCCCTTGCCTTGCCATGCCCTGACTTACCCTGCCCTTCCCTGCTTCGTAAGGGTGGTTGTATAATCCTTGCAGCATATATAAGGAAGGGAATATTGTTTCTAACCCAACAGGTTCAGGATAATAGACTTTGTTCTTTATTGGTTAGAATTAGACACAGGTCTTAGACTAATGACCTGGCTATAGTCTTATAGTTATGAAATGAATCCGTATCTTTCCAAACCCAAGACTGAGGCCCCTATCTAAATTTCATTGACCTGCATTCATGGATAGCAGTGTCTTGCTGAAGTGTATCAAAGACACAGTATGCATCTTTCTACACATTCAGTTTTTATGAGATGCTAAAAATTGTATAAAATGTCATTTTAGAAGGCATGAAGTTGGATGTGGTATGGTGTGAAATATAGAATTTGAACAACTTTAAATTTAATTCAGATGTGAGATTCCCAAGGACAGTCTTTGAGGTAGGCTGCTTCCAGCTTAACTTCCAGGCTTTTGAAAGTACCTTCTTCCAGCTAAGTAGGAAAGTTTGAGAACCTAGCCATAAAACCACTTAATATTTGCTTAGGTCCCAAAATTTTGTTAAGCTGAATCTAAGCAAAACCAAAACAGTGTCTTATTATGATCTATGGAATTAGGGGACTCGAATCACAAAATTGTTTCTCTTTTATCTTACAGGAGGCCATTATTGAGAACCGAGCTCTGTGGATAGCAGTTAAGAGATGTTTTGGCTATCAATCAAAAAGCCAGTATCGGATATGGCAGAGGAACTTGGCAAACGACTCAAGCTGGCCCCCACTAAACCAAACCTCCTACTCTGACATGCATGGGGTGTCCTACAGCAACCCTGTGTTTGAGAGCAATGAGGAGCAACTCTGAACGAAAGCGATATCTAAACTGTTATCAAAACGAAGATTTAAAAGGACCTGTTTCAGAGATGTTAGAGCAAGTTGGTTCCTACAACTATCAGCAAGAGTTTGGGGAATAAGCTACCAACTCATGGTGACAAGTTGAAGTCTATTTGCTCAGATGGAACCTACGGAGAACAGTGTCCCCAGAAGATGGCTTTCCTCCTGGCTTCTGACACATTGGTGACATCTATCTAACCAAGAATGGAGCAAGGGTTGCAATGGGCCCAAAGACTGGCAGATATCCAAGGAAAATATATCATCTTAGAATAATTCTTTCTCAGAAAATAAAAATAAATTGAGGGAAGGTGATATGGTGTGTATTCATAGAGTTGTAGTACATTAAGTATCACCTTTGAATTGTCATTTGATGGAGAACAAGAGAAGTGTCTTGTAATCTTCCCTACGAGGTTTCAAATTCACTGCCTTCCTTCTCCTACTGCGCTTTCTCGATCTATTTGCTACAATGACATACGCCCCTTCATCTCAGTGCCTTAACACACTAGAGCTCTTCTCTTGCTCCAGAACTCTGAAACAGCTGCCTCCAGGGTGGTTGATCCCTTCAGGGTGACGACTCTTCCATCAAAACTCAGAGACTCTGTGTTCACCAGAGGAGGGCAAGGACACACTGGAGACAGCATGAGGGTGGGTATCACTGTTTCCCGCTCAGTGCAGCACCTGTCTCCACTCCTACTCTCATCCCATTACCAGAGATTTGCCCCAGGAGCCCAGGAGTGCTGTCTCTTGTATCTAAAGTTAAGTAAGACCTGTGACTAAATAGGTCTCCTGATTAGAAGGGCCACACACTTGTTTAATATTGTGTTGTTTCTGTTTTGTAAATTTTTGGCTATAATTCCCCTACTTTCAGGCCCCGTAATGATATATCTGTCTCTCTTTTAATCTAGATGCAAGGTAGAAGTCTATCAAGGAGCATAAGTATTGTCTGCTCCCCTGACTATATGAATGCGCTTGTGTTTTAAGGGTCCCTCATCTTACTTGTACCCTGATTTTCTGTTTGGGGGATGGTCCTTGTGTGTCCTTCATTGTCTGTTGTCCTTGAGCTAAGTCCTTATACAACCTGTACATTTCTTGCTTAAGACTGATCTGCTTCTAGAAAAAAAAATTCTCTTATTTTACCACCTTGGACAGCTGGATTTTATTGGATTGTCCCATCATAGGAAACATCCAGTTTTCTCTCAGGTCCATGGGCAGCACTGAGCTTTAGGCCAACATCTACACATAGATTTTTTTTAATTTAAGAATTATTTTTATACCATATATTTTGATCTTTTTCCCCTTCCCAAACTCCTCCCAGAACTTTCTTACTTCTGAACCCATCCAACTTTTGTTCTCTCTCTTTCTCCTTCAAACAAACAAACAAACAAACAAAAAAAGGAAATCAAAAGGAACAAATAAACAAGAAGCCCAAACAAAACAAAAGCCTACAAACAAAAGCAAAATCATGTTTTGGCTTGGAAGCACACACCTTTACTTTCAGCATTATGGAGACAGAAGCATGCAGATTTTTGTGAGTTCAGGGTCAGCCTAGTACTTACAGCACACACATAATTTTAAAGTAAAACAAAATTTCTACTATAAATGTTGTGGAATATCCACCAGAGAAGCCTGGTTGGACATGGGTTTGAGCCAACAGAAAGTCTTTATTAGCTGGCTACCTTCTCTACTCATGTGGCAGCTCTTGACAGTATTTTAAAAATTGACAGCTTTTCTCATGTTCCACAAAGAAAAGGCTTTGGGCAATTGCCCCTGGAGGAGGTCTACAGTGAAATCATGAAGAACAACACTGCCAAGGGCTTTTCCTGCAACTGGTTAAGTTTGTACAGTTCTAAGATTCCACCGGAAGGGCTTAGCACCCCCACCATACAAGTGATGAGAGGGACAACTCTCCTAACTAAGCCACACACTGCTGCTAAGCTGATCCCAGTTGATAAGCAGACCCCGGTAGGGCAGGGTGGTCCCTGTGACATCACTGACAGGTAGACAGTGGGTTTCCTATTCACAGATTGAAGCAAGCCTCCAACTAATAACACACCCGTATTCAAATGCATATCAGGCATACTTGCAGGCCCAGGCTCTCTCTCTCTCTCTCTCTCTCTCTCTCTCTCTCTCTCTCTCTCTCTCTGTCAAATAAAAGCGAACAATAAGCATCTGTTTGTCTTTCTGAACTTTGAGTTGTTCTAGCCTTGGTCCCCAGAGGTTTCATTGACAGCAATTTACAAATGGCCAGCATAGAACTGGGTGAGAAGCTGCTTCTTCTCCGTTAGCCATTAGCTATTAAAAGCCATTGTCAAAGGGACTCAATTTAAAGACTATATTTAGGGTATCTTAGAAGCACTGAATAGGATAGGAAGCTAAGGTGAGCCTGGGGAGAGGAGAGTTGTGGAAGTGGGGAGCTATGCTCAAGTGCTTAAAGAGTTCTTCCCAAGGGAAGAACTTGACAGTGCTGAGCAGGCAGATGAAGAGGAAAGGATAAAGACTACAATGGAGACAGCTTCAGGATAATAATGACTACTGCCCTCAGGGCCTACACACAGCCTGCACTGCATGACATCAGAGTGATGAGAGAAGGAAGTCTAGTTATCATCTAGCTGCAAAATCTCTCGCAGGCTTGGCATCCTCGATGCCTCTTCTTTGTGCTGTGATGTGCACTGAGCAGTACACACAAAGGGGTGTACAGTTGGGGGGGGTAGGGTGGGAGGACGTAAATAAAGTGCCCTGAATAAGAATGTGGCACTTCCTGCCACTGATACACTTTCCTTACCAAGACATGGAGGAAACAGGGATTTGGTCACATGATTCAAATCATTTGCGGGATCTCCTTTACCTGCAGGGAACCCCATAGACTGGGTTCTCCTGCCTACATACACAGAGGTAGGTCTAAGAGGAACGTGTGTTCCACATTGCCCTCGTGTGCTGGCAGAAGTGCACATGTGCAGGCTCGCTCATGTGGTGATGGGAAAGTGATAATTAACTCAGAGCTTTGCATTTAATGTGTGCCATAATAAGTAAGTCTGTAAGGAAGATGCAAGTAAAGCCTATAACGATGTTTTGCTAAAGTCTCTCTTCCTCTCTCTCAACTTTCATTCTTCCCTAGAAATAGATGTGGTCCGTTCCAATAGTGTCAAATTGACATAACATCCATGACAAAATCCCAAGTAGTCTTAAAGTCACAGAGGTGATTGCTTCTTGCTTTATACAGAGGATGCGAGATTCTCTTGTTTAAACCTTATAACCATCTTTGGAGAAAAACCAGGTAAAGTCTACTATCTTCCTCCTTTCAGGGAGGTGTCAGGCACTCAGAGTCTCAAGGATTCGGCCAAGGACACAGCCAGGGGTAGGAGGATGGACTCAGACACAGCTCTTCTATCAGCAGGTTCCCCTGCTGTGTGCCTCTTTAATGTTTTCTTCTAGATGAAGAGTTTGTAGTACTGAAAAGCAAGCGCCATGGCAGCTATCCAATGCAGTTGCCTCCACCGAGTATAGTTTCCTTCAGGAAGAGGTTTTAATTTCTCACAGAAGTTCTCCTGAACTTCACCGTCAGTCACAGAAAAGGTCAGCTCCCACAGCTGAGAGCAAAGTCGTAACTGCTGCACTGTGAGAACTCTTCATGTGGTCAGATGAAGCTGCGGTTTCTGACTTTGGCCTCCACCAGCAAAAGCTGACATTTCTGCTCGAGTTTGTTCAGCCTCTCCTTTGCAGAGCTTTTCAGGGTCATATGGATTCTCTTCTGGCTTTGAACTATGCTCACTTTGTGTGCAGAAAAAAAAACGCCTCAAAATTGCTGCCATGCAACATTCTGTCTACCCCTTGGTTTCCATCACACTGTCCAAATGACCTTCTACATGTGATCAATAGAAAGATTTTCTTTAAAATTTAAACAGACTTGCAAATAGCAAGAGGAGAGCACCAACTTTGCTAGAGCTGCAGTCAGAGCCTTTGGAGTGAGCCTCCTGGCCTCCCCCAACACACCCTGCCAGGCATTCACAGTGGGGGTCTAAAAGATCATCGGCTCTCATAGTATCAGGAGTTTGAATACATGGCCCCTAGTTGATGCTCTTGGAGGAGGTTTATGAAGTCTGGCCTTACTGGGCTTTGAGAATTTAAACACCCGTGCCCTTTAAAGTTTGCTCTCTCTGCTTCCTGCTTGGGATGCAAGCTGTGAGCTCTCAGCATCCAGTTCCCGCTGCCTTGCCTGCCCCTGGATGCCACACTTCCCTGCCATGGTGGACCCATCCCTCTGGAGCCTTGAGCCTTAACCCTTCCTTTGATATGTTGCCTGAGGCATGGTGATTTTTGTTTGTTTGTTTTTGTTTTCCACAGCAACAGACCAGTAACACATACATTGTCCCAGAAAGAGTGTGTTTGTTCCTCCTCTGTCTCGAATGGCCTTGTCCAATCTTCCAGATCCAGAGCTGTTCCTACTACACGTTTCAGCACATACCACATCTTACAAGTACCCTTTCTTGGCCATTTTGTCTGATGGTGCCCTTGGTCCATAAATTTGGTTTGTTTTCTGTACCATGCTTGGATAGGCCTTAGGTGACTGAGATGCAAAGAGAGCCTATTTCAGGAGCACTTCGTCAGAAAATCAATGAGCTAGGTCTAAAATCCAGGTCTTATGGCTTCTAGATCAAGATTCTTTAGAGTGTTCATTACTAGCCATATTCTGCTGATCAAATAGCTGATCCGCTGGCAAAGAGAATGCAAATCATTGCTGGCCTTTGTCCATACTTGAAGACAATGTTCTCTGGAAGCCATCTAGACTCTCAGCTCTGTTTCGGTGCTGTTTCCACTTCCTTCCTTCCCTCCCTTTCTTCCTTCCCCTCTCCCTCTCTTTCTACCTCCCCTTGTGGTGTTGGCTCCATGGAATGTCTGATGGCTGTGCTATGAGAAAGGCCTATAAATAACTGATTAGGGACAGTGCTGGGCTTGAAGTTGTGAGTAAGAGAGCCTTTCCCCTGTGGTGTGTAGTGTGCTCTGAGCAACTATGACAGCACCACTCATACTGTCTTAGAAACCTGAATGGACATCAAGGAGCTTTTGGATGCCCTTGGAAACAGGACAGCTACATAGAGTACCACCCATGCCTCCTCCATGGAGGCCTTATCCCAGTGCCTTGTGTGCAGGACTTCCTCTCTCTACTGGGATTTTAGTCAGTTCTGAACCAAAAGCACATGGTTTTCAAAAATTAGTTAATTAATTCACCTTATACATCCTGATCGTAGCCCCTTCCTTCCTCTTTTCCTGGTCCCACCCTTCTTCCCTCTGCCCTCTACCCCCCTTACTCAGAAAAGAAGAACTCCCCCAACCCACCCAGCCACATCAAGTGGAATCATGAATGCCTGCATCCTCTTCCCCTGTGGCCTGGAGAGGCAACCCTATCAGGGGGAAGTGATCAAATAGCAGGCGACAGAGTCCATGTCAGAGACAGTTCCTGCTCCCCTTACTAGGGAACCCATATGAAGCCTGAGCTGTCCATCTGCTCTGTGTAGGGGCCTCAGTCCAGTTCATGCATAGTTTCTGGTTGGTGCTTAGCCAACCCCTGACGCTATTAACTGTATTTTGCTATTCTTGCAGACAAGAGTCTAGCATGGCCGCCCTCTGTGTGGCTACATCCAGCAATGGATCAAACCAGATGCTGAGACTCACAGTCAAACATTGGACAAAGAATAGGGTTTACTTGTGGGAAAGTGGGGTGGGGGGAAAGATAGAAGGACCTGGAGGGGATAGGAGCTCCACAAGAAGACCAACAGAGCCAACTAACCATGGCCTAGAGGGGCCTGCAGAGACTGAAATACAAGAACATCTTAATGATTTCCTGAGGGAAAGCACTCTTCTTTCTTCTTCGTATTTTTGCTAATTTTGCTGTCTAAATCTGATGCTGTTGTTTCCGTGGTAAGAAATGCTTAGTGATCTACGTTATCCACCATATAAAGTACACATTCCTTCCAGAGGAATTCAAGGAACTTTGTCCTACCCCAGTACAGTCTCACTTCATATTTTCTCCCTTCTTGAAGTTTCTGTTGCAGTAAACTCAACATTCTCTTTCCAGAAGAGTCCTCACTTTCCCACCTTAACACCCTGGCTCATACTCTATCCAGGGCATCAGCAAATTTTTACTCTCATTGCCACACATCTAAATGGCACCTATTTTTTCATATCTGATTACAATGGTGCCTGGCCTGCTAAGCCTGGAGCGGGGTGCCCTTGTGTTGGCACAATGGTCACATTCCACACACATAGCCTTCCCATCTTGTACAGCTTTACATTTCAACCTTGTGTGTTCACTTTATGGTGTCTCAATGACTGCTTCTCCCACCCAACCCCAGCTTTGACTAGAGAGCACATTCTTTGAGGATAGGGACCAAGCCTGCACGGTGTCTTCTTTCTTCTCGGCCCCTAGCAAGAGGTCACGCTTGATAAGCAGCTGTGCATGGTTGAGTAAAAAGCATAATCTGCGATATTCTGCCAATTTATTTTTCCTCCTTTGTCTATGAACACCTGTTTTCCATCCAGTACACAGACACTGAAGCCAAACAATAGCCCTGTGAATAAAATCAGCCATAAAGGCAAAGTACGAAGTTTATAATGTTGTGCGTAATACACTTGGCTTTCCCTTTATGTAATGAGGGTGTGGAAGTGTGATATAGAACTGGAAAAGGTAAGTGACTACCACAGAGACTATCCCAATATGTACAAGACATATGGTTTTTAATAAGCATGCAAGGACTCTCATAGGAAAATACTCAACCCAAAGAAATAGTTGAAGAAAACAAGATTATTTAAAAGCCAAATATTGCCTATAAAGGAATGGGGCAAAGTTCAAGGGCAGAAGAGCAGGCATTTTTATTCTGTTTTCTGATTTCACCTTACTTTGAGGAAATTTCATAGATGTCAGAGGAAGATAAAGCCATGATTAAAAGACACACACACAGGTATGGCAGGCATACAGGTAGAGAGAGCTAGAGAGAAAAGATGAACATAAGATTTATTCTATGGGCTGTGGTCTGCATATCAGAATGTCATAAAATCAGAATGGAGGGAATCTATTGCCCTCTGTCACTTGGTGCAGAAAGGGGAAAGAGGTCAAAGTCAACACATGTGTCACAGAGTTTCAGGATCCCTGACAATCAATGTCTGGGTCAGGCAAAAAACTAACAAATACCTGACAGTGGATGGTGATCATATCCAATTGATGACAATGACCCAATACCTCCAACAGAAGTTGGGGGAAGGAAACCATGCTATACTCAGGAGCACTGCATCCCACATCCCACGTAAATCGATTCTGTGACTTTCTCAATGATTCAGAAAGGGCTATGGAACGGAAGTTTCTGAAGTCATGTTTTAGGCCATCATGGCAGATTTATGGGGTCCCAGGATTGTGAAAAACAATGCTAAGAAGGAAACTTCCATAAAAGGTGAGTGCTAATGAAGTGAAGCACACCCACAGAGTGAATTTTCTGAGGAAGAGGCAGTGATCAGCAAGGCCACACAGGGCCTGGAGTTCTCAGGGAGTGACCAGACAGGAGGTGGTGGTTCTGCGGCTGGCTGAAACTTAAAACTGAGACAGCTTCCTCTTGCTCTGGCCAGAGCCTAGCCCTAGAGGGTTGGTGAAAAGTAAATAACACAAAGAATTCAGGCACACGGCATGACTAATTGGAAACCAGTTCGACCTGAGGACAGTTCTGCAGGCTCTCCCTCAGTGGATCAATCAGGGTTATATACCAAGAGGCATACTTGGGAACATCAGATCTTTATATTGTTCCCAGAAACCTCATCTTCTCACCAGGATCAGGGAAATTCACAAGTGATTGGGTGACACTAGGTAGGTCATGGCAGCAGGATTCTGGGGAGTACTGGCACGTGATATATCATTGGAAGTCATCGCAAAAATATACCCTTCGAGCGACAACATAAGGAGTTTAAAGTATAATATAATTAGACACCTCTGACTTTAAATTTAGTTTTTTCCTGATTCGTAATTTTGATCAAATTGGTCACTAGCTCCCTGTTGTAGTTTTCTTGGCTATTGATACTGGGACATTCACTCCATTTATAATTACAAAACAACAACAACAACAAAATAATCAAAGAAGACCAAATGCAACGCAATTTATTTTCTTTCATCTCTCAGGCTAAAAGGAGTTTTCTGAAGTTTTGCTCTGGTCCATCAAATAGCCATTTAACCTGCTGTGTTAATCAATAAAAGAGTAAATGAAAAAAAATGTTTAAATGAAGAATGAATGAATTGACTAACACATTACAAATGTGTATATAGCTGAATGCACACAATTCTCCATTATTGAAAATGGAAACCTCTAAGTTTTTCTAGCTGTTTAAAGTCACTATTTTAAAAACTTAGTCTGGTCATCCTCATTTAAAACAAAATATAGTGACCTGCCAGTTTTTAATTCCATAATGAGTTTCTAGCACTTCAAAATAGTTATTTTCTAGAGTTCATTTTTCAGGCCCTCCCCTCCCATCATCTAAAGAACCGTTTTCTAAACTGGCCCTTTCTGGGTCTTTCCAAGTGCACAGACGTCCTGTGAGATGCAGAGACGTGGGCAAGGCACCCAGTCTTACTTGGCATATTTTTAGGCCATGTAAACACAGCTTCTTTGCTCCCACACTGTGAGCCAGCTCCTTCACTCCAGGGAAGAGTTTACAGCAACTCGAAAGCTTCTTTTTGGAACATGGTTCTCAAACTTGACCCAACATGAAAATCCCCAAGGAGCTTGTTAGAAACAAATTCCTGGCCCAGCCTCAAACACAGTTGGGGTCTCTGTGCTATATCCTGCAGAGCTGTGTCTTCATCAGGCTAAACAGGTGAATCTGAGAACTCAAATTCAGGGACTAAAGGCTAAAATAATAACTAAATGATTTCCTTTAAATGTGCATTGGCCCCCACAGACACTCATTCACAATTTCCCCTGCCAATTTCCCATGCTTTGAAAGGACATTGGGGATGTATTTCCATAGGAATTGCTATTTTTCATCATGCATTCTATACTTTAAGGTAGCCATAGGAGAGGAATCCTATTGACAAGTTTCTCTCCAATAGGTTAGTCTGTTTATCCCCACACTTTGCCACAGAACACAGAGTATGTGCTCTTGTCCAGAGTGTCTGCTAGTGAGTTCCGTGGGAAAGCGATGCCAGTGTCAGCAGTGGAAACACGGAGGAGGGGCCCAATACTTGGCATTCATTCTTCCGAATAATTTAGAAATAATGCAAATGTTCCCTTCAGAGAAAGGAGAGAAAGAATATTTCTTTCCAGTCTGTCCTTAGGTATGACTACTTTAAGGAAGTATTCACCATTCTGAGAAGGTTATGTTACTTGCAACTGGTTAGTAAGAAATCAGTTTGTGTTGGGACAGCAACATTGAGGTCAGACCTCGAGTCTTAGTCATGGCCAGTGAGCCTTTGCCACATACCTCATCCCAGCTATTTTCTTACTGGGGGTTTTGGCAATTGGAAAGTGCTTTTGTTCTTTATGTAAGAGCAATATCAGTTTCACCCTTCTGTGTCCATTCATCTCTAACTGCTGGTATTTTGGGTAGTAGCAGCATGAACAAACAGATGAGTTTAGCATTTACCAAAGTAAGGGGCTGAGAACAACCAGACATCTTTGGGGCCATATCAGACTCAGGTTGTGACTTATATGACAAGAGCAGTTAACATTCCTCAGTCGCTCCTATTGGCACTTCCTGTTCTCTTTTGACAAGCCACAGCCATACAATTAGCAGTTAGAGTAGAATTGTTCTTGTGGCTAGTCATACTGAAAGCCGTTCAGAATGAGTAAATAAAACAGACATTCTGTTCCTGTGTAGCTGAATACACAGAGGATGAAAGAATGTGGCACATGCTTACAGCAGGACTGATGGTGTTCCACACATTTCTAGCAGCATAAAAACATATCAAATTCCTGTATGACTATCCTAACTGCTTCACCAAAAGGGACGGTTATATTATATACACTATAGTTGCATGGAGAGATTTAAATTAGGGAGAGAAGAAACTGGATATTTTAGAGTGGGAGACTAAGAATCAAGAAAGAGAGTAGAACAGAATCTTACAGTATGATAGGTAGTTTTCTTCCCCCAAAGAGAGAGCAGGTTAATGGTGTCGACATAGATGTTGAGGTGGACACATTAGACACATTCCACTCTTTTCAGAAGTTGGAGTCCTAAGAAGCATGTTGATTTATCTGCAAGGAAATGCCCATAGGAGAAGCTGGTAGCCTTCTGGGCAGTGAGAGAGGCCTAACACTGGATATATAAAGAACCCAGAAAACAGAACTGGCTCTGTAAGAGGGCAAATCAATTAATACTTATTTGCTGACTAAAGAGTAAGTGGTTTTAAAATTCTAAACAGAAGTAATAAGATGAGAAGAACCACTTCAATGATGCACAGCAGATTAACAGTATCTGCCGAGAGCAGAGACTCATTTTATAATGAAAACCAAGCATAGCACAGGATTTAATCCAAGTTCTGGTACTTGACTCTCTGGAGAGCCATAAAGAGATAAGTCAGTTACCCAAGCCATGTGTTTGCCCCTGTGGATAAAGCAGGATGAGCAGCCATACCCAGAATAGGTACAGAAATGAGAGCCCCAGAGAAAAGCTTGGCAGAAGAGGGAGAGAGCCTTCCCCTCCTGGGTCAGGAGTCAGCAGTGAGTGGGGGAAGTGGAATATTGCTTCCCCTTGGCTTTTCCACTGCAATTAGCAGACCCTGTGCTTCATCGTTTTCTATTAGGAGCTACAAATATTTCAACGATCAGCCACTTTTAAACACAAAAACTTTGGAAAGAAATTCCAAAGCAGACTTTACAAAAGGAAGATAACTCAGAGGATACAGCTAAGCAATGTACAGTGCATAAACCAGTGTTTTACACACACACACACACACACACACACACACACTACTGGAAATTTAAGCCTGGATCTAGCAATGAGAGAGGAGCTTGTCAAAGCTCCTTTGTAAAAGAGGTCAAAAGGTGGCCTCAGTGGCGTGTGATTTGGATTTGGGTAGCACTAGTGTAGCAAATCCAGAGGGACTGAAGTCAGAATGTGGAAGAGGCACTGAACCCAGGTTTCTATTCGAGCTCTATTCACAATAGCCAGGAGGCGAAATCAACCGTGGTGCTCAGCAGGTGAGTTAATACAAAATGTATATTGTAAAACAGAATATTATTCAGCCACCTAAAGGATGAGATTCTATCATTAGCTGGAACATGGCTAGGTGGGAGATTGTTAGATTAAGCAACATGAGGCAAGCATGGAGAGGCAAATAGCCTCTCACATATGAAAGGTGATCTCAGAGAATCAGCAAAGAATATTATCAAAGCACAAAAAGGGTGTGTGTGTGTGGTGTTGGGAGAAGGGTATAGATGTGCAGTTGGTAGAGGAATGACTTGTAACTTTCTCTAACACAGCAGGACAGTGGGGGTTGACAAAAGTTAATTGCATGTTTCAAAATATCTTCTAGAGAAGATCATGTCCTTAGCAGATATAAGTGATAGATAGATGCCTGAAGTGAAAGATAATGCCAATTACCCTGTCTGAGTTTTACACCTGTATTGAAATGCCTCACTCTGTTCCATAAATATGTATGATGATGAACTAAGAGTGAAAATGGTTCCAGCTCAAGAAACCTGAGGCCAAGGGCAAGGCTGTGCCTCTCTCATCTCTGGACCTTATTTTTATTAAAATCAGTTGCTTCAATATTACTGTTGATTACAATAAACTTTTTTCTCTGCTTGTAAAAATATCTTTAGCAAAGTGAGAAAGAATAAATTACTTCTTACATGGTGGTTTATTTAAGAATTTCTCTCAACTGCCATAATCATATATACAAAATCCAACAAAAGACAGTGTTTAGTGTGTGTATTTTATGTCTAGTCATTGCTGTTACTCATTTTGGTACTCTAGTTGAATTATTTGTCGCATCAACGAGGGCAGTGGAGTTATGTTTTCTTGGCATCAAAATAAGCTGTCTCCACCTCACTGCCTGGTTTTCTGGGGTCCCAGGGTTGGTCCTGTGAGCATGGCCCTCAGCACACTGCCTTTTCTCAGGTCCCACCTTCCACATGTTGATGCGTGACAGTCATTTGACATACGACCTTCTGTGCATGCACAGCCAAGTGGGCAGTGCCCATTTAAGAGTCTTTAAACATGCCCTTGGGTCTCTGCAAGTCCATTTTGGACCATCTTATTTTTAAAATCCTGCTCCATTGGCCTCTTGTGTCCCCCTCTCCTGACACCTTCCTCCATCTCTACCCTCACCAGCATGCTGTGTTCACAACCCAGTTTTATTCCTTCAATGGACATATGATTGTCTACTAAACTCTGGACCCAACGTATCTATTTGTTCAATCTGTTGTTCCTTTGCCACTGAAATGTTAGCTTCACAGAGACAGGGATTTTTATCTTCATTATATTTATATATACATGTAAACAAAAAAGATAAACATACACATGTATATAATGAAGATAAATATGTATTTATGTTTATTCAATGACTCCATACTATCGTATCTGTAGATAATGTGTGGGTTTTTGTGGTCCAGTTAGGATTTTAGGATCAAAAAATAAAGGAATGGGTGGCTGTGCCTATGAACAGAGCAACTGGGCATTGGAGTCTATGTTTTGGCTAGGTGCCAACGTTCACATTCCTTCTTTGCCCATGTGAGTTGTGAAGAGCTCATAGGTCATTCAATGAGACACCATAACCTCTCCTTTCCCTGTTATTTGCTATGGAGACTCTTGGATTTCTGTTCCTCCTTCCTTTTGTAAGCCTTCAATCTTCCTCACTTCTGCTTTACACATTAGTCCTTCCACTGTGGTGTCATTTTGCTCTTTTCTGTACTGTGAGCCTAGCCATCTGGGCTGACCAGATCTCTGAGACTGACTTGCTAGGTGGTCACCAAGTCCATATTTTCCTGGTGTTCAACTGGCTCATAGTTGAAGTCTGCTTTGCAGGGAAGTATGGTCTGAAATATGGTTCATTTTTGGCCTAGGCACTGGTCTTAGGCCAAACCTTAACTCACTGTCCTTCATGTGTCCACCCTAAGGTGTACCTACCATAAGGGTGTAGCTCTAAGAATTCACATATTGAGGATTGTGGTGTCAAATATGGAAAGCACCAAAATGCTAAAAACTGCCACTGCCTGTTTTAATTAAACCATTATCCCTATGTAGGTAACTCAACAGTATGAGAAGTAAATGTTCTAGTAAGACTATCATGTTAAGTACAAACAATAACAAAAGAGTTTTGAGATCTAGATCAGGCATTCAAGTCTGTTTTCCCCTTAGACTGAGATGTAGGTGTTGAGCAACTTGTCTTTGCCAAGGAGAGCATAAGGTGTAGTTCTAACCTGCTCTACCTTCCCTGCCCTCTTCACTGAGTAAGACTCATGAACCAGAGCTTGCGGTTCTCTCTTTCCTGCTGGTCATACAATCCATGGGCTTGGAGCACAACATCCTTACATGCAGTTTCTTTTTTTTCCTTTATTTTTATTTTTAATTTTTTTTATTAATTACATTTCATTCACTTTGTATCCCGACTCTGCACTCTGCAAAAAGTTTGGCAATGAATCTCAGGATATGTTTTGATATCCTGCTGGGTAGAGTCTTTCAGAGGCCTTCTGTGATAGGCTCCTGTCCTGTTCCCTGTTTTTTCCCTCTTCTGATATCCATCTCTTTTGCCTTTCTGAATGAAGATTGAGCATCTTTCCAAGGTCCTCCTTCTTGATTAGTTTCCTTAGGTGTATAAATTTTAGTATGATTATCCTATAATATATATCTAATATCCACTTAGACTATATACCCTGTGTGTCTTTCTGCTTCTGGGATACCTCACTCAGGATGATCTTTTCCAATTCCCATCATTTACCTGCAACTTTCATGATTTTCTTGTTTTTTTTTCTTTTTCTTTTAATCGCTGAGTAGTATTCCATTGTGTAAATGTACCACAATTTCTGTATCCGTTCCTCAACTGAGGGACGTCTGGGTTGTTTCCAGCTTCCGGCTATTACAAATAAAGCTGCTACATGCATTTTCCAAGGAGGGGTGAAAAAGAAAGAAAACAATACCAGGACCACCTGCCCCTCAGCTGCCCTTATTGTCATTGTCTGGAATGGAGTCTTAGGGTCCACTTTAGACAAGTCAGGACTCACTGGTTCACTTCACTTTTGTCATCTCACCTAGACACAAAGTTGATATTACTTTAACAAGAAGTTTGAGTGGGCTTGTAGGTGAAAGGTAAGGAGCAGCCTTGGATGCCTCTCAACAGGGCTGAGCAGAACGCCATACTCAAATCTGAGCTTGGCTTGACTTCAGTCTGTAACATGTAGGCCACCATTAGTTTTCTGGACAAGGGGCACCTCAGTTGCTTTGCTGGCACAAAAAGCTATAACCCTGTGTATTTTCTCTTCAGTAATCTCTTCCAGGGCTGGGAATCACATTGATCTGTCCTGAATGTCAAGGAGGATGCATGAACCCATTCGAGAAATAGGTGATGATTTTAATGAATAGAAAGACGAGTACTCTTTAATGCTTTTCAGCTTAGTCAACTTCCTTCCACAGACAAAGGGACAAGGATCCCCTCAGTGGACGAGATGTAACAAACCACCAGGAAAATGGCACAACTTTGGAGTGTCTCTGTGTGTGTGCATTTGTGTGTGTAGCTACAAATTGATCAGTGAATCCAAGAATGGGTCTGTTTTCTTACCCCTTTTGAAAAAAAGCATCAAATTCGGGTGTGGGAAATTCAGGTTATAGCCTCAATACTCATCTTTCTTACTCTCCCTCTCTTCTAGTTTTGTAAACTGCACAATCAAGTTATTCCGTAGTTCATTTTCCGAAACCTCTCTCCTTGATTAGTGCGATGACTGTGATGAAGATGATTACCTGTCTCTCACTGGAGGTGGCAGGAGTTGCACTTGGCCTTTTGCAAACATCATCACGAGCCCTCATATCAACCCTGTAATTATCATTGACATTTCACACGTCAGAAACCAGGGATTCAGATTATAAGTGATTTCTGCAGGATCATCAGTAGAGCAGGGATTAGAACTCCGTTTTTTGTTTTTGTTTTTGTTTTTCAGATTCCAGAACGAGCCCTACAATCTCTTCCTCCTGTTTCCACTGCCACTCTCACTGGGCTCACAGCTTCTCTAAACTCCACAGGCCCCCACAGCTCTTATAACACAAACAGGACTCTATCGCCTTATGTTTTTAGTGCAGTGGCCTTTCCCATTTTTTGGTGGGGACTTTCATGGGCTGCATCTAAAAGTACTTTGCAGTGCAACAACTTGCTCTTCCCTCTCATCATTTCTTCAGTCTGGCAATTGCTTTCAAGCGCAACAGCTTCCCCCCCCCGCCCCATCATCCCTTCAGTCTGGAGGCACTTCAGATGTAGCTTAGTAAATAAACATTAGGAAGAAAAAACACACATCAAGCAGATAAATGAACAGACCAATCCTGTGGCCAAGAGAAGTTCTCCCCTCTCTCCTTTGTTGTTCTGACGGGCAAGGTGCCAGCGGGTTTTGTAAGCACCTGAGAGCAGCAATGACAAGGAGAGCCTGAGACAGAGAGGCACAGGTGGCTTTGGCATTTTCCCCGACACAGTGGTCAGAAAGAACCCACACACGCCGCTCTTGATGAAGAAGATTAAGAAGGATGGTCATCAGGCTTTGCTCAACGAAGGAGAGGAGAATGAGCTGGTGAGTCTTTTCATGTTTTCTACTAGTGGGCAAGGGTTGTTTGCAGGTACAGTAGAAGCAGTGGTTCTAGGACCCGGAACAGTTTGGGTCTGGCCACATTGCGTGCGCCTGCACGCACAAGGGACTGTGGAAGGTAGAGTGTTGCTGCAGGGACTGTACAATTTGTTCTTCTGGATGGCAGAGTTCGTGAGAAGTGGACCATGCGAAGTTTCCTAGACACTTTGCAGAGTCATGGGGGTACATTCCCTCATTGCTACCTTTCGAGCTTTCTCCCCCTGAACACCTGGGCCACCATGCTGTTGGACGAACTGGTGAAAACGGAAACTCTCTTTTCTTATTTTTCTCCTGCTGGTTGTATACAGAGACCGGGTTATGGTACTCTGGACTTAAGTCCACAATTTACTGAGCTCAAGGGAGAAACGAGGCAGCAATAAAGGAATGACGCTTAGTCTTAGACTTTAGCACATTACATTTTCCCCCTTAATTTCTGCTTGCTTATTTCCTATTGATCTTTCTTCTAAATTTATGTAAATCTTAAAAAAATAGCCACTAAGAATTTACAAGCTCTATAGTGTCCATTTGATGCTGCGCAGTTCATATTTATGATTTCAGCTAATCCTTACAACCCAGTACTGACGGAGCTAATCCTATTTCATAGAAGAGAAATCTGAGACCAAGGAAGTTAGGTAACTCGTCCAAGGTCATTAGACCGGCTGGAAATCCAGCCCATTCCTTGACTCTTTATACCCCGGCCTGTCCACACTCCAGCAGTGTCTCTGATAGGGACAATGAGAATAGGAAATGAGAAAAGGAGAGACAGTTGGGGAATGTACAGTGGAGTAAACAGAGGCTGAAATGAACCCAGAATCTTGGTTCATACATCAGAAAGGTGTCAGTTTCCCATTTCTCCTCAGTCCTCAGGAAATCTTTACCTGTAGCTCTACTATCTTTATTAATTTAATGGCAATAAGTGATTACACCTACAGCTATGCTGTGCAATAATACGGCTACTTTACTTTTGAGTGCTAGGAAAGTAGCTGATCCATATTGAAGGGCCTTCTATGTGTAAAATAGATGTCAGGCTTAGAATTTAGTTAAAATATCTTGTTAACAGTTTCTGACTTGGTTATGGATTCAAATAATATTTTAGGTAGATTGAGTTGGGTAGAATCTATTATACAAATTAATTCTGTGGTAGGTTCAGTTGGGTAGAATCTATTATACAAATTAATTCTATGGGCATCTTTTGCCTTCTTATTGGGGCTTCTGGGAAATTAAAAACTACAAATGTAGTCCACCTGTGTGCATCATTGCATCTCACTGGACTTAGCGATGACATAGAGCTTTAGAATCTATTTATCCCTGCTCACTGCTGCATGATCTGATTTTTTTGCATGTAGATGAGCAGTCCTGCAGGCTTCGTATTGCTCTTATTGTTTCTTAAATATGTGTTGAATTTGGTGTTTTAGTTCTCCCACTTACAAGGGCAATTAAGGGGCTGAGTAATGGGCCAGGTGCTAGGATTTCCTTTGTTTTCATGCTTGATCAAATATTTGTAGAGCAGTTACTGGAAACCCCTACATTATTCTGTCAGGGCATTGTGAGAGGAAGGTTGGCAGAGGAATCTCCTCACATCTTACTCTGGGACAGACAGCACAGAGGCAAACCTTACACCAGCTCATCGGGTAACTGTGTGAGGCGACCAGGTTGAATCTGTGGCTCAACTGCAGACATTGCTGTCCTGCATTCAACTTCGCAGTCTTGTCAGAACTGCAGAGCTCAAATGAAAGACAACAAGTTGAAGCTTTTAGTCAGATAGTCAAATGGCCTCCACACCGTGGAGGTGAATTTCCTGAAAAACAACCAATAGATCAAAGTAAACCTGGGTCTGGCTCAGTGTCCACCTTGGGGCTGCAAAATAAGTGGCATTCATGCTGTCTCCTCACTTGCCTTTCCTTTCCTGAAGGTTCTCCAGGGTTTAGTGTGACTTCTGCTTACATTGCGGCGATGGTATGAGAGAATTTGAGGTGTAAAGTAGACACTGTCAGTTCAAATAGTAAATTCCTTCACTCAAACACTGGGGGAGAATTTTAAGCAGACAGAGAAGGCCTGTGAATTATTTAGGGCAGTCTGGGGCCGTTCTGCTGAGCTCAGCATAGGGAGACCACGTTGTATTAGCTCGGAGAGCCCGGCGCTGTCCTCCTTCTTGCCTCCCACTCTTGGGCCGGAATCCACCAAGGCGGAGCAACTGAGCCCTCGCTGTCCCCTCATAGCTCCGGGTGGCATGGATGCTCATCTTACCTGCACAGTGCCTGGGAGGACAGACAGCCGAACTTTACAGGCTCCCCTTGACCTTCCCAACCTATCCCCTCTACTTCCCGCCTTCATCACTGTAACCCCAGCCCCAACTGGATCTTTCCTGTTCATTTTCTTCTTCCTGAATTTGAGCCTTGCCCTGGCCACTTCTCCCAGCCTCACCATTCAGGGCCAGATATTTCTTCTCTCTTCTCAGTTTTCTTGAAGGACCCACAGCTTCGCTGATAGTCGTAAAGAGCCTTCATAACACAGACCCTCAGACCATGTATCACAACGCCCAAGCGATGATTTTGGCCTCAGACTGACTTGGACTTAAAATCTGGTCATTAGATCAGTTATCTAGCCAGAGTCATTTGTCGCTGCCACCTTGGTTTGAGAGATACTAGGTGAAAAATGCATGCATGCATGGGCCCCGAGTCTGGAAGGCACAACACTTCCTTCTGAATCTTTGTGATGCCATCACCGTGTTTCTATTCCCAAACATAGGGAACCATGGAATCTTTTTTATTTGTTTGTTTGTGTGTGTACATATGTTTGTACATGTGTGTGACTGTATGCACAGATTCCATCTGGAGTTTTTTTAATTGAGCCTCAATAAGAAAAGTGAGTCGTTGAATAAACGACATATATTTTGTTTTATTTATATGTATTTAATTTATTAGGCCTCTTCACACAAAGATGAACATATTTTTAAGGGTGAACTAAGTGTTATTAAAATCTATGAGGATAAATCTTACAAAAATACCCCAAATAGGATAAATTTGCTCATCTCTGATTTTTTTTTCCTACTTGGTTATTGAACTACGAATTTAAAATGTTAGGTAACATCAGTGCTAAAATCAAATTTAAATTTTTCTTTAGGCCTGGATTGTGGGAGGGATGCTATAGATACACTGTAACAGACATTGGTGATTTTAAATGACTAGTAACATACAAGGTGAGACATGGCAGCGATGTGGGCTGGGTAGCTAACTATAAAATAGTAGTCAAAGTGTTTGACTTTCTTATAAGTGAATTTTAGTTATGAGTGTATATAGTCATAAAAATTAATCTCTGGAAATCTTAAGAGCAATCCATTTAACAGGATAGAAAAAAATAAAATGGTTCAGCTTAACTTGTGCTTTTAAAGAAAAATTCCAGGAAGTTATTTTTAGTGGCAAAAAAGAACTTCTAATTCTATACTTTGTCTTGTTTCAAGTGGCTAAGTTCAGTAAGTGGCACTAGAAAACTAAGCTACTAAGCACAGCCAGGACTGCAGCCCTCTAAAGCACACAGTAGATTCCCACTTGCCAAACGTGTGTAGGATCATTGTATTTCTCTTAGCAAAGAATTGAAACCAAATAATTTCCGAGGCTACCCTTCTGCTCAGTGACACTCTTATTTCCCAAGTGGCCTGTCAGAGAGCAGTTAGTGTTGTCCCCTGGCCTTAATGTAGGACAAACACTGGTTCTCGAAGCTGTCCCTGGTAGTCAGTCAGGCATCTCCTTATCTTATGGTCCACACTTGCTGCTCTCTCCTGTTTGCTTCACCAACCAAGGGTCCCTGATTGTAGCCCCATTTGCATGAAAATCGCTTGAATACATTGTAGAACTGGTTGGTTTTGGTGATGCCCATAATAGGGTAGCATTATTGTTATTATTAATTATTATTATTATTATTATTATTATTATTTAGTTTTGGGTTTTCACTAGTGTTGCTATTGACCAAAGGGTGTCTCTTAATCTAGAAACAAAACACGAGAGTATAGTAGGTTGAACAACTTAACAGCTGTTTAACATCATCAAAATTCAGCTTGTTTTATTTACAAACAGAATAATTTATAAATATGAGCAATATTTATTTTAAATAACCATTAAAGCCAATTTCAAAGGTTATTATGAAAATTAAATGACAGATAAGTAAATAATCAAGAAAGCTTTTACATAAGCAAAGGTAATCCAAGGCCTCCTCTTTTAGGTATGGTGGTTCATGCCTGCAATTGGAGGAAGAAAAACCAGAGGGTCACTGAAAGTTCAGTGTCAGTATGGTCCACTTCGTAAGTTCCAGGCCAGACAGGGCAAAACTGTCTCAAAACTACAAAAATACAAATAAATATACAAATATAGTAACTAACCTAGTTATTAGTTAGTTACTAACTATAAAAACCTAAATAAAACGGACTTCCTCTTCTTACATAAAAGTGTTGTCCACTGAATAGACACAAGATATGATTTGTGAAGATTATGATTTGTAGTATTCAATGGTAGTATAATTATTACATAGAGCCAAATTGGAATAAAGGGTTTATGAATAAAGACTATGCAAATGTGATCCATTGAATGTGCATAGTATTATCGTAACATTTAAGAGAACTTTGATATTTTGGCAGAGGTAGAAAAAAAAGAGCATTTTTAGGAATGACTCCCCTTGAATATGTAGAAGAATATGTGGCAGACAAATGAATAAATGGGGAATTGTTAATAAATAGAAAGTCGATACTGGGATTGTTGCTGGAAAATAAAAGATAAAATTTACTGAGTTCTGTCCTCACAGAAGGAAACAGATAATCTGAGTTTATTGGCCTTGATCCAAGTGACTAAAGTTTGGTGTCTGCACAGAAAAAGTTAACTTACTGTGAGGTGATTATAAAATTCTTGCCCATGAAATAGCTGGACACGTCACAGTAAAGAAAGGCACAAACAACAAAACACAAATAGCAGCAACTGTAGACTCAACCGCCATTGCCCTTTCCAGAAGGCAACTGTAGTTGGGAGAATGCTCTTGGATGCATAAGTAACTTTGAGACATTATGATGTAAGATGGGGTGACCGTGCTGTAAACTGTAGAATAAAACGCTCTTTCCATAGCACTTCATTCCTACACTGCTGTGTCTACAGCCCTGGAGACCCCACCCAATATCCCAGATGGCTATACCCATGAATAAAGGGGCTGTGAAACCTAGTCAGTTAGTACTCTAAGGCACAATAAGAATTCAGCCACAGGAATGTCCCAAGGCATTGAGCCACAGGAGTGGAAAACTTCTCAATATTCTTTTCCCCTGGAATCTCACCCATCGTTGACCCGCCTCTGTTGGCAAGTGTAGGAGCTACCTGTGAGAGAACAAAGCAGTGTTTGAGAAGTGCTTTCTATGAGCTCGGACCTCATCAGGCACCCATTTTATAACTGTGGAAAGTGAGGCTCAGTTAACTAGCACAAGATATGCAAGGTCACACTACATAAGCCTCAGAGGCGGGACTCTGTTATACTATTATATTACATTGTATTACATTACACAATTATATTCCTCCTAGAAGCTGTATCTCTCTCTGTATGTGTGTGTGTATGTGTGTTGCATTCATGACTTAATATATAGTTACTACATTCAGCTAATCTTTGAATTAATTTGGTCTTTCCCCAAGCCCTTTTCTCTGGTTTCATAGACTCTAAAGGCGAGTGCTGTTATTTTGGGGTCTCTATTGGACTTTAACTTTGACAACTTGTTCTCTTTGGGAAAAGTAAAAGATCTACTTAAGCCAGCAGATCAATCACCTTTAGAAATAACATTTTGTTCTGCATGTTGCCTGTGGCCAAATTATTCTACAGTGAGTTCAAAAGAGCTAGCCACTAATCTGCTGAAATTTTGTTGAATTGTTGAAATAGCACCCATGGCAATATCAACTCAACACATACTGCGTGCTCCAAACC